>CM076397.1:12546321-13273217 GCA_038363315.1 Mugilogobius chulae | reverse complement strand
ACATTTGAAACAAAGTTAATATGAACATGTGAAAGTGTGAATATTTACTGTACATGATTATTGTTTTATTTACATGATTGTGAAACAAGAAACAGTTGTAAAAACACTGAAAGATAGAAATACATGATTGTAGTAATAAATATGGCAGAAGCGTGGCAAAGAGAAACTTCACTGTCGCCTGTCTCATCATTTCCCTGTGTTTTACAGGAACATTTAATCTGCCCAACAGGCCCAGAAACCTGGGTCTGTTACAGATTCTTGGTGGCCCGTACGGGGATTGGTTCCTCATCTATGGAGCTGATCCTCACACAACAAACCTGCTAGAGAGCTGACTGAGGAGAACAGATGCAAAGCTGAGAAGCTGCTATCCACCAAGAGAGAAGATCCTGCTGAGAGTGACCTGTTGCAGAGCTCTGGAAAAGACATCATGACAGACAACGAGAGGAAAAGCCTGGTGTGGGACATCAGGAAAGGCCTGATCGCGCTGTCACCTGATCAACTTTTCCAAATTGCTTCAAATGTGGGTACTGGACCAGGCAAGGATTCTTCACCGTTGTCAAGTGGAGATGCAGAAGGATGCTTCGAGTACATTCACTCCTTCATGTACAGTAAGACTTTGTTAGAAGCTGAGGACAGTGGGATGGCAGAACTGTTGGCTCTAAAGGACATTGTAAGTGACCTCCTGCATCCGCCCAGCGCTCAGATGGCTGAGGTTGAGACAACTGTGGAAGCGTCACAACAAGTTCCTGCCTCACCTCTCTCCCAAGAAAGCCCCGAGCTAGATGCTGTGCAACCACCTATGGACAGTAGCAGTCCTAGCACTAGTTTTCACAAGATGATGTCCTCAAGATTATTTCAGACTATGAGAAAGTTAGTAAGACATTGCAAGGTTTAGTGACAAATCCCACAGTGCAAACCGCTCAAGAAGTGCACACTCCCAAAGAAAATGCCAGATCCTCTGCTAGCGCTGTAGTTTCCCTCCGAGACCTACATTATCTGCAAAGACGTGAGTTTAAGGTTCAGGGAGGCCAGATCGGAGATCACGCATCGATATCAGTTACAACAGTGTCTGCAGCAGATTGAAGAAGGCATAAAGGAGAACTTCACAGAGTCCGAGATTGTGAGGGGTGTGCTGAAAATCATTAAACCTGGAGATTTCAAGGACATGTTAGTTAACAAAGATGACATGACAGTTGCTGAGTTAAAGGCATTTTTGCAGTCACATCTCGGTGAGAGGAATAGTACAGAGCTGTTTCAAGAGTTGATCTGCGCGAAACAGAGAGAAAATGAGACAACACAAAAATTCCTCTATCGTGTGATTGGCCTGAAACAAAGAATTCTCTTCGAGTCAAAAAAGTCAGAGTCAGAGATTAGATACACACCAGAAACAGTGCAAGGTGTCTTCCTGCATACAGTTTATCAGGGCATAGGGCACAAGGACAATGACATTAGAAGAGAACTCAAGCCGTTACTTGCAGATCCAACTGTCACTGATGAGATGATCCTGAAACATGTAATGAAAGTGACTTGTGAGGAAAGTGAGCGTCATCGTAGGTTAGGCTCCACACAACGACCGAAACATGTTACCGCTCATGTCGCAAATGTTGATGAAGTCAAAGCAAAACAAACAAAGAAAGAGACTGTAGAACAAAAGCCGAAAACAGACACTGTCAAAGAACTTTCAGAGAAAATTGATGCGCTCACAAAGATAGTAGACACACTCGCAGACACAGTACAAAAAGAGCGTGCCAGCAATGTATCCAAACCAATTGCAATAAAAACTGAAAGACTGTATGGTTGTGCTAATGTGTCCAGCAGGTGTCCAGAACTGCAACCACTGCTTCTCGTGTGGCGAAGAAGGTCACCGTGCCGTTGGCTGTCTGAAACGTCTGAAGCGGCAGGGAAACGAGAGCCGGTTGCTGCGGAGGGACAAGCAGTAGCTGGAACGTCTGAGTCCCACCATGACACAGAGACTGTAACGAAGACAAAAGTAAACCAAGCAAAAGCGAAAAAGACATTAAAGAAAACACAAGAGATGCACCTAAAGCCACAGTAGGTCACAATGAGCCAATAGTGAAGCTATAGGGAAGAAAGCGACAACAAAATGTCTTCTTAATGGTTTAACTGTTAGCGCTCTTGTAGATACAGGTGCACAGGTTAGCTTGATAGACAGGGCTTGAAAAATAAGTATCTACCAAAATGTTACTGTCCGCCCTATATCAGAGCTAATGGAGATAACGCAGTGTGGTCAAGTGCCAAAAGTCTTTGCAGTTAATGGGGAACGTTTACCTTTTGATGGGTGGGTTATCTTAACTGTGACTTACCAGGCAATGAAGATCCAGAACTCTCGCTAAATGTGCCATTTTTAGTTAGTTCACAGCCGATTAGAGACACCACTCATAGGCTTTAATGTAGTGGAAATGCTGATTCAAGGTAGTCCTGAGCAAGCAGCATCTAATATAGCTAAGCTACTCGGTGGTGCATTATCTATCCCAGTTGATGATGCGCAGGGCATGGTACACTTCATCCAGACCCGTAAACAGAACACCGCTCAGGGACGCTTGAGATTAGGTCACAAGGACACTGTAATCCCGCAGGCAGTACTACCTGGGTTAAGTGTAAAGTCCCACCTCAACTTGACCCAAGTGAGTCCTTAGTTTTGTTTGAGCCTGAAGAGACTTGTGTGCAGTTACAACAGCTAGGTTAGGTGAAGGTCTCTTAGAGATACAGCTTGGTAAAGTGCCTTATGTAACTGTGCCATTAGAAAACCACACTAAACATGACATTGTCCTAGCTAAAAGGTCTGCTATAGGCAGCATCCAGCCAATAAAGAAAGTGATTGAAACAGACTTATTAGACAAAGACTGTGAGACTAGTGCAGTTAGTGTTGCTCAAGCTGAGGCAAAACCTCCACAAACTTTGTGGCAGCCACCTGTAGACTTAAGTCATCTTGAAAAAGAGCAGCAAGACATTGTAGCAAAGATGTTGTATGAGGAGTCAGCAGCGTTTGCCAAGGATGCCGACGACATTGGCGTCATCCCAAGCTTACAAATGTCACTGTTGCCTCAAAGACGACATCCCTGTACAAAAAGCTTACTCCTCTGTGCCGAAGCCTTTGTTTTGTGAAGTGAAAGAGTACATACAGGACCTTCTCGCTAAAGGATGGATCGTTAAATCAAAATCTCCTTATGCAGCTCCTGTTGTTTGCGTTCGCAAAAAGGACGGCTCGTTACGCCTGTGCATAGACTACCGCCTGCTGAACCAGAAAACTGTTCCTGACAAACACCCTCTCCCTCGGATCCAAGATCTGACCGACACCTTGGGGGGGCACTCCTGGTTCAGTATTCTCGACCAAGGCAAGGCGTACCACCAGGGATTTATGGCGGAGGGCTCACGTCATCTTACAGCCTTCGTCACTCCCTGGGGCTTTATGAGTGGGTGCGAATACCCTTCGGCTTTCGAACGCACCGCCGCCTTTCAGAGAAGTATGGAAGAGATGTTAAGTTCACTCAGAGACAATTGCTGTATTCCGTACTTAGACGACATTTTGTGTTACGCACCGACCTTTGAAGAGCATGTCGAGGGAGTTAGACAAGTTTTGAAAGCACTCCAGAGACACGGCGTTAAGTTGAGACCTGAAAAATGTGAACTGTTTCGCAGAGAAGTGAGATATGTAGGTCGCCTAGTGTCAGCTGAGGGTGTGAGAATCGACCCTAAGGACTTGCAGGCAGTTCAGTCTCTAAAAACAAAGACACCCCAGACTGTAGGTGATGTTAGGCGCCTATTAGGTTTTCTGAGCTATTATCGTAGCTACATCCAGGACTTCTCTCGCATTGCAAAGCCTGTCTACGAACTGTTGAAAGTAAAACCAGGCATGTCAGTACACCAGTCTCGCCAGCCAAAGACAAAAGGTCCCCAGTTGTCGTCCAGAGCCCCAGTAGAATGGACAAGTGAACACCAACAAGTACTTGAACAGTTGATTGATATGCTCACAAGCCCTCCAGTCTTGGCTTACCCCGATTTTAACTTGCCCTTTTGTCTCCACACAGACGCCTCAGAGCAGGGTTTAGGCGCTGTTCTATACCAACGTCAGAACGGGAAGTTGAGAGTCATCGGGTACGGCTCAAGGACACTGTCACCTGCTGAAAGGAACTATCGCCTCCACAGTGGCAAATTAGAGTTCCTTGCGCTTAAATGGGCTGTGTGCGAACGCTTTAGAGATTACCTGTACTATGCTCCTTATTTTACGATTTACACTGACAATAACCCTTTAACTTACGTTATGAGCACAGCCAAGCTCAACGCTGTGGGCCATCGCTGGGTGGGGAACTGTCAGACTTTCGCTTTGAGATTAAGTACAGGCCGGAAAGACAAATGTGGACGCCGACACGTTATCTCGTTTGCCCCTCAACATTGACGAGTTGTAAACGAGTGCACTGAAGAACTGTCACCTCAAGTCATTCAAGCTACATGGAATGGAGCTAGGGTAGCTCAGGACAGTGATGTCGCGTGGGTCGCTGCCTTAGCCCTCGCTGCAAAAACAAACTTAGAGCCGCAGTCCCTTGTCCCATCCATAAGTCCAGAAGA
Organism: Mugilogobius chulae; assembly: GCA_038363315.1. Lineage (NCBI taxonomy): Eukaryota > Metazoa > Chordata > Actinopteri > Gobiiformes > Gobiidae > Mugilogobius > Mugilogobius chulae. The sequence continues at coordinate 13,268,630 of CM076397.1, read as the reverse complement.
GCTCGCTAAAGCACAAAGAGAGACAAAACTGTCGGTGAAATAATAAAGTTGAAAGAGAAAGTGTCAGTTTTAACAAATGAAATCAGAAATTCAGTGAACAAGACGACAAGAAAAATGTTACAAGAGTGGAATAAACTGCATTTTGAAAATGGACTCATGTACAGGCAAAGTGGGACAGACAGCAACTAGTACTCCCAGCCAAATACAAAGAGACTGTGTTAAAGCACCTACATGATAACATGGGACATATTGGCACAGAGAGAGTATTAGCTTTGGCAAGAGAAAGATTCTACTGGCCGTACATGAAAAAGGAAATCGAGGACTACGTCACAAGAAAATGTCCGTGTATCATCAGCAAGAAGCCGACAGCTCCAGTTCGTGCTCCCATGGGTACCATCACATCATCCTCGCCGTTGGACCTGGTCTGCATCGACTATCTTCACCTCGAGCCCAGCAGAGGGGATATGAATATATCCTCGTCATCGTAGACCACTTCAGCAGATATGCCCAGGCGTACCCGACCAAGAACAAGTCTGGAAAGACTGCAGCTGAACGCATCTTCGGAGAGTACATCCCTCGCTTTGGATACCCGGCGCGTTACATCACGACCAAGGCCGTGAGTTTGAAAATGAACTTTTCAAAACTCTACGCGACATGTCAGGTACTGGACACTCGAGAACATCGCCATACCATCCTCAAGGTAATCCCGCCGAGCGGTTTAATAGAACACTTTTGCAGATGTTAAGGACACTAGGTGAAAAACAGAAAGAACACTGGAAAGATATTTGTATCATGTCGTTCACGCATACAATTGTACGCGACACGAATCCACAGGGTTTTCCCCTTACTTTTTGCTATTTGGACACCACCCACGTCTCCCGGTAGACATTTTATTTGGTTTAGTTGGAGAGAAACAGGTTGTGTCACACAAGAGCTATGCAGATAAGTGGGCAAAAAGGATGACAGAAGCTTACAAGATAGCCAGTGAGAAAAGTAAACTGTCTAGCGCTAGAGGCAAATCTTACTATGACAAAAAGCTAAAGGTGTTGTTTTACAGACTGGAGACAGGGTCCTCATTAGGAACTTTGTGAACGAGGGGACCAGGGAAGTTACGTTCTTTCTGGGAAAAGACCATTTATCTGGTTAAAGAACAAGTTGGTGACAATCCAGTATATGCAGTTTACCCTGAGAACAGTGACGGGAGTAAGACTAGGGTCCTACATCGCAACTTGTTATTACTTGTTAATGACCTCCCAGTAGAGACTCCACCTGCCCGACCCGAGCCCACACCCAAAAGACAGACAAGACAGAAAAAGACTCAGCCGAGTGACAGAGACATGCAGAAAAGTGACTCTAGTGACTCAGACTCTGACGAGTGCACAGGAGGGTACTGGTTCAGATTCCCTAGACAGACAGGTCAAGTGAGTAGGGACGCTGACTTTAGCCAACCTGACTTGCCCCAGATCAGACAAGCCCCTGAGACTACAGGTAACCACTTCCTGCCACCTGTTAGAGACAATGAGAGAGCTAGTGTGCCTAACAGACAAACACAGACTGAAAGAGACAATCCACCTGTGCCACAGATGCCACCTGTTCCTGTGGTACAGACCCCACCGACTCATTCTGAAGAAGAAAGTGTAGGGGGTGATACTGTCACTCCAGAACTCCCACAGATACCAGTAGTTGACCCACAGACTGAAGTAAGGAGATCAACTAGAGAGAGGAGACCTAGACAGATGTTTACATATCAGTCACTTGGTGAACCTTCACTAGAACCACATGCTATGGTTTCCACACTCACACCTTACATGCCGTACCAGCCATGGGCACCCACACCATTCATTCCGTTTGGTGCTGGCTTTATGCCTTACTCATTTATCCCACACACTTATCCTACTCCAGTGTATTGAATATAAGATTTTGGGTTAAAGTTGTGAACTTTTGTATTTTGAATGTCAGGAGCCATTTCTATTTGTCAGGGAGCGTGTGACACACAGAATGTGTTTTCACATTATGTATTTTTTTGTATGTAATGGGAATGTTTTATTTGAGAAATAACTTTCAACAAGTTGTAATTATACCCTCACGCCAGTAGGTGGCGCTTGGTTCTGTGAGACGGTAGTGTGAGGCCAGAGCTCCTCCTTCTCCAATATGGCAGAAGCGTGGCAAAGAGAAACTTCACTGTCGCCTGTCTCATCATTTCCCTGTGTTTTACAGGTTGTAACTAAGTAAAAACCACATATATTGGGTCATAAAATATTCGTAGTAAACACAGCTAACTGTGAGAATGTAATTCAGTCGGTAAATACTGCATTTTTGTTGAGTTTTGAGCATTGTAAAAGACGTGAAGAAAAGGGTCAAGTCGAGGCTGTAGCCGCCATTTTGAGTTTAGTACGCAGTTGTAAGAAGACATACGTTTTTGTAATAAGACATTTATTTGTTAAATAAGCTCCGTGTTTACCTGACATATTGAAATGTGTGTAAATGTAATGTTTAAGCAAGTGTGTTCAGAAAGTTTAAAGTGTAAAATGTAAAAGGTCTTAAGCTAACATAAAAGCCAGTACACATGGTCTATTACCATGCAGTTTGTAAGCCATTATGCTAGTGGTGGTAAAAGTATAAATACAAGTTAAAAAGCAGTCCAGCTGCGAGATATAAAATATTTAAAAGATATTTTGGTTAAAACAGTGTACATTAGAGACACAGAAGACATGATTAAAGGACAATGTAATTATTTTGGACATTTGAAACAAAGTTTATATGAACATGTGAAAGTGTGAATATTTACTGTACATGATTATTGTTTTATTTACATGATTGTGAAACAGAAACAGTTGTGAAACACTGAAAGATAGAAATACATGATTGTAGTAATAAAATATGCAGAAGCGTGGCAAAGAGAAACTTCACTGTCGCCTGTCTCATCATTTCCCTGTGTTTTACAGGAACATTTAATCTGCCCACAGGCCCAGAACCTGGGTCTGTTACACGTGCATTTAGCACGATATGAAAAAGAGTAAAAATGACACAAGATTTCACCGCGTCAAAATAGGATGAGTTTGGTTGAAGCCGCGTGGGGACGTTTTCTGAACTAAGTTCAGGCATAAAGTTACTAAAATGGGTAAGATTAGGTCTGGGGCTTAGGGCAGGTTAAGATTAGAATCAGGATTTCATGAATAGTCAAAAATAAGAACACGTCTTAACAACCACCATTGAAATGAATGGGGACTGTGACACGTACTATAATTACACAAAACAGCCGTGAACTCGTGCTAATCATACCTCATTTACATACTGTGGTAAATGTACGCTTTCTTGTGAGATCGAGCTCGTTACTTTGCTGCCTAAAGGGTAAACATAGAATGAATATCTTCTGTGACTCATGAAGACAGCGCCGCACTGTGTACATTCTTTCAAAACAATGCACTCCCTCGATCAATCTTCAGACTTTTCATAGCAGACCTGAAAAACCCATTGGATCAGAATGGTCATATCATAAACTTGAAACTTTAGAAAGTTAAAAAAAAACACACAAAAAAACTCAATAGAATACATTGAGACAATTTCTCTTCTGTGAGAGAAGAACATGTTCTCGTCTCTCTGTTCACACTGAGAAGACATTTCTGTCATTAGCATGAGGACTTGTGACCTGCAGCACAAGGACATGTGATGATTGGACTACAGTATATTTGATCTTAATGAAATGATCACATGATGTGCCTTGAACACTTTTGAATTCTTACGTACAGTCTTCAGTAGCTCAGTTTTTGTCTCCTGTTTAGTATGCTGTGAGCAAAAACATCATTCCTTCATCTCTATGGAATTTAAGTAATAACTATTTCGGTCACAAGTGTGTAATAAAGCTTTAAAGAGTTGGCCTGGAGTCACTGACACTTTCCCGGAGTGCTTCTCCCACAGTAAAGCTGAAGATAATCCTAAATTGTTGCATGCAGCCAGCTCTGCTCCAGTCCTGATCCTTGTGCCCAAATCTCACTCTAAGCTCCCGGCTCTGGGTTTGGATTTTTGCATTTTAGCGAGAGAGCATGGTCATTCGGAACAGAGTCCACTGGAGTGCAAACTTAAGATCCAGACACACTGCTCACTGACCCATGTCACAACAGGAAAGAAACAGGCGTGACGAAGGCAGAAGTCCTGCAGCTGAGGCTGTCAGGTAGCTACCAGCTTATACCTCATTATACAGTATATTATATACCTTACTTTTCTGTAAAATGGAGGTACAGTAGTTAACGACACATCAACAACCTCCATTTAAACATGGATGTGATTTGACTTGAATTATTTGTGCTAAAAATCCTAGCAACGTGTTCTCATGATTGCGTAAAATAGCACTCCATGACAAATTGCGTGTCATGAGGACGCCCTCTGCCTGTTTTTTTCTGGACACGCCTAGTGGTTGACGACAAACACGAGGTTTTTCAAGGGATTAACGGCAAAATTTGAGTCTGAAGTTACAAAAATGGGTAAGTTTAGATCTTAGGCTTGCAGTTGGTTAGGGTTAGGATTGTGTTAGTCTTCATGAATAATAATATGTCTTTATTTTCACAATAGAAATGAACTGGACAGAAAAGCGTGAAATACACACGCATAAAATAGAATTTGCATTCATATGACACGCTGTTTACAATAGAGCGTTTTCACGTGACGTAATCAAACCAGAAGTCGGCCATGTTGGCGATATGCGGCCGCTGTCATAACACATCCATGGTCAAAACACAGACGTTAAAGCATGTGAATGTTCGAAGTTTGAAAAAAATTAGAATGGTAAACTATTGCCGTGTTCTGGGTTGTCATAATCCGTCTTATTTCGCCCGCCCACTTTTTCTACTTTTATGCACAGAACTCGGAAACACTCCGGTCAGCTCTTCCCCCATTCATTTCATTGACGTAACCTGCTGATAAAACTTGCGGCAAAATCATATTTCATGCAGGTTATTTTTTCCAAATAAGCTATGGTCATGTGCACCAACAAACAAGCAAGGCATATTTTCTCTGGATCGCTTGAAAATGACTGTTAAAGTATTTAATTAATCGTTTGCCGGTCGGATCGCTGCGATAGCCTGCAGTTAGCCAAAGTTACATTAGCCACAGATAAACATCAAATGTACTGATCACACAAAGGGAATATACACATGCTATACCTTGTTTGAAAGCTTAGGACCTGTAGAATTCAGACGCTGGGTTTGATTTAACTGTCAGTGTATCTAATTGAGACTAGCCTACTAGATAGCGCAGCTACTGCGTTAGTTGCCTCCTTCTCCTTTATGGAGCATCTGAAACATCGTTTATTATGCCAGCACTAACAGTGTGATTTAACACCCATGATTTGACGTGTTTTGCCGACAGCTATAAAGACAAAAAAGCACAAATTGTGTAAAAGAGTGTAAGGGATAAACAAGAAGGTAGCTAATGCTGTAGCTGCACTGTTTCGTAGTTTTATCTCATTTAGATTAACTGACAGTTAAAATAAACCCTGCACCTGAATTCTACGGATCCTAAGCTTTCAAACAAGGATACAACATGTGTATTTGCCCTGAGTGTGATCAATACATTTGATGTTTGTTTGTGGCTAATGCCTTTACAGGCTAACCGCGGTCTACCGCAGCGATCCGACCCCGGGCAAGGGATTATTTAAACACTTTTACGGTCGTTTTCAAGCGATCCAGAGAAAATATGTCTTGTTTATTTGTTGGTGCACTTAACCATAGCATTTTTTGAAAATTTATCCTACCTGAAATATGATTTTGCAGCTAGTCTTTTCGCTTTTAGCTCGCAGTTAGCCAAAGTTACATTAGCCACAAATAAACATCAAATGTTGTAACTTAATGATCACACACAGGACATATACACATTATACCTTGTTTGAAAGCTTAGGATCTGTAGATTTCAGTTGCTGGGTTTATTGTAACAATCCATGAATCTAACTGAGATTAGCCTACAGCGTTAGCTATTTTCTTCTTGTTTATCTTCTTTGCTACCCTCTTTTACACAGTTTGTGCCTATTTTGTCACCAGCTATCGGCAATACACGTCAAATACATGGATGTTAAATCACACAAATAGTGCTGGTGTAATAAACTGTGTTTCAGATGCTTCATAAAGGAGAACAAATGCCAAAGAGAATTTCACTTACGAGGGCAGCTGGTGGAGATCCTCACTAAATAAGGCAGATTTCATTCCTAAGGATCTTCGCCACCTATGAAGTCATTTTACACATGTAACGCTTTTTTTCTGAAGCTTCAAGTCGGTCTCGATATTTTTTAGATCCATTTGACTCGTCTTTTTTTGATAATTTATTCATATTTCAGCCGCGTTGTTTACATCGGTACCTCCATAATGGCGCCACTTCCGGTTTTTGGCCGGATCTGTGACGTCCGTGAAAACGCTCTATAGCGTGGTATTCACACTATTCCATGAGAACAGGCTGATCCTAGAAACCGTCTTAAAAAGGGTAAAAAAAGTTTTGCTTCCCATGTCTTAACATGGCATTTCCCCCTGAGCAGGCCACAGCCCCAAATCTGACGTGTTACAGACAAATTGTAAGCTAAAATTACACATTAAAGCAGGGATCACCATTCAAATCTCAGAGTCCAGATGGGGATATTTTTTCCAAGCCGAGGTAATGGAGTTTCTTTTGAGACATTTTTAAATTAGATTTTATAGTTAAATATGCATACAAAATGTGTATTTTTTCACTATGTACCACATTATTCTCTTTTACATTAAAAAAACTTTGCTTTTAAATCGTTTAAAACTGCTGTAATGTTTTATTTACTAACTGTTTTTAATGTCTTGTACTTTTGTTTAACCCAATGTGGGTTAAACAAAAGTGGGGCCCAGGTGTTTTTTTTGAGACATATTTACAATTAAAAGTATTTAGTATTCCTCATAAAAATGTTTTGTGACATGAAGCCATAGCATTTAAAAAAAAATTAGACCCGGGCAGCGATGAAAATTTTTTATCACGATTAATCGCGTAGTTGAGCTGCGATTAATCGCACTTTACACACAAAGTTCAATAAATAGCTATTTTAAACAATTTTTTCTCCAAAAGATGATTTTTTTTAAGTATATTTAAGGTTCTTCATTTTGTAGAGTGAACAATCCTGCAAATTTTGTGGTATTTTTTGGCTTAGATACATAATTTTAGCTACTCATAGAACTATAGTTACATAGGTAACTAACCTGGTCCAGTTCTGGGATAGTCCTGGTTAAACCAGCTCAGTGCTCACTAAATACACTGTGGGAAGTGAAACAAGGACATTTTTAAAGTTTTCTAAGTAAACATCACAAACACGTGTGTAAAAGTTCGCGCATTGCCGCTGGCCTCCGTGCGCATATTTAATGAGGTGTTAACGGTTTGCAGTCTTTAACAACACGTAGCTCCGTGGTTCTTGGGTCTTTTTGGATGATTTAAACACTCAGACGAAGCTCAGACTCGTCTCTATCCCGCTGTCTGTACAGCAGAGCTCACTTCCTTGTATTTAAAGCGCTAGCAGCAACGGAGCAGATTGTCTGTTTGAGGACTGTTTATGAGAGCGAGGAGGAGAAAAAGGGCGCAGCGGCAGCAGTGCGGGCGCTTTCATTCATGCTTTTTGGCTGAACCACGTGACCTGCGATTAAGCACGTGCTGCGTTAACGCCGCAATAGCGTTAACTTGCCCAGCCATAAAAAAATATACATATATATATATATATATATATATATATATATATATATATATATATATATACCACCCTACAATACCTAACAATTTGAAGATGTGGAGTGACAAAATCCACAATCCACACACATGAGTGAAGCACACAGGGCCAAAAGAAGAGACAGAGATGTCAGATTTGTCCAAGAAACAAGGACCACAAAGCCACCAACTACTGCTGGAAATGCAGTTTTCCTGTTACTGATCACAGCCAAAAGAAAGTAGTTTGTAACAGGTGCATACAGGGAGAAAAGAGAACATGTTTTATGTGTGTTCATGTGCGTGGACAATGTTATAGTCCCCAGTTATAGTTGTATTTTTTGTTCGTCTTCCATAATCACACTGACAGTCACAAAATGGATTTTGACACTTTTTGAATCTGACTGATTTGTGTTCAAATGTGAATAAAAACTAATAAATTAACATCTCAGAACATCCTTTTGTTGTTCAAATACAACAAAAATCATAATCATCATAATAATGTGGGGTCATTTTTGACCTGTCTAGAAAAGTGCTATATAAATAAAATGTATTATTATTATTATTATTATTATTATTATTATTATTACTAATTAATTATTTTTGACTGTCCCTTTTAAAAGTGTATTTAAGGGATAAATCTGACCTGTTGTGGAGGAGTTGCCCTGATCAAAGCCGATCACTGACTGAGTGACCACTGGACTCAGACATACCTGGATCTGGACTGGAGGCAGTGTGAGCCCAGTGTCCTCTCTACATTGTACAGCCTCTCTGCGGCGGTCATTGGGTCTGTACCCGCCGGACCGGAGTCTGCCTTTTGGTGACCTGGACGTTAAAGCCAACACACAGCTTCTCTAAGTTTGCTGATTATCCGATAGTACTTTCTGTTTTTTAATAACCGTCTGCAGTTGTGCTGTACCTAACCTGGAGTGAAATTATTTTGAGTAGCAGGACAAAATATTGGGCGGCCACAAATTAAACACGTTACATTTTTTAAATTTCACCTAAAATCTAGGCTGACGACATTCAGTTGCGGTTCACTGCAGCCCTGAATCCCCCTAGCCCCCACCCCAGGTTCTTCCTTGGACATGGCACAAGGTGGCACCAACCTGGCTTGTCCTTTGCCATGTGAAAAAAAAAATCTGCTTTGCTAAAGGTCTCTAACTCACTCAGTATCTTTTTTCCACTTGAACAGAGCAATAAGAACCTGTCTGGACACTGAGATACAGTAGTGTGAAGGCTTCTTGGACGGTGATACATTTTGCATTGAGTTGCCTGAAGTGCACAGTTCTCATTACCTTTTGGCTCTGGGGACTACAGCTAATATTGAGAAAGACTTTGACGTAAACTGTCAAAGTTTTTATTGCAATTTGGACACGTTGATTAAAGCGTACACAATTGATGAGAGGCCTCAGCAGAGAGCAATATCCGGATCAGGGCTATTGACACTCGCTGCACTGCCAACTCCAAACCAATACAAAACAAACTCTTTTCTCACAGATGCACAGTGTTTTGTGGCTCATTGAAGGACACTTAATGAAATTGTATTTTCTTGAGATTTGAATATTTTTAACACTGCTTCTTCACCAAAAACTGTACCTAGAGATGTATTTAGCAGTATTTATGTTGAAAAACATCTTTGTTCTCACAAATCTTTCAGCACATTCACCAGCAAAGACCTCAGTGTCAGAAATGTGCAGGATCTCTTTTGAGGGCTGGGCCTTGAAAACCCCATCCGGACAGAAGAATACATATTTAAAAGAGGGAAAGTGATTGAGTTTAGGATTTCAATCTAGAATTGATGACAAATTGAAAATCTATTTAGTTCTGAATCTGTCACTAAAGTAGCTTATATTCATGTTACACGAGTGGTGTGTTCGATAAAAAGAAAGCATGACACTCTTCTCCGTATTAGGACACTATAGTTGGCTCACCTCTGTCCCGTTCAAGCGACTCCTTTGCCCATCAAGGACACAGAAAAGAAAACATCCAAACAGAAACAGTACATCCAAGTGTTCTCGCTGCTGCTCCATGACACATGAGTTTGTCCAAGTCCAGATTCCAGCTCCACGAGGCCCACAAACATCGCTCCACACGTCCTGCTCACCTCTGTCTACGTCCACGCTGTTACAAGGTCTTTTTCATGAGTCATGTTTGTCTCTATACACACGTGTTGGTGGCGTGAGGATGAGTTCAGGGACACTGCATAGCTTTTAAAATTGCAGTGGCTTTCATAGTTTTTCTGCTTTAGTGAAGTGGTCAGTAATTCTAATCAAAATAAGCTACTATGAAAACAAAATAGTGGTTGAATATCTGTCAAATAACTGAGAAGATGCATCTAAGGCTGCATTCACAATACACTTTTGATTCGTTTGTCTGGATAGTTTGGTTTGTTTGTGTAATTGTGAACACGCAAACGAACTCTGATCCGGTCCAAAATGTCCAAATCTGGTTCGGTTGGAGAGGTCGGTCTCTGGAGCGCTTTGTTTGTTTTGTGAAGCAAACGGACCGAGAGCAAAACAAAACCAGGAAGTGAACAGTGACGTGATCCAGACTGAGACACACGTGAGGCTCAGAATCACAACAAACAGTATGTGTGAGATCAATAATGAGACAAATAATACACAAAAACACATGAAAGTATCAGAAGAAGAACAGTGGATGGTTCAGATAGAATTAATTGTGATCACCCGACTGTATCACCGTTTTCTCACATACTTTTTACAAAAATAACAAAGTCTCTTAGATGAAAGCGAAGACAGAAAGCAACACTACAGCTCACATTACTGCGGGTTCATTAGTTCTACAGCTAAGTGAGCAGAGACAGACCTTTCAGAGCCAGATTTACTCAAACAGATGAAACGTACGTTTTACTCTCGCCATTTGGAACGAAATGCCTAGTCCTCCTCTCTCGTTTTCTAAAGTGAAAGTGTCTTTGCTCCGACACTTCCTGTCACTCACACTGGGCCTGTTCATGTGAGAGAAGTTGTGTTTTAGATCCATAAAAACACAAATATTAAGTCCAGCAGCGTGTTTGTTTCTGATGTAACAGAACAGGCTACAGTTAGCCGAGAAGCCGGGTGTCTTTGCTGCTGATGTAACGTGTTTCTGTCCACAGCGCCTCTACAGGCGAGGAGCAGACTCTACTGCGCTGGTTCGATGGTAAAAGTTTATTGTGAACAGAACCAAGCCAGTTTACACAAGATACAGTGTTGCAAACTTGGTTCTCAATCGAGCCGAGCTCAATTCGGTTTGTATTGTGAATGCAGCCTAACCCCGGGCTCACACTAACTACGTACCGGACTGCGGACCGGACTCCGGAGGCTTTCCAATTCTTGAAAAGTAATGAGAGTGGCTCACACCGCGATGCGTACGGTCCGGAGATCCGCGCGGATGTGCTCCGTACGTCCGGATCGTTTCCGTTGGAAGAACTTTTTCCGGACTGCCGGAGCCATCCGCAGCCCTTTTTGGTGAAGTTTTGAAAACAAGACACGACAAACAGGAAACCAAGCTCTCGCGGGTGAAGTGAATCCGGTCGTTTTCAAAGTAAAAACATTACGTTTCTACTACTACAACAAATACGGCAAAATGCTCGACATATACGCGACTATTGAACACACAGGATGTAAATAAACGTCCCGTACTTACCCACTGTGCGGAGAAAAATCCAACAGAAAATGAAGTGACGTGAAATAAGCCCATAACACGGCGCATGTGTTCTTTGTTTACATATCCATGTGCCAGAGATCACGTAAACTCCTCCGAAACTCCCAAGTTGAGCGTGAATCCCCGTGAACTCGTGGTCTCGCGAGACCAGCAGAGTCTGTGCATACACATGCATATTCTGGAGGCAGTGTGAGTGACAACCGGACCCAGACGGATCCGGATTTGCATCTGCATCTGGAGGCAGTGTGAGCCCGGGGTTAGAGTCATTACTTGCTGCAGCATTGATTAAAAACTTTGCATGTTCTAGGGGCATGTTTTACAGACAGTATTGAAGTGCTACTGTCGAAAGTGTTTTAATTTTGTGATATGCAATATTATCGTGTGTTTGTTTCAGTTTTAGCTTTTTAATTGTAGAAAAGTGACAGCTTTATTGGAGAATGATCCATGACAAACAACACATAGCCTTCATTTGTTTTTTTCTTTAAGTGTACCTGGTGCTGTATTTTCTTTCATTTCAATTTATTTTAATAATCTCGTTTAGTAATTGTTTTCCCCTGAGCACACAACAGGACAATCTATTCCTTTTGAGTTTTGAAATAGAAGAAAGTCTAGATTTGCGTTAAGCGAGTTTTGCAAGCACTCAAGCAAACTGCCTTATTTGTAAACATCGCTCTTGTCTCATTTCCGTGATTCGCTTCCATTAGACGTTTTGTGGTTGCTCTTGTTGCTTGTAGAAAAGTGGGAGCGATGGCGCACCCTGAGTCTAACGCAAATTGTGTAATATGTTTGGCAATTTGCAGCCGGGACTGAAATGTATAATCAGCAGTGAAAGGCCAAGCAATTGCATTGGCTTGTCATCTTCCATTTCATTGTCATGTGAATGGGACTTAATGGACACATGCTGTTTTATCTGAAATAAGTGTGCTCTTCTGACGCCGGGGACAAAGGCTCGGAGAACATCCATTTAGACAGAGAAATTTCCCTTCTTTGCCATTAAAGCCACAGTGACAGATAAAGTTAGAACTTATTTAACTCTTCCACACAAAAACTTTATTTCATGCAACAAAAATCCTTCTGAAAGATGCTGTCTGAAGATTAGAGTTTGCCCTGAACCAGGTCAGTCCTGGTCTTGGACTGTTGGTTTTATTAAACAGGACAGTGTAGCAATTGATGAGAATAAGAACGGTTCATCAAACTGTTGGAGGTGGAATTCATATGACTGAATGGTGGCACAGCAATAAGCCCAGAGTAAATCTTGACCTGCCTCAAGCCCCAGTCTAAAAGTGTCCTATTTGAGTAACTTGAAGCCTGAGCTATAGCTGTTAAACACCAACAATTGATTGTTTTACATTTGTCTTTTTGTAACATTTGTGTAAAAAAGTAAAGCTGCATATCTACGTTTTCTTTGGAGACTGTGCTGGGTCAGTGGACTTTGTTCATGTCTGTGTCTAGGAGAGTTTTTCTAAATTGTCTCTATTTATATAGCTCTCTTCCACCTTTCAAGGCACTCAAAGCGCTTTACAATCAGGGCTCCACTCACCAGTGTAACAGAAGCAATGTGAGTTAAGAGTCATGTCAAGTTCATTCCACCGTGGCACCTGCTCACAACGGTCTCCCATCCACGCACTAACCAGGCCTTAACCTGCTTAGCTTCTGAGATCTGATAAGATCATGCATTGATAAATAGGTAACAAATTACAAATATAACGTCAAAATAAAAATGAGGAGAGCTTCCACTGAAACCTGGCAGAAGCTCTGTGCACGGAACAACAGTTGGCTTGTTTATATTCAAAATAACTAACTTTAGTTCTTCTGAGCACTTCTGTGCCAACATAACATTTACCTTTGTGGACGTCTGTAAACTGTAAATTAGAGTTTAAGTTACAGACATTCACACTGCGAGAATGAAGGCCTAGTTTTTTGGGGTTTTTACGCTTTTTTGACGCCTTAGGCCTAATTTATGACAACAAATTAATGTGGAATTTGCAGAGTGGACAGTGGCAGAGTGGACAGTGGCAGAGTGGAGAGGGACAGTGGCAGAGTGGACAGTGCAGAGTGGACAGTATCAGAGTGGACAGTGGTAGAGTGCACAGTGGCAGAGTGGACAGTATCAGAGTGGACAGTGGCAGAGTGGACAGTGGCAGAGTGGACAGTGGTAGAGTGGACAGTGGCAGAGTGGACAGTATCAGAGTGGACAGTGGCAGAGTGGACAGTATCAGAGTGGACAGTGGCAGAGTGGACAGTGGCAGAGTGGACAGTTCAGAGTGGACAGTGGCAGAGTGGACAGTATCAGAGTGGACAGTGGCAGAGTGGACAGTTCAGAGTGGACAGTGGCAGAGTGGACAGTGGTAGAGTGCACAGTGGCAGAGTGGACAGTGGCAGAGTGGACAGTGGCAGAGTGGACAGTGCACAGTGGCAGAGTGGACAGTGGCAGAGTGGACAGTGCACAGTGGCAGAGTGGACAGTGGCAGAGTGGACAGTGGACAGCACTCTCATCTCACAGTGGGCTGGACTCCCACTCGGCTCTTTCTGTGTAGAGTTTGCATGTTTCTTCAGAGGTTGAGGCTCCAGGTGTTTTAGTCGGCTCACTTCTTTAGAGCTGCTCCAGGGCTGCTGCCGTCACTTGAAAATGTGTGTATACAAATGGTCTATTTATATAGTGCTTTTCTACCTTTCCAGGCACTCAAAGCACTTTACAATCTACTGTAGCATCCACTCACCCAGTGTAACAGACACTGAGGCAATGTGGGTGAAGTGTCTTGCCCAAGGACACAACGACAATCTACTCCTGTCGTCCCACTGTGGCTCCTGGTGTTCTAACGGTCTCCCATCCAAGTACTAACCAGGCCCTTTCTTGCTTAGCTTCTGAGATCTGACATGATCAGGCTTTGACCAGCAGGTGTGGCCACATAAACTATTCATTCATGACTTGAGCATTGCTGGTGTTTTTAGTTTGTTTTCTCATGACTGACCTGAGCTGTGGCTCTGGTCACGTTGTATTGATCATGGATCAGAATCACATCCACACCATCTGATTTGTTATAAAACCGTCATAGTCTTTTATTTACATTGATAAAGTCTCTCTATCCAAACTCCCCACACACATCCATCTTCTTGGACATTTCAACTTCAACTTTTTCATTGTAAAAGTAATACTCATTTTATTGGAGAGTGGTGCATGACGAATAGTAATAATATTTTAGTAGATTGAAGACACAGACATACACATTTACAGAAGACTAGGATTCTATGAGGACATCTGAGTTTGGGGAAAAATCAGGTGAGGCTTAACAGACATTTTTACAGACCAGGACAAGGACTAGAAACTCAGGCAAAGTCCACAATTATTACAATTTACATGAGGTCCACAGGTGAATGTGAACAGAACATATGTCTCAGCATATATACAAGATACTATGTCCTTAATCATACTTGAGATGGCAAAGACCTGAAAAACAAACAAAAAAACTATTCTCAGAGCTGTAAATGTTACTGAAAGAGTCCACTTGAACTTGCTGTCTCCATGTGTGTATTCCGTTGTGTTTTCCATCCTTGAGTAAATCTAGTCTGCACAAACATTGAGTGAATTTCTTAATCTTTTTTTTTTTTTTTTGTAAATCTTGGCTCCAGCGGACCTAGCATATGGTGCCATGTGGTGTTGATGCACAGACTGCTCCAAATGCAGAAAATCCACATTAATTTTCCCTGTTAAAGTCAGAGTCATCCGTTTGGATCCACCGGATTCGCTGCTGACGCCACATGGAGACGCTTTATGTGAGAATGAGCAGCTGGTTCTGTGAAAACACGTAACTCTGGAGGTTATGTAACGATCCTTAAAGTCATTACACTAAAACACAGAAGCATGAAAACTAGTCAGGACCAAAGAACCTGTGGCCTGCTGTTGGCAAATATAGAAAACTCGTTCATCTTACATCAGCAAACATCAGCAGAAGGCTCAATGACTATTCAATTCCATTTATTTTTGGCATAGCCCAAAATCACTACAACAAATATCTCAGAGATTTAGCAAACATATCTGTAAAACACACATTATCAGTGCCAACAGAAGCGTTAGAACATCAGAAACTGATTCAGAAATCCAGAAGCAGCTTGTCCAACACCAAACAGACACAAGGATAACTGTCCCAGGCCTTCCCTGTCCTTCTTGTCTGCAGGGCTGTCGGACTGAGGGCGGGTTTCTCCAGGGCCCAGGATCAGTTTTGCTTATGAGATAAAGTGTTTTCTAAATGTAGTGACAGTATTCGTGATCAGAGAGATGATATCCATCACTTGTTAAAATATTGCAAATGGACTTTAACCATAGAAAAGAGCTTAATAAAGATAATTGTCCAAGTAACAAATAGCTAGAACATATAAAAGTAGAAAGGCTTTAAAGTCGTCATGTGAACAGTGTATTTGAGGTCCGATCGCCCAGAGAACAACTTTGAAGTCTTTGTACTATGAATCACTCCTGGACGAATGAGGGATTACACTGAAACATATAAGCAAGATTTTGCTTTGGTTGCCACTGCTCCTCTGCAAGAAAAAAAAAAAACTGATTAGAACTTTAGAAATTCCAGGTTTGCATTACAGTCCAAGGTCCAGACTGTATGGAGCTCAACAGTGGAAGCCGCCTGGTTCCGGAAGAGTTTTACCCATGTTATAGTGCCATAGGCTTTTCGAAAATTCAAATTTAAGAGTTTAAAGAAATACCGCGGGCTATCCAGCTATGTGCTAACTCAGATCCATAGCGGGTTGTTTTCAGTCTAAAAGCACAACTATAACTTAAATCAGCAAAATGTCGTAATAATTCGTAGTTTACAAAGCTGAGGAAACGGCTTTAACAAAATGTAGGTCTTATACTCGTGATCACCACATAGCTGCTTAGCCCGAGGACGTTCCAACTTTTATATAATTTTTTATCGAATTCCCTATGCAATTTAACATGGGTCCGAGATATTGGAACCAGGAAGTGGGCGGTCACTGTTGAGCTCCATATGCTGCCTACAGGAGGAAATGTTGAGCTAAATGTGATTAGGAGCAAAGACTAAAAGCTCATTTGGACAAATTCTTGTGCTTGAATTCTACTTTTTTCTGACTTGATTTCCGGCGCTGCTTTAAAGCACAGTTGTGAATTAAACCATGATCTCAGTACGGGGCAGGGGACAGAGCACTATATGCAGCTCTGCCTCAGTTTGCCTCCGAAAGTGACCACGAGTCTAAAGACAGCGCGCTGAGAGAGGAGAGCTGCTGCATGAGCGCTTATTCGCGCATATAGATGAAAGAAAGTGAGAGAAGAGTCTGAAAGACGCTGCATGACATTTAGAGAAGCCTGTTAATGAAAGTAGGACAAATTCGCCTGGGTGCTCAGACATTCCAGTGGGTGCTTGAGCCCCGCAGCACCCATGTGATCGACGTCTCTGCCCAGAGCTGATTGGATGGGTCAGTTTATTTTTGCCTTCTGTAAAATGAATGAATGTGGAGATGCACCCAAGGATTTGTCAAAGCTTTAGGAAGTAGTTGGACAACTCTACAAACCCAAATCCTATTTTGCATTTTGGAACGTATTTACCTCAACTTTAAGCTATTCTTATTTTTTTCCTTTGTAGACTTTTGCACTTGTGATAAGTGGTTGAAGAGCTGATCCAAACCTGGCCTGTTGTGAGTGTTAAGGAGGTGTAACGTATTGTTTCTGCAGCTCCATTTTGCTGATGAGAAGTTGATTGTATAGGTCTTGTGTTTGATTAATGTATGTATGAATTCATCTCCCGCCGGGACACACAGCTCCAGGTGAAGAGACCATGGACACCGCTGCTTCTGATTAGCTCGCCTTTCTTTAGCATCACTCACTTTATATACAGCGTTGTGTTTCTGCTGCTTTTCTCTCCTGATCGACCTTATCTAGATATAAAAACTTATTTTAAGCTGTTTTAAGTCATAATTGCTTGAATCAAGCATCGATTTTCTTAAAAATCTTGTCAAGAGAACTTGAAACTGCTCAAAACAACTAGGTTAGTCAAATGTTCTTACTGCACTGGCAGATTATTTCACTTGAACATTTTTTGCAGTGTGTGAATCGAGCTCTAGCCAGGGCAGGTTATAGATATGATTCCAGTATGAACATAAATCATAAATGTGTCCTGAAGTCAAACCTACCCTATGTACAGTATTTTTATTCAGACTGCAACATTTTCCAACCAAGCTGTGAGATCATGTTTAAACTGGACTGTCACATTCCACATTCTGAACAACACCGGGGCCTAAGTGTGAGATTGCTTTTCCACATTTGTCCTTCCAGTGAATCCATGCTCAAACGAATGACCTTGTTAAATGTAAGTCAGTTTGGCTTGAACAAATAAATACAGTTTGTTCTAACTCGTACAAAGAGATTTGTTAATAATATGTTTATGTCATTTAAGATCAGACACTAGAGCCACAGTTCTAGTCAGGCTGCCTTAGGAGACAATGCAGGGAGGAATCCTGCTTTCCCTGTAAAGAATACTGAACTACAGTTCATCTTGTCTGCTCTTTGATCTTCACAAGTTGTCCCATGTCCACTGTCCTCTTGGGGAGTGGAACTGTTTCAGATGCTGCTGTTCCAGTGACGTGGGCCGGACCCTCCCTCCTCCTGGACACCTGCCCCACCTCCCTGTCCTGGTCCTGCTGGAAAAGTCGATTCCCTCTGCTGATGGACTCTGGCTCCACAGACTTAAACTCTATTTGTGAAATTAGATCCACATTAGTCTCAGTTACATCTACAGTTTGAATCCAGGGCTTGTTTTGTGTTAAAGGGAGGCTGATCTGTCTTTGTGACTGTCCTGAAGTGCCCCGCTCCACGTCAGGCCTCTGCTTTGTGGCTCCTCTCACTCTTTCGTCCTTGCACTTGTTCTCACATCATCCTTCAGTGCGTTTTCTCTTTGTAATATATTTTTGATTTTCCTGACTGCATTCTCTCTCCTCTCTGTGTGTGGCTTTGTCTCTGTTATTTGTGCTCTATTGCTCAAACACAAGCGTACAAGTGTTGGACTGGCCCCACACAGATGGATTGACAGAATACCGGGTCCGCTCAGGTCACAGCATCAGTTTGTCCAGACGTTTGCTTTCATAGATTTATGCTGTTTTTAAACACAAACTTGAAGTGGATTACTGTGTTATGAATATCTGGGGGAAACTTTGAAGTGAGACTTGAGGTAACTTTGTAATATTGTAGAGAAGTGTGTTCCAAACAGGGGTAAGCAGACCACAGAGAATGGTTTCACACTTTCACACAGTATTTTTGAATCTAACAATAAGCTTGCTTATGTGTGGTTTTAACCTGTTAAATCCAGAGGCCTTCCTATGCTTTCTTGAGAATGGAAATGTTAAACACAAAGACATATTTAGAGTGAAATCAGATAATCTGGGAGGACTGACTTTGTACTTTATACTTACAAAAACAACAACAACATGTTCATAAGGGCTCTGTCATTTTTTGAAACTTTTTTCTAAGCTATTGTTGGTCCCTAAAACTCATTTTAAGTTAAATTATCTTCAGCTTTTGAGAAGTAATTGTCAAAACTTAAAACATGCCAAACCAAAAACATGTATTTGTTCTACTTCTGTTGAAACCCAAGTCTTGTTTTTGAGGGATTACAACAACACACTATTTTAGGCATAAACACCACTGAAACAAAAGAATGCTCTGGTAAATACATTGGACATTTAACAATGCACCACTAAGAAACCAAATCATTTACCCTGGAGTGTAACACAAAGATTCGAGTACTCGGGACAAATAAAATAAACTGGGAAGTCTAAGTATTCTCATAGAAAGCGTGACCTGTGGGGCAAGTGCAGTTTTGGTCTGAACAGAGGCTAGCGGGGTGCACAGCGCGGCTCTGGTCCTGAGTCCTGCGGGAGTTAAAACGCAGTCTTTTTTTCTTTTTTAAGCAAAGAAATTACTTAAACAAGATACGTTTAAGCTGTTTGTTTAAAGATTAACATTTTGCTTGCTTCGTATTGTCATCCTAATGCATCTTGTCCTGTTCTGTCTGCTGTTCTCATGGATAAGCGTGTCAATACCACTGTAAACAGCGTCACTTGAACGCAACTTCTATTTTGTGCGTGTGTATTTCACACGTTACTGTCTCAGTTATTTCTATGGTGAATGTTAAGACGTGTCATTATTTATGAAGACTAACACAATCCTAATCATAAACTTAACCAACTCCAAGCCCCAGACAAGAGGCCTGTGCTACGAACGTCGCTGAACTGATCCTGGATAAGTTTCTCTAACCCGGGTTGACTAACTCAGATATGAGGCTCTCTTGAACTGTCCTACGAAACAAGTTCACAACTGAATCTGTTAACCCTGGATTTTCTTAATGAAGCCGTGCGCGTTCACGGAGCAGAGGCGGGATTAACACAAACTGACCAATCAGAACAATCGAGCTGCGGACTTCAAACGTGAGGAAACGTCAATCATGAAGCGAAATATACGAGTGTTAAAATCTAAGTGAAGGACACGCGCTGCACTTCAAATGAAGTCTGCGCTTAATCAGCCAATCACAGACACAGAAGTTACACTAGAGTTCATTTAAATGTCCTGCATGGATACAACAGACTAAAACACAAATGTGCAAACATCAGAAACATTCAATAGATCAACCGTTTAGTTGAATGAGCTGTGTCCTTTATCTGAGTCCAAGTGCAGTCATTCATTATTTCTGGACAATGAAAGAATGTATTAATCCTCACACAGATTAAACGGGATTCAGTCACTGTTAAGATCTCATCCTGCTCTTAATAAATAGGTTACGTGCCGTGCGCATCGCATTGATATAAAAGAAAACGTCGTAACTTTCACATTTCCTCATTTCTCCGCTGCCCTTGCTCATCTCTCTCTCTCTCTCTCTCTTCACAAACGCCTAAATTCTCGTCTCTGATTGGCCAGCGCCTTGTCTTTTTAACTTATTCGGGAACTTATCCTGGTCCGGAGCAGGTTATGAGTTTGCTGCATGTTGCCATAGAGATTTACCCCGTTAGGACGTGATCCAGTTTCGTAGGACCTCCAGACCAGGTTTAACCCAGAACTTACCTCGCTAAACCCCAAATCTAGCTTCGTAGTACAGGGCTCTGAACTTACACATTTTTGCAACCTCAGACCTAAAGTTAGCCGTTAATCCTTGAAAGACCTCGTGTTTGTCCTCAACCACATCGTGTGTTCACAGTACGCCAACACAGGCAGAGACACGCAATTTGTTTACGCAATCCATGAGAACACGGTGGTTTTGTAAAGCACTTTGAGTTGCTCTGAGTATGAATTGTGCTATACAATGACAATAATAACAATAATAATAATAATATAATAATAATAATCACTACCAGACTTGTTCTGAGCATATTTTTCTTTAAATTGTGTTCACAACAACTGTATGTCAAGGGCAAGTTCCCTTTGCACCTTCCGTGTCACACCTGAAGAGACAATCAAACTCTCTAAGTTCAAATCTACATCACAACTCCAACGATTAAACTCAAACGTCCCAGGCAGAGGAGAACACACATCTTTTATCCTTCTTTACCTCACCATTACAGCTTGTTTTAGAATATAAATCATTGTTTTACCATTATATAAGCATGCATCTTTTACCAATTGGCCTGTCATGTTGGATAGGTCACTACGCCCTTCCTGCCACATCATCATCCATCTACACCACATCAATCACAGCTCCATATCTCCAACCCCATCTTACACGCCAATCTGTGTCCAGCCTCGTCAGTACAAATGCCTCCGCGCAGATAAGAGCCTCATAGCAGTCCCACCAATGCCATGTTCAGGACAACCTTCTTCCCAAGGTGCCTGTGAGACGATGGGGAGGTTTGTTGTTGCCTAAATGACTCTGGCCCATTCAGAAAGTCATTGTAAAGAGAACAAATGGGCAGATGTCAGGCAGCGCTGCAGTCAAGGCATGTTTCAAGGCATTAGGAAATGAAGGAAGATGGAGGGAAAAGACAGGTGGAGTATAACACTGTTTGATCTTGGCTCTGATGTTGTCAGATGAATCATATTTAACCCTTTCAACACCAATACTTCTGCACCAAGTCATGGGATATGTCAGTAGCTTGAAAAGTTCCATATTTAACTCAGTCAATACTTATATTAACACCTAACTCTAAGCATCAAAAGTACATCAGCAGTAAATAGATGAAGAAATCACAATAACATGCTGTGAAAAAGCTTAAATTGGTAGATTTTTAAAAGTCATGATAAAATGCATCACTTATTTGAAGGTTTAAGGGCCGCAATTGGCCCCCAGGCCACAGCTTGTTCTATATTTAATGGCATTTCAAAAGAACAACCCTGTCACATAGAGGGTAAATGCAGTTGAGAGACACTTTTCCAAAAGGTGGACAGTTAAGTTTGTTACAGTGACAGTGTTTGGAAATAAAAAAATGGAATGCACAACAATCATTAGAATATAAAGTTAAAACATTAGTTTGAGAGTCTTAATTATTTTCTGTTTCAGCCGATACAGCAGAATATTATGGCTTAACTATTAGATGAATAAGTGGGGTTAAAACTGACCCCAGGGGTTTTTATTTTGAGAAATGTTTTAAATTTATTGTAGTTATAGTTTCATGTTTCAGGTATTCCTCAACAAACTTGTTTGTGACATGCGGCTATAGCATTTAAAAAATGTGTATATATAATTTTTAAGAAATTTCATCTTTTGTATCTCTACCCCACTCTTCCATAAGTGGGTCAAAAATGAACCCAGTCATTTCCTATGGAATTTCAAGGGTAAGCCCTTGGAACTTTTGATTCTTGTCAATTGTACTTGTCAATTTACATTTACTGTGGCATTTACACATCTGATGCAGCAGTCAGGACGTCATTTTGACTCAGCATTACACACATAAGGCATCACCAACGCACAGCGACGCTTTCTCACAAAGTGGTCAAAGGAGTTTGTGACTCTTCACATGAAAAGTTGACTGGAAAGTATCCCAAACCTACCAACCTACACCACTTTAGGAATAGGAAGGTGTTTAGTGACAAAATCCACAGTCCACACACATGAGAGAAGCTCACAGGGCCAACAGAAGAGACAGAGATGTAAGATGTGTCCAAAAACAAGGACCGCAAAGCCACCAACTACTGCTGGAAAAGCAGTTTTCCTGTTACTGATCACAGCCAAAAGCAAGTAGTTTGTAACAGGTGCACACAGTGAGACAAGAGAGCACGTTTTATGTGTGTTCATGGACAATGTTTTAGACCCCAGTTATAGTTGTATTTTTTGTTCGTCTTCCATAATCACACTGACAGTCACAAAATGGATTTTGACATTTTTTTAAGCTGACTGATTTGTGTTCAAATGTGAATAAAAACTGATAAAATAACATGCAGAAATGTTCTTTTGTTGTTCAAAATATTATAAAAATCATCATCTTTAATCAAAATTAAAGTGTTAATGCAAAAAGGCTTTGATTCTAAGTGGGGTCATTTTCGACCCCACTCATGGAAGAGTGTAGGTATTGTTCGGCCATGCATCTAAGGGTTAAAGAATACGGTCTCCATGGAGAGGCTATGTTATGTAAAATAAAATGCATTTATTTGTTGACAGCAGACTAACTTTGATGATAACGAAGCAATCAATTTAGTCTTTCTTTAGATAAAAACACACAGTTTGCAGAAGACACTGCTGCATTTAGTGTTTCGTTTTGTTGATAATTATTACAGATAAATAACCACAAAGTAAAAGTCCGCCTGAGTGATTCAATGGGTTCAGAAAAGCTGCAGAGCTGTGTGGACGGTGGCTCGACTGGCTGTTTTCCTGGACTGCTGCCACAGCTCGGAGGTTATGAAAAATGAACACTAAATTATTCCAAATCATCAATAATGCTCCCCATGAGCTGTGTGAAAAGGACTTCTGATGAAGGTCTTTTCAGCAGTGAACGCTCACACCTAAACACAATCAGCAGCAAGCAACCAGGAATAAGAGCAAATGTATGTGTCACTGGGACTGCGCGTGTGGCTGATGGACACAAGGACCAGAAAGATTTAAGTTACCTTTGGGGGAAATCTGTTGATTCTGACAGTAAGTGAAACGCAACACTCCATTTTATGAGGTTTTTGTTGTGTTTTTTTTTGGGGGGGGGGGGGGGGCAGAATAATTTTATTTTTTAAATCCGCCTGTTTCAGATTAACCCTACATCCATTTCTAATCCTCGGCCAACTCTTGCCTCGTTTACACATTTTCAAGTCCAATAACACAACCAAACAATAGAGCAACCCCCAAACCAAAGTGACATTAGACTGTCAATAGTTGGCCCTGGACAGCGGTTATTCGTCGCCTCATGGATCGGAGGATGTTCACGTCGAGGATGCGCACACTGAGCAGATCCCAGACATTTTCAATGGATTCAAGAACGGACTCATGGCTGGGGTCACATGGGGTCGCACATTGTCGTGCTGAAACAGAGCTCCTGCCCCAACTTGGTCCAGAAAAGGGACCACCACAGGCCTCAGCATCTCATCCTATAACGGAGACCATTGAGGTTTCCTTTGATGAAAACCAGGTCTGTCTGGTGATTTGCCGACATGGCTGCCCAAACCATGACACTGGGACCACCCCATCGGTTCACTTGGGCACACCATCTGCTCTGAAGCACTGGAACCTTTTTTGTTACTGAACACGACTTGGGACCACCTCTGCAAAGTCCAACGACGATGTGCACCATTCGACCCGAGCTCAGCGATGTTGGGGGTAAGCACAGATCCAACGAATGGCCGATATGGTCGAACACCATCAGCGCGGAGGCGATTACAGATGGTTCTGGCTGACAATGGCCTGTAGTGTATCCCAATGGTATCGGCTGCGAACCTGGTGGCAGGTCGGACCTGTCACAGAGATGCGCAGGGCGGTTGGCGCAGTCTTGTACAGCGGTCGTTACACGAGGGCCACCAGTACGCGGGCGGTCGTTAGAAGAACCAGTGGCCTGGTATCGCTCCACAAGACGATTAATGGTAGAGCGGTGACTCCAAACACCCTGGGGACACAAGACAACACCGTCTAGTGTGGAGCGTCCCAATAGCTCCATCCCTCTCTGGTTGGAGAATCGTAGCATCATGAAGAAGTGAGTTTTTGGCTTCATTCTGGTGCCTTTTATAGAGAAGACTTGAGCACAGTTAACCAGCGGTAAAAGTCAACTCTGAGTTTCAAACATGAGTTTGTGTGAATAAACGACCCTGTAATGCACTCTTTATTGTTCTCACAATCAGTCAAGCCCAACCAAGAAATCTGTTCACCTGTCTTCAGCTTACTGTGGACTGAAATCATGGTGCTAACCCAGATTTTCAAATGTACTCGTTTTCAAAGGAATTTTCAAAAATTAAAATGTTGCGTTCCTTTTTTCCTTGAGTGTATATACTGTGTATAATCAAACACATGCCCCATAGCTAATAAATAAATAAATATGATAATAATAAAGTAGGGTTTGTTTGCAAAAAACATACACTTAATACTGATTTAAACAGGCTGAGGTCCGCAGCTGGCCCCCAGGCCACAGTTTACCCACGTCTGCCCTATTCTATGGAGAATGTTTTAAGTATTCTATTGCCTTTCCCTCTAAACATGTCTCCAGGGGTTTCATGTTAATGTGGACATGAGCATTACTTCTCCCATTTTCAGACACAACTTTTATTTTCTTCGTTGCAAAATGTGCAGATTTGTTAATTTACAAGATACAAATGAAAAATGAATGAATGGAGGTGTCCGTCTGCCTCAGGGCAGAGCGCTAGAGAAACTGAACATGGCTGTCCACACTTTTTCTTTTAGCTGGACAAAATTAACCAGCGTTTTACTTGGTGAGCCAAAATGTATAAAGTTGGTGCCTGCCAAGAGCCAAATCTAATTGTGTGTCACATTTAGAAAAGCTTATTTGAGGAAAGATGATGACTCATTTATCTTTAATTAAAGAGTTATCCTTTGAAAGTCTTCTCAACAAAACTTTTAATCAAAAATGTAATCCTAACAAACGCCCCTTCACAAAAGAAAAGAGACGCAGCTTAAGGACATGTAACTGTCTAGGCCACCATCATCATCATCATCTGCACCAACATCATCACCACCATCATCTTCATCACCATCATCATCACCATCATCATCATCACACCATCATCTGCACCATCATCATCTGCACCATCATCATCTGCACCATCATCATCACTATCACATCATCATCACCACCATCATCTTCATCACCATCATCATCACCATCATCATCATCAACACCATCATCTGCACCATCATCATCTGCACCATCATCATCTGCACTCATCATCACTATCACCATCATCATCACCACATCATCTTCATCATCATCACACCATCATCATCATCATCATCACCATTTTATTTATTTATTTATTTATTTAGAAAGGGACAGTGCACATTAATGAACATATGTACATATGTAAGTATGCCAGATTTTAGCCATTGGCTAATTTCCATCTGTAGTCCCTTGACAGGTTGCTGGTGCCATTTAAGGACACACACACAAACAAAACAACAGAACATACAAAACACATTAAAAACTGATTACACAGAAAACAGGAGAGATTCAAAAAACAGACATAAACTCAGGAGGGTCACACAATCACAATTTACAACACACTGAATTAATAAAGTGCTATTGCATTTTTAAATAACGTTTAACAGTAAAAGAGTTATATGAAATCCTATTACACAAGTTCTATTGCACATTAAATCCTATTGCACATGCCCATATGCACAATTGCACAAGCCCTAGAGTGCTGCATGTATTGCACAAGCCCTAAAGTGCTGTGTGTATTGCACAAGCCCTAAAGTGCTGCGTGTACTGCACAAGCCCTAAGGTGCTGTGTGTATTGTGCAAATCCTAAAGTGCTATGTGTCTTACATTTACCCTAAAGCCCAAAAATATGGTCTTATGATTTGTGTTCGCATGTTTGTGTTGATCTTAGCCACTCCTTTAAATAACTTTTGAATGTAGTAAAGGTGGGTGCTTCTCTTACAAAAGTAGGTAGACTGTTCCACTGAACACAGCCTTTGTAAGACAGAACATTTTGACCAAAAGCAGTTTTTCTCACAGGGATCACACAATCTCCTCTGCTTATAGCTCTGGTGGTTCGTGATGTAGTGGTCCTGTATTTAATATGTTCTTTAAGAGGCAGTGGTGCTAACCCATGCAGGCTCTTGTATATAAGGCAGGCATTTTTAAATTTTATGAAGTTTTCAAAGCTCAGCAAATTATACTTTGAAAGGATATTACAATGATGAAAGGTGAAAGGTTTTTTATCCAAAATTTTCAGAGCTTTTTTATATAGCATTTCTATTGGTTTTAGAATTGTCACACCTGTCAGAGACCAACTTGTTATACAATAGCTTACATGGGAAAAAATCATACAGTGCAAAAACATCATTGCCGCTTCATTGGTTAAAGATCCTCTTATTTGATTAAAATTTGAAATGTCATATTTAATCCTATGAGAAATCATTTTAACGTGTTTCTTGAAGGAGAACGTAGAATCTAACAACACACCTAGATATTTAAATTCTGTTACTAATTGCAGTTCATGATCCCCAAAAAACACATTAGAACGGCTGATGCTGAAGCCTTTTTGGATAACATCATACAGACTGTTTTCTGTGTGTTTAGGAGGAGGCAGGATTTGGTAAGCCAACTCTGAATACGTTCTAAAGCTAATGAAAGATTTTTAGCTGCATCTTCTGATGATTTTGCACTTGTATAGATCACTGCATCATCTGCATATAACTGTATGTCCACATCTTTACAAACATCTGGTAAATCATTAATAAACAAGGAAAATAAAATTGGCCCCAGAATTAATCCCTGGGGAACCCCCAGTGGATAGTTTACAAAAGGCGATTTCACTCCATTACCACAGTGCACTGTTTTCTGTTAGACAAGTATGAAGCCATCCAATTTATGGCTTGGTCAGAAAAGTTAAAAAGACGCAACTTTGATAGAAGTATTGAGTGATTCACAACATCAAATGCCTTTCTCAGGTCTAAAAATACTGCTCCTACATAATTATTTCTATCCAGGTTACTTTTTACCTTTTCTAGGAATATTGTTATTGCAGATTCAGTGGAATGGTGCTGACGAAAGCCAAACTGCATGGGATGCAAAGGAGTCTGACTGTTATTAAGATGTTCAATTAACTGCTTTGCAACCCATTTTTCAAGAACTTTAGAAAACACTGGCAGTATACTGATGGTCTGTAATTACTCATATTATTTTTATTGCCAGCTTTAAAAATCGGAGTTACAATGGCCATCTTCCAGGTCTGTGGTACAATGGAGTGTTTCACACCATCATCTTCATCATCACCACCACCATCATCTTCATCATCATCATCGTCATCATCACCACCATCACCATCTTCATCATCTTCACAATCATCACCATCATCTTCATCATCACCACCACCACCACCACCATCATCATTATCATCATCACCATCTTCATCATCATCATCACCATCATCGTCATTATCATCATTATCATCACCACCATCATCACATCATCATCACCATCTGCCCCACATCTGCCCATCATCATCACCACCATCATCGTCATCAGCATCATCGTCATATCATCATTATCATCACCACCATCATCACATCATCATCATCATCTCCCCATCATCATCACCACCATCATCTCATCAGCATCATCCTCATCATCATCACCATTATCATCATCATCATCTTCATCATCATCATCTTCATCATCACCATCATCTTCATCATCATCATCACCATCATCATCATCTTCATCATCACCATCACCATCATCCTTCATCTTCATCATCACCATTATCTTCATCATCATCACCATCATCTTATCACCATCATCATCATCACCATAATCATCATCATCATCATTATCATTATCATCATCATTATCATCATCACATCACCATAATCACATCATATCATCTATCATCATTATCACCATCATCATCACCATAATCATCATCACCATCATCATCATCATCATCACCATCATCATCATCATCACCATAATCATCATTATCATCACCATCATCGTCATTATCATCATCATCATCATCATCACCATTATCACCATCCAAAACAATCTTTATTTTTTGTCATTACATGTGTCTAAAAAGTTCATATTAACAATGTGGTGAAAGGTTTGTCAGGCTTTTGAGCAAAACACAAAAACAAAATGTTGCTTTGGCATCCTATTCCCAATAAATAACTTGTTCTGTCTTTTAATAGTGACAAGATACACTCAGTTGTCAAGAAACTGCTCACTGATAGCAGTTATGCAGCTCACCTCTTCACTAAAAAGGGCACATGAGTCTGAAAACAGACTTTGGAAACATTTTTATCTGTCAGCTCTGATTTTTGCGCTGCCAATGGTTGATTTGTCAATTGAGTGAAATACATGTCAAATCAGAGCAATCAGAAGCCATTCATTGAACAAGTGGCAACGCTGAAGAACATAATCAAGCAGAAATCTATTCAACTTCTGTCAATATGATCTGAGACGACGGCTCTCGAGAGGCGAAAGCACTAACCAAAGATGTGCCAGAAGATGAGACATTTTGGCCACATTGACACTGCTGATCAAGTGGGAATTGCAGCCTCAAAGGAGATTAATGAGTGAATGAGAGTGGACAAGGGCAGCTAAAACAAACAGGGATCTGATTCAAGTTGCTTCTTTCTTCTGCGTTTTCTCACTTCACATTAGCTTCATGTCAGCTTTCTTTATCTTGTGAAATCTCTTCTTCCACCCGTGACCCGGCAGTTCTACCCTTTGCAATCTTCTGTCGTATTTACCGTCGCTCCTGGCGGCTGACCATAGGTGAGAGGAGAAACTTAATGGAGAAATTTGGCTTTTGACTTTTTCACCTTTCTATTTCTAAAACACAGTGATTTGGTAAGTTGATTGCCTGGGTCTGGTCACCACTTCCTGTGCAGTGATTCTAGTAAGACACAAGAGACAGGTCATTTGTTATATTGTATAATTTAGAACAATATAACAGTTATATTGTATAATTTATATATTATATATATATATATATATATATATATAATATATTATATATATATATATATAATTATATATACATACATACAGAAATATATATCATATTGCCCAGACAGTCCTCTGTCGCCCCTGGCAACTACCAGTGAATGAGTCTGACTGATTTGAAGTCATGTACTTTTAGGGCATCAAAGCAGACACACTCCAGAGCAAGTTTAAAGGTTAATGACAGTATAAACGCTGCTTGTAAATCCACATGCATGCCTTTCAGCTCCCAACTCTGACTGATTTGATAATTGCTCAGAAAAGTGGTCTTGGCCTGCTATAGCTGTTATGCTTTCACTTCACAGACTGTTTTTCCTTCTCTGCAGTTTCATCTGATCCAGGATTTGATTTTGGCCCTTGACACCTCCCTGTTTCTGTGCCTGCAGTCATCTCGGCCCCACCTCCTTACACTCTCAGTCTCTCCTGCAGCGCTCTGTTTCTCTTCAGCAAAAAGAAGGAACATCAACATTAGCAAAACTTAGTTGGATTGAAATGTTAAATGTTTAAACTCTCAAGAAAAATATTCACCAGGAAATACTGTGTTTTCTCTCCGTCACTTCCTCCCTCTCTCCTTCCCTCCGCTGACCTGATCCTCTCTCTCCCCCTCCCTCTCTTCCTCCTTCTCTCCCTCCCTTCACAGGCCTGATCCTCTTTCTCTCCCTCCCTCCCTCCTTCTCTTCCTCCCTCCACAGGCCTGATCCTCTACCTCTCTTCCTCCTTCTCTCCCTCTCTCTGCAGACCTGATCCTCTTTCCCTCCTTCTCTCCCTGCCTCCCTCCCTCCACAGACCTGATCCTCTCTCTCTCTTCCTCCTTCTCTCCCTCCTACTCTTCGCAGACCTGATTCTGTCTCCCTCCATCTCTCTCTCTCCCTCCACAGACCTGACCCCCCCTCTTTCTCCCTCCCTCCGCAGACCTGATCCTCTCCCTCACTCCCTCCCTCCCTCTCTCCGCAGACCTGATCCTCTCCCTCTCTCTCTCCCTCCCTCCGCAGACCTGATCCTCTCCTCTCTCTCTCTCCCTCCCTCCGCAGACCTGATCCTCTCCCTCCCTTCCCTCCCTCCCTCCGCAGACCTGATCCTCTCCCTCTCTCTCTCCCTCCCTCCGCAGACCTGATCCTCTCCCTCTTTCCCTCCCTCCCTCCGCAGACCTGATCTTCGCTCCACTCAGCGCTGCTCTCTTGTATCATTGGCAGGTTTTATGCAGCCTGCAGCAGCTTTGCCCTCAAACAATCGATTATTGCTCGGCCGGATGCTGTACAGGTGCTGCCGCTAAAGTAATGGAGATGGTGAGACTTCATCCATAGCAACACTTTCATCAGACAAACCGGCTTCCTCCGGATCCATGATCTTTTGCCCTCACCTTTAGAAGGAGAGAAAGAAGACAATAGTGAAAAAAGAAACCAAGAAAACATAAGATTCAAAACAGGATACATTAACTGTAGTTTATCCTTTGGATTGAGTCAGTTTTTTAATTTCACTTTTCATTTCTAGCCATAGCTTCCTCATAACAGTACTTACATACAACTGGATACTAGTCTAAACATTCAAAGATTATACAGGGTTTCAACGTCGTAGTATGGACACGCTTCTTAAGTCCAGGGGCAGAGCTAAGGGGGGCTGGTACCTCCTCTACGGGGGCCCCGTTTTTGTTTTGGTTTTTAACTGACTCTTGTCTTTTAAATATAGCAAAATGACGTCACATAATACAAATAAATATCACAGCTAAAACTCACCAAAATGCAGGAAATTGCACCTTTTTTAAAATTCTCCTAGGAGAGGGGCCCCAGACCCAGAATTCTATCAAAGCCATGTATATTGAAAAATGTTTTATTATAGAACTTACAGTGTCTAAATGTAAAAAAAAAAAATCCCTCTGGTGGTAGCAGGTGGTAGGTACAGCTGAAAATATTGTCTGTTGGCCTCACACCAATTATTTTAAGCCCAGTGTTATTTCTTTTCAATTTGAAAATTGATTAAAACAAGAATAATAGTATACACAGTGTTGGGTTGGGGAAAATAAAAATGTATACTACTGCTACTTACAGATGTCAAGACGGGTCACTACTTCTTTTAAATTAACAGCTTCAAAGTGAAAAAAAAAAAAAAAAAAAAACTCACTTTCGCTGGAGTGTTGCGTAAAACAACACTGCGGCTCTTCCTCATTAGGCTTATTACAACCCAAAGCCCGAGCATTGTGCTGCTGTGGTAAATAGTGCGCTCTTACAGTGGTGTGTGGTGAGTTCCAGCCGCGGACCTCCTCCTTTCCACAAACTCTTGTAAATCTTAGACTTAATTAAAGGACTCCAATTTACTGCTCTTATCTTAGGTAATCATGTTAACCAATAGGGGTGCTAAAAACTCATTAGGGGTATGGATTTTAATTAGCAACCTTGTAGATGCAACATAAAGTATGGCTCTTTCAGTCAGGAATCCTTTAGTAATGGGAATATCAGGCTGTAGCTTTGTTTAGGAAGATAATTATTGGCTTCTGAAGTGTATTGTTGGGTCTTTTGTTTTGCCGGGCAATCTTTAAGCCCGCCCCAAACCTTAATTTATGGTTGTATTTAAGAAGCAGCCAAGTGTACTAAATCTGCGCAGCCTTAATGTGCCTGAGCAACTGCATCGAGGCGGATTTCAAACTACGGACCATCTGCCGAACGCGCGGAAAGCCTTGCTCATCTGTTTCACGGACGAACATCATTAAGGAAACAAATGTTCTCCGAGCTCGCTGCTTTAGATGCTTAAATGCTGCTTTTGTGCCAGTGTTTGTCAAAGGCTTTGGAATCAGTTAGTGTTAAATGCCTGGATTTGCAGTAGTTCTGAGACACAGTGGATGTTGCACTGACAAGATGTTGCACAGCAGCCGATTGCAATTCATCAAGTAATGCAAGGTCATGATAAAACTGTGTTAGCTTGCAGCGGCATTTGTAATGTCAACACAATCATGATGTACATGTGTACAGATATAGTCAAGTTATGTGATAACGTTGACGTACAAACTTGATTCTATGCTACTGATAGCCACATATATATGAACATGTTCTACAATCTCACAATCTGGAGAACGAGGACAAAAAAAAAAATAAATAAATAAAATAATAATAAATAAATAAAAAAAATAAATATTAAAGTTAGTGAAGTAATTAATTAAATACAGACGCAACAACTAAACTATGTTATGAAGCGCAGGCGGGGACTGGTGATCACACACACTCTTCACATTTTGCTGAAAAGTGAGCTTTCCTTGTTTTTACAGACTTGATTCTGAAGTAGCAACAGTTACGACTTGATTTCTGACACAACCTGTTGCTCTATTCATGTTCTTTTTTCTTGTGTTTTGGGTTGATCGTGAATGACCTGAGCTGTGAAAGTGTAGTTGTGACTCTGGTCCATGACTGAATGCTTTTGCCTCGCTGGACATTACAGAGCAGATATTACAGTGAAGACTCTTGGAAACAAACACATTTTATAAATCAAACTAGTTATTGTAGAATCTTGTTCAGTCCAAGATTACGTGTTTTTATTCAACGCTGTGAAAAGTGTCCAGTCACATGGGGGACATTGTATTTGTTTAGGTCTGAGGATTGGATTAGGCTAAGATTAGGATTAGGATTTTGACAAGATGTATAAATAATAACACATTTTTCCATCTGATTAGGGTTCGTGATAGAACTTAAGAGGTTGATTTTAGTGCATTAAATATATTTTATGAAATTGTCGAAGTTGCCATGTTCCATAAAGCTGTATGGATGAAGAGGATTAAATGAAATGTATTGATAATAGAATCACGGTTTGTAATGTGATTCTTTTGATGCAAAACCATAACTGAACTAAAGCAGGAGAGAAGCTGATATATTTGTGGTGAAAGTGGACATGATGTTGTTTGTCACTGAAGTTACAGGTTAACATACACCATTCCTAACCTTTACACTTTGCTGACTCCATTAGAGAGCATGATTTATTCCGTCTTTATGTGGACTCTTGGGAACAAACATGTTTGCGTTTGGAAGGTCAGAGAAGCCGGAGCGTTATACAGAATACAGCAATTTACACGGCAACAGGAGCGATGAAAATATCCACAAATGCCTTAAAAGTCATGATTGCTTGAGAAAACTTTGGGAATTCAACTTGGAAATCCACATAAATCCCGCTTGTGCTGGAATCAGATTAAAGCGCTAGTATTAAATTGTATTGTAGTGGGCCGCTGAGCCCCGGGGCAGAGGGAGGTGACTGGCCCTCCCTGTCGTCACTGCGGGGTAATTGCTTTTCGCCATCGGGTTATTCATGTCTGGAGATTGGATCGTCGAACCCTGAGCGAAGTAGAGCCACATTGGTGAAAAGGGGTTGTGTGTGTTTTTTTTGTTTTTCTTTCTCTTTTTTTCCGAGCAGTTTGCCTTCGAGGTGATTGTTTCTGCAGCAGTGTGTAGCTCCAAGCCAAATGAGAGAAGAGTATTCAGCATTCACAGCCTATCACATGGAAAAATGAATTATTGAAACAGGTTTCCAATCATTGACACCTTTGGCTGAGCTTACAACCTATCCCACCAATTATTTTCTTTCCTTGTGACCATTAAAACATTGCATTTCCCTTGTCTTTGTGTGTAGACAGTGATTATGAGTTCAGTCATTCTAGCACTGACTGTGTCTTTTGAGAGTTACCTGGAAATAAGCTCTGATTTAAATCTCATCTTTAGATTGAGAAAATAGCATCCGCAAGGGTAAATCTGGACTAGGGATGTTCATGGTAAGCTGATCAACCTAACCGTGACTAACAGAGTGTGATTCTTTTGACCGGTTAACTGACACAAATATACAATTGCACCAGAAGAGGGCGCTAACTGCCTCTAAACGGCTCTGGCATCAGTCAGAGTGGAAAAAAAAGATTGCTAAAACTAGAAAACAATGTATATCTTAAAAGGCCTGACCAGACCTGCAACACTTATGGACTAATATCAATCACACATGGTTTATTCACTTGTTATTCTTGGGAATCTATCGATGCTTAACTTATCCAAGGCCGTAAAGGGCTCCAAAAAATAAGACTAAAAACGTGATCCCTGGTCTGGACGATGCAATGACAAATATTGGAGACATCTGAACAGGTTAGTGACTTGTAATGAATTGTATTTTTATATGACAGAAATGGCAATAGCATACATCAGTGAGTTTGGGAAAGACATTTCTTAAATGTTTATATTTATTGGCAACAATACACCAAGAGAATGGCTCTTGCCATCAGCCTTTCCCAATAAAACCTCTAAACATTCTCTAAGACGTGTATTTTGTGTATAACAAACTTTGTTTTAGATATTTATGATGTTTGATTTGTTCATTTTTTGTTTTCTTATCAGAAGAAAACGATTTAAACTTCACTTGACAGTTTCAGACAGCTTTGTTGTATCATTAAAACTATGAGAGTAGGTTTGGAGCTGCTGCAGTGGAGCTCTCTGTAAGGGTCTTGTGAGGGTCATGAGCAAAAGCTGCAACAGGATCGGACTTCATTTAAGTCATCATACGCCACTAAAACAAACAAGAATCAATCCATTTGCAGTAAATACTGAGGCAAATTCACAGTCCATTACTGTACTGCAATTAGCCTGAAATAAACTGTTGTCTGATGATATAAAGTAACAGCTTCATAGTTGGTTTCTTCTGTTTTGAGAGCCACAGTCCAGAGCTCCTGCTTTAAGGCCTCTCTGGTGAAGGAGATGGTTAATCTACATCAGTTTTAGCGTATAGATAAATGCACGTCAGATAAATAATAACTACAATCACAACTAAACCTTGCTCCAGAGTCAGGTAGAGAAATGATTTATAATTAAAGAGTAGTTGTGACTGCAGGTGCTTGGCATATGTAGGTTTAAACCTGCTGGATTGTTGCAGGACCTGGCAACCCGAATGAGGCACTGATGGACATTAATGCTTTCTGATTAGATAATTGCGCTGCATCCAGGGTTTGTCAGAACCAACCGCGGCTCCACATTCGACTCAAAAGTAATCTTACCAACCTTTTACAAACTGTAGCACATTTGTCAACATCTGCTCCCAAGACTCACGGAAAATCAAGCAGAGAGCTTCTTTAAAAACACTTTGCTTTGCTCTGACCCGTTTTGGTGTTCCCTCTTCACGCTTGACCTGGGCCCTCTCTGCACCACTCTCTCTGTCAGTGCAGTTATTACTTGTGCCTGTATCAGAGCCCAGCTGAAGTCTGACTGACACTCTCTGGTTCAGGCCCACGTTTCAGTGACATTTTGTTCCGTCTCTGTTACAGATCTGGCGTAGCGGCTCTTTTGATTCCTGGGTTTGCCCCCTGGGTCGCGCTCGGTCAGATTGTTCCGATGACATTTGGGTTGGACATGCTACGGTTTTACATCTGACCTTTCCACGCACACTACCTCACACTGTACTCTCCCTGGATACACAAGAAGAAAAGTCATTCATTGGAAGAGAATTTGAATCTCTTTTAACTATTTGAGTAATAGGAATATTCCAAATATTGAAAGATTGTTCACAATTAGAAATGGAACATTATCAAACATAGTAACATGTATGAAAAACACTTTATAAATAGCAGTGTTTCAGTTCACTTCTGGGGTTGGTTCGATGTCCTTCCATAGCTTTGTTTTGTCACTTTTGTGCCGTTTGGATAGAGTATGTAAACAGCAGCTTATTGTCATTTTCTTCTTACAGGCAGATCCCACATCTTGCATCTTCGCTGCGCAGCGCCACGACCTCCACTGCATTACGCTGCCTCTGAAGTGAATGAGGTCAGTAGCACACATCACACATGAGCTCCGTCTTTCCAGCACCCTCCGACAGAACTGCAGATCAACTTTACAGTGTGAACTATGGTTAAAAACTTTCATAAGCCACAGATTTTAAGTTAAAATTGTTTTGCTGTTGGAAAGTGATGCGACAGTTTTGAACCCTTCATGTTTAACTGAGCGCTGGAGCATCAGCTGCAGAACGTGCTGGAATCAATCCAAATACAACTTTGGATAAGCTAATTAGGAGAGACACTGCTGTAACATGGTCATAACTCAGAAAAGAAGATAAAAAGAATACTGTATACAGGGCCTGCAGAAAGAGCCGCTGCTCATAAACACAACAGTGTCTATGAGAGTCAGCTAAATGCAAGAGTTTATCAATGTGAGGAAAAAAAAAAAGTTTTGCCAAATCAAAATTTGTGAATGAAATTCGACCCTACGACCCTTAGAAGTTACATTCAGGTGAGTGGACAAAATGGCAAGAAAAACGGGTTCAGACCTAATCAAATGTGATTGTAAAATAACCACAAATTTTGGTAGAAGTCAATGGCAACATTTTCTTTGTGTTTAACGAGTAAATCTTACCCCAGCCCTAAAAAGACCCATTTAGAAACTTGAAGCCTAAACTTATCTGTTAACCCAATAGGTTAGGGATGTTCATCATGTCTTCTACAGACAAGTATCGGTAGAGATGGTTATTTTCAACGGTCGTCAGAGGCGTCCACCTCTGATGAAGACGGAAGTGACCGTCGACACTAGTCAGGTAATAAACCACCTCTTACCGATACTTGTCTGATATACTGTAGGTGTTAAACCCAAGTTGAAGTTACCTGATCTCACTCTAGAGAAAATACCTTTTGTTTCATGATCTTGTGCTCTTCTTGCATGCTCCTTTCTTGCTCCAGAGACAGAATGCATCAGTAGATGAGGTTTGCACATGAAATCAGAGGTGTTCTGTGGAATCAGCCTGTTTTCGTCAGTCTGTCCCTTTTTGTTGCACAGACATGGACATGACTGTAATATGGACTTTTTTAGACATCATCTTCCTTTTTTGTTATAAATAATATTTATCAAATATTGAAAATCTGTGTCTTATTTATCAAATTCACAGAAAACATATTAAGACATGAATTGAATCATGACAAAACAGAATTATATCACAATCTTAACTTAACGTGTGTGTAAATCATTTCATTTGATCTTTTCCACTCTAAAGTAGGACTTTTGTGACAAAATCAGACTGCTGTGGAATGATCTAATCTAATAATAAAGTATTCTTTTATGGTTGATGTTTGTGCTCCAGGCGATCCGTGTGTTTATTCTACTCCAACTCCTCCAGTGTTCAGCCAGCTTTAGTTTCCAGGCAGCAGCAACCGACTTAATCCCATGGCTTTAATGAGCTCCTAAATATCACACTGTTCCTGACAACTGTGTGCTTTTATTAGACTTATAAAACACATGGATGGAGGGCATTGATTGTTTGGGTTTGTGGAGGAAGTGGAACTCACCTGAACACAACGAGGAAGTCATTATTGATAGAGGAAGTGTGCTTGATGCTCTGTCAGTAGTCATGAGTTTTCCATGGGCCACATGCAGCAGGACGAGGGCGGTTTGCACGTTTAGCTTGGCTGTTGATTATTTTATATGAATGTAGAGTGTGTGGATGGCAAAAGGTTCCTGTCTTTTCTCCAAGGTTATGTCCACTTTGGAATCCCATTCACTAGAAAAAAAAAAACACACACATTGGGTCGGAAAAGAAAATCAAAGATGGATAAGACTGAAAATCTTTCTAGATAACACTTCTGATGCACTGATTACTAATGACTCAGAAATGTAAGAAAATGTTCATCATGAACACAGTTCCTGGAAAGACTTGAAAATCCATGGCCACTGTTCCTCTTTCCAATTTCTGTGGTCGTGATTGGCAGATTAATTAGCCAATCAGAGACATGCATCATCTTAAAAAAAACCAACAAGGCTGCCTACGACAAAAAAAAAAAAAGAAAGGAAAACATATCACATGGAACTGAAAAACATCACTGATTTCTGGAGAATTAATGAGCAAAGCAAAAAAAATAAATAAATAAAAATATGAGTGAAGTTAGATAAGTTCTTGGTTTCATCTGCATCACGCAAATAAACAAATCTGATTGCCCGGTACGATGGAGCAATCTCGACAGAACACCAGCTCTCTTCGCTGTCTCCGGTAGAAACTACAGCCACTGTAACCTTTCTCACTTGCATTTCTGTCTTGAGAAACCCTGGCTCTTTTTAAACCTTAAGCCTGTTTTCTTATATAGCAGTGTAAAATATGTTTCAATGTATTTTTGCTGCTTTATTGTAATCTTAAAGTTAAGCAAAACATGAGAACATAAATGCATAATGTTAAGTTGTGATTCAGCTGATTAGTTTAATTACACAAGAGGGGGAGCACTACAGTTCTGCTTTAAAATCAGTAGAAGATTTCAGAGCTCTACCTATGACATCACAGATCTGGGACATTCAGAACAATGTTTTCTGTGTTAGAACAGGAGACACAACTGTACATGTGCCCTTGTGCAAAGTTTTCTTTTGTTTTCTCTGAGTTTCCGCTGTCATGAGGCTTGTTCAATCAGTGTGAAGTATTTGTCTGAAAGCCTTTTTCTGATGGCACATAATGGAGCCATCGCAGGCTGAGGTAGTCGTCTGGATAATGTTTTTACAATCAAGATCAAGACTTCCATTCAGTGTCAAAATGCAGGGATGAGTGAATGAAGGACTACCAAACAATGGTCTGGATGTTGGATACAAGAGCTCTGTCGACCCTTCAGAGAACACAACACAGCGTCTGTGTGACTTGGAAACAGATGCAGTTGAATCTGAAAATAAAAAAACAAACGAACAACTTCACAACACTAAATGTTTTCTTCTATGTTATCAGTCAGACCTGTTTACATGTTATACTACACCATACACCAGAGATACTGTATGTGTGAGAACAGTAAACACAAAGTCAAAAACACAAACGGCTCAATTCAAAAATGTAAAGTCAAACTTAAAAACACACATACCTTCAAAAATTCCAACACACAATCATAAATTTAAAAACACACACAAAAAATGAGTTATTAAAAAAAAAAAAAAAAAAGTCAGTAATTTACAGACTCTGAAGTAACTTTTCTGTGTTTGAATGTGTGTGCTTGTTTTATCTTTCAGGCCTTTTTTTTTTTTACATAAATATGACAAGTGTAGCAGCCCACTTCATTTCTATGGTGTTTGTAAATATGTGTTATCTTTTATTATGAATATTATCTAAATCCTTAACCTAATCTTAACCTAACCCAAGCCCAAGACCTAAACTTACCCATTTTAGTAACTTGAA
Organism: Mugilogobius chulae; assembly: GCA_038363315.1. Taxonomy (NCBI): domain Eukaryota; kingdom Metazoa; phylum Chordata; class Actinopteri; order Gobiiformes; family Gobiidae; genus Mugilogobius; species Mugilogobius chulae. The sequence goes on along the minus strand of CM076397.1, from coordinate 13,229,033 downwards.
GCCTAAACTCACCTGTTCAACCTAAAGAAAGTGCCTCTATGTGGTTTCAAAAACACTTGTCTTTTTAATTTTGTTTTTTATTTTTCACGCCATATATACGGTGTAACATGTAAACGCAAAAAAACAAATAAGGTTGTTTTTATTCGGACAATATACAGTTACATTAAGCTTAACAAGACGTTTGGTTTTCAGTCTAATGCAGAGGAGTCAAGTTCAAATGTAGCTGAGGTCAAATGGATCTGAGACAGGGTGGTCGAGGGTCACGGTTGAAATACAGTCCTTTATTCAAATACATCATGTGAGCTTTAACGCTAATTAAACAAATCACTGTGTGTTCAGATTACATTGGAACACATCACAATCAGAAAGCTTTAGTCGTTCAGAACATTACGTTGCATTATTATATTGTACCCATTGTAGACAAATCGTATGTAATCAGCAGCATTCCAGTGCATTGTAGGTTTTATAGTCACATTTCAACAGTATAAGTCTTTGTATTTCCATAAGTTTATTATCCATTCTGGCTGTGTGGCTCCTGTCAGCGCTGGGCTGCAGTGCATTTGGACATGTAGTTCAAACTATTGGTCCACTAGCGATAGTAAACCGATTCACTTGAAATCAACTTGGGTCTGCATTTGTTTCACACTCCTGATCTGAAGCATTGTTGTGTAGCTCTGCTTCTCTGGTGGATTTTGGTCAAATAACCAGTTTAATGGACTTGTTTTTGTGGATTTTTTTTTCCAATGACCTGTATCAACTCAGCTTCAAATAAACCTTCAAACCTCAGGTTTCATATCTGTATTTATTTTTATTTTCCCACCTTTCAGAGTTAGCTTCAAGCAGCCTGCACATACACAAAGGGCATATTAACTTATGCCCATCAAGGCTTCTGAATGTGATTGTTTTGTGAAAGCTCATTTGTTGGAAACTTTGCAAATCTTTAACATTAAGGTTAGTGACGATGGCATGTTAAAGACTCTACGCTGTGTCCTATCAAGTGTACATGGGCTTGTTTGGGCACATGTACTTTTCTAGGTGACGACACACTTGGCTGACTCTACACACCAACGTCAAACATTAGTTTAGTTTGGAAGCATCATTTCTCACACTGACCCTGTCCAAGGTGATCCTCCGCAGCTCCACGTCCGTCCACATTTGTCAAACTCCTCCAGATCCAACACAGGGTCGGCAAATGATGGAAAGCTGAGCTGAATTGAAGATGTGTCCATACATAGAATCAGATGACCCATAATATATCATTTTGGAGCGTTTTGAACACGTAGCAGTGTTTAAAAGGAAAATTGTTTAGTGAAAGCTTACAAAACACTTTTTTTTTCTTGCTGTACACTTTGCGTCAGTTAAATATTAAATTATTTTAGGCCATTTCAGCTAACTCTTCGTAAGGAATGAAAATTACAAACTGCTAGTATTTTCAGACCGAACTAGCCTGACCGCAATGTGAAATAGACCCTCAATCCTAAAAGTCCAAATAAATAGCTCCTACAGTTCTTCTCACAGAGTCAACAGCAACAGTAAGCTCTAGTTGTGTTTAGCTACATTATATAAATGAGCAAAACATGTAGACTGAAAATATTTACTGTGTTTCTTCAGTGTTTTCTCTGAGCTAGCTGTCCCTAATGAAAACCAATGATCCCATTACTCAGAGGACCTCTCGTGCAGCACTGTGTCAGCCTCTGTCCTGCCTCGTCCTGGGACTGTCTCCTGTCTCATCTCTCCCACTGTGGCCCATCTTGGCAGGACACCCCTCTGGAGCAGCTGTGCCTGTTTCTCCCTCTGGCTCTCCGTAAAATCCGTGCACAGATGTTGGATATTTGTTTTCTGTTAATACTATTTAAGCTATAGTTACTGTACAATACAATAGTTTACTGAAGCTACTAAGATGTCCACCATTAAGTACCACTAACAGTACTGCACAAAAGGTACCACTGGAAGTACCACTAACAGTACTGCACAAAAGGTACCACTGGAAGTACCATTAACAGTACTGCACAAAAGGTACTACGGTAAGTACCTCTAAAAGTACTGCACAAAAGGTACCACTGGAAGTACCATCATTAGTGCCAGCAACTATCAATGTGATTTATCCACAAGTACAGCCCAGTAGTATTAATGTTCCATTCACACAACAGAATATTTATATGTGGACCTCATGCACAGTTTCCTGTGCGAATCGTCCATGTCAGTAAAAAAAATGTCTATACAGTTTTCCTCCTGTCATTCTAGTCCTGAGTGAATGTATCGATCAGTGTTTTCAATCCTTGAGCTGTAGATAAATGAATTAATAATGACTCTGTGGCTTATTTTGCTTTCACATTTGAACTACATTTTTATTAACAATAACATTTTTCATTTTCTGCAAATAAAAAGCTTTAACTTGAACAAACTATGATATAATCTGTGATCAAGAGGTACAACCTCGTTGTTTACAGACCTCCCAAGGTTAATATTATTATTATATAGGACATAAGGGCCACTACAATTCAATAGTAGGTAAAGTGGCTGCATGATTTTCCAAGTAAAGACAAATCCAGAAAGTGCTTAAGGTTTTTCAAATGATGCACATATTTCCCACGCAGAGCCCACCTTCCACTGTTACTGGACCAATTACTTAAGCTCCTTTCACACATTGAACTCTTAGAAGTACTGTGTAGTGAAGACATTTTAAAAAAAATGAAATGTAAAAAATAGATATATTTCAAAAAGTCTTTTAATGAACAAAAAAAAACACAATAGCTGATGCTGTTGTGAGTTTGACACAAAACATTGAAGAGTTGGCCTCAATAATTCCCAAATGATTGCCTTGCTTTAAAATGTACATATGCAAATTAGTATTGATATATACATATGAGTATCAATACTGACATTTGAAAGAGTTGGTATTGATATATCGATACTTTGGTATCGATACTTGGATCACTTATTAGTGTCACCATTTGGCCTCGTTCACATCTGCAAATCTGTCCCAGAACAGCACTGCGTCGTCACCACTCACATATTACAATAATAACAATTACAATACGATAATAAAAAATCTACTTGTATTAAATTAACTGTCATATTCAGACTCATATTCAAAAACATTACAAACAAGTATTGTAACACTAACACAAAATAAGTAGATACACAATCCTTTTATATTACAGTTTTTTTCTATAGGTTTGGCTCATTTCTTGAAACTGAGATAACATTCTCAAAACTGCAGATCATTTGGTCAAACAATTTGACACTTCGTCAAAACATGACAGATCACCAGCAAAGCACATTTCTCTTCCAAAACTGTTTGTTTATGTTTCATCAGTAAGTTACTTTCCATGTAAAGAGTCAGTTCCATCAAAATCACAAAGATCCTTCTCAGTTGCTTTGGCTCTTTTTCATTCACTTAGTCACTTTGTCTAAAATAACCTGGATGGTTGAGCACAACACCATGGATCACCTGCAGAAGCTCATTTCTCTCCCAAAACACTTTAGATATGTGTCCAAACCAGACGTCTTTGTCACGGGAGTCGTCATTGCCTCCAAAACACATGGTCCCTTTGGTCTTGTGTGACTCTGACAGTCACAATGTTTAGATGTTTTCTCACTGTGGCAGAAGTCCAGCTAACACAATAGAATTATACACTAGAATACACTAAAGCTTTTCTCCATTGGTTTGGCTTAGTTATTTTTACATCTTTAAAATCATTTGGACAAAAGATTTTACATTTCTGTGGAACATTACAGCTCAATATCAAAAGCTCATCTCTTTACCAAAACTGTTCATACAAGCTTCAAAACTAAAAGTCTTTCTCATCTAAACAGTCAGAACAGAATGAGACCAGTGTAAGTGTATTTGTGTTTTACTTACAACTGTAAAGCATCACTGCAGTGACTGGAGAATGACTCTAAACTGGATCAATCATTTCTGATTCTGTATTTTCTTTGTCATGTTTATAGTCTGATTATTTGTCATTTCTATAGTTTCATTCTTTGTCATGTTCATAGTCTCATATTGTAACATCAAAATAAGTCACATCTTGAGAAGATATTACAGTGTTTATGGTATTTTATTCTTGACTAACTTTGACAAATGAACAGAGTCTTTTGCTCATGAGGACTTACACAGTGAAATCCTGCTGACATGTTTAGGACATAACAACCATTAGACTGAACAACAGTTCATCAGTTTGATCTGAAAGATCTTTTGATTTGAAAAATGTGCTAAATGAGGGGTCATTGTCCTGTCTGTAGACTTGTACAGAAACATGTGCAAAGCTGTACTGAGCCATTGAGACTTGGTCTATGACACTGGAAGTTTGATGAAAGCAACGAGAAATTACATTCAGTTGTGAGCAACTGTAGCTTGGTTTGGAGATTTGTCCATGTGATTCTGAGAATGTCATCTCAGTTTCAAGAAATGAGCCAAACCTATAGAAAAAAACTGTGAAGCACAACATAAAAGAGGCTCTGTTCTGGTTCCAAACTGTAGAACTGAACAAGCCTTGTCTTTAATGACTCTTTCACATGTTTGTATTGTAACAGATTGTCTACTGATCTTTTTAAGTGGTATTTATCATAATATTGATGTACTTACTCACCATAGTACTCTTACTAAGGATGGGCACCCCAAAAGCACAGACAAGTTTGGATCAGCTGGATAAACTCCACATTGAACTGTCCAAAAGTGAGCACACAGAGACTGTCTGTAGCACCGATCCATGGTCTGTACCGGGACACGAGTCGGTTCTCTGTGAGTCTGTCTCCAGGAGCTGCAGCAGCACAAAACGTATTCAGAGTGACATACGTGCTGCTTCAACAACGCGATTCCTGCTTAGGTGTAAATTGGGGGTGTCTGTTAGATATTCTGTTGCCATAGTGATTATACTGGCAATCACATTCCTCATTCACACGTGCCAACCCGGGACTAAACCTGCGACTAATCCTGGTCATTTTACCTGGAAGTGACACGGGTCAAATGCCAGATCAAAATGTTTTGTGTCTCTGTTCTGACTCACATACTAGGAACGTTCCCGTGTTACAGTTTATGTGTGAACCGGGCTTTCGGAACAGGTTAGCAGGCCATCCATACCACCTGCTACCCAAATGTCTTGCATAAAATGTTAGTATTTAAAGAAATTAAATCTGCTAAAGTTTAGTCAGTATTACTATAGTTGACATCACTGTTGTGTGCGTTTCTGTGTCCTTACTTAGTATTTATCCCCAGTTTGGCCTACACTGACTGTCCCTAATGAAAAACCAATAGTCCTGTTACTCAGAGGACCACTCGCACTATACTCTCTCAGCCTGGGTCTCCGCTCATCTCTCCCACTGTGGACTGTTTTGGCAGGAGACCCCTCTGGAGCAGCTGTGTCTGTTTCTCCTGGACAAATGTTCCCTCTGGCTCTCTCTGTAAAACCCGCGCACAGATGTTGGGTTCCCCGCGGCTCATCCTTCACCACACAACACCTCTAACACCGAGTGACCCGACAGCTGGGTCAAACGCAGCGCCCTGTCTTCAGAAACATCAATAACGCGCCTCTGTCCTCTGCCGGGGTGGAGGTCTTCAGGCAGTTTTGTACACGCAACCAACAGCCATCAGTCAATGCTGCCACGCCGCTATATTTAGACGTGTGGCTACTCTTCCCCGCAGCAAAAGCAAGAGAATATGTCCAAGTGAGACTAACATCAATATTACACTGGAGCTGATTTTTTTTAAAGATTTAACTTAACATTTTGCTTGGTTAGAGATGTTCATCATGTCTTCTTAAAGTATTTAAATGAAAGCGTTTTTCTTCTATATCAGACAAGTATCGGTAAGAGATGGTTTATTACCTGATTAGTTTCGACGGGTCACTTCCGTCTTCGAGCACAAAAAGGAATTGTGAGCACAAAAAGGAATGCGAGAAAGAAACAACAGGGCGCTTAACAAGAGCCGAACGACAGAGGGCGCAACAGGACAATTTGAAGTCGGCAATATCAGACCACTGCAAGCGGGATAACCACATTATGTACTGGGACAATCCGTGGATTATCAATCAAGAAACCAACAAATACAAACGATGGATCAAAGAAGCAATAGAAATCAGAAAGCGAGGCCCACACACTTTGAATCGAGACGAGGGAGCTTTCCAACTCTCCTGTACGAGGAGCAGCCTTCTCCAGCGACCACCGAGCGGCGGGGGCGTGGTCAGCCCGGTAGACCTCACGGGTCCGCTGGGCAGGCCACGCCTGGGAACAGCAGCTGATAAGACACGTCACCTAGGCGACGTGCGACGCCTCTGATGAAGACGGAAGTGACCCGTCGAAACTAGTCAGGTAATAAACCATCTCTTACCGATACTTGTCTGATATAGAAGAAAAACGCTTTCATTTAACATTTTGCTTGTTTTTACTCATTCTGACTATTTCGTATTATCTGATGAGGTTTATAATTGTCTTTTGTCCAGAAAATATGAGAGCTCCTACTACTGACGCTGCGCTATCCCAGCATCCTAACCCTACCCTAACCCTCTTTGGGCCAGCAGTGAGTTCAATGGCGAATCTCAAGATTATCAAAACTTAATAATATACATATATATATATACATATATAAAGAAACTGTTGCTTTCCATATTTAAGACAACTGGACTTTGGTCTTTTTCTTGGTACTGTTAGTTATGGACACTTCTCATATTCAGTCCGCTGAGCTCCCACACAAAGCCTTTTACAAGATAGAACATTGGCACTTTCATTAGTTCTCATTAACGATGAGAATGATTCCAACTCTTTTAGCATCTACAAGCTAGCGCTAAGATAATTCACTTTTCAAAGTTCAGATTTAGAAAAATAAATTAAAAACACTATTAAAATGTAACTTTCTGCGGTACAGTATGTGACGTGTTTATCAAGCAAATATAAAGTTTTTTTATTGAAAAATAGGTTTTATCACAGCATAATAATGATTTTGTCTATAAATATTGCATATAAATGTACTTAAATGAGGCATTCAGGGCACTATATTGAATGGGCTCTGTGCACGGAATTTCAGTTGGCTGTGTACGTTCAAAAAAGCTAACTTCTGTATGGACGACCACTTCCTGTTAGCGTTAGCATTTAGACACAATCATGTCTCTTTTAAACACACAAGTGTTCTCTAGTGAAATATTCCTCTGATATGCAAAGTCTTTAACATGTTTTCTGTAACATTCACCACAACTGTCTGATCTAAAGAGGATTTATTCGTTTTAAACTGATGTAGTGAAAACCTCATAGAAAAAACAAATAATCCTCTTTAGATCAGACAGTTGTGGTAAATGTTACAGAAAACATGTTAAAGACTTTACATATTAGAGGAATATTTCACTAGAGAACACTTGTGTGTTTAAAAAGAGACATGATTGTGTCTAAATGCTAACGCTAACAGGAAGTGGTCGTCCATACAGAAGTTAGCTATTTTGAACGTACACAGCCAACTGAAATTCCGTGCACAGAGCCCATTAAGTAGAGGACCTTTCACAACTTTCAAGAAGCTAACTGCAAACAAAAGCATGGGACACCGTTAAAGAAAACTATTTAATATGTTGTTTTGTTTGGTTTTATGCATGTGTTGTTAACCATCCAATAGTGTATCTAATGTGAATTTACAAGCTTAGTGATTGGCTTAAACTGACGTGTAACACTCCAACGAGGACTATTTTGAACCCAATAAACCGCTGCTGACAGGTGTCTATTTGAGACTGTTGCTATGGAAACCAACACCACCTCCATTGAACTGCACATGGTTTGGACTTGGACCTGAGAGACCTTTTACCAATCAACCAGGATGGATTGTCCAAATGGAGAAAGAGGTGGAGTCATGACTGGGAAGAGATTGAATAAAATGGCAAACTCCACACATGTCAGTGATCACAAGACCATGATAACATATATAATGACGGAATAATGGGCTGCTACTTTACTCTGAAGTCTAACTTTTTTACACAAACATATCTTCTGACAAGCCCCATACGTCTTATGTTCTAACATGCGTCTGTTTACGTTTTAAAGTCCACTTGACTGATCTGAATCCACTGAAAAAAAAAAATCCAGATCGGAGTGGATAACACAAGCTCTGAATACACCTAACATACACTGCAAACGATTGCACGAGTCTTGACCAGAACCAGGAGGTACAATCACATTAGTCCTGTGCTTAGGTCTTTGCACTGGCTTCCAGTGGCTCAGAGAATAGACTTTAAAACAGCTCTGCTTGTGTTTAAGTCTCTCCATGGACTAGCACCAAAGTACATCTCTGACATGTTAGTGTGTTATGAACCATCTCAGACTCTGTGGACCTCAGGGACCGGCCTCCTGCTGGTGCCCAGAGTCAGGACTAAACATGGAGAATCAGTGTTTCAGTTTTATGCAGCTAAGATCTGGAACAGTCTTCCAGATGATGTAAGACAGGCCTCCACTGTGACAATGTTTAAATCTCGGCTCAAAACATGTCTTTTTATCTGTGCATATGACTGAAATACTTTGTCTGCACTCTTTATTTCTTTACTTCTTTTAGAGTAAATTTTATGCTGATTATTTATATTTTTAATAATGTTGTATTGTAATTTTGATGCATTTTCCTGCCTTGTAAAGCACTTTGAATTGCTTTGTGTATGAATTGTGCTATACAAATAAATTTGCCTTGCCATGCAAACGTGTTTTCACCACTTCACTTCCTGTTGGATGTTTTGCATGGTGCCTGTTTTTTCTCATATAACCTGTCCTGTATAGGTTTGCATTTGGAAGGGCATCCGGGGTACAATACATGTGTTCATTACTGTACATGGAGCGTGTAGGTAATTGGCTCTCAGCGTGTGTCCCACTGTGCCTGAGCCACTTCGTTATCACAATGAGCTCTTTACTTCCTGCTGCGTGCTTTTAACATTATAAATTGACTGTTAAGTTTTAAAGGTCACTGGGACACAGTTCTTTAATGTAATGCTTGTACTAATGGCCCCTAATCTTAAACACTTGGCCGAAGACTAGATGTGAACACTGCCGTCCAATTATCAAACTTAGATTAAAGCCAAACTTGCCCATTTTTCCACAATTCTTTCTTTAACTTGAGAATATAAACTGGGACTGAGCCTGAATGGACTCTGCTGCAGCACAATCTGAAGTGAAAGTCCTGTGTCTTACATCGTGGTGCATCAACGTGTTCTCATGGATTGTGTAAAATAGCACGCCATGACAGATTGCGTGTCACGACGACGCCCTCTGCCTGTTTGGTGTGCAATTACACGCTCGTTTTTTCTAGCGTATTCTGGACATGCCTAGTGGTTGACGACAAACAAGAGGTTTTTCAAGGGATTAACGTCAAAATGTAAGTCTGAAGTTACAACAATGGGTAAGTTTAGCTCTTTGGCTTGGAGTTGGTTAAGGTTAGGATTAGGATTGTGTTAGTTTTCATGAATATTAACATTAACCATTGAAATGAACGAGGACAGAAACACGTTAAGTACACACACATAAAATAGAAGTAGCGTTCACATGACACACTGTTTACAATAGAGTGGTATTGACATGCTTATCCATGAGAACAGGCTGGGTGCACAGTTGTAGATCTCTGCACAGTTTGCATGTTCTCCCTGTGTTAGCTTATGTTCTAGAGAAAGAGAGAGGAAAAAAAGAGGACAGAGAGAGAGAGACAGAGAGGAGGAAAAAAAACAAGAGGAGAGGTGAAAGAAGAAAAGAAAGCAAAGGAGAGGGGAAATGGAAAGAGAGGAGTAAGAGGAGAGAAAGAGAGGAATAGAAAGAAAGAGAGTTTGGGAAAGAGAGAAGGATAGATAAAAGAGAGAGATAGAGAGCAAGAAGAGAAAAAGAGAGGTGGAATTAAAAGAATAGAGGAGAAAATGAAGGAGAATGAATGGAGTAAGAGGAGAAAAGAGTTGTGGAGAGGTAGAGAGACAGATAGATATACAAAGAAAGGAGAAAAAAGAAAAGAGCAGAGAGAAGACAGAGAATAAAAGGAGAGAAAGAGTAGAATAGAGAGAAAGAGAGAGGAGAGGGAGTTGAGGGAGAGATAGAGAGGAGAAGGAGAAAGAGAGAGGGTAGAGTGAGGGGGAGAGGAGAGAATAACTGAAAACTCACATAAATGAGTACTTCCCAAGATTATTAAGCGACAGTGACACATGTGGTTCTTTCTTTACACCAAATTGCTGCTAGACTCTCACTGGCTTATGGTTAGATTGACTTCAAAATGTCAGAGAAACATAAAGTTTTGCTCTCAACAACTAATTTGAACATCACACAAAAGGTCAAGGTGCTAAGGGTAATAACTTGCATTTAAATAAATAAAAGTATATGCTAATGAATACAGTAATGACACTATACTAAATGTAATGGATTTATTCAGCAGACTGTTGCCACCTGCTTTAATGATGTCTGGGGAGGTCAAGGGTTTATAAAATATCAAATTAAACAGCGCAGGTTTACAATGCAGCGTTTCAATCAGCTCCATATGGAACGCTTTAGAAAACAAACAAACGACGTTACACTAGACCAGCAGTGTGCCTGGAGAAACTGAGCCCTGAGCATGGTGTTTGTCAGGATTCAATGTTCAATCCATGAACATGTCTGTCTTTCTTGTTTTTTCTTTCGTTCTTCTTTTCTTCCTTTCTTTAGTGCTTTCTTTATTGTTTTTCTTCTTTCTTCTTTTCATGCTTTCTTTTTCCTTTCTTATTTCTCTTCTTTTTATGTTTTCTTTCTTTCTTCCTTATTTTTTCTTTTTAGTATTTTTTATTTAAAATTAATAATAAATTTTTTTTTTCTTTTCTCTCTTTTTTTTATTATAATTTTTATAAGTTTTTTTTTTTCATTTGTGTAGGTATGCATGCATCATATGGGCTATGTGTAAGTATGTACATATTTGTGCATTGTTTATGTTTGTTATTGGTTTGTAAGCATATGTACTGTTTTTGTTGCTTTGGGGAAAAAAAGTGACTCGCTCCTGTGTGGATAACATTTATTATTCACATAATGAAACATTTTAAATATAAGAATAAACTCTTTTGTATATGTTTGGAACAATGGGCCTCATTCATGAAAGTCTTCGTAAAATCTGTGCGTTACTTCCACTTTAAGAAGCTGCTGCGAAAAACTCTACGTGTGATTCATGACGAGTTCGTAACGAGTCAAATTCCTTCCTAACAGCCTTTACGCCAAATTCACCAAACTCTAGCTACGAACGGTCATTTACATAAAAATGAATCATGCATACTTCCTTATATGGCAAAAAGGGCGGGCCGCAGCGCGTCACCGACAAGACTTGGAGCAGTGGAAATGAGGAAGACGCTGCAGAAGCGCGTCTCCCCACTTTCACTGAGTTAATACTTCAGCGTCTTTTAAAAATGTCCAAACTCACATGAACACACTCAAAGGAAACAGATTAAAGTCACAGATGTATTGAAATAATGCTGGGCTTTTGCCGTTTATATCGCGTTTCACGGCGCGGTAGAACGAGCGTGTGGGGGGGCGGGGGAGGGGGGCAGCGGCTGCTGTGGCGAGGGTGCACTGACCGAGCACCGTGCGCTCTGGTCCTGGGGGGACACAGGGACATGAGTCCTGTGGGGGTCAGATCACAGAGGCTCTGAGGCTGGGACAGGCTGCTGCAGGTTTATTAAAAGAGTCATTTTTATGCATAACAGAATTTTTTGTTTGTTTCTAAAATTATTTTTATACAATAATTTGCAAACATACATAACCTACAATCATGTAGGAATTAAAATTTTTGACTGAACTATATAAGAAATACAAATCTGAAACAGCAGATTTTTTGTTCTTACGAGTGCTCCTCAGTGTTCGTAGAATTTGTTCTTACAGACGAACATTTTCCGTTACGAACAATTTTTGTGAATGCCAAAATGTTCGTAAGGAGCCCTTAAGAACAAATTTGTTCGTAAGAACGTGTCATGAATGAGGCCCACTGAGAGTAAAACAAACACAATGTACTCATTTAAAGGTTGTCTGGAGGATTTTCAAAAAATGTTTGTTTTCAGTCTTGGTCAAAAACAGTTGCATACATTTGTAACAGCCTTGTACTTATGCTAAACAAAAAAAGAATTATAAAAATATATAAACTGTGGACATGATGAGGCCAGTAAAACATTGGCCAATAGATAACGAGGTACCTCGTTATCTATTGGCCTGTTAACCTGTCAAGCAAACCTTCAGTGTTCCTCAGTAACTCATTGGTCCAGTTGCAGTGAAGGGCGTGGCCCTGGGAGGAAACACATGAGCATCATTTGAAAAACAGCAAACAGCTGTTGGATTTGAAAAATCCTCCATACAAGCTTTAAAGAAGAGTGCACAGGCTTTGCAACCTGTCAATAAAATGTACAGTCTCTACGAAGATTAAACATATTTATTATGTATTTGTTCAATTCAAGAACATTTTATTTCTCAATTAAAAAAAAAAAAAAAAAAACTTGAAAAGGGCAACGTTATTGTGACCAAAGTTGGCTCTTCATAGATCAGACTTGTACAAAACAAAAATAATTCATTACAAAAAGCAGGCAAAACCAGGAAAGTTACAAAGTACAAAGTAATAGTGTGTCGTGGAAAAATTCAACCAAAAAGTGTCCAGTCACTTTTTTTTCAATGTGAAAAAAACAAAACAAAAACAAAAAAAGTATCTTACAGGCTTTTTATTCAACAACAGCAGCAGCAGCAGCAACAACAATGCAGGATAACATTTCTTAAATTCACCATTGATAAACCATAAACCAGTGAAATTTAAGTAGGGAGCATGCTTGTTGTTGTTGTTGTTGGTGTTATACCTTATTCTTGGCAGGTGTTAGTCTGTAGACTTCAGTCGAGAGAAAAGTGGGCGGGGCAGAATAAGGGAGCCCGGTCTCACAAGAAAGCGTACATTTACCACGACATTACACAACATGCAAATGAGGTATGATTAGCACGAGTTCACAGCTGTTTTGCGTAATTATAGTACACATCACAGTCCCCATTCATTTCAATGGTGGTTGTTAAGACGTGTTCTTATTTATGAATATTAATGAAATCCTGATTCTAATCTTAATCTGCCCCAAGCCCCAGATCTAATCTTACCCTTTTTAGTAACTTTATGCCTGAACTTACCTGTTTCACCTGAAGAAAACGTCCCCACGTGGACAAGACCAAAACTCGTCCTATTTTAACTCTGTGAATCTCGTGTCATTTTTATGCTTTTTCATATCGTGCTAAATGCACGGCGTAACATAAGAACTAAAAATAGCTGTGAAGTCGTGGTCAAAATACGCTGTTTTTGTGTCGTGGTAAAAGTACGCCCTCTAGTGAGACTGTGTTGAATAAGGGGAATGGAGCTTGGGATTGAACATCAAAAGACAATGTTTTCTAATTAAATATTAGAATTCTGCCATTTTTGCAGCAGGTTTGTCAAATTTCCATTGGAATAAGGGACCAAAACTGTATTATTTTCTCTTTAATCATCTGGAAAAAGGATAAGACTTGGCATTGTTTTTGATATTAAAAACAGCACATGCGTCTTAAAGATGTGTGTATGACATCACACAGGAGAGACTAATGAAGCACAGTCTAGTGTACACTGTGTGGGTTTGGGTTCACAGCTGAACTCGGTGACAGAGAAATCTGATCATGGAGCCTTTATTTCCCTCAGAATCACATTATGAAAGTCACGAGTGGAATTACAACACGGGAAGGAGGCAGTGTGCCCTCCAGACATGTTTCATTTGGTGTCAGTGGCTGCATATTGGCACCGCTTTACTCTGAATCCAACATATCACTGTTCTCGTGTCAGCTGGGAATGAGTCCAACATAAGGAAAAGCTACATGTAAAGTCATTTTTACATTAAGCTCTATTGTGTGAACTGAGCTTTCTTTTTTGTTTTGTTTTATAACCTCAGACACTTTCTGCTTTCTTTGTGGTGTTTTGCAACCAAAGCTTTTTCAAACAGTACCAAAGCGTAATCTGTTCCCATCCTTCATTTGTCCAGTCAATCAACCAACCAGCAATCTCTTTTTCAAGAGTGACGAGGGAGAGGTATACACACACATCAAACTTGTCCTTAGACCCTCCTTCTCAGCAAGGAAAAATACTAACGATTTCATCTGGAAGAAAAGAAACGTGGCAGAGAAGCATAGTGAAGGAGAGATCCACTCCCACGGCTGTATGTGCTTTCATTTACAGAGTTTAAGTCTGTAGAGCCAGAGTCCATTAGGGAACCATTATACTAGAGAGGGAGCAGTGAGGGGTCCAGGTCCATAAAATCCGGGTCATTAACAGTCCAACCTTGGAGCAGCAGCATCTAAAACAGATTACACTCTCCAAAACGAGAGTGACACATGAGACACGTGAAGAGCACAGAACAGATTACAGATGAACTCGTAGTTGGATATTCTTTACAGGGACAGAGGTAAACCAGAGGGCAGTGCTCACGCGGCTAATTATCTGTGAAACTGTCCCAAAGGCAGCATGACAAGAATCAGAAAAGGTTTTTGCCATTGTCAGTGAGCTAAAATAATTAAACAACAACCTATAAAATATCAGAAACACAACACAAAATATACGGTCACGCAGAAAACGATTACACAGACTAAAAGAAGCACAGAGAGGGCCTGTTCAGCTCCTAACAGGCCTGGACATGAATCGTGTAGTTAACTTTTTCACCTATAAAGTTACACAGTGCAACGTTAAGTGTAGAGACTGTCAGCTTCTTTGACACGAGCAGGAGCTGATTCTGTAACCAGCTTAGTGACTAAACGCTCTGAGACCTTTAGGAACCAGCATTGGTCCAGTGCAGGTTTGACAGATCAAGCAGATCTGTCCCAAACTGGGCATTCTGTGTTTACTGAGGTAAAAGGCTTCAGCAACCCAGTTTAGACTTTCTCATAACATGGTCAGACAGCAGGTAATGAATAACGTCATTCATTAAAAAGTAATCACAATCAGTGTAAGTGAGATACATATTTAGTTCTATAATTGTTTTCTTATCGACTTTAAAATGGGACTTTCAAACCAAGCAGTCACCTGTTCACCCAGCATTGTAAAAGTCTGTTTTGTATGTAATAATTCTTTCCTCTTTTCTCCGCAGAGTGTCAGAGCTGTGTTTAAGGTTCTGTGTCGTGTGTGGATCTGAACTGAAGCCACTGTCACTGCGTCCCACCACGATCAATGTCCCAGCCACTACATCCAGCCAAACTGTTTATCTCCTGCATAACAACGGGAAACTTGTAAATGCAGCCGGCTATTATTCTCAGGGTGAATGTGTGGGCACGCTCATTCATTGGGTCTGCTACAGATTCAAGAGAAAATAAGTCAGGAATCCAAACTCCTCCTGGAACCTTACGCCGAGGTGAACACAACATTTACATAAACAAACACAGACATAATCGAGATGCTTTTCCCATGAGAACATTTACATCAACCAAAGATATATATATATTTTTTTATATATATATTTATATTATATATTTTTTTTTTTTTTTTTTTTAATTAAGCACATTTGATGATGGATCTCAAATCATTTGAATAGTAACTGCAGAAATCTGGTTTGGATCATTTTAGCTGTCAAAATTACCTCCAGGGAAAAATGTTGTTCAATGTTGTTTGTTTTGTTTTTCTCTCATGTTTTTTCTCAAGATCACATTTAAAGAAAAATAAACATATGAGTAGCATTTAGTCTCTAATAAAACACATCATTATTGTTTCTCTTCTCATTTATTCTATTCACAATGATCTTTTTTATCCTGAAGACAAAGTGCTTCTTTTATAAGTCTCTTATTTAGTTTAAACATGGGTTCCTCATGTCATTAAATATGTGCATTTCACATTTTTTTTAAAGTTTAATGTTATGCTATGTTGTTATGATATTCGACACACTTGTTAACACTTTTCCAATTAATTGTTTTTGTTTGTTGTTGTTTACTGACTAGCTATTGCCAATTAACTTATTTTTAATTTTTTTTTATGTATTTATTTTTTTAAAGCTTGGTCGCTTGTTTCTCACTGAAAATCTGGCAACACTGATCAGCTTTTGACAGCTGTTTTGAACAAGTGACAGTGAAGCCAACTTTTGTTTTCACCTCAATCATTCATTCATTTTCTACCTCTTAATCCTGTTGGGTCCGGGATGGAGCTACATGACTTTGGGCCTTAGGCGGGGAACACCCTGGACAGTGGCCAACTTGCCGCAGGGTTAGACAGACAAACTCTCTCATTCACTCACAAAGGGAAATTTACACTGATGCCCAATTAACCTAAACATACATGTTTTTGGAGGAAACGGAGAAAACCACAGGACACGGGAGAACATGCAAACTCCACCCAGAGAGATTGTGAGATGTTGATATGTCCGAAGGAGTCGAACCCAGACCTCCTTATTGGGAAGCTAAGCTCTAACCACTTGGCTACCGTGCACCCCCACCTCATCAGAAAACAGACAATCTAGAAGAATCCTGATCCAAGGAAAGAGTAACGATGGAGAGACACTCACAGTCTTCACTTGGCTCTTTTACGCTGACCACAGATTGATACGAAGCGTGTGCAGCGTTGGCTGTTCGTACACAAAGGCTCTCAAGGCTGCCTGCTGGGAGAAAAAGAAAAGCAGGATACCATCAATTCCACTCAATTTCCCGCGGACCTTGAAACGCAGGCTTTGTGTAGCCTCGTGAACTGTTTTGGCCGAGCAGGGCTAAAACGACTTGAGGTTTTTCTTTCTGACAAGAGCAGTGCTGCGTGTGTGTGTGTGTGTGTGCGTGGGCGTGAAGTGTGCGTTCTTCAGGTAATTGGGTTTGTTGAGGCGCCTCTGTCACATTGTCTACACGAGAGCTGCTTTAGGCTCCAGTTAATGCAGATACAGAACCAAACAGCAGCGGGGGAGGAAGACAGGAGCAGACATTTACCACGTTTAGAAGAAACTCTTACAAGGAACTGGTTCAGTTCAGTTCTGCTCACGTGATATCACAACACAACCTGCAGTCACCAACCTAGTGTTTAAATATGGTTTTGAATCTTAAATAAGCATACACAATTTCACCATATTCTACATAATTCTATTTTATATTAAAAGTTTTGTTTTTAGGCAATTTATTCAACTATAATTTAAAAAAAAGATGTATTTAACCCTAGAACACTATCGCTATAATAAGTGACACCATCACTTTTGCCGGGTAATTTTCACCCGATATAATATACCCAAAAAAGTACTTGTCATAAAAAAATTGATCCAAATATGACAGCACTTGATAAATTAGAGGTTTTCTTTTATTTTCAACTGTGGTATGTGGAACAAAATGTAAAATAAAAATATAGGAAGGTCCTACAAACATGCTCGAAAATTACTGAAAAATTTGGATTTTGAGATAAAAAAAAATCCTCAAAAAAAAATTACTGATACAGGAAACTTGGTCTTTGGTCGACTCATTCCTGAGACATGTGAGACTTCACTGGTGAAGATTCAGACTCCTGGACACACAAACAACTACAGGAGAGAGGAACAAAAATTTGGTATTTTTTCATTGTGTAAAAATGACCACTTGATTAAAATATTGTTTTCACCATAAGAATTCACTTTGAAATCACCACTTTGTGATATTATTCATAATTCATATAAATAGCTAACTACATAATGTAACTTTTGGCAAAAAATAAATAAATAAGTAAACGTACATTACCCTCTATCACTGTTGCCGGGTGAAAATCACCGAAAGCAAACCTGTGTTCCTCACTGAGATGTCAGAGACACTAATCCTGTGACAGAATGACAGTTGTAGTTGTGGCAGGATCTCTTGATTTTAAACACTAACACTATCGCTGGGTGAAATCGACCCAAAACGTACATTACCCTCTTTCACTATCGGCGGGTGAAAATCACCTGAAAGCAGGCCTGTAGGTAAAAGTGGGCTTTGGGGAAACACCCACACCTTCATAGATGTCAACAACAATGGTGAAGCTCCAGGGACTCATGACACTCAGAAAAATGCAACATACTGAAAATCATGTAAATACATTTGCCCGGGTGAAATTCACCCGGCGATAGTGCTCTAGGGTTAAGGAATAAATGTGACCTCTGTAGTGGAGGCATTGCACTGATCAGAAGAAGAAGATCACTGATGTCTGTGCTGGTCATAACAGTCACTGAATGATGCCACATGATTGACTGACTGGTGATAGGACACACATGATAACCCTTCTAAAGCGCCAGAAAGCAAACAGCGCCATGTACTGGGCTTTTCTTTCATTTCCACGGTTCTAAAAGTGAAACAACAACAAGAGTGAACATCAGTGGATTAAAGCAGGTTTATAAAGATCACAGGAGGAGCTGTTCCACTCACACAGCTTTGTAAAAGTTTAAGCTTAAGAGCAGTTGTGTTGGAGATGACATGTGTAATGCTCGTAAAAAAGAATCTTGCACAAATAGTTACATTTATTTACATTTGATGAGGCAACAATTCTTTTTATTTGACATTTGAAGAGCCGTCACAAGGCAGATGCAGCAGATGCTTCTGTTGTAAAGGTCCTCGCTCGTGGAGCAGCTGAACCTCACCATGATGCTCCTGACAAGCAGTCCTAACAGAGTCACAGTGACAGAAGGAGAGAAACCACAGATCTATTATGAAATTCTTTCTCTGGCACACTTTCTCGAACTCACATGTAGCAGTATAGCCTGCAGGCAGGCTCTGCCACTTAATAGGTTTACTCTGATTGGTCATTCATGTCAGCTGTCAGGCAATAAAAGCACGTCACTCACGTCACTTGTCCTCTGACCTCACGTACAACTTCCGGTCTCCTGGGTTGTGGGCAGTCACGCTGCGTCTCCAGGTAGTACAGAAAATGTTTTTGTTTGCAAGTTATAGGTTTATCATGGTGTTAATTCGCATTTACCAACATTTAAGGTGTTGCGGTGCTGCTATGGGCCCACGTGTGTTTCCAGCTCTGCGATGTTTCTGGCTGTTTAGCTGTGTCGGGTGGACAGGCTCTGTGGTGGCTCTGGGCCGTGTGTTCCCAGTCCGTGCAGCATAACTTCCCAACGTAAGGTTCGTAGCGCAGCTCTAGCCCCGTCTGCCTTTTTGTTAAGTTATTAATAATAATTTTAATTTTAGGTGCCAACGACAAATGGGAGCTGGTGTTGCCGTCTTGCCTTTTCCTATACTGTATATTCTGACAACTTCTTGCAAACTAAACTGCCAATGTGCACATCAAATGAACTGTGTAAACAAAGGAAACAGTGATGGAGAAACTCAACAGAAAATGTGTTTATGGAACTGAATTATGGACTCTGTCTTCAACAACGAACCTACGTGCCTTTGTTTTAATTTTACAGGTCCTGAGCCTTTTACTCAGGTGGCGTTGCTGGTTTTAGTTAGTTCTACTTTTTGTTACAGCTAATGTTAAGTTTGAAATCATTATAATCCCACACTGCTAAAAACATTATTTAAAAACAGCCTTGTATGCCACACACAGAAGGGCACATTGAGTTTAAAATCGTTCCAAAACTCCCGTAGTGTGCAGAAGGCTTAAAACATCATCTGCTCCACAGTGCATCAAACTGATTGATATACATATATTTATTGAATTAATCATGAGCACTAACTAATCAAAAATAGACCATTTGATCATTAAAATTATACTGAAGTACGATGAAGGGAGCGTTTAGGATGGCCTTCATTGTAGTTAAACAACATGACCACCTCACTCTGTTTCATTGCTGGACATTATCCATTGACTTTCCTGCTTGTCTCATGACTCACAGTAAAGTGGTATAAAATAAAACAATGTATTTTCTATAGACAGAGCAGCGGAACTGTCAGATTGTTCAAACCTGTATTGACGCTGCTCCTCACACCGTTGGGTAACTCTTCTGTAACTGTCAGGGTCTTTGGACATTGATTGGAGAGTGAACTGCTGCTGTAAGAAGTTGTTAGACCATGAAGCTCACCTTTCACACAGACCGGTTCTCAGATTGTCTCGTTGTGTTGCTTCTTCATGTTTACCTGCAGTTGACGTCACGCTATCCCAGCATGCACCGCGGGTCCTTGGTTCAACGACAGCGCTCTTGAATTCTATCACACTTTATTAGAGTTTTACAGAGTATGGATTATTTTTACTCACTGGAATTTACAAATGATCGAAGACAGACTAAAGCCAGGTTATTTCTGCGGCTGCAGACGCCATTTGGACAAAAAATGAATTTAAACCAACTTAACGGGAACATATGCCAAATCGAACTATGTGAAGATGTATTTTCATTTTGAAATTGGCTCCTCATCAAGAACACATCCCGGAGTCCTTCAATGATTCAGACTTGTTTGGAACATTCCTGCAGCAAGAGCACATCATGTAAGATCGATTTGATTGTTTACTCTGTGAAATTCTCTTTTGGGTCAGTAGATAGAGCTCTAACTCAATCTCTGATGTGGGAAACACATGATTGTCATGTGTGCTTTATACTCTACACTCTTGTTATTGTAAGATCAGCTCCTCTAAATCCGAGGCCATGGTTCTCGACCGGAAAAAGGTGCCTTGCCCTCTCCAGGTGGGTGGAGAGTCCTTACCTCAAGTGGAGGAGTTCAAGTATCTCGGGGTCTTGTTCACGAGTGAGGGAAGGATGGAACGTGAGATTGACAGGCGGATCGGTGCAGCGTCTGCAGTGATGCAGTCGCTGTGTCGAACCGTTGTGGTGAAGAAGGAGCTGAGTCGAAAGGCAAAGCTCTCGATTTACCGTCAATCTACGTTCCAACCCTCACCTATGGTCATGAGCTTTGGGTAATGACCGAAAGGACAAGATCGCGGATACAAGCGGTCGAAATGAGTTTCCTCCGCAGGGTGGCTGCGCGCTCCCTTAGAGATAGGGTGAGAAGCTCAGTCACACGGGAGGAGCTCGGAGTAGAGCCGCTGCTCCTCCACGTCGAGAGGGGCCAGCTGAGGTGGCTCGGGCATCTGTACCGGATGCCTCCTGGACGCCTCCCTGGTGAGGTGTTCCGGGCATGTCCCACTGGGAGGAGGCCAAGGGGAAGACCCAGGACACGCTGGAGAGACTATGTCTCTCGACTGTCCTGGGAACGCCTCGGGATCCTCCCGGAAGAGCTGGAGGAGGTGTGTGTGGACAGGGAAGTCTGGGCGTCCTGCTCAGACTGCTGCCCCCGCGACCCGACCCCGGATAAAGCGGAAGAAAATGGATGGATGGATGGACTCTTGTTATTGGTTCTGGTGCCTGAGATTACAAAGTGGGGGTATTCAGGAGCAGGTTTGAAGGAAAAAAAACGACACAAAACGTTTTTATCATATTTGTCCTTTAATTAAGTTACAGATTTATTGATTTGTATCTGAATTAAAAAGTCTTTGGTGATTCCATGTTTAATAAGTTTATTAAAGAAGCAGAACGAGCAACAGGAAGAAAATTATACCACATTTGACTTTGAATAATGTAAGTTTTAATAAAAGCACAAACTAAAGTTAAACCAAGTGAACCACTGTTAACTTCAGGTGTTTATCACAAAGACATGAGAGAATGAGCTTCTGTCATGTACAAAAGCTTCACATTAGTCGTAGCACAACATGTTTTCACTTTAGTCTCCACGTCAGACTGTTTAAATGATCAGCATGAGTAAATGTTATATGTACAGGGCTTTAAAACAATAGACTGTGCAAATCTTCTGGCTCTTGTTCCCATCAGAGAGAAGGACATCATCACGTACTCTCGTCTCCGTTTGAGCCGGCCTTGTTCGCGTCTGCACAGTTTCATAAAAGAAGGTCAGCGGAGCAGGTAGAATCCTTCGGACTTGGTGGGAACAGAGAATTAGCACATCACTGGCGGATATCAATTTTGTCTTTTTAATCAGTCCCATTGTGTCACAGAGGGAAAAGGGAGATGGATGCATTGAGCTTCTCCAGAATGAATCATCGCAGAGGAAAAGGGGCCAAGGCTTTGTACTGGACTGTGTCGCTCTTCTTCAGCACTTAAATCAAATTCAACAAAGATATGAATCCACATTTAACAAAACATCTGGGACATTTCTGGTGAGTGTCCAGTAGTCGTCCTCCAGGATTGTTCAAAAGAAACAGGATAAGGTGTGGTTGTCATAGGCCATTGTACTGATATAATAATAAAAATATAATCTGAATATTTAGGGTTGCATACTGTATGTAGTGATTATGTCAGCAGGGGGCGCACACACCTCTATAAAAGACTCTGGCGTCCTCTTGCCTCGGCTTCCTGTGGCTGGTTTTTGGGTTCACGCCGGTTGTTTCAGGTAAATAAAGCTCACTGTTTACTCTCTTATATCTCGTAGCTAAAGCCGGACTTGTACACTCTGTGCAGCGTCGTTGTGAGACAGTGCGCCCCATGCTGCGTCCTGGTTCAATGTCCAACTGTCGGTGCTGGAGTCCTCCGTGCAGCAGCTGTAAGGTTGTCCTCGTGTGCTGGGTCTGGTGGAGCGAAGTGGCTCGTTCTGGGATCAAACTACATGCATAGCTTAGCGTTATTCGATTCGATGTCTAGCTCAATCATTTCTCGCTATTTAGGAACTTAAAACAGCGATGGCCCTTTAATTGCTGGCCCTTTTCTACACTGGTCCTTCTTTTCGTGGGTGCAACTGCTCCGACATAAAACCTGTGTATTCTTTGACCCTGCTGTGTGTCTGCCTCAGTCACGTGCTGCCTCCTCTGGCCCGCTCTGTGTGGATGGACGTTGAACTACTTTGAACACATGGACTGGTAATGAACCTGAAAAGTGACCTAAAACTTACTAAAATGTGAACATTCAACTGAAGTCAACTTAAATAATCTGTGATAAACAAAATAAAAGAACATCTGTGAATTCAGCTGGAACACGCCTCTCAATGTAAAACAAACCTGTAGTGCCTTGTGTTTAGTTCTATTTTATTTTCCGTTCTTTTGTCGGTGGCGTTGTCGGTTTTCATTTACAGCTAAGGGTAAACAGTTTTTATTCATTTATTCTCCCAATTTTCAATTATTTGTCACAGCCCACATTGCCACACATATTTGATAAAATAGGGGCACTATGCATTTATTTTAATTAATTAATTAATTAATTTTTAGAAGGACTGCTACCTTGATGTGATTTGTTTTGTCTGAATTCTTACACAACACGGCATTAAAGTTACAGAAACATTTATAAAGCTTACCCAGCACGTGGCATTTATAAAGTTCCACTTTTTTTTTTGCTAACCTGGCTCTACACATTATCATTCTACAATGACAACATCATGGCAATATTTGAATCTGATTGGTCGAAACATCTGAACCCAGAAGTAACCAATCAGGTAGATCCAGTCCAGACAAAAGCTCTAACACTTGAGGACAGACTCTGAAGTGAAGAAAGTTTATCAATCATTTTAAACATATTTACAGTGAGCGAGCATGTTGAAATGTGTGGTTATTTTATAGAGTCCAGCTCCAACTCGACTCTAGGTCTCCTTTCAGACCCACTCAGAGCTCCAGTGTGACCTGCAGACGGCCCCTTTATGCTCCTCCTGTCAGACATTCATAATACATCATTCACACAGAACAGAAGCGCTTCATTCCGTATAAACAGTGGTTACATAAAGGCACAAACAGCTCACACAGTCACTGCTTTGACCATGAGGAGGTGTTGGCTCAGTTGGGCAGCTTTTAAGAATAAATGCTCTCTCTAATAAAGACAGTCACAAAAGTCATCATGCAGAGGTGTTTGGAGTTCATAAATAATCCCAGACTTGTTTGGAGCATTTCTGCTGTGCTTTGTCACAACTGTGTCTTTATACAACGTCAACACAGGCTGACTTTTGTTTTCTCCTGAAATAGAAGCTGTGATTATGATTACACGAGCGATTATATGATTAGAATTATGATGAACCATCAATTCGATTCATTGTATTTGTGTAGTCCAACAGTTATCTCAGAGGACTTAACACAATTGTCAGAAAATCAAAGAATGAAACATTTGGTCAATACCAAATACAGAAATACAGAAGCAGACAAGGAACTAACAGGTAGATGGATATTCGTCCCAGAGCATCTTCTGTTGATCAGCACCAGGGGAAACACAAATTACTGCTGCATTAAAACATGCTTGTATGAACAGAAGAGCTATTTGGAACATAAACAAGCCACTGAAGCTCCGTGCACAGAGACATTTGTCTTGTTTTGGTTTAAAATAGCTACATCCTGTACATACAACCACTTCCTGTGCAATGCTTTTCAATGAGGTTTTCTCTACATCAGTTTAAAACAAATAAATCCTCTTTAGATCAGACAGTTGTGGTGAATGTTACAGAAAACATGTTCAAGACTTTACATATTAGAGGAATATTTCACCAGAGACACTTGTGTGTTTAAAAAGAGACATGATTGTGTCTAAATGCTAACGCTAACAGGAAGTGATCGTATGTACAGAACAACGAGTTATAATAATGACTAGAGAGAGCGTAGCCATGGTAACCTATAGCAACAAATGTCCAGTTCCAGCAGCCATCTTGTGTGGGGAGACTTAACTGAAGATCTCATACAAACTAATGGTAAGCTGAACTTTGAAATGACTTTTTACTTAAATGCTTTGATAATTGAACTTTTACATATTTGTACATTTATGTATGCTTCTGTTCAACCAAACTAATGTGAAAAAAATAAGAAAAAAAAAAAGTTTTATTTTTAGCTATTTAAATCTTCTTTTATAGTAACAGCCCAGTGCAGTGTTTTTAGGCTGAATATTTATATTCACAATTCAGAGAAAAAATTACCAGACACAGACAGAATCCAGTTCTCTCTATTATTTGGACTATAAATATATAATTATATGTTCAATTACCCCCCTTCAGCTATGAATTATCTGACCTTGTTTTTACATTGTTTTCAATTAGAATTCCGCTGCCTCTCCCCTCACAAGATGGCCGCCGCAGCCGCCACGGCAACAGGCCCCACGCTATATCTATCATAGACATATAATTAGTAGACGCGCAGTCCGACTCTGATGCTATCGAACACTTAGCATCTGAGCTAGTCCGGTAAGATTTAAGCTAGTCCGGAGCGTTCTACTGTTTATTTTCCTAGCCGTTAGCATTAGCCCGCAAAAAACGCAAGTTATGAAAGATCCAGAGAGTGTCAGCTGTACAAACCTACAGACCACATCTAGCAAAGGTCAAAGCCTTGTTACAAATTATTGTTGAGTTTACAAACCGTTTAGTTTTTTGTTGTAGGTAAAATGTGTGTATAAAACTGCTAACGGCTAGCAAACTTATGCATCTTTTAAGACTCCAGTGATCACCAAACGTCCGCTTTTACATGTTACTAGTGAGAAAAGCAGACAAATTACATAAATAACACCAAACAAAGTTATAGTTATAAGTTATCACTTATCTGTGGAGGCGCGTCTGTTGCATCGGTGAGTGATGGAGCATTTCCAGTCTAAGAATATAGTAGTTTGAGAAATACAATTTCACATCTCCAAAGTTGTTTAAAGAAACTTCATAAGACATAAATCAGTCTGTTTTGTCATGGTTTTGCTGTAATGCGTGTTTAAGCTCGTTTTATCCATAAAAGTGCAGCTCCTGCCATTGACTTCAATTGATTTGCGTCATCACCTCTACCGGAGGAATATGGCGTCGCGCTGTTCGTGTTGTAGCAACAGAGCAGAGATGCTGATTGCGCGTCTACTAATTTAATGTCTATGATATCTAGTCATAACTCATTGGTACAGAAGTTAGCATTTTTGGATGTACGCAAGCCAACAAGAGTATTTTTTTTCAAAAATGCTAACATCTTGCCAGCATGTTCATTTCCTGTTTAGTTCATTCTTATGAGGTTTTCACTACCTCAGCCTAAAATGAAAAATGACTCAAGATCAGGCAGTGAACAGTGAGCAGTTTGTGATTTTCTCTGAAAACATGTTAAATAGTTTACAAAAGAAGAGAATATTTCACCAAAGTGGGTTTATAAAAAGATATGTTTGTGTCTTAATGCTAACGCTAAAGTCAAATGCACAGTCAATTCACACAAATACGTGACTTTAAACGTTTCTTTAAAGCAATTTTTAAAACAAATCCAAACAGAATTGTTTTATAAAAATCTGTGATGCATCGAAAAGCCCAATGATACTGTGCAGCTCATTATACTGTTTTTAGGATTGTGTTTGTTTTCACCCAGTTATATTTTGATTGACAATTGTCTTTTGGACATGTAGAGGAAATTCTACTACTGTTAACTAGCAACCACGTTTACATGATGTTTTCTAATTCTGAATTAATTATTCCGAATTAATTAATTCGGAATAAAAATATTTTCCTTCAAGTTTACATGGAAATAATAATTCCGAATAAAGGTTTACATGTTAAACACGTTAAATCAGCTTTATCTTATTCCGCTTAACGTCTGGGTTAGAAAGAGAGAGGAAAGGGAAAGCACATACATCATTACGTAATTACGTTCTACCGGAAAAACACATCCGATGGATACGGGATACTGGCTTTGGCTTTTTTATCACCTGGGATTGTTGTAACGCCACGGACGCAATGATACTAACTTTTTTGGAGTCGTTCCGATGAAAGTCTTTAAGCAGCAGCTGGAGAGTCACATCATCAGCTCCACGTCATGTTCTGTGAGCGGAGGAAAGTAGTTCCAGTTTCCACTTGTTTGGGATCAGAGCAGCGTCTCTCTCCGCGTACATGACGTACACTCCTTGTGTCAGCGTCTCTCTCCGCGTACATGACGTACACTCCTCGTGTCAGCGTCTCTCTCCCGCGTACATGACGCTACACTCCTCGTGTCGGCGTCTCTCTCCGCGTACATGACGTACACTCCTTGTGTCAGCGTCTCTCTCCGTACATGACGTACACTCCTCGTCGCTCTCGTCACTCGGGCATGACGTACACTCCTGTGTCAGCGTCTCTCTCCGCGTACATGACGTACACTCCTCGTGTCGGCGTCTCTCTCCGCGTACATGACGTACACTCCTCGTGTCAGCGTCTCTCTCCGCGTACATGACGTACACTCCTCGTGTCAGCGTCTCTCTCCGCGTACATGACGTACACTCCTCGTGTCGGCGTCTCTCTCCGCGTACATGACGTACACTCCTTGTGTCAGCGTCTCTCTCTCGTACATGACGTACACTCCTCGTGTCAGCGTCTCTCTCCGCGTACATGACGTACACTCCTCGTGTCGGCGTCTCTCTCCGCGTACATGACGTACACTCCTTGTGTCAGCGTCTCTCTCCGTACATGACGTACACTCCTTGTGTCAGCATCTCTCTCTCGTACATGACGTACACTCCTCGTGTCAGCGTCTCTCCGCGTACCTGACGTACACTCCTCGTGTCGGCGTCTCTCTCCGCGTACATGACGTACCGTACCTCCTTGTTCAAAACTTTCCGCTGCCTCTGCGTAAAGGTTAGTGTTCCGTGTTTTCTCTCACCCACTCGTTTCATTGTTTGTAACTCCTGTAGCGCACTTATATGTAAAACAAAAAAGTTTTCGAGTCCGTGCCGCCATCTTGCAGCGTCACCGGGTCAGAGAGGCGACGTAACGAGCATGCGCAGTGCGAACGGAATTATTTTTATTCCGAATAAAACGGTTACATGAGAAAGGAATAAAATAATTCGGATTTAAAAGCAGAATAAACCACCCACTTTATTCGGAATTAAGTTTAAATCCGAATAAACCTTTCATTAGGAATTAAGTGTTTACATGGTATTTTTAAAGCGGAATTAATTTTAATTCAGAATTAAATTATCTTTATTCGGAATTAAAGCCGTCATGTAAACGGGAGATTGTAAATATGGGCCAAAGGTCATTCACACAGTGGATAGTGTATCCTAGACAACTGTTTGATTGGAGAATGATCTATAGTGAATATTCATAAATATTCAGTTGAAATCTGGAAAAACAGGCCACAGATTCATTGAACTTCTTTATAAACGATCCACAGTTTCACAAAAACACAGACATACACATTCAGACAATTACATCAGGATGTCTGGGTTTTGTAAATTATAGAAAGTTTACATAATTTGGGAGAAATGTACGTAATTTTTTTTTTTTTTTAATGGACCATATGCACAAGAAGAGAAACTCTGTTGTAATTATTAAACTTTACCTGAGGCTCAGAGGTCAAGATTATGTCGCTGTGTGAACAGGACATTAAACTGACTATGTAGGTCACAAACATGTGTCATGAATAGTTTTGTCATTTCCTTCAGTGTGTTGTGAAAATAGGCCACAGATTTGCTGCTGTTTGCACTCAGAGTGTACATGTGCCTCAAATCTAACTGTAGAGATGTGTTTTTGATGCTCCAGCTCATGTAACCACCAGGAAGAACACACCGTATCTTAACCATGTATGAAAGTCTAAAAATAAACCTCAACCCGACACAAACTGCAGGTTGCTCCACATTTACTGCCTCGTGGAACTTTTTATTGTCGTTGCAGTACTGGAGAAATGTGTGTGGTTTTGTTTGGGTTTTTGGGTGAGGTGTTCTCCGTGGAGATGTTATTGCTTGATAAACATTCAGACTAGCGGCGAATGGGGTTGTGTCTCCGCAGAACCGACCTGTAACTCGGCTCGTCTCTGTGGAGATAATCATGCCTGATGCTTTACTGTGGGAAGTAATGACATGTCTGGGGACAGAAAGGTACAGTCTGACCACCTGTTCATCCTCAACTTGTTCTTGGGTTCAGTTATTTAACTAGAGTTAACCACTGAACTGGTCTGGACACTTTAAAACAGACCAGAGTCAGGACTAAACCTGGACCAGAGTCAGGACTAAACCTGGACCAGAGTCAGGACTAAACCTGGACCAGAGTCAGGACTAAACATGGACCAGAGTCAGGAAACCTGGACCAGAGTCAGGACTAAACCTGGACCAGAGTCAGGACTAAACCTGGACCAGAGTCAGGACTAAACCTGGACCAGAGTCAGGACTAAACCTGGACCAGAGTCAGGACTAAACCTGGACCAGAGTCAGGACTAAACCTGGACCAGAGTCAGGACTAAACACGGACCAGAGTCAGGACAAAACCTGGACCAGAGTCAGGACTAAACGTGGACCAGAGTCAGGACTAAACACGGACCAGAGTCAGGACTAAACATGGACCAGAGTCAGGACTAAACTTGGACCAGAGTCAGGACTAAACCTGGACCAGAGTCAGGACTAAACATGGACCAGAGTCAGGACTAAACGTGGACCAGAGTCAGGACTAAACGTGGACCAGAGTCAGGACTAAACATGGACCAGAGTCAGGACTAAACATGGACCAGAGTCAGGACTAAACCTGGACCAGAGTCAGGACTAAACCTGGACCAGAGTCAGGACCAAACCTGGACCAGAGTCAGGACTAAACATGGACCAGAGTCAGGACTAAACATGGACCAGAGTCAGGACTAAACATGGACCAGAGTCAGGACTAAACCTGGACCAGAGTCAGGACTAAACATGGACCAGAGTCAGGACTAAACCTGGACCAGAGTCAGGACTAAACCTGGACCAGAGTCGGGACTAAACGTGGACCAGAGTCAGGACTAAACATGGACCAGAGTCAGGACTAAACCTGGACCAGAGTCAGGACCAAACCTGGACCAGAGTCAGGACTAAACATGGACCAGAGTCAGGACTAAACATGGACCAGAGTCAGGACTAAACATGGACCAGAGTCAGGACTAAACCTGGACCAGAGTCAGGACTAAACATGGACCAGAGTCAGGACTAAACCTGGACCAGAGTCAGGACTAAACCTGGACCAGAGTCGGGACTAAACCTGGACCAGAGTCAGGACTAAACCTGGACCAGAGTCAGGACAAAACCTGGACCAGAGTCAGGACTAAACCTGGACCAGAGTCGGGACTAAACCTGGACCAGAGTCAGGACTAAACGTGGACCAGAGTCAGGACTAAACCTGGACCAGAGTCAGGACTAAACATGGACCAGAGTCAGGACTAAACGTGGACCAGAGTCAGGACTAAACACGGACCAGAGTCAGGACTAAACACGGACCAGAGTCAGGACTAAACGTGGACCAGAGTCAGGACTAAACCTGGACCAGAGTCAGGACTAAACATGGACCAGAGTCAGGACTAAACATGGACCAGAGTCAGGACTAAACCTGGACCAGAGTCAGGACTAAACCTGGACCAGAGTCAGGACCAAACCTGGACCAGAGTCAGGACTAAACCTGGACCAGAGTCAGGACTAAACCTGGACCAGAGTCAGGACTAAACCTGGACCAGAGTCAGGACTAAACCTGGACCAGAGTCAGGACTAAACACGGACCAGAGTCAGGACTAAACACGGACCAGAGTCAGGACTAAACCTGGACCA
Source organism: Mugilogobius chulae (assembly GCA_038363315.1). Taxonomy (NCBI): domain Eukaryota; kingdom Metazoa; phylum Chordata; class Actinopteri; order Gobiiformes; family Gobiidae; genus Mugilogobius; species Mugilogobius chulae. Next base: position 13,198,746 of record CM076397.1, on the reverse strand, counting down.
GAGTCGGGACTAAACCTGAGGACTAAACCTGGACCAGAGTCAGGACTAAACCTGGACCAGAGTCAGGACTAAACCTGGACCAGAGTCAGGACTAAACACGGACCAGAGTCAGGACTAAACGTGGACCAGAGTCAGGACTAAACCTGGACCAGAGTCGGGACTAAACCTGGACCAGAGTCAGGACTAAACGTGGACCAGAGTCAGGACTAAACCTGGACCAGAGTCAGGACTAAACATGGACCAGAGTCAGGACTAAACGTGGACCAGAGTCAGGACTAAACACGGACCAGAGTCAGGACTAAACACGGACCAGAGTCAGGACTAAACGTGGACCAGAGTCAGGACTAAACGTGGACCAGAGTCAGGACTAAACATGGACCAGAGTCAGGACTAAACATGGACCAGAGTCAGGACTAAACCTGGACCAGAGTCAGGACTAAACCTGGACCAGAGTCAGGACCAAACCTGGACCAGAGTCAGGACTAAACATGGACCAGAGTCAGGACTAAACATGGACCAGAGTCAGGACTAAACATGGACCAGAGTCAGGACTAACCTGGACCAGAGTCAGGACTAAACATGGACCAGAGTCAGGACTAAACCTGGACCAGAGTCAGGACTAAACCTGGACCAGAGTCGGGACTAAACGTGGACCAGAGTCAGGACTAAACCTGGACCAGAGTCAGGACAAAACCTGGACCAGAGTCAGGACTAAACCTGGACCAGAGTCGGGACTAAACCTGGACCAGAGTCAGGACTAAACGTGGACCAGAGTCAGGACTAAACCTGGACCAGAGTCAGGACTAAACCTGGACCAGAGTCAGGACTAAACCTGGACCAGAGTCAGGACTAAACCTGGACCAGAGTCAGGACTAAACCTGGACCAGAGTCAGGACTAAACCTGGACCAGAGTCAGGACTAAACACGGACCAGAGTCAGGACTAAACACGGACCAGAGTCAGGACTAAACCTGGACCAGAGTCGGGACTAAACCTGAGGACTAAACCTGGACCAGAGTCAGGACTAAACCTGGACCAGAGTCAGGACTAAACCTGACCAGAGTCAGGACTAAACACGGACCAGAGTCAGGACTAAACGTGGACCAGAGTCAGGACTAAACGTGGACCAGAGTCAGGACTAAACGTGGACCAGAGTCAGGACTAAACCTGGACCAGAGTCAGGACTAAACATGGACCAGAGTCAGGACTAAACGTGGACCAGAGTCAGGACTAAACACGGACCAGAGTCAGGACTAAACACGGACCAGAGTCAGGACTAAACGTGGACCAGAGTCAGGACTAAACCTGGACCAGAGTCAGGACTAAACGGACCAGAGTCAGGACTAAACCTGGACCAGAGTCAGGACTAAACCTGGACCAGAGTCAGGACTAAACACGGACCAGAGTCAGGACTAAACGTGGACCAGAGTCAGGACTAAAAACAAGGAATCAACTTTTGTGTTTATAGTTTGTACAAACATCTGGACTGTCACAGAGTTTATGAGAGAGACTTCGACTTTGGACTTTATGTTTTTTTTTGTGGTGTACGGTAGCAGAGTGGTTAGAACTCTGACTTCCCAAAGAGGAGGTTGTGGGGGCGGTTAATTGGGCATCAGTGTTACCCCTGTGAGTGAATGAGAGAGTGAATGATTGTCTGTCTAACCCTGAGACGAGTTGGTCACCGTCCAGGGAGTCCCCGCCTAAGGCCCAAAGTCACTGGGACAGACACCAGTCGCCCACGACCCCTGACAGGATTTCTGTTACTATTTGATGCATTTCTTTATTAATGCAAAGCACATTGAGCAGCTTTTATGTATAAATTCTGCTTTCTAAATACATTTTGAGTTATTGAAATGTATTAGATTTATGTGACATCTGAAAGCATGGTTGTTCTGTCCTTCTCACCAGACCAGAATATGAACCTCTGCTCCTCTTTGCAACACGAGCAGGTTACACACACAGCTCTCCAGCTCACCCCCAACCTCACATCAACTCCACTTTCTCCACTTCCAGGACCTAAGCGCTGGCAGAGGCGGCAGGACAAAGGGAACCGGCGACACACGTGCGCTGTTGAAGCTAGCTCCCCTCGCTGCTTCAGACTAATGCGCCTTTTACTGTTCCAAGCACCTTCGCCAAACACGGCAGGAAGCTCCAATCACAGCCCGACTCCCAGGGGAGCGCCGGAGATTACCGTCTGAAGAGAAAAGTCGAACGCAGTTAGGAAAAGGTGCTTGCTTTTAGAGTTCACAAAAGCCTTATCGGTAGAAGGAAAGAGGAAATGGTGAAAGGTGGGAGTTTATTGTTCAACACACTGAGCGAGATAACAAAACGCTCTTTAGTTTGGAAGCAGACGTGGAAAAGTGGTAGAGAATGTGAATATTGTCAACGGCAGAATAATGGAAGCAGATTGAGCTGTTTTTAAAGTGTGGCTAACATCAGCACGTGGTTATTAATGAACATGTAGAATTCTTCAGGTTCATTGTACATTCATTCAATCATTTTCTTCCTCTTGTTCCTGTTAAAGGTACCGGCAGACTGCAGCCCAGTGACTTTGAGCCTTAGGCGGGGGAACACCCTGGATAGTGGCCTACTCATCCCATTGTTCAGTCTCTCATTCTATCACAATACCTACACAGCTAGTCTCAGAAGAAAATTAGATACACCACAAAACGGTAAAAGTGTATGATAGGCACGTTTTCACACCTTTATGACATAAATATGTTACAAAATCAAAACTTGAAATATCCCAGAGTTTTGGTTGAAGCCACGTGGCCACATTTTCTTTGGGTTTAACAGATACATTTAGGCTTCAACTAAAATGTGTAGGTTTAACCCTAGAGCACTATCACCCGGCGATAGTGAAAGAGGGTCATGTACATTTTGGGTGGATTTCACCAGTGATAGTGTTAGTGTTTAAAATCAAGTGATCCTGCCTCATGTGAAGGGTCACAACATTCAGACTCACCATATTTTCTCCATATTTACTGTCCCTGGTCAACTCCAGCTTCATTCTGTGACAGGATTAGTGTTTCTGACATCTCAGTGAGGAACACAGGTTTGCTTTTGGGTGATTTTTACCCGGCAACAGTGATAGAGGGTATAATGTATGTTTACTTTTTTTTTTTTTTTTTGCCAAAAGCTACATTATGTAGTTAGCTATTTATATGAATTATGAATATATATCACAAAGTGGTGTTTTCAAACTGAATTCTTATGGTGAAAACAATATTTGAATCAAGTGGTCATTTTTACACAATGAAAAAATACAAAATTTTTGTTCTTCTCTCCTGTAGTTGTTTGTGTGTCCAGGAGTCTGAGTCTTCACCAGTGAAGTCTCACATGTCTCAGGAATGGGTCGACCAAAGATCAATTTTCCTGTATCAGTATTTTTTTTAGGAATTTTTTTTTATCTCAAAATCCAAATTTTCCAGTAATTTTCGAGCATGTTTATAGGATCTTCCTATATTTTTATTTTCCATTTTGTTACACATATCACAGCTGAAAATAAAAGAAAACCACTCTAATTTATCAAGTGTTGTCATATTTTGATTTTTTTTTTTTATGACAAGTACTTTTTTTGGGTAGATTATATCGGGTGAAAATTACCCGGCAAAAGTGATGGTGTCACTTTTTATAGCGATAGTGTTCTAGGGTTAAGATCGGGGCTGGGATAAGTTAAGAGCTGTTTATTTAATTTAAGTTTATTTATTTTTCCATTCTATATCATTATCAAGGCAATACAACCAGTGTAATGTCACTAAGTTGTTTAATATGATTTATGTTGTGACATTTTTAAGTTCTGTTTATACTTTCATTGAGTAAGATAAGAACTAAGATAACACTTTATTTATTCTAAAAGAAAGTCCTGTGTCAGAGAACCCCATAGACATCACAGCACTGTAAAATAAATAAATACAAATACATAAATACAAGTGCTTGTCAATTTAAAAAGCTAATAAATACACATTAGTTTTTAGAGTTTACCAGCCTGTCCCTTTTATTGTGGCTGAGCTGTGTGGTTCCTGAGAGTGTGGAGCCAGGACTCTCCAGCAGCTTATTCAGCCTGTTTATGTCTGCTACCTTCACTCCAACACAACATCAGCATGCTCGTACAGATATTCAATCAACAAAGTCGTCTGAGCTTTTCTGAACAGAGCATCCAGTCCAGTTGTTGGTCTAAACAACAACTGGATCTAAATATGGACATGTGTCCACTTCACTGGTATCGATGTAACTTGCTCTCCTTCTTAGAATGCAGAAGAACAATTCTTTTGTCTTTGACACATTTAGTTGAAAAGGATTTTGCCCAGACCAGTTCACAAAACCCTCCACTCCTCATGTGTTCTCAGCCTCCTCCTGGTTCAGTCCACAACTGCACAGTCACAACGTTTGGACATGGCAGGAGTGTGAGTGAGAGAAAGAAGCTATCCTGCTTGTCTGTGCTAAACGTGCTAGCTGGTCTGGTCAGGATGCATGTGCATGTTCATTTTCCAGTTTAACATGAGGCTTGTGCTGCCTTTTTGACGTGTGTCCACAGAGAGAGAGATGTGGAAGTGCTCGGGATAAACATGTGGTTGTAGTGTTACTTTGGACGTTTTTTGAGACAAGGCTAAAATCATTTTGAGAGCCTGGTCCCGACCAAGTTTGTGACTGTGCACTTGTTACTACGGCAACTCAGAGCCAACTCTGGAAATAAGATAAAAGTGGAAGGAAAATGACGATTTCATAAGCTTCGATTGGCCAAAGAAGTCAGGCTTTAACTTTCCCTCACTTCATTGAAGACCTCATCATGTCCATTGCTTTATTAACAAAAACTATTCAGCTTGAAGGACTTTTAGTTAAAGTAATGTAGCCTACATATGAACATGTTTACTTTATATCTGTGACTCAAACGGTCATGAAATCTGAAATACAAACCTGACATACTTTAGCATTCACAACAAATAATTACATTCCATTTGTAATTCCAATGCCATGAAAAAAAAAAAAAAAGTGTTTTACAAAAGTCACATAACAGACAACTGACTAAACATATACTGCATTGTATATACAATAAAGCAGGTTTTATTTGTTATTAAGCACACAACTGTGTCTGGAACAATCGTGAATAACACTATGTCCTTGGACGAGCTCGTGTTGGTTCTATATTGTACATTGTGGATGATGTCTCTGTACAGGCCCTGGAGAGTGTTCTTCACAAAGCTTTCCTCCCATTGAAGCACTCACACTGGACTTCAAGTGTTTGTCTGGGCATTTCTGTCTCCAATGTCAACTCAGTGTGCAGAGCAGGTCTCCAACCTTTTCCATACGAGAGCTGCTTTTGTGAAACATATCTGACAGTGAGCCACTATGGATGGAACAATATTGAACCTGGTATTAATAGTGGTGTTTTAAATCTTTTCTGGAGTTGGTTTGATTATTTCCTGTCCTTTCACATATTCAGCTGCAGGCTTATTGCTGTTATATTCTGATTGGGGGAGTTTGACAATTGTGACAAAACAGATTCGTCCCACAATAAAAGCCAAATAAAACACTGCAGACAGACAGAATTCAGTTGAATAGTCTCTATGAAGTGGCTCATTTGTTCTGCAGTTTTGCACCAGGCGTGTATGCATCTGTTTCTTTTAATATGACATTTCATTGAAGAGTTTACATTGAGCAAAACATAACAAAATGATCCACTAATGTTAAGTACTTCTAATATGACTCACTGGAGCTTACTGAAGGTCATAAAGAGAACAGCATACACTAAAAGAGCAATGCTTTATTATAATGAGTGTGTGTTTTGTCACATTAAACAGCAGCTCATCATTTCTCACTGAAGTGCTCTGGTGCTCATTCTATTCTCCTCCAGCAGAACCTGAGGCCTGAACCACAAACATGACTCAACTTCTCATGGATAACTCCCTCTTACCCAGACTTGAGCCTTTCTCCATGAGCTGTTCTACAAAACTAGTCTAGATCTGTTAACCCTGGATTTTCTCAATAAAGCTGAACTGTTCACATGGTTAGTGCAAACTGACCAATCAGGACAACGAGCTGTGACTTCAAATGTGAGGAAAGGTCAATTATGAAGCAAACTATATACTGGAGTTATTTTAACAACTAACCCAAAGGAAGAACGCTGCAGCTTCACAGAGTTCATTTGAATCTCCTGCTCAATACAACAGACGTCAGAAACAGTTTAGTCTGAATGAGCTTTAGCTCAGACAAGTCTTTTGTCTGAGTCAATGTGCAAAGACGCACAGCCACATGTGCCAGGTATTTAATATATAAAAGTGTTTAATCATCACATAGAATGAATAAACAATAGGATTCTTCAGTTTAGTCATTGTTACACATAAGATCTGATCCTCCTCGTTATTAATCCAGGCTCATTGCACTGAGATACAAGAATATGCCATGACTTTTGCATTTTCTTTATCTCTCTCTCTCTCTCTCTCTCTCTCTCTCTCTCTCTCTTTCAGTTCCAATGCAAACTGTGCAGTCACATTTTATATTACAGCTGAAGTTATATACAGTATTGATCATCTATTCATCTAATCACCTGCTTGAGCTGCAATCAAATCAATTACATTTTAGACACAAAGTTCTATTGCTATTTTTACCTCCAATCTCCAAAAGATGTTTTTTATAGTGTATTTTGGGTTCTTCATTTTGTAGAGTGTACAATATTGGACATGTTGTGGTATTTTGGCTCAGATGCATAACTTGAGCACCAAATAATAAATGTCTACTTTGAAGTTCAATGAATAAAGTCAGTTTTACATAATAATATCAGCAGTGTTTAGCAGTTTGGATTTTTTTTTTTTTTTTTTTTTTTTTTTTAGGATCAGAATGTTGTTTCATCTTGTTTTAAATAAAACCAAGCTAATGTTTGTTTGTTTGTTTGTTTGTTTCTTACTGAAGAAATAGTTTATTCCTAGGTTAGTCCTGTTTCAGTCCTTATGAAAGCCTGGTCCAGTCCTGGGATAGTCCTGGTTAAAACCAGCTTAGTGCTCACAAACACGTGTAAAAGTTCGGGCATCGTCACTGATCGAGCAGCAGCAGCAGAGCGGGCGCTTCGATTCTTCTGGCTGAATCTCGTGACCTGCGTTAACGCTGATAAAATAACTGATCACGTTAAACATGTGGTGCGTTAACGCTGTGATAACGCGTTAACCTGCCCAGCCTTAATTCTATTGCAATGTTACTGTCCCAAAGCATTGCCAACACTAATAACTTGCTGCAAACATATTATCAAAACTTGGTCTAAAAATATTGAGCTCCAGCAGCACACGAGAGTGTACATTTACCACGACACAAAAACGGTGTATTTTAAGCACAATTTAATTTTCTTTTTGTGTACTTATGCTACGCTGTACATTTAGCACGATATGAAAACGTTTTGGTTGACGCCACGTGGAGACGTTTTCTTCTGGTGAAACAAGTAAGTTTGAGCTTCAAGTTACTAAAATGTGTAAGTTTAGATCTGGAGCTTGGGGCAGGTTAAGATTAGGATCAGGATTTCATTAATATTCATAAATAAGAACACATCTTAACAACCACCATAGAAATGAACTGGACTGCGACGCGTACTGACGTGTAGTAAATGTACGTTTTCTCCTGAGATGGGGCTGGTTTCAGACTGAGCTCGATGCTAACCACATTAGTGACGTCCAAGTTCAACATTTTGTCCCGAGGAGGTGGACTGTGGACGAGCGTTTCAAAATCCTGCACTTGAACCTGGCCCGAGAGAAATGTGGATTCAAAATCTAAACTATTTTTGCATTTCATCCTTACTTTGTGCTGAACAAGTTTTTGCTGACCATACTTCTAGCAAAGTCTACTTCTTGTATATTTTGAACAAACAAACCCTGTGACACGGTCCAAAGCTCAAACATAATATACTTGTTCTTTTCTGTAGATATTGGGCGTTACAGTTGGCGGCGGGCCCGTCCCGTACTGCCCGTTCGCCTGGACCTGCCTCCAGCTCATTTTCACGCTTATAAATTTCAATGCCGTTTCCCTTCGAAAGACTCAATAGACTTTACTCTGACGCAGCACTTTCCTTTAATGTGTGATGTTACTATTTCAACCCACTGACCTTGTACAGCAGAGGAGACAGAACGAGAGAAGGTTTTCTCTACAGGGTCACACGTTCTGTTAATAATCTCAACCTGTCACCCTAAGAAGTTATTTGTTTATTTATTTATTTCATATTATAACATATTTGTCTTGACTTTGAGACTGTATGTGTTTTGTATTAACAGCACACATTCAAAGTCACTCTGTTCCTGCTCACTCTGTTTTTCTACATTGTTGTCAAGCACAATTTCATCTTTTTGTGTGATTGTTAGCGTATAGCTAACTCCAACCTTTTCCCCCGAGAAAGCTACCTACAAAACAAAAATGTCAATGAGCTACTTCTTTTAGAAGTTAGAGGGATGTTTAGTTCATCGACACGGCCGATGCACGCACACCCATTACCCCAAAAGCAGTAACAGCGCAACATACGCACAGGTAACGCTCATAATACAAACAAGTTTGATCTGGCAAAAAATAATTTACACCAGCATCGTCATGTGGCCGTCATTACGCTAGGCCAGGGGTCCCCAACCACCGGTCCGGGGCCCAAAACCGGTCCGCGAGCAGTGTTGTGGAGTAACGGAATACATGTACCGCCGTTACGTATTCTGAATACATTTTATGAGTACTTGTATTCCGTTACAGTACGGCTTTCAAACGAGGTATTCAGAATACAGTTACTTTTATGAAATCAATGGAATACATTGCATGTAAAATAAATGTAGACCCATTGTTAAAATCACCACAGAAAACCAATGCGTAATGTTTTCACAGCAGCAGCTTGACGCGCTGTCAGTGTCTGTGCCGCCCGCACTACTTCACAGAAATAACACTGTCCAATCAGATCTCGCGTTGTATAGGAACCTGCAAACAGACTGACCAATCAGATTGCCCCTTTATGGACAGGTACATAAGAAGTTTGTCTCTGGTTGTTTCATCTGTTTGACTTTTCTGGACTTTATTTACGATAAACAAAGAGAAGACGCAGCGTTTGGAGCGTTCATATTTAACTATGAATGGGATTCGTTTTTCAAAGAGAAACAGTTGTTTTCACGATGAAAATTTTGACGAAGCATTCACAACAAGTGCGGTGGACTGTTAGCAAAAGATTAGTGACACTGAACCAGCTCTGAAGCTCACGGACGACACGATGAATGAACTGTTGTTGGACTAAACCCACGATGAGCACACGCGTGTAAAAGTAAACTCCTCCTCTCGACTCCGGTGAGTGCGATAAACAGCGCGTTGTTATTATAACACTTGTTTACGTGGAGATGCATCACTAGCATTACTTAACAGAACTAAGAAGAAACACGAACACTTTGTAATTTCCTTGTTAAAATTAACACCTAATTTGCATTTCAAAATAAAAAGTATTCCAAGTATTCAGAATACAGTACAAACATTTGCCAAGTAACGGAATACAATAAAGAATACTTTTGAGACCAAGTATTCAGTATTCTGTAACGGAATACATTTTCAAGGTATTCTACCCAACACTGTCCGCGAGCCATCTTCTACCGGGCCCCAGTCACTACTTCCTTGTGCTTTACTATGAAAATACTGTTTTATTTAACTAAATTAACTGCTAATTGAAGCAATAAGAGCTAAAAAAAAAAGCACAATAATCACTTTTCACATTTTGCGTTGTTGTTATTGGTACTACCCAACCTCAGACGGTCCCTGGAAAAGAAAATTGTGACTGTACCGGTCCTTGCAAGAAAAAAGGTTGGGGCCCACTGCGCTAGGCGTTGCTCAAATGAGGTTGGAGTTCTAATTTTTCAGTGTCGACGGCGTCTCCAGGGTTTTTAACAAAAGAAACACCGGAAACAGTTGCGCAGAGACAAAGTAAAGTTCCGATACCCTTTCAAAGTACGTCCACTACAAAGATTACAGCCACGTGTATTGTGTCCAGAAGCTCTGTGAATGACTGAATAATGGATTAGAACAAGTTGTTGTTTGTTTGAAAACACATCGTTATGGCAACTGTAACTTAGACATGCAAGCACAGTTTCTGCCTAAAGTTTTCAGTGTCATCGATGTCAATGCAGTTGTTCTTCTCTCTCATCTCCCTCTCATACTCACACTCTCTATGTCTCTCTTCCCTCTTTATCCATCCCCTCTCTCTGTCTTCTCTTTCTCCTCCCTCTCTTTTCCCTCTCTCTCTCTGTGCACCCCCTCCCTCTCTCACCACTTAAAAGTCCAAGTTGAAAATCATTGACTCATTGTTAAGTTATCTCAACACATATACTGTATTTAAGTTCATTTAACTTGTTGTCCTTAGGGTTTTGTTTTTTTTTGTTTTTTTTTCTGAAAGCTCCTCTCGTTCAGTTCATCATTTTGTCCTCACACCAGTTCCTTTTCTCTCACAAACCATCCTTTTACATGGAAATAGCTTCTAAAAATATCTCCCAAAGGTGAAGCTCTTTTCGGACATGGTAATCACCTCGAACAAAAGCAGAGCGACAGGACGCAGGGATGATGTCTTCATAAATGATGGAAGCTTACACGGCTGGGATCACCTGATGTATGCAGCCAAATGACTACGATGACGTTCTCCGGGAAAAGGCCTATCCAAAAGAATCTGCTGTCTGTGATGTTCATTTCACACAGCACCTGCTCACTACCGGACGTACGCGTCGAGAAAGGTGAATCTAAATGAATAATGTTTGCTTCTGTTCAGGTCTTTGCAAATGTGGAGGCAATCTGACTTGAAAGATGGAGGTCATGGTCTTCATACGGGCTTCATTGCTCCGGCCCGTCCGGTTTGGAATGTGTGGTTTCAGGCTAAACACAGTGAACAGCAGGACAGGACTAAAAGAACAGCTTCAGGAGCCTTTCAGTCTGTTCTATGAGCCTCAATCAGTCAAGTTAAAGAAACATTTGTATTTTAATTTACCTATAACAACAGACAAAAATACATGTTGGCTAAATAACATTTCTCACAATAAAGAGATAAAGTAACATCATCTTGTCCCAGAAACAGTTGTGTTTTTCATGCTGTTTGTGTTTGTTTTACTCACTGCAAACCTATTTCCTTAAGGGAACAACAAATCTACTACTACTAACACAATGACTACTACTACTAGAACTACAACTACTATAGGAACATCTTATTATTATAAACATTATACAAACATGTGTTTTGTCTGAGCAGACTCATGTCTGCTCAGACTTCTGGACAGAAGAGTCCAGAAATGGACTCTTCTGTGTCCAACAGGAGGCTTGTACTTGCTTAGATGGCCTGAAGCTGATACTGTAGAAAAAAATGACCCAATCTAAGGTTTAACTGTCCTGTGAGGGACAGAGGGTTGTATCTGAGCCGTCCTGTGAGGGGACAGAGGGTGTATTTGAGCGTCCTGTGAGGGGACAGAGGTTGTATCTAAGCCGTCCTGTGAGGGGACAGAGGGTTGTATCTGAGCTGTCCTGTGTGGGACAGAGGGTTGTATCTGAGCCGTCCTGTGTGGGGACAGAGGGTTGTATCTGAGCTGTCCTGTATGGGGACGAGGGTTGTATCTAAGCGTCCTGTGAGGGACAGAGGGTTGTTCTAGCGTCTGTGAGGGCGAGGGGTTGAGGTGCTGGGGGGGGGACGAGGTTGTATCTGAGCCGTCCTGTGAGGGGACAGAGGGTGTATCTGAGCGTCGTGTAGATGTATCTGAGGTCCTGTGAGGGGAAGAGGGTTGATCTGATCTGTCGGAGGGGACAGAGGTTGTATCTGAGCCGTCCTGTGAGGGGACAGAGGGTTGTATCTGAGCCGTCCTGTGAGGGGACAGAGGGTTGTATCTGAGCCGTCCTGTGAGTGGACAGAGGGTTGTATCTGAGCCGTCCTGTGAGGGGACAGAGGGTTGTATCTGATCTGTCCTGTGAGGGGACAGAGGGTTGTATCTGAGGCTGTTCTTTGACAGGACAGGGGCATGTGGCAGGTTACACTCACTGGCTGGCTCAGTTTCGGAGGAGGCTGGAGGGTTCACTGAGACTGATGACATCAGCTGTATGTGAGCATGAGGCAGAAGGGAAGGCCTCCTGCTCGCCCACACTCACAGTGAGAGGAGCACAGTGGGGGTGAATCTGGGGACTGAGCCAGTGCAGGAGGAGCTGAGAAGGTCTTGAGGGTTTGACTGTCTTAGTGAACCTAGGTTACAGATTTGATGACAGAGTGACCTGTGACAAACACTAATGAGACCGTATGGTGCGTTCACTCCAGACAGCGTCTTGGCGTCTTTGCATCCATTTACAATGTTAATTGTATTGTAATGTCATTGTAAACCCGCGTCTTGAATGTTATGTGTATTTGCGTATTGGTGTCTGGACGTCCGTTGACGCGCATTTAGGCAGATGAAAACGGATTTGAAGTTCAAACCTGCGGCGGACGTAAATTGCTCAAACCTGGGCCACAAGAGTTGATAAAATCCATCTTTCACGCGTTGGAAGTTTGCGTCAGCCAATCAGAGACTACACTCCTGTGACATGATGTTCTAATTTCACATTAAGAGGAAAGGAGGACTGTTTCCCTCCCTCCTTCTCTCTCAACGTGATCTGTCTACGAGCAAAACAAAACCTGCAAACAAGCGGGAGTTTCAAGAAGCGTTAGGTCGTTAAAAGTGTATTTTTGTCCACCAAAGCCTTGACTCGCATCGGGGCGTTTTGGACGCATATTTGGGCGCTGTTAGAGTATTTACAAGTCTTCTCTGGGGTTACATGTTGGCAGCCATCAGACAACAGCAGAACTTTGGCTCCATCACAAAACGGGGCCTTTATATTGTATAATATATCATTATATATTTTATTTTAGAATGCCAGCTTTTTTTTTTTTTAATGGGAGCAAACCTTAGCCCAGATTTAACCATTTGCACCTCTGTCATGAGCACAGTAATCCATCTCATTCAACCGTCCCCTCCTTCACAATATTGTGAACACGGGATGGTGCGTGGGTCAAGAGTGTTGGGTCAAACTGAGACACGAGTGAGAGCTGGGAGGAGAAGGCTTCCAGTGACGTAGGAGTTTTTGTTTTTGTTTAGAGAACAGTGAAGGTGTCGTCCCGCGCATGAAACTCAGTGAAAGGAACATTAACGACTGTTGCTGCCACCCACTGGCATCTTCTGTCTTCATCAAAAGGTAAATGATTAAAAACTACATTAGGCTTACAGTCTTGCCTGTTAGTGTAGCCAATAACAAAAAAGTGGCAACTATTGTACAATTGAACTTGAACTAGAGGGTGTTTGGCAGTTTCCATTGTTGTGATTCCTGGCCTACATTCACGACCACCATGAATGAGCCCTACACACCAGAGATACCCGGCTGACTAAATGCAAGACATAAACTGCCTCGCCTTCTGGAGTTTCTTATCAAGTGCAATTTCTCTGCACAGTGGCAGACAATGCAGCGTGAAATAAGAAGGAGGAATATTGAAATCACTGATTAAGACCTTGAACAAATACAAGTAAATAGAAAATCTTTTTAGGTTATGTGTGAAATAAAGGAAATGCAGCATTAGACTTAAATCCATTCCTTCAGCAGGGGAGTGTTTGTACAGTTGGTCCAGCATGGATCAGTGTGGCCCTGGAGTCTGAGGACTTTGACTTGGCTTGATACTGTCTCACCTGAGTTCAAGTGCTGTTTGAGTGAGTTAATGCCGGCTCCTATTATAAAGCCGGCACTCTGGCCATCCATTCAAAGCCATTCTTTTTTTCTAAATATAGCAGCTTTTCCGCGGCGCTCCATTGTGCTATCTGCTGCTGAACTCATCCATTATCGGCACAAGTACTTTCAGTGCACTCTCCCTATCTCCAGCTTCCAAACTCCTGCTACTACATCAAGTCTCAAGAGCTGTTCAAGAGGAAATGTGAGTCTTTTGTGGGAAATTCTTTAACCAACTAAGAAATAATGTCTTGCATTTCTTCATAGATTTGGTAAAAACACACAGACGTTCCTTTGAGCCTGTATCGCTCAGAAAGTACCATAAGTATTAAGAATATCATAGGCCAAAGTCACAAAAACGTTAACTGTGTTAATTTTTACATCATTAACACTTTGTGATCTGCCATAGAACAAGCATTTAAAGGAGATCGCTTGTGTTTCTAAGTGTATAAACTTGTTCTGACTGGCTTTTCTCGTCATTCGTTTGCTCAAATGAATTGCATGATTCATGTATGTTTGAGTAATGTTGTATTGTCCTGCAGGAGTCAGATCATCTTTAGAATCAGGGAAAGTCAAACTCTCACTCAGGCCGGCAGGACAATGTCTGCCTTCTTTTTAATTAAAAAAATTTTAAAAATGAAAGAACCTCACCTCATGCTTCAAATTCTATTACAGATAAGCCAGTGTTAATAACTCATAAATTAAAGTCGGGCTTAGTAAGATTCGGGAACTCTCGCTAGGCATTCCAGAGTTAATGAGAGGACTGTGGCGCTGTGTGTAGGCTCAGTTGACGATCAGGTGAGTTTTAGCGGCTCCGATAAGGCATTCAAAGTCTGTAAGCTTTTGTGTCTTTCTTTTACGAGATGCAACTGCTCTCATACATAAACTATAAACAGGCTTTATTTGTGGGAAAGACAGAGTCACAGACTGTGATTGGTTAAAAGAGAAACTGACAGGAAATTTCACCAATCAGAAGCAGCGCAGGCGGGTTTAAGACTTTTCATTGGTTCCACGCGAGACATGTTCCAGAAAATATGCAGAAAGTGTTTTTTTATGGATAGTTGTTATTTTTTCGACTTGTTTTGATGGATTAGAAGCAGCAGGAGTGTCACATGTGTTGGAGTGTACGGAGGGATAAAGAGAGTGAGAACCAGCGCGGAGACAGCGGTCTAGTTTCTCGTAAGTGCAACTGTTTAATGTTTATTTTGGTGATCACATTTGTTGTACGAGGCCCGTGTCTGCTGTGTAAAGGCTGTTTGTGCTGCGTTGTTTTGGTGACTGACTTGTCGAGGGTTCGATTCCGATGCAGAGGCAGTGCGCTGAAGTATTGGATGAGTGGGTGTGTGGGAGGGCATCCTGTTACTAGTGATGTCCGTCAGAATTAATGAAAATCTCGATGTTACATGTAAAACACATGAGCAACACAGACAAAATTGACAGTTGAGTTGTATTTTAGCATTTCTAAGCCTCTGTGTTCACTTATTGTGTTTGTTCCGGTAAAGGTTTGACACGATCTGAACCCTGGTCCATAAACCACATTTTGTTCCGGCAACGTTTGATTTACAAATTAAGCACTGACCAAAGTGCATCAACAAATCACAAAAAACAGTTTCATATTTTGTTCACATTTTCAAATGAACACCCAGCTGTTGGATAAATCAACAGTCCGGCTGGTCACTCCTCACAGGTGACTTCCAGGCTGATTTGAATTGAATAAACAAACAAACACATACAAGTGCAAAAGCTAGATAAAATAGCAACACCCTGACATGATTTAAATCAGTGAAAATCTAAACTACACATTTTAGGTCCCAAAATAAACAAGCAATCTTTATTTATTAAATGCAAAAAAAAAATACTACAACATCATCTTGACTGCGAGCGTAAACATCCAGGATATGTTCAGGACAGGTCAGAGTCAACACAAACAGATCTTTTGATGTCTGTGTTGATATAACGGCACGGTGGCAGAGCGGATAGTGCTCTGAACTCAAAGCAAGAAGGTCGCGGGTTCGATTCCTGCTTGGCCCAGGACTTTTCTGTGTGGAGTTTGCATGTTCCTCCTCCTGTGTCTGGGTGGTTTCCTCTGGACACTCCGGTTTCCCCAACAACCAATAACATGCATGTTAGGGAGCGCTTGGTGGTAGTCGGAGGTTGAGGTGCCAGGTGTTTAGGCGAATCACCTCTGCTGAGCTGCTCCAGGGCAGTTTACTGTCCCTGAGTGGGGAGGGGAGGGGTTCATCTCACTGTAAAGCTTTGTGACTCTGTGTCTGTGCACTATACAAATCAAGATGACTATATGTTGTACGTTCTATTAACCAGTTTATGCCATAGTGCGTTTCTGCCAGAGAAAGGACACTGCTGAACAAGTGAAGAGGCCTGGGTCGGTCCTGAGTGGCAGAGTGGGGTCTATTGGCAATTTACTGGAGAGGTTTATGAGACAAAAGGCCATCATGTCTGAAAGGATCAGCCTCTGCATGAGAATGGGGCTGTTCAGAAAAGCAACCTGACTATCTAGCTATCTGTGAGCTTTTTTTTTTCCTCACTACAAAACTTGAAAATCAGCATAACAATCTTTATTTATAGAGCACTTTTAAAAATGCAGTAATGCAATTTGGCCAGAGCAACAAACATTCCCTGTTTAATCATTCCTCCGATCTGAAGCGCCCAGCTGTTGCCGCGCTGCACGTCCATTCACCAAACCATCAGATGACAATAAAGACATCAAGCGCCAACTAATTACAATGATGTCTCCGAGGCCAATTATATGAGTCACTCCACAGTTGTCTACAGCGGAGCAGTAGGACGTGTGGGTTTATGTCACCGCTCGGTCGTGCCATGGTGCGTCGTGGTGTTGTGACTGCCAAGTGCAAACAGACAGAAGGTGTGAATGTGGCCACTCACTGGGAAATCACTGAGCCTTCGATTCTGTGGAGAGGAAACGGAGAGTGTTAGCATTCTACAGGTTTCTAAGTATAATTTCATGAAACAACAACCATTTTGTGAAGAATGTTCAAAAAGATATTGAAACGGACATATGAGGCAGGGAGAGACGTATATTTAAACATGAGGAATGGGACAGTCCACACTTCAGCATGACATCGTGGATCATGAGGTTGTGTTTTGTAAGATGCTGCTACATTCACAAAGTCTGCTCAGTTTAAATCAGTTGCTGAATTTAAGATAAGATGACACTGATGACACTAAAAATGAATATGAAATCTCAAGTGGAAATAACACGGCTGACAAAGTGACAATATGAGAGTTGAACATAGTCACATGTTTTCATCAGTGTTAATCAGTCTGCAACAGAGGGAAAGAAACTGTTCTTCTAGAGTAAGGTTCTGGTTGGACCGTAGCCTCCTGTCAGAGGGAAGTGGCTCAAAGAGTCCATGTCAGAATGAGAGGGGTCAACTGCCCCGACCTGCACCCCCCGACAGGACGCTCAGGTCCAGGAGAGATAAAAGGCTGCAGTGTACTCACCAGAGCCTACACGCAGCACTCTTCTCATCAGAGCCTACACGCGGCGCCGCACTCTTCTCATCAGAGCCTACACGCGGTACTCTTCTCATTAGAGCCTACACGCCGCTTTGCAGTCTTCTCATCAGAGCCTACACGCAGCGCTGCAGTCTTCTCATCAGAGCCTACACGCAGCGCTGCAGAGCCTACACGCAGCGCTGCAGTCTGTGTCCCTGGCTGTGGCTCCAGCTCCAGACGGTCATGGAGGAGGTGTAGAACTGCACAAACATCTGGACGGCAGCTTGGCTTTTTCAACTTCTGCAGAAAGTCCACCAACACCTGTTTTTTGACGTTGAGCTCCAGGTTGTTGCAGCTGGTCTACCTCTGTCCTGTAGGTCGACTAATTCAGAGATGAGCTCGATGAAGGTGTCGTCCTCCATCAGTTTAACAGAGAATATAATGCTTTCACTGTTTAAAATGAGATGAACAAACAAACAAACAAAAACTATATATTTTGGGGCGTAATATTTATTAAAACAGATTGACGAGAAAGGGAAATTGACAATATTACTTGACTGTAAATCCAGAACTAGGGGGTACTTGGTGTACTTTCCCAATCGTCCTTGGAAAGAAAACATTGGAGAAACACTGGTAGTGACATCATGAAATTACATCTCAAAAATACATCGTCTTTAAAAAAGAAACCAAAGTCGTAAATCTATATTTGGAGTTGCCTTCAGCTACAACTAAAAAAATAATCTCTGCATGGTATTCAGTATGAAATACCTGAAACATTATAAACTATCCAGCTTTATCAAAGAAATGTGCCACTTTAAGCTCATTTACCACAAAGACCATGTTTGACCATCAGAGCAACCTTCTGAATACATCCCAGCTCACAATCTCAAAGCAGCACCAGAGCGCATCTCCAGGTCCGGGATTAAAGCCGCATTTATGAGATGGATTTCTGTAACCTCGCCTCGGGCCAAATACGATGAAACAAAACAATGGGAGCGCACGCCTTCTGGATACGCATCACAAGAGCACAAGACAAATAAGCCTGTCAAAGCTAATCTCTAATCGTCCAAAGATACAGTGAGCGCTGCTTTTGAGGAATAATGATGTCAGCGCTGTGATGGAGACTGAATAAAGAGTCGGCTGTGAGTCGGATGTTTTCATGGAGGAAGCGGGTCAATGGAGGAGCTCTAGTGCCGTTCCAGACAAACTTATGAAAAGCAGGTAAAACAGTAAAGGGCACGAGACTAAAAACAGCATGATCTAAATTAAATAGTAAGTGGTGTATAAACTTTACAATGGCTCATAGCAAGGCTCTGACCTTTGACCTTTCTTAAATGTGGTTGATAAGATTGACTCGGCTGTATGAGAGAATTCTTCATTATGTTAATATTTAATGCTAACAAATCTAATGTGTTGACTTACTTGATGCATCAGCTGGTTTCATTTCCCTTTGTGGAAACCGTGTGACATCACTTGCCTGAAAGATCCAAACGTTATATAAAGAATATATCATCATGCCTCCATGTCCACCTTTCCAATGTTGAATGTAGCAGCTCCTTATGTTTTGTGTATGTAAGGGGTAGGCGAATAAGCTATGACTTCTGCCTATTCCTTTTCAGACTGTTTGTTGATTGCATATTGATTCTATATTTTTGCTTTCTATACTAAGACAGAAATGTCTGGAAAAATAAACTGAAACTGAGACTAAATTTTGGGGAGCGTGACAGACAATTTTCGTCATTATGACAAAAACAATTCAAAATACAATTTAAAATATTATGTGGAGCTGAATTACATATGAAAAAAAAAAAAAAACACAAAGCAAACCATTGTGGATTTTTGCAGAATCAATGGGCAAAAAAAAAAAAAAGTACAGTAATGTGAAAAAAAAAGTAAAGTTAGATTTTAGTCTGAATGACAGACGACCAATCAGCTCCTTTGTTTCATGTGTGTCACACAAATACACATTGCTCCAGTTTTGGAGTTGATCTGAGATGCAGGCGAGATAAGAAGTGACCAGACCCACTGTTTTTTTTTTGGGTTGTTTTGCTATGAGAACGCTTGGCACTTGCTCCTGTCCTCACATCTGTAAATCCCGCCTCCCTCTGCAGAGAAGCCCCCTGATTGGTACAAGCATTCTATACTCAGTTTGAACCACTGGGTGGAAGGTTTCTTATGGATTTGTAAAAACACAAAATACGCAAGAATTCATCTTGCTGTGCAAGATTTGATCTCTTATTCAGCACATTGAAAACCAAGCAGGCGAAGAACACAAAAAAAAAAAAAAAAACTGTTTATGAGTGTATTTAGGTTTATGTTAGTGTTAATGTGGTGTGCATTTGATTTCATGTAATTATTTACATATTTGACTGGAACGCAGCTGATGCGACGCATAGTCCTCATTTTCAACTCCTGTCCTGGGTTGGGCTTTTCCCTACAAACTAACAGGTAATTATGACATTCAAATCCCAACACTGACATTATCCAGTTGTGAAAAGTACACTGTCAGTTTAGATACTTACAGTCTTAAACTATTCTAATTTGGATGTGACAATCATACTGGACTTAAGTGTGTCTGTCTACAAACACCTGTCTACATTGCTTCTTCTACCTTCTTGATGCAGGGTAACGTATGAGAAATCTAACATTTGAGACATTTACACCAGTGAAAAAAATGGAAAAGTATCTGACCGACAGAAGCAGGATTCTTGGTGTCCTTTAACTCAAGGACAGCGCGTTACAAAGGCGTCACATGTTACTACTGTTTGTCCTGTCCAAAGAGACTCACGTGTATCTCCACCTTCACAGAAGCTGATCATCAAAGTCCTTCAGTGACTTCCACGGCTCAGTTCACAGTTTCCTTCTTCCCAGTCCTGCATTTCAAGACCGAGGATGTGAAGCCCTCACTATCATCAAAAGTCAAACTATTACTTCTTTGCTGCTACTCCTGCTGCTGTGGTCTTCAATTAGAATCTGTTGGCTTTGCACCAAGAGACATTTCAGTCACAGCACAGTTCAAAGTTCATTCAAACCAAATCTAAATTCAGACCAAAACCATCCTCTAGCAAGAGTTGTCTCTCTATCAACAACAAACTCACATAAAATGTTAGTCAATGAATATTCAAAGAATAAACCAAAAAAGTCACAAAGCTATGCATTTGCCTTAAATAATCTATATTACGCTGTTACAAGCTTTTACAAAAATTGTGTCAGAACCACATGTAAAGGATGGAAGCATCTAGTCAAAGGAATCTTTGAAATGAAAATGATGACAGTTTGAGGACTCAGGAAGAACAATGTCAAGAAAAATGGACAAAGTGGAAATTTATGCATCAACAACACAACTATAGCTTGATGTTGTGACAATACATCTGTGTCTGTCTTGTTTGTGTGAAATAGTTCAAAAATCAAAAAGACTGATTGAAAGTAAAATCATTGTGGTTACAGGTACGTAGTCCTGTGTGGATACAGTTTCTGAAGCACCATAATGTCTGCATGTGTATTTGGATATTAAAAAGGATATCTGTTTTCTGTAACATAAACTTTTTACTTTGCAGTTTTTCAGTTTGATTCTTATAAAACTTTGTAAACTTGCAAAGAAAACTTGTTTGGTTGTGCAGCATATGTCAAGCAGCCAGTACATCTGCTCTCTGCCCTCAGCGCTCTGCCACACTCTAACCAGCTAACAATGCTTTTTCAGTCCTCACTGTCCTCCTGCAAATGTAATGCAGTTAAATGAGATAAATACAACTGTATCTGACTTTTATGTCAGATACAGGGGTTTCAACTAGATCCTAGAACATGTGTTATTTAATCATAAGAATGCATTAGATTTTGGAACACTTTTCATAAACTCGTCCATTAACTGAACACTAAATGATCCTAAGCTGCCCC
Source organism: Mugilogobius chulae (assembly GCA_038363315.1). Classification (NCBI taxonomy): domain Eukaryota; kingdom Metazoa; phylum Chordata; class Actinopteri; order Gobiiformes; family Gobiidae; genus Mugilogobius; species Mugilogobius chulae. Next base: position 13,177,672 of record CM076397.1, on the reverse strand, counting down.
TGTGCCAAACTGACAGAAGAGAGGCTGCCATTGTGCCCCATCAGCCCCCTCTGACCACCACCCATCACTCACACATACACCAGATCAATTATAGAAATCAAGAACACCATCTTTATATTGATTAGAACTTGACAAATTTTTATCTTGGGCAGTTTACCTTTAGCGTTTTGTGCCACAGGTTACGTAAGTCCAGTGGTTGTACACCTTGTGTGAAGTGGATAAGACAGACCTTGGTAACATGGGATGACCATTATGAAGTGGTTTGATAACAAGGCAGTGTTACTGGCATCCTCCTTCATTGGCCCTGATCCTTTTGATAGATGCAGAAGGTGGTCGAAAGAGAAGAAGGAATATGAGGAAGTGGACCACATTGTCAAGGAGTACACCAGCAACATGGGAGGGCTGAACTTGGCAGACATGTTTGCAGCTCTCTATCACTGAAATCCCCCACGTCGTTGGTATCTGCACCTCTTGTATTACTAGATTGACCTATCACTGGTCAATGGCTGGATTCTCTACCGCCGCCATCTCACCCAGAAGCAGAAGAAGAAGTAAATGCCACATCTTGACTTTTGTGCTCAAGTTGCAGATGCCCTCATCAAGGTTGGAAAACAGGCTGACTTGAACAGCAGGAAAAGAGGACAACCGTCATTAGAAGAGGCTCCAGAACCCCGTCAAGCTGCCACAATCCTCTGATATGGAGGGGGCAGCTTGATGCCCCACCTCCATATCAGAGGATTGCGGCGCCATCGGTTGACGTCAGACTAGACCGATTTGACCATTGACCACCCAACCATGAGAATAAACTCGGACGTTGCAGACTGTGCAAGAATACTCAAATGGCCTGCCTGAAATGCAAAGTACTTTTGTGCTTTACACAGAACAAGAAGTGTTTTTGACTCCCACACAAAAAAGTGACATTCAGACATGGCCTTCTCAAGGAGGATGTGAACGTGTAGCATTGTTGCTATTAAGAATCAAAAAATAGGACATATTGAGAACTCCAAGATTTTCTCCATATAGTTTGATGCAACGGGATCAAATTTATTTCTATTCAGTTTCTACAATTTGAATGTTGTTTTACTCCAGCAATTTCTATTTTTGCATATCTATACCACATTGTTTTTTGTTGTATTCTGCCACTGTGATGCACTTTGTTACATTGTTTCAAGTTCTTTACAAATAATATTGGTGTTCATATCAATATCCCATCCAAGTGCTGTTCAGGTCCATTGTGCTTAGCTTTCAGGATCTGACAGGATCAGGCTTTGACAAGCTGGTGTGGCTTCGATGAACTGTACAAAGGCAATAGTATGGAACAGTTTTGTATTCAGTGAGAGACAAAATAAGAAAAGAGCAGTAATGAAGTAACTATATGTGACCATTCTAGAGTTTGTTTATTTGTTTATTCAAACCAATTAATTATACTACATATTTCCAGCAGCTTCTCAGTAAGAAAACAAAAAAACAAGGCCATGTGAGTAATATGTACATTTTCTTTGTGTGCTTCTGAGAGTCTTCATCATCATGGAACACAAACACAATCTTTTCATCATAACTCCAAACTTTACAGGCTCTCACTTTAAACTCCAGGGCCACTTCTCCAGCAGCAGCAGCAGCAGCATGTCTGGGTAATTACACCCACATCGTTTCCTGACCAGGTGGTTGAGAGCACTACTTTTATTGGCACAGCATTGCACCTCTCAGGTCAGGCAAGGGCAGCGCGAGTTTGATGAGGCTCCACCAAGAACCACTGTGCCCAATCATGAAGAGGTGGAAAAAAAAAAATGAGAGCGCTTTCTCGAGCTGTTAACTGAGAGATTGAAGCTGTAAGACCCAATTCAATAAATATGGCTGTAATACATAAGAGACTGGACACTGAGTAACATGTTAGACAGTTAGTAACCTTACTAGAGCTGACTGAAAATGACTGTAGACTTAAATCAGGCGTAGAATTAGCTGACAAACGTGGGTTCAGACTGCATCCAGTGGAGCTCAGTAGGCTACAGTGATTATGGGCTTTCTGTTTCTCTAAAAGGCTCTCTGGGTACACTGTTCAGTCCAGTGTGCTCTGAAGTACTCTGGACCTCCGGCTTCTTTCTTTTTTAAAGGACTTTTACTTCACCAACTCTACTCAGCCTTTGTCCTTCACAAATCTGGGCCACATGCCTCTCCTCAGACATCCCCCATTGTCGACATTGACATCTAATTGTCGATGTTGCGGCATTAGCATGTTTTCTCACACATCCCCAAACTCTGACTCCTAACATTTTTTTTGTCGATGTAGTGGTGTTTTCTTTTTCTTTTTTTTTTCAAAAATGTCACTTCTATGACACACTTTTGTGGTTGTTTCTATTAAATCCTTAAAAATAAAAAAAAAAATACTTGTGATTGATTACTGATCCAAACATGACGATAAGTATAAAAAACAGCCAGTTTCTTCATTCTGTTTATTCTTGTTACATTTCCATTTTGTCAAACTCTGCCTCTAAAGCTAAGCATATGGCCCTTGTCTCGGCTACTGTCCATGGTGCTGAATGCAGCAGATCGATGAATAACTAAATAAGTAAATGGATAGATTGAAAGGATGATGTTTGAATTATTCATACAAAATCCTAAAATATCCTTCTTTAGAGCCGCAGTTTGACTGTCTACAGCCTTTATTCAAGTCGCAAAGGCAAAAATGTTAAGAAAAAAGTGCTGCCATTAGATATAATTAAAAAGATGTCGTCAATACATGGATGCTTGGAAAATAATGTTAACGCTGAAATTCCGCCAGACTTTGGCTTATAAGCGAGCGAGTCCAAGTCCAGACCCGAGATTCAGTCCAGTCCCGGTCTGAGACCAGGTCTGCACACACAGTCGCATTGCTCTGGCCGTTTGGAGAGTGTTAAAGTAGAGAATAAAGTTTTAAAAGTATTCCGTCTCTACATCTGTCCATAAAAAGAAAAGATAAGCAACGTGAATGAAGGACGTTGTGTAACAAATGCGACAATAAAGTTGGCAACTACACATAGTTCTATTGGTCATAATGATGTTCACTGTCTGAGTGTGTGTCGGAGGTGCAGTACCAAAACATTCGGAGGACAGGGATGTGGTAACTGCAGGATTGTGAAATGATATATTATTATATATTGGCAAAACGGCATGTCTGCAGAAAGGGCGGACCCCACTAATCTGAATCTGTTTGGATCCAGTGGTCACTCACACTGCAACCAGAATATGCACTCGTATGTACGGACTCTGATGACCTCGCCAGACCATGAGTTCACAGGGATTCACGGTCAACTCGAGAGTTTAGGTGATCACTGACACGTGTGTAAGTGAACAAAGAACACATGCGCCCGTGAGCGGTGTTAGGCGGATTTGCACAAAATAAGGACCAAAATGAAGCTCCACTTTTACAGAATATCACTAGGAGTTAAAAAAACAAAACAAAACAAAACAAAAAAACGATCTGTTTGTTCAATAGCCTCCCCTGATTTAAACAATCTGATCTGAGACAAACGTGAAAACGTGCTGCGACTAAAGTGAAGCTTTTGTACAAGCTCATTCTCTCATGTCATTATGACAAACACCTGAAAATCAAATCAACATTGGTTAACTTGGTTTAACTTAAGTTTGTGCTTTTATTAAACCATATTATTCAAAGACTGATTTGAAAGGTGGTCACTCATGTTTTCTTTACACAATGCTGTCTGCTTATCTGCCAAATGAAACATGGAATCCCCAAAACACAATCAGAACAAAGACTTTGACTTTGTTTTAGTTAAGTTATTAATCAGATTAAAATGCAAATCAGTACATCTGCAGTATAATTATTGTAAGTCTGAGTCTAGTCGGCTTAGCTGCACAAATCTACTTTTTTTTTTTTTTTTTTTTTTTGGTCACAACGGTGTCTGTCAACCCGTGGAAATGACTGCCTTAAATTGGAAAAAAGAAGTGCAGGTACTGTCCAAAACAATTTGCCGGACTTTCATTTCCGTTTATTTTCTTGGTTCAGTTGAAATAATGCCAACAGCGTGCTCTTGTTGTTCCATGAGCTCTGTTGCATCCCTGCTCACTTAAAGCACTCAACCTGACCTTTACCCTGATTCACATACACTCAATTCATTTGCATAAAACGTGCATGAATTATAAAGTCACACCAACATTGTAATGTATATGAAATTCCATTGCTAAAACATCCACATCCACACTCATATTTTACACATGAGTTGGCAGAACACACTTTGTTTTTGTTCACTTTGCTGCAGGTAAATATATATCGCAGAGCTCGATCCATCTCACCCAATCACCAATACTCTCCGCTGTTCCCGCGCCCTGTTGCTCCGACATCACTTCTACCGCTGTTTGTTTTAAGGGACATTAAGAGGTAATCTACGACTCCCAGGAGAGTCATTTCAGTGTCAGAGGAAACTAAAAATCACACTTATGCTCCTTTAGGTTTATAGATGGAGCCAAAGAAACACAAGGCATAAAAGAAATCCAGAAAGTCGAGGCTATTGTTTTGGCTGTGCAGTGAACTCTTTGCTCCAGGCGAAGGTTGGATGAAGAGGTTGGAGTGAGCAGCAGTATGAATGTGCAGAAACAGAGACGGCACTGAGAGAAATCACAGTCTCCGGTTGTCCTTATAGGCAAGGTTTAATTTTTAATCAAACCATCCAACTTTATTTACACCAAAGGGCTGTACAGTTACATAAAACAGTGAATACAAAATAAAACAAGCAAGGCAAAGAAACTTAACTTGGTCAACAGAAAACAACTCACTCTTGGTTAGAAGCCAATGTATGTTTTTAAAAAAGACAGAAATACATTCAGTGACTTGGCCTGCCTTACGTATAAAAGTGTAAGTTGTTTTTTATGTATCTATGTTACACATTTGTTCCTTTCTATGATGGATGTGTTGGGTTAGGGTAGCCCTAACCTGATCCTAATCATAAGATTGACAAACTCTGATTTTTTCAGAATTTCTGATTTGAATGTAGTCGTTAACCCCCTTTAGTCGTTAAATCCTGCGTGTCAAAAAGTAGTGCAGAAGTGGTTAGAGCGGACATTCAGACACAACTCAACAATACAAAACAAAGAAGAAAATTGATCTAGTCACCCACTTTCTTGGTAAATTCCAATGTGTTAATAACAGCACACTTGATTTTGGGAAATACAAATACCAGATATTGAGTGTCAAACAGTAAGAGAGCATATGTTGAGCTATAGCAGTCTGATTAGTCCACTCTATCAACATTTGTAAAAGATTTGTATCTGTATGTTTCCAGCCCATTCACTCATCCAGCACATCCAGCCTGCATTACACAAATTCACAAGTGCCATGTCTTTGCAGTCCTTTCATAAAAAAATAAAATAAAAAACGGGTCCATGTTTATTTCTGTTCAAAGGGACTGCAGTACAAGAGCCGGTACAATTTAAATGGCTGTAATCAACTCTCCATTGATTTGGCTGTAGAACACAAATCACTGGTTATGGGCTGAAATTGTGTCGAGATGAATCGAGGTGAAAAACTGTGAAGTGGACGAGCTTGTTGAACCGATAAAGTAGAGTTTGCTTTGTGCCTGTTTGTGCAGTGTACAGAAAAGAGAGAGGGAAAGAAGGAGAGACGGTGGAGGAGTAGAAAGAGAGAGAGAGGAGAGAGAGAGAGGGAAAGAGCAGAGTGGGAGGAGAAAAAGAGAGGGAAAGAAGGACAGATGGGTGGAGGAGTAGAAAGAGAGAGGGAAAGAGAGAGAGAGCAGAGGGGAAGAGAAAAAGAGAGGGAAGAGAAGGAAGAGGGTGGAGAGAGAGAAGAGAGAAGAGGAAGGAGAGGGGGAGAGAAAAAGAGAAGGAAGAGAGAGAAACAAAGATAGAGAGAGAAGGAAGGGAGAGAGACAAAAGAGAGAAAAAAGAAATAAGAGAGAGATAGAGAAGAGAGAGAACAAAGAGAGAGAAGAGGGGGAAGAGAGAGATACAAAGAGAGAAGAGAGGAGAGAGGGAGAGAGAGAGAGGATTACGAAGATAGAGAGAGAGAGAGGGAGAGAAGAGAGATACAAAGAGAGAGAGAGGAGGGGAGAGAGAGAACAGAATGAGATAGAGAAGAAGAGAGAGAGAAAAGAGATAGATAGAGAGAAGAGAAGAGAGAGATACAAAAGAGAGGAGAGGAGAGAGAGTGTTAAAGAGAGAAAAGATTAGAAGAGAGAGAAGAGAGAGAGTGTAAAAAAAAGAGAGCAGAGAGAGAGAGATGATTAAGAGAGAGAGAGAGAAGAGGAAAGAGAAAAGAGGAGAAGAGGGAGAGCGAAGAGAGAGAGAGAGAAAAGAAAATTATGAGAAATGAAAGGAAAAGGAAACAAGACAGAGTGAGTAAAAAGACAAGATGAGGAGAACTGGTAGAGAGAAGACGACAGAGAGAGAAGAGAGAGCAGAGTAGAGAGAGAGAGAGAGAAGAGTAGAGAGAGAGAGAGAGAGAGAGAGAGAGAGAGCAGAGTAGAGAGGTTCTGGGCACACATGGCTCTGCAGGTGCCGGGGCTCTAATCCAATGAGACATCTGCACCAGGGCCACCTCCACATCACCCCAATTACTCCCCGTCCTCCACAGATCAGAGCGAACTCAGCCGGTCTGGGCCAGGCTAATTCTGTCCATTTGTTTAATGAGCAGCTTTAGAACGGAGCCAAGCCTGCGTATATAGAACACATGTATTTAAAGGTGAGTTTCATGTCATAATGTTTCTCATTATATTTGTGGATTGTTTTGTGCATGTTTGAGTCATCTTGTATTGTCATGCAGCTGATGGTCAAGTCCTTATCTCACCCACTAGTTGTATGAATGTGTGGTTAATAATAATAATAACAAAAACTAATTCTAAGTAAAGCATGTCGATTTCATGATGCTTTTCTTACTTTTTACAGAAACAGAACTGAATCAGAGAACAAAGCATCACAACTACAGTATGTGCACATTAGGTCATCACTTTTTAACCTTTTGGAAAGTCTAAGCTATTTGTGGAGGATGTTTAACCTTTGACTGCAAGAATTGGGCAGTTGCTACTTTTTTTGTTTGTTTTGCTGTAGAAAAAAAAAATTAACTCTTGCGAAAATGAAAAAAAAAAATAAAAAAAATACACTGTCGGTTAAAGAACTAAGTTTAAGAAAAAAAGAACCAAAATGGAATGAATAAGGTGAGAAAGAAAAAATTGAAGAGAAAAGAAGCTGAGTGAGAATGATCAATGCAGAATAAAGAGAGAAGTGCAGGTGAAAAGGAAAACTAGGAAAAGACGTTGACATATTTTGCTAAAACACTAGTTAGATCACCTGCTCAGTTCGTAGCTTAGACTATCACAGGAAAGTGACCACATGAAGGTAAAAACCCAAACATTCTAATCCTGCACACACTGTATTTTAACGTGAGTGAAGCTCAGATTTCTTCTGAAAGACAGTAGACCAATCATTAAGGAGACTGTCTGACATCAGGTTTGTTCTGTCCGTGGTAAACGAGGACTTTTATGATTTAACCCATTGCTGTTTTTGGTTGTTTAGTAGGCCATGTGAGTATAAACATGTGTGTCAGTGTCTGTTTGTCATTTCTGTTGGATTAACTTACAAAATCAAAGTTACAATATCATATTCTAAGTTAATAGTTGACACAAGCTCAGAGGAGAACGTATAGAGATGAATTATTTGTTTTTCAACACAGGAGATGCATGCAACTGCAAGAGAAAGAGTCGTGGCTGATTGACACAAGCTGTAGCAGCAACACTGGCCAGCCCTGTTCTCAGCTAACTACAACAGTTTATCACTGTGAAAAACAAAAGTTCTGCTGCTAAATCAACATTTGTCTTTACAACTCACGTACATTCAGGGGAGTGAAAAAAACTCTCACAGGCTTCAGAGCCAGACGTCCGTCAGACAGAACTGCTAGCACTAGAAACATGTTGCTTTTATCAAATAAGTACAGCCTTTGTATCTGCAGGTGCAACTCATCTCACAAGAAAGAGTACCTACCACCACATAACAGTATATTTAGCACGACTTGCTACATGTTGCAGCCCAAGTTCATTTCTTTGGTGGTTTTAAAAACGTGTTATTATGTATGAATATTTTGCAAAACTTTATCCCTATCTTAAACCAGCCCTAAACATACCCATTTCAGTAACTCTCCCGTTACTAAAGAAAATGGGTCTCATTCATGACACGTTCTTACAAACGAATTTGTTCTTAAGGGCTGTTTACGAACATTTTTGGCATTCACAAAATTGTTCTTAACAGAAAATGTTGGTCTGTAAGAACAAATTCTACGAACACTGAGGAGCACTCGTAAGAACAAAAAAATCAGCTGATTCAGAATTTTATTTCTTATTTAGTTCAGTCAAAATTGTAATTCCTACATGATTGTAGTTATGTATTTTTGCAAATTACTGTATATAAAATAATTTAGAAACAAAAAAAATTCAGTTAGGCCAAAAATGACTCCTTTAATAACCTGCAGCAGCCTGTCCCAGCCTCAGAGCCTCTGTGATCTAACCCCACAGGACTCAGGATTAATCATTTTTAGTAAATAACCGTCGTAGCTAGAGTTGGTGAATTTGGCGTAAAGGCTGTTAGAAGGAATTTGGCTCGTTACGAACCCGTCGTGATCACACGTAGAGTTTTCGCAGCGGCTTCTTAAAGTGGAAGTAACGCACAGATTTACGAAGACTTTCATGAATGAGGCCCAATGTCCCACGTGGCTTCGACCAAAACTCGTGTGTACTTACGCTATGAAATATCGTGTTTATTTATTGTATTGCAATATAAATCAGCCAAATTAAGGCTAAAATGATTAACGTTACAGTTACAACATAATGACATCACTAAGTGGATGGAGGCAGTAGAGTTACTTATGTCAGGTGTGTTTTTAATGAGAAAACATTTTATCTCGACCAAAAGCTCAGCGACTCAGATTTGCATAACATAGAACCTTTAAATAAACCAAATATTCAAACTGCAAAGTGCCTCCAGAGGGGAGTTTAAGAATCACAACATTGTGTTACTGTAACTGAACAGAACATAGGGTTAGGGTTTTTAAAATGGCAAAAGTCCGATACAGGGCCTTCCACTTGAAACACTTTGTAAACTCTCATGGATGTTAGCGCCTTGCTCCACAGCCGACACTTGCTCCGGCTCATCCGTCTTCCTTAGGCTCCTTACTGTCATGTAGAGGTGACTTCACGCTTGACTTTGGAGCACGGCTGACAGTTGTTGGTGTATTTGGTGAACGTTCGGGACAAGGCTTTTGGAGGTGTCCTGTGTGGAGGCCCTTCCAGCAGGTAGTCCAGCTGGTGCAGACAGGAGAGGAATGGTTTAGGGACCCGCCCATCCATCACACTCTGCCCCCTTTCCTCCACCAGAATCCATCAGCGCAGATTTGGCCTGCAGTCACTTTGTCAACAGAGGTAATTTTCAAACGGGAGGGAGAGATGGGAAGAGAAGTGTGAGTTTGGAAAGCATGTGATGTAAGGCTGTAACTATGGCATGTAAGTAAAGTATTGCACAAATACAGTATATCATAATATGCAAAGTGTGTGTTCTAAGTACAAAACAAATATGAGAATCAAAATGCTATTGTATTATCACAGTCCATACGCAAACACTGTTGATCATTTCTATTGATATGGACCAGGGCTATTCAAATGGTCGATCGGGGGCCAAATACGGCCCACTGAGTTGGTTGTTTTGGCCCACTACGAAAAAACTCCATAGGCAGAGGTTCTAAAGCCGGCTGTGCACTCGAGGAATGTAAGATCTTTTGCGATTCATAAACATGTCAAAAATAGAAGAGGCCAAAGACATAAGGATATTGACAAGATTATTAGTCTAACAGTGGCATCAGAAGAACAGAGACTTGACAGACTTGTGGAGCAGCAATGAGCGGAAAACAGTGTGTGTCGCGTGATCGAGCAAGTGAAACAACAACAACAATGATGAAACACTAGGGGATTAGAGCAGGTTTATAACGGCAAACTAAATAAAAATCAATCTTGAAGTGCAAGTAAGCATCAGACCTGTGTAGTGCCTGTGTCTCACGTTACAGATTAACACCATACTGTAAAAAATAGGCCACGAGTTGAATTGACCAATGTCTTTGTGTCAATGTAAGCTGACACCGTGGGTCAGATATACTGTACATCCTCTAGCTCTCTACCCGACACTCTGCCATTCATTCAGAGGTCAACAATAACTTACATCACATTACATCACATATTGAACTTGGTTTGGTTGTCACCTGCCTGTCTCCAAAGAGATAAATCCTGTATAATTTATACAATTCTGCATCACTGAATTCAAAGGAAAACAACTTGATGTTATTGCCTTAACCTATAGGACACTTTATTGACTACACTAGTCTAGTTTACTAGTCAACATTAACATTTCTTTTTTAACCCCAGTTCTACCAAAAACAGTGAAAACCCAACTGTCCCGGTGTTTAAAGAGTCACCTGTGTTTCCTGTGCTGGCACACTGATCCGGGCTGGTATGTGCCCCCATCCATGGTGTGTTTAAAATCCATCACCCCTGACCCTCCATTTGCTCCATGTGGACACATCACAGATTGCCAATCTTGTTCAAACAGTGTTCTCCCAGAGGGCCAGAGCGGGCCAACGTACACTTTTACTATATCTCCCAATGTAATGCTAACATTTCAACCCGCCGTGTTCAGGTCACTATTACTGCGCCGCAAACCGCAGGGCAAATTGAAACCAAGACAAATGGTTGTGACCAATAGGAAGCTACATTTATACAGACAATCTTGTACCAGTTTTACAAAAGCTATACAGGTTTAAGATGTTTTAGTACAAAGAAAAAGTCAAAGTGTTGTTCAAATGAAGACATAAGGCCCTATGCCATATTTGTGAATGTACATACAAGTTTTGTCCGAGCACATGATTATAAGCACATCATTTTTTAGAGAATATTAGTTAGGCTTATGGTTGCCCCTCACCATATCTAATTATATGCTTTAGCCTTCAAAAAATGGCTAGACCCCAAATCATGGAACCGACTGTGAAGGTTCAAGAGTACTTGAAGCAAAAAAAACAAACAAAAACAAAGTGCTAATTTTTATTTTTTCAAATATATTCTTTCTGACCTTTAAATAACATTTAAGACAGCTGCAAAAAAGAATGCGTCGAGGAATGGATATTGAAAATCAGGTATCTACTCCAACACCATATGCACCCGTACAATGCTCATCTTGTTGTTTGCTGCTTTGTTGTTTTGCTGTGGTAGCAAAAATGACTTGGGCTTCAGAAAGTTGGAAAACATGTTTCTAAGCTCATTGTGGTTAATAATTCGAAGGTTGGGGATAAGTGAAAAAAACAGAAAAACAAATAGACTCGACCTCTTCCACAAAGCAGACCAAACAACGGGTCTTTTTGTGACCTTAAAAGTTCAGACTTTAGACCATATCCAATGCCAACTTCATAAAGTGACAGTGTGAAAGCAAACTCTGGAGGCCAAACCAATGTAATAGAAATTACATTTACATTTTGGCCTAATTGATGTTTTGTTAGGTAAGGTAATGTTTATTAGAACAATGTACAATTACATGAATTACAAAGGCAGATTCTAGCTTGCAGCTCATTTCCATCTGTAGTCGTGTCTTAATCTTTACTGTCTTAATCCAATCTAGATTTTGTAGCATCAGACCTGAATTTAGCCGTTAATACAAAACAAAACCTGTCTTCAACCAATAAAATGAGTATGTAAGACGAAAGACTTTACCTGCTGCACCGGGAATAGTTGTTGGGGGGGTGTTGCAAATGGTAGAGTCGATTCAATATTTGGGAGTTGAGTTTAAAAAGCATCTCTAAAATCACTAAAACTGTCAAATTTAATTTGGCGCAATTTAGGTTTACTCGGAATCAAATGAGTACAGATGCAGCAAATATTGTATGACAACCTGGTCACTGGGAGCAAAGTCAACCATTCAGCCTCTGCTAAGTTTGTATAAACAAGACTCAAGATATTGGATAAGAAACTTAGGTCACATCATTATTGTAACATTGTAGAGAAATACAAGATGAACTTTGGAAAATGTCATCCTGCTGGCACATTCACAACTTAGCGCCCCTCCTTTAAAACATTTGTAAGATCTTGCGATGAGGCAGGAGTCAGGACAACTAGAGCCTCCTCAAGAGGAGACTGCTATGTACACTTTAGGTCCACTTCATTTGGACAGAACTGCTTCTCAGTAAAAGCAGCTGGAGCCTTCTATGTGAGGGAGTCTGATACTTTAGGACATTTTAAATTTAATCTTAAAAAATGACTTAAAGAGAACCAGGTATGTAGTCATTAGTGTAGGAAGTAATTCAAATTGTGTATATTTAAAACTAGATTGTAAATGGATTGTAAAGTTGTTAAATTGTGTTTTGTGATTAGTTGGTGTCTGCTCTGCTGGTGCTGGTGTCTGTTTTAATTGTATTTTTAATGATGACCTGCTGCACTAAAACCTGCCGTCACTTTGCTTCTGCCCAGGGACTACAGATGAAAATTAGCTTGTAGCTATATCTGGTCTGTACAATATATTTATTGTGCAATGTCCTTGTCAAATAAATAATAATAAATAATGTAATGGACACACCAGAACAGGAGGAAACGTCGTCAGGACACACTGTCTGGTAAGACACGCAATCCATGAGAACACGGTGAGGTCTCCAAACCCTATCAGTGCATGTGTTTGTGACTAACACAACTGCAAAAGTATCGCACAAAAGAGGCTTTTGGTGATCCCAACATTTGTCCAACATTTGTGTGTCGTACCACTCCTTTAGATATGATATGAAATGCTTTTTTTTTTTTTTTTCCAGTGCTCTACGCTGTTGTGAACAAAAAAATCTTAAATGTAATTTGTTACTGATATCACAGCAAGAACGCCCGACCTGGGCCTTTCTGTGTGGAGTTTGCATGTTCCTCCTCATGTCTGGGTGGTTTCCTCAGTTTCCACACCAACCAATAACATGCATGTTAGTGAACACTTGGTGTGGTCGAGGTTGGGTGCGAATCTCCTCTGCTGAGCTTCCCCAGGGCAGTTTACTGTCTCTGTGAGGAGAGGTTCATCTCACTGTGAAGCGCTTTGTGACTCTGTATGTGAAAAGTGCTATACAAATAAAGATTACTTCTACTTACGTATGTATAGAGGAAGTAGTGAGATCCAGGAGTCAAACACATTTAAACACATACTTTCACTTCTACAGTCAGAAAACCAGCTTTACATCCAATCAAGTGTGATGATAAATCAGCAAATTCTCTCTCCAGTTTAGAGCGCTGTGCTAAAACCGTTTCTAATTATTGCTGAATTAGACTTTTTATGTGCATTGGCTTCTCTCTTTACATGACAGAATTGGAAGCATTTATTCCATTATTGGCTTCTTCTTCCAACTGTCAGACGACGCACTCTTCTCTTCCGCTGCGGTCGCGATCGATGTGTGATTGTGTGAATTAAGAGCGTTTGTTTTGGCACTGGCACTTTGCTTAGTTTCCCGTTTTTCCCTCACACACTGCTGGAGCTCCCCAAAGCTGGAGAGAAATTGCGTTTTCCGTTCGAGTGCCTTATCTGGGGCGACATGCGAAGGGAGCCGAGCAGTGGAGTAACTACCGAATGTCTGCTTTTAATTGGTTCTTTATAAGCGCCACACACGGAGGCAGAGGGAGTCCTGAGTCAGCTCCAGAATTACAGCACCACTTATTTCATGCAGTTGTCAGGCCGTTTATGGAGTTACTGTAGATTCTGTGGAGCTGTAACAGGCTGCGTTTACATAATTTGACAGGTTTGACTCATGTGGCAATCATCAGACAGGCAGGAGGAAAGATCTTCATTCAGTTGAAGATTATGAAGTGAAAAAGAATCTGTGATCATTCCATTCTGCAATCTTGACTTTTTGAACTTTTGACAGTGTTGTTTTCGTTTCATCAAAAACATACTTGAACTGCACTGCATGTCATTCGCGCTGTTTGATGGATTGTTTAGAACATCTTCCCTTTTAGACAGTTTTGCCAGGCTGAGATTTGAATTGTCCTGACTACTTCTCCCTAAAATATTGTTCTGTTTATGGCCTTCTGACTGTGCACATAGACTTGTATGTTATAAAATCTGTAGAACTGTAACGTGACCAGCGTTTGATGCTGTTTTGGCAGGAATACTGAACATTTTGGTTTTGAAAGCAGAGCAAGAGCTGTCAGTGTGTGACACTGGTTCTATCTCATGCACTAGTGATGCATGAGTCCGTTTTTTCGTGATCCGCGACGCTCAACCCAGTTTAAAATTTAACCCGAATTTAAAATCTGGTTGGGCAAGGATTCTTAGGAGAATCCTTACCTGGCCACGGCTCCCAAACAGGCACACCGGGCTTACAATAAGGATGCACCGATCCAGCTTCTTCAGTTCTGATACCAATTGTGATACCTTGTCTTTAAGTATCTACCGATACCAGATATCAACCAATACCAGTGTAATGTTACTTATTGACTGTGCAAGTCACAACTGCATAACTAATCTAAAAAAGCATTTCCAATAATCTCAGACGTTCTGGGTCAACACCAGCATAAATTAGTTCAGATTTGTTCAAATAAAACACAAAAATAAAAGAAAAAATAAATAATAAAAAAATACAGTGATTTCTAAAAGCAAATCTAATCTATACACGTCACCAGAGATGTTTTATTAAGGCTTCTGTAATGTCAATGTAATAGACACTACAAAGACAACGGCGGCAGAGCGGATCGCGCTCTTGCCTCACAGCAAAAGTCGAGGTTCGATTCCTGCACGGCCGGACCTTTCTGTGTGGAGTTTGTATGTTCTCCCCTGTGTCTGGGTGGTTTCCTTGGACACTCCGGTTTCCACCAACCAATAACATGCATTTAGCAACACTTGGTGATGTCGGAAGTTGAGGCGCCAGGAGTTGGTGAATCTCTCTGCTGAGCTGCCAGGGCAGTTGTTCCTGTCATCTCACTGTGAATCTTTGTGACTCTGTCTGTGAAATGTGTTATACAAATAAAGATTACTTACTTACAATTACAATGAATGCATTGTCTTTGTCCATTAAATATTAGGATTAAGTTAATCAGTTGTTTGGGATCCTGATGAGGTTACCATAGTTACACACTTTGTTCTAGAGAAAAGGACTGTCTTAACATGGTTCAATCCATAAACTAGATGCAGTCCTGGGTCAAGCTGAATGAAACGGGATCAGAAGCATGAATACGCTGATGTCTGATTGTGCCTTTAAACTTGTATGAGTGAAACGCAGTCAGCGGCACATTGAGATGATTTCCGAGAGAACAAAATGTGATATTGAAGTGAAGATATTTCTGAAGGGACGCTTGATTAAAACATGAAATTAGATCACTTTCAGCAGGGGAAATAAGAAGAGGATTTTAACAAGCCTGTTCCCTTATTTTTGGTTTGATTAACCATCCAGTTAGATTTATTTGCAAACGCAATAAAATGTAATTTTGGAAATTGAGTAGCCTATAGTTAGGCTTTTCTTCTTTCATTGTGAAGGAAATGGTTGATGTTTATCCGTTTCGGAGCCTAATTTCTCCTGCTAGAAAATAAAATAAAAATGCATGTGTTATTTGTACAAAATTATTTCCATAAAAGCCATATGAACCACGCTCAGGTTTAGCATTTAAGTCTGTGTGAGACACAAATGTGTCAGGTGTTTGCTCCCCATAATCTGTTTTGCACTTGAGCAGACGCTTGAGCAATCAGGTCCAACCGGAGAAATCAAGTCTTAGGTTGCAACGTCTAAAGTTTAAACCACATCGTGTCATGTTGTTTGGTTAGGAAAGAGTTGATTTCAAAATATAACAACAATAAACCTGCTGTTTACTGTAAGACATTATCCTAACAAACTCCTGACTAAATAACCCAAAATTCCCTTAAAGCATCACTATTTTTTTTTTTTTTATTGAAAATATATGCAAACACACAGAAGAAAGTTTGTTCTTGTGAGGTTTATAACTCAATTGATAGGAATCGTGATGTATTGAGACAAGAATCAAATGGTGCCAAACTCTCTCCAGTAATTAGCCAGATACTGTGACTTTATTTTTGTACATATCCTGTGAGCTGTGTGGAAGAACACAGACTTGTTCAAACATCGTCGTCGCAAACTGTCCATATAACTTACAACCAACAAAGTTCCCAAAGCTTCAAAGTATGGCTCCTGGATTCACCTTGGTATTTTCTCTCCCTGCGAAGCTCCCAGGGGGCTCGGGTTTATTTTGTGGATGAGTTTTTGAGGGGACAGTCTGGCAGATGGGAACACAATAAGACAGAGCCAAATATTGAAGTAAAATACATGGTGTGGAGCCAGTCCTGAGGTCGTCTGTCTGAGGCCGGATATTTAGGATGGGCAGAGACATCGCCGCGTGAGCAGAATTTCAATTGGAAAAAGCCAAGAAATATATTTATATGAGCTTGGGGCTGATAGAAAGAGAATGTTGTAGTGGTCAGTCATTTTATGGCTAAAGGTGCACTGTGGAAAAAATAAACTTGAATAAAAGCATGTTTTGGTCATGTTGATGGCTTTACTTTGTTAAAACAAGAAAACATACCAGTGTTCTTAGCTTTAATGAGCAGAAACTGGAGTGTTTTGGCCTGGAGGAAGAGAGTCTTCAGTATCCTAAAGTTTAGTTTTAACTTTCTACTTTACAGATTGCGTAGTTGAACTTTGACCTCCAGAAGGTTGCACAATGCACTTTGAAATGTAATTTTTAGAATTGTAACTTAGTGGTGTTTCTTTCTTTTTTTTTTGTCCATGGAATGTTTGTCTTGCAGAAAATAACTAGTTTTTTTTTTCTGTTGTCATGGCAACTGTGCAGAGTTTAGCTCGTAAAGGGAGTATCTGATTTTCACACTGCAAATGTTAATCAAGTATGGTGGCTGTTGCTCTTGGCTCTCTGAAAGTCTGGGAACACTGAGCGGTGTTCGTGCTCACTTCTGCCCGACCCACAGCGCCTCTGCCTGGGCTCATGATCCCAGCGAGTCTCAGTGTGTGTGTGGAGCTTCTGTTCCTGTAGTTCACTCACTTTTACAACTTTTCCTTACGAAAACTTCAGAAGCTGCTCTTTTCTGTTACAGCCTTCAATGTGTCTAAAACAGATGACAAAAGATACGTTTTTTTTTTTTTTTTTTTAAGATGATTGCTTCAGAACAAAATCCCTCGTTTGATGTCCATCGCATTCGGAGCAAACAACTGTGTCACTAAAGCAACTACTCCACTGGATGTATCGACCTCTGTCTATCTAAGACCGGAAGACGTTAGTGCATAACCCCAATTGGGTTATTTTGAAAAAAGCTGGGTTGCAGCTTTCTTGAGCTGGTTTTAAAATGTGCAACCGCATAGTAACATATTGTGTCACTAGTATGGGGATTTCTCCAATAAGCATGTCTTCTGATCGAGGCACACATTCGAGAAACAGAGGTCTGAGTGACAGCTCCACTCCACACTCAAGTCATGTGTGTGTCCAGACCAATCATCAGATATTCTTTAAACAAATGTGAGCTGGAATAGGATATACATACAGCGGAGCGTCAGAAAGATGCAAACGCAAAATGTTGTGTTTTACATAAACTTTTCAGAAGAAATAATCATGATGATGATGGTGATGATGATGATGATGGTGATGATGATGATGATGGTGATGGTGGTGATGGTGATGATGATGGTGATGATGATGATGATGGTGATGATGATGATGATGGTGATGGTGGTGATGGTGATGATGATGGTGATGATGATGAGTGGTGATGGTGGTGATGGTGATGATGATGGTGATGATGATGATGATGATGGTGATGGTGATGGTGATGATGATGATGATGATGATGATGATGGTGATGATGATGATGGTGATGATGACGATTATGATGGTAATGATGATGGTGATGGTGATGATGATGATGATGATGACGATTATGATGGTAATGATGATGGTGATGGTGATGATGATGATGATGATGACGATTATGATGGTAATGATGATGGTGATGGTGATGATGATGATGACGATTATGATGGTAATGATGGTGGTGATGGTGATGATGGTGATGATGATGATGATGATGATGAATGATGATCATGATGGATGAATCCTAATTTTGAACATAGGTACAGTGGACCCTCATTTATCTCGAGGGTTATGTTCTAAAAATAACCCGTGAAAGGCGAAACTCGCGTAGTAGTGATCTTCATTTTTTACCAATAATATCAGTTGATAACCTGGTTCTGATGTTTAGTGTCTTTTGTACAGGTGATAATGCGCTGAACACATGATTCCTTTGTGACAATTTTTATGGATTTAATTAAATTAACTTAATTCAAAGTTGGGCTAATTTTCATATTTTTGGTGGATTTTGGAAGCCCACTGGGCTATAGTTTTATTTTTATTTTATAGACTTGGCAACACTGTCAAGAAAACTGCCTTTGGAATCATTTCTGCTAACTTGGTGTTTGAGATACTAAGAGAACTCTTCAACAGCAAATATAGTTTTAGGAGTTATATAGATAGATATTGTGGCAAATGTGATGACTCTGTAAATATAATATCAGTAATGCTAACAGCAGCTGTAAGCTAAATGCTAACAGGATGCTTGTGCTATTGGATTTTGCTGCTGTTTTTTCACATTTACAAACCAAGCTGTTTTAGAACATAACGCCTCATCAGTAATCTTCATTCAGGTTCATTTGTGATTTGGTTTGAATAGTTGTGCTTTAAATACACTTATTTTACCGGAAACATCTTAACTCTTTCCCTGCCAATGACGAAAATTTTCGTCATAACGAACCAGAGGTTACATTAACCGACAATTTTCCGTCATTTACCGATTGTAATTTGCTTTGACGGAAAATTTTTAAGGCCCTCCGTCATTTTGACGGATTGAAAATGAAGCTGCCCTTTTATATATAGTCTACTAATTGACCTGGATCCCGACCGGACTCGCGCTTTCCCGCTCGCTCAAACTGAGGAAGCAGCGAGGGACAAATGCTGCTTTCAATCCCATTCATGCGCGCGGCAGCCGCGACTGTTCCGTCAGGGAGGCCGAGACTGACGGCTGCAGAGCGCACGGGGCTGTAGCCTCCGCAAATACGTGACCTATGAATCTGTAAACCTGGAGGCGGCAGTTTTTACGGATCACATGCTTGCTACGGAGCGCGGATAAGGCTTCATTCGACAAAAACAGCAGGATGGACAGAGTTTTGTCGGCCTGATTTCAAGAGGATTTGTGTCTATGACCAGGATCGCTCGACAGACAAACACTGATGTTTATTCAGATTCATAAACTTAGCGGAAAGTGCCACCTGCAGTTCCTTGGTTTGGTGACGTGCTCGCATCGGCTGACATCAGAGAAACGTTCCCGGAGGAATGAAGGACTGACTTTTACGCAGGAGAAATGGAAATAACACGTGGCATTTGGGCAAATACAGTGTGGATTTGCAGAAAGTGGAGAGAAGTGGAACGTTGTGCTTCAGGTAAGAAATGCAGAGCCACATCAGTCACAATGAGATTGTTGAAAGTCAAACGGACACAATGATTTTTGCAGATGCTTTAATGATATCTTAAGAAACTATTTATGCAAAGTTCAGTCATTTCTTTGTCTTGTCTCATGACCCGTGCGCTTTGTGCGGTCTCTGTGTTAGAAATCAGCTAAAAAAAACATAGGCAGCAATAAACCTACTCAACAAAATTATGACGGATAAAAATCCCTCATGACGGATTTTTTTGGACCTTGTCCGTCACGGTGACGGATTGGAATTAAGTCTAGTGTAACCACTGTAACGAACCCAACCGTAGCCTGTCAATGACGGTAATTTTCGTCATAAGCTTTTTTTTACGTGCAGCGATAGCGCGCTCTCTGGTGCACGTGTTCAATTAATCAGCATTAAAATAGCATGATGCAGTTTCATATATTCACCAGCAGAAGGCAGTATCGCATTACACAAGAGCGCAGCGGAAGTCAGACTCACATGTTGTTCTGTTTACATTACGGAGCGCTGTTGCCTGTGTTTACGTGATCGTCAGCCTCTAAAGGATCGGTTTTCATTATCAAACGGATTACAGGCAACACATCTTGGACTAAAACATTGTTGAGTGAGTTAGAGCAGATATTTGATCTTTAAAATGAAGAAAAGACGATCCTACAGGACTAGGACTCTGAGGAGAACGACACATGCAGCGAGTCTCAAGAGAAAAAACTTCTTCTTCCGTGAGCGAGCTTAAAGTGTCAGAGTAAGTCAAACTACTGTAATTCTTCATGTTTGGAAGGTTAATATAATCTATGCCCCATGAAAAAGGCTGAATCTATAGAATCTGTATCAGAAAGAAGAAAACTGCTGTTCTACCTCCTCGCCTGTACCACAGCTTTTGTTGGTTTAAAGATGAAAAAGACACAAAGTCCTCATTGTTTTAATCACGTGAAGCTTGTATGTTTATCCTAAAAATGTTATTTAATTGTGGTAGTTCATTTTCTTTCACCAAAAAGTAGTACAAACTGAAATAACAATAACTTGAAGTTTGATTTAGAAAAAGGGTGTTATCTCAGAAGTTTCTGGTCAAACGCTGAAATCTAATGAAAACAAGAATTTCAAATGCCTATAAAAAGAGAACGGATTAATGTAGAATAATAATTCTTTTTTTAAATGAAAGTAGACAGTTGTAGGTCTCATTTGGTGTATAACATGTCATGATTCTAGTTGCACAAGGTTTTTGGTGGAGCTGTGAATATTGCTTAAAATGAGCAAAAAGGCCTGGCAGGGAAGGAGGGTCAAAGTGAGAATAGGCTGGCAGTGAAAGAGTTAAAAGAGAGAAAAGCTGTACAGAAGTAGTTCACCAAGAAAACTCAGCCTCATTGAAGGACAAGACAAAATGAGTTTTAGTGAGAAACAAAGACTTAAATCAATTAACTTTTCTTTGTTACAAGGACACACTTCACAAGATGCAATTTCAGAGCACTTCCACTAATCCACAGTTTATAAAAACACACCTTTGGTCAAGCAACTACATCTACTGTGCTATCGAACATTTCAGTCTAAAACTAATCCAAATCATTAAAGCATGGCACAATAAACCGTTTCAGAGAATTCCTGGAAGTTCACATGAGATTTCAGACCTTTATGTTGACAAACTGACATCAATTACCCAAAGAGTCAAGAGCCTTCCAAAGGTTATGCGGCTGCTTTTAACCTGGATCTTGTATGGAGATGTGGCACAAGCCGGAGCCTCCATGGAGCTTGTTGTCTGTGGGGAACCAGTTGCTTGGAAACCACATGAATACATTTAAGACCTTGCGCCTCTGTTTGTTGCTAACACGTGTCTTTTTTTTTTTTTTTTTTTAAACCCTAAAATCAAATGGAAATGTAAGGCTGTATATAAAGAGGAGAAGCTGGGTGTTTGAAGCAATTCAGACAAGAGCTGGAAAAACGAAGATCACAGCTTTTCACCACTGCAAAGGTTATGTTTTGTATGTTACATATGTTTCTAAAACAGCCTAACAGAAACACCAAACATACAATGCTCCGCCTCAATATTCGGCTGTAAAGGCCACTGTATCTGTTTTCAAAGTGGAAGCAAACAGAGTGATTTAATCTTAAGGTTTAGTTGTTACAAGTTTTGTATTGCAGGCCTTTTCATTCTAGAATGTGATTATGTCATGAGGCCAGATGGTGGGCATGAGTTTTCTTATTAAAACACTGCAATGTCTTAGAGGTCATTTTACCATAAATTTGAACATTTCAGTGATTAGACCAAAGCACTTTTTTATGTTACACCAAAAGTACATTGAAACACATTTAGTTTTTAGCTGTCCCTCCATCTGTGGCCTGAGTGTGTGTGTGTGTGTGTGGTCGGGGGGTGGGGGCACTGGGGGGTGTTGGGGAGTATGTGTGTGAAGTTTGGTGTTTGTGCATAGGATGGTGTATAGAATAGAGCTGTTCAGAGACAGCTTATCCTATTGTAATATGAGCACTACATTCAAATATGCATATTGTTCAAAATTTACCCACATACTCTCCAACACCCCCCAGTGCCCTCCACACACCCACACCCCGCCCCAGGTGAGGCCACGCCCCCAGGAGCCTCCTAAATCCAAACATGTCCTGTCTCCTGGTGGCTCCATAGGAAAGCATGGGGAAACTGTGTACACACAATACATCATCAAGTCTAAATTTCTATGTTTGTAATGGAAGTCAATGGGACAAAATGGCTCCAAACTACAAAATCATCCAAGTCAAAGTCAGGGCTGATTTTGAAAGGTCCAAACAAATCCAGTTTAGATTTTCATTTTATAAAAAAAAAAAAAAAAAAAAAAAAGCCATTTTGTGTCACATTTTAACCTCCTCTGAGAATCTGCTTTTGTATAAGTCTCTAAAAATATTTTCAGTCAGAACAGAAGCAGATTAACAGATTAAACCCAAAAAAGTTTGAAAACATATATATTTTACTTTAATTTTACAGCCGTCCAAAAAAGCGGTGTGAAAGGGCGCTAACAGGAGATCAGGGACACAATGGTTGTTGTTGTTTTTCCATTATGATTCCACAGACTTCAGGAGCATCTCCACCGAAAGAACCAGAAGTAAAGCAAAACAAACCTCATTTTGAGATGCTTGAAATAGATTTTTTAGTTTTTTTCTGGATCCGGTGTCAGTTACCAATCAATAACTTTCACAGAACGTGAAAGTGATGAATACATTCACACAGTGTCTGGAGGCGGTCTTGGTAAATGCGAGTCGGGTCCAGAGGGACGGTTCGGAGAACAGGTAAGTTTAGGAAAAGGGTTTGGCTAATAGGTTAGATAACTAAAACAAACATAACAGTAATAAACCCTTTACCATGGCACCCATCTCACGTCTGTCCCTCCTGTGTCTTGTATCTGTGTTAACAATAAACCACTGAGCCATATAAAAGTAGTGCCACTTACTGTATTGTGATATTCATTCATACATATTATGAGTGAACATCTGGGTCTGAGGCGCCTCTGGACAGAGGTAAGTCATGGAGGTGAACAGGCTTCATGACTCAATGTTTGACTGATAATTGTCCCAGAGGAGGCCCACTCATCTTTGTTTTCTTTAGAAAAGTGAGGACTGTAGCAGAATTTTTCTACAATATTGCACAAAATACATTTTGACCCATTCAAAATGTCCCAAAGTGTGGTTTTAATGTTCTAATTCTAGTGAATTGTGTAGTTGACTTCTCACCTCCAGAAAGTTACACAGTGCACCTTTAAGTTATGTTCTGAACTTATAAAAATGGGTTTAGAGCAGTGGTTCTCTATTTGTTCACTGCTTAAAACAATATTTGACTCCAAATACCCCAGATCTAAGATAATAAAAACAATGACTGATTGTAAATAAGGCCGTTTTAAAGGTCGTCCAAAAGGGAACCAAAACATGAAAAGGAAAAAAAAATAATAATTTCTCTGGGTAACACCAGAGGCAGTCCAAGTACCACAGTTTGAGAAACACTAGTATAGTATTGCGTTTAGTGGCCTCTTACAACACTCACTGAAAAGGCAATAAGGGTGAAGTGTCTTGCCCAAGAACACAATTCCGAGTTGAACATGCAGACAGAGGTGTATTATTAAAGCGAAGCAGAAGCACTTACAGCGTTTGATTCATGAGATCCATCTAATCAGTGCTTTCTTTCTCACAATCCCACAGCTCTACCTCTCCCCTCCTCCTCTGTAACCCTCGCTCTCACCCCTCCTCTCTCTCATCCCTTCTTTATCCTCCTTTCATTTTGCTTCTTCTCTCTGCTCTTTCTACCCCTCCCTTCAGTCTCCTGACCCTCTTTTCTTTCTTTTGCTTAATATTTCTCCCTATTTCATCTTCTGACCTGTCTTCTTTTCTTTCTTTCTTGTGTCTCCATCTCCTATCTTCCGTCCTTTTATTGTTTTCCTTTCATTGAACACTGCCTCACTCACACACCTTCTTCTCTAGCCACTTTCTCTTCCTTCTTACTTACTCCCTCTCTCATCCACTTCTTTTCCTTTTGCTCCCAATTCTCTCTCTCTCTCTCCCTTTTACTTTCTTTCTTTCCTCCATTGTGTTGTATCTTTCTCTCTCACATAGCTCCTAATTTTCTCACTCTCCTTTTAGCTTCATTTTAACCTTCTCATCTCTCACACATGCTATCCCTTCTTCTCCTTCCCTTTCTCTACCTCTCGTCTTTCTTACCCCATTTCATCTGTCAATGTGTTTTGTGTCTTTCTATCTTTGTTTCTTCCTTCTGTCCCTTCCCTCTCTTCTTCCTTACCTCCTTCATGTCCCTTCTCTCAATCACTTCCCCTTCTTCTTCTTCCCCTTTTTCTCTCTCCCTCTCTTCTTTTCCCTCCCTCTCTTTTCCCCTTCCCTCCACTCCGGTGTCCTACCTTTACCTTACCCCCGGCGTGGACTGCTCTTCTTAACACTTGCGAGGGAAGGTAGCGCAGACTGTACCAAGATTGTGGAAGAATTATTACCCAGCCCTATAGGCCATCCATCACGCCGCTGCCCCGGCGATGAAATGCAGGCCACAATGACTCCTATCTGGTATGTTAGACCTCATGCTCGTGTATTTATCACTGACTGGGCCCCGCACATGGGGTGATTCATTGTGCAGGTTGGAGCTGATACAACATGCTGACTACATCTTTGGGCACTGGTCCTGTGGTGGTGGCTGGAGTCTATCTGTGATTATGCAGCTTGTCTATAGTGCCCCACACACGGGACAGTAGGGATTGTAGATTTGTGGTTAGAGGGAACTGTGTGTGGTACTATAGACCCGGGGATGAGCGACAAGGACAAACAATTATTATCACAATATTCCTGGAGCCAGATGACGATTTTGATTTTATTACAAATGATGCAAACTTTCTCTTTTCTAGTTGTCTTGGTATGAAATAACATTATTTCCTTCTGTTTATTCTTCACTGTGATTGGCTAAGCCCAGCTCCAAAGACTGAGCAACCAGAGAAAATGTGTCTATATTTTTACAAACAGCTGCATTAAAGAGAGAAATGTAAATCACAATATGACAATTTCATTAAAAAAGTTTTTTATAACAATATGCCCAGCCCTTTTCATGTTAATAAGCATTGCTATAGAGTAGTTATTGAGAGTAAAACACTACCTTTTCCCTGGACTCTCACGTGATGTCATGTCTGAGGTTGTTATTGACACTCATGCTGTGCACTAGTGTCAGTTTGGATAGTGGTGGTCGAGGTTTTGAGAAAAACTGCTTTCAGAGGTCTCCAACCTTTTTCCATAGGAGAGCTACTTTTTTAAAACATTTAGTGATGAGCTACTATTATTAGAGATAACATGAACGTTAGATGTTTATATGAAACACTAGCCATTATCAGTTTGAATTGGACACAATTAAATATCTAAAGACACATTTGCATTAGAAACAGGCACGTATTAAAGTCAAATTTGTGTAATAAAGAGTTATGCAAATTCTTCAGAATCGTTTGGGGAGCTACAGGTGGTGGCGCGCTTAGGGATGTCATGATTAATCGTTTTTTCCAATAATCGCGAATATTTTTCCCCACGGTAGGTTATTCGTAGAATTTTTACAACTCACGGTAAACCGCAAACACGTCTTACGTCTTTCGTGACGTGTGACTGTCGTGTGGGCAGCACCAGCGGAGAACAGCGTTTCATCAACTCACCGCTAGTTGAAAGGCTGCTGAAGTTAGTGCTTGGATGGATCAACCCTCGACTTGATCCATCCAAAGAATCAAGTCGAGGGTTGTTTACAAGATGACCAGGGCATTGTGCGGGCTGAAAAGTGTCCAAGATAAAAAAAAGTTAACGCTAACACATCCAACATGATCCAGCGTCTTCGATACGATCATCCCTCGCTGTTCGGCCAAGTAAAGGTAAAGAAACAACGTAAATCCTTTAAACGAAGCGCTCCAGAGAGTACAAATAAACGAGTATTTATGCTTCATTTGATAAACGCTGACCTGTAAGTAAAACTAAAGCAGAGATGCGTGCAGGCGTCACATGATGACACGCTGGGAAAACAAAACGTGTGGATGACGTCGCCTTCGTGAGTCTCTTGACAGTTATTGCTTATAATATATTATTTGTTAGTAATCGATCCCTCATTGTAAGTATATTGAGAATAATAAAGCAATCAATAAAGGGACAATAATGTTTAAAAAAAAGCTTGATTAATAATTAGTTTAAAACACTAAAATATTAGGATGATTATTTAAAATTCCATTTATTATTTTGATTCTAAGCTACATCATACTTATGTAATACAAATAGTGTATTGTCACTCTCAGCAAATCAAATGCCAATAATTTAGATTGAAAAAATAAATTATTATATATGTTTTTTTTTTCTTTATGCCGATAATTGTGAATAATTGCAAAATCGTGATTTTTCCTTTTGCTACAATCGTGATTCTAAACTTTGATATTGTGACATCCCTAGACGCTACTAGCTCTCGAGCTACAGGTTGGAGACACCTGGCTTAGATGCAGATGTCCTCACACGCAGTCACACTGAAGAACTACACAGAACAAGAAGAAACAAAGATAAAGGAATTCTGTACCATGGATAATGTCTACACAGTTGTTGGTAAAGAAGTCAGTGCAAATGGGAACCCGCGCCTACAAGACTATCTGAAGACAAAATGCCACCTTGTGAACATAAAGCAAGTATCATCCAAACGAGCACACTTCCAACGAGAAAAGGAAATGATCAGCGAAACAAGGAGTATTACAATAAAATGAGAATCTGCTACAGGAAGTCGGCGAACCGCGTACTTCAGAAAAATGCAGCGATCTCAAGATGGCCGTCGAGACGTTGCATGCAACAGAAGGATATTGGTGTGCATCAGGGTTGGCACATCAGTCACAGCTGCACTCACCACCAACACTGGAGCTCCACAGGGATGTGTGTGGAGTCCCTTTCTCTACACCTTATGTACTAATGACTGTACCTTATACTCACCTACTGTAATATACCTCAAATATGCAGAGGACACCGCACTCCTGGGCCTTCTCACAGACAACCATTCACTTCAGCAATATCACAACTCAGTCATACAGTCTACCTTGTTGTGCAAACAAAACCATCTTCAACTGAATCTTAGCAAGACAAAAGCCTTGGAGCCTCTGTGCCTCAGCATCCTACCATCATCGAAAACACTGTAATAAAAACTGGAACATTTCAAATACCTCGGACTGACAATAGACACTAAATTCAGCTTCACTCAACACACACAGAAGAAGAAAAGTAATCAGAGACTATCAGCTATTTGTAAACTAAAAGGACTAAATGTCCTTCTGTTTTTATTTAAGTATTGTGCAGCCCATTCTGACATAGCATGCTCCACCTTCTTTTATAATCTACTCACACTCAAAAATAAGACTATGCTTACAAAAACAACAACCCCCAACCTCACCCAGCTCAACTCTAAAGTCATCACACACATTGATGACAGCATCAGACTCACCCACTTCACCAGGACGGAGATACAGAACACTGAGATTCAACCCTTTTATCCTCTCAGACATAACTGCACTGAACCAGACCTGAACACAATTCAAGTTTACCACAGAGTCTTGCTGTCCCTGTTAGTAAAGTAGATGTCAGTATGCTATGTTGTGTATATTTTCTCAAATACAAACTTACATAAACTTGGTCAAAGTTTAGTTTTCAGCCTAAGGTCACTGTAGGCTTGTCAGTGCATGAGCTGGAAGTTACGAAACAGAGAAAAGCAACACAATACCAGAATCCTAAGGGCGGCAACTCAACACTACATTCTAAATAAAATGAGTTTATTGAGTAAGGAGAAGCGCTTCGAGGGGATTTCTGTTGTATTTATCTGTTTATCCTCTTCCCCTCTGGAACAAGCATTTTACACTTTCAAAACACTGTTTCTAGTGCTTGCAGTGGTTCTATTTTTGTTATTCTGTTTCACATTCAGTCCAACTCTTCTGAAATAATAGGCCTTCTTTGTCCTTGGAGATTTTCATTCCATTCATCCTTGGTCATTTTTTTGTAAAACACAAAAAAGTGTAAAATTCAGTCAGGTATTACATGTTTGGATTTAACATGCCTCAGAAAAGATAAAAGTTCATATTACGTTTTAGCTTTTTGTAAAAACTTTATGCAACTTTAGCTTTGTTCATTTTCACAAACTTGTGACTTTTTTAGCTTCACTCACACTCAACCCTGTTTACGTACCTGTGTTCTTTGCTTCTTCCTTTGAGCCTCTGAAAACACTCAGTTTCAAGTATCCATAAAACACATCTCCACAAACTACTCAGACTTGTTCTTAAGTTACGTCATACAAGTTAGTAAGTAAGCAAGTAAGTAAGTGAGTAAGTAAGCAAGTAAGTAAGTGAGTAAGTAAGTAAGTATATAAGCAAGTAAGTAGTAAGTGAGTAAGTATATAAGCAAGCAAGTAAGTAAGTGATAAGTATATAAGCAAGCAAGTAAGTAAGTAGTAAGTAATAGTAAGTAAGTAAGTAATAAGTAGTAAGTAAGTAAGTAAGTAAGTAAGTAATGAGTAAGTAAGTAAGTAAGTAAGTAAGTAAGTAATAAGTAAGTAAGTAAGTGAGTAAGTAAGTAATAAGTAAGTAAGTAAGTAAGTAAGTAAGTAAGTAAGTGAGTAATGACAATGTCTAATTACATGAAGCCCAAAGGCAGAGATGTTTGTACCAGATGTAGCTTACAGCTCATGTCCATCTGTAGTCCTGGAGAGGGGGGCACATTGGACATGTTTTTAGTTGTAGGAGGAAACCGGAGGAAAACCTACCTAAGTAAGTAAGTTAAAATTAAGAAAGGATTTTAAAAACATACATAAATAACACCACATTTTTACAACCAACATAGAAATGAACTGGGGCAGCAACACGTGTCATATTCTGCTCTGGAGCTCAACAGTGGAAGATTGCCCTGGTTCCAAAGTACATTTCCTATTGTAAAGTGCCACTGGCTTTTCGAAAAGTTTAAATATTAAGAGATTAAAGACATGCTTACTAGCCATGTGCTAACTCAGATCCACACTGCGATTTAGAACTAAAAAAACACATAGAACTAAAAAAAACATGTAAACAAAAGTTGGCAAAATTAAATAATAGCTTAAAACAGCAAATATATTAAATAAAAATGATCTTACGTTTCAAACATTAATAAAAAAAAAAAAAAAATAATAATAATTATATACTGTTATAAAATACTGTATATATATATATATATTATATTATATATATATATTACTGTTATATAATATACTTTTTTGTTGTTGTATATATATATTATATATATTATATATATTTATTTTATATATATTATTATATATATTTATTTATTTTTTTTTTTTTTTTTCTTTTTAAGAGAGACAGTCACTTCCCAAGTCAAAGCCCCACGTTCTCTGCTTTCAATTTCAAGATTTTTCAAATCTTTAAATTAAGCTACTAAATACATCTTTATATCTTTACACATTCTACAATTGTATTGATTTGAACAATTTAAAACTACTTTCTGGTCACAAATAAGAAATGAGCAGTGACATGTTTCAGTTTGTAAATATAAAATTACAAGCTTTTTTTTTTTTTTTTTTTGAGAAGGATCAAATTATTAGGTCACTGACATTTAAGTCCAAGTCCAATCTAAAAGTCTTAGCCTATTTTAAAGTTAAGTCTCAAGTCATCAGAATAGTGACCAAAGTCTGACTCAAGTCCATGGACCTGTGAGTCCACAGATCTGTTTTTTTTTTTTTTTTTTTTTTTAAGTTAAAATCCCAGTTTCACATTTGACAATGTGCGATGTGATTGGTCCTCAAACTCCCCACGATTAGGCCTACGCAATGAGGCTCAAAACATCCAATGGAATATTTTCAGACTGACATTGTTGGACTTAGAATCAGTTCGATGTTTGGTGTTATTTAGGATTTTTGTATTCATCCTTATTCTGCCCCACCCACTTTTCTTGTCAGTGCACTTCCTGTTTTGTTTTTTTCTTGTAAAATGATGATGATGCTTAAATTGCAGCATCTTTACATCCCTTTCATTATTATTTTGTCAGTATTTCGTCTTACATAATCTGCCTTTCTATTATTACCACCACATGCTTTTCTGGACTCGTCTTGGCCACTTTCCTACCAAGTTCATTATGCTCCCAATCTGTGACAGACTGCATTAGTTCTACGCACTGTACAGCTGCCAGCCCGCTAATCTAATAGTAATGTATAAATTCCTCATGGCAGGCCAATAAAACTCAGATTAGTTTCCCGGTGAAGGTAGAACGTTGCCGCGGTGACAGGCACGTGAATGGAGCTTTAGCATATCTCCAGCCACGGTTCTCCGGGGACAAAAGCTCTCCGTAATTCTGCTGTCATTCCGCTGTCTCTTCAGCGGTCCGTATAAGGAAAACGCTCGGATTTGGTTAACAGCGAGTTGATTCGATACACATGCACTTGGGCCACGTTTGTCACAGCGAGAGAGAGAGAGAGAGAGAGAGAGAGAGAGAGAGAGAGAGGAGAAAAACACAGTAAAGCGTCAAATGGATTATGCAAATTCCAAAACAAAATGGGTTTAAATGTCTTTTTTATAAGCAGAAAATGCTAAACTTTTTTTTTCCTTTTTTTTGACCGTGATAAAGACAAACTAAGCTAATCTTCCACTGCACGCCAAAATTGAATTAAGCAACAATGGAACTGGGGAGTGTTTTGCGTCCATGAATTATTCAGGAGGTAATCTGACATATATTACTGTTTTGGCGCGCACATTTTCCCCTTGCGCTCAGCAGCCGGAGATGTTTGATTAGCTGTTACCGTCAGAGCCGCAACAATGGAGGAGGCAAACCAGGCAACTGCCAAGGACCCCAAACTGAAGAGGGGCCTACAGAAACATGGTGAACTTAAAGGTATTTTTAGAACAAAAATGCTTCATGCTGTGGAAGGAGGAGACTTACAAACTAGGGCTGAGCACTGAAAAGAAACGTTCAGGAAATACTGGAACAAAAAGCAGACAACAGAAACACCACACCTGCCACATGTGCACTCTACAAACAGCAAAAAAAAAAATAAAAAACTAGGCTCCACGTCACAGCAGTTACTTCTTACTTCTCCCAAACAAACTGCATGAGCTTCGGACATACAACCGAGTATACAACTCACATGTTTTTTTTTTCACTTAAACAAACTGTTCATGAGCTTATGACTGTGTCTCCCAAACAAAGCACAGTGTGTCATCTTACCTTCTTAAACTGAAGAAACAAAGAAACATCGGGTCCAGAGCTACAGATACTATTCCAATAAAAGCACAGTGTCCAGTGTGAGCCTTTCCTTCAAAAGTCTACATGTTGGCTTTGTGTTGATCCATCGCCAAATGCATAATATAATTTAAACTGTCGTAACATTTTTTGCTTGACGCTCCAGGTGAAAGCAAGATCCCAAATGTGAGCCACTGTGGCAACAAGTCTGAGTAAACAACAATGTAATCCAGCCTTCTCATTCTCCTCTTTGTCTATGTAAAGAGAGGAGTCAAACTTTATGTGTCCAAACGTAGTCGTTGCTACGTAGCCGCGTGGGGCGACAAAGTGAAAGTGAAACATAAAGGGCAGCACTTCATGTGGAACAGCTCATTCGTGTGCATGTGCTTCGTTTAGAGTTGTAACTGAACAGAATGTGTGTTTTAAATTATAGCTCGGCAAATAACCTCGGCTGTACAAAAAAACTAATATTTTAGGTTTAAAAATATATTAAAAGAACGCAAGGACGGAAAAAAAAAAAAAAAAAAAACGCTGAGAAATCAGTCTTGAAAAGCAAGTACCATTAAAATACTGGTAACAAAAAAAATCTAGTGTACCCAGCCCTATACCAAACCACAAACGTTCACATAACAAACAATTACACTTTGCTTTTGTTTGAACATGGTGTTCACTGTGTGTGCTGGCAGGACGCAGATGTGATTGGAGTGAACACACTGAAAGTAGCAGCAGGAATCTCCTTTGCCATCCCAGCAGACAGGATCCGGCAGTTCCTCAGCGAGTCGCACAACAGGCAACGCACTGGTGAGTGAGCTGGACTAACTCTCTGCCTCTGATTGAGTCTGTGCACACTGGAGTCATCTTGTCATCATAGGAACTGCTCCATCAAAAAAGAAGTTTGTGGGCGTTCGGATGCTGACGCTCACCCCATCGTAATCATAGACAGATTTGTAGTTA
Organism: Mugilogobius chulae; assembly: GCA_038363315.1. Lineage (NCBI taxonomy): Eukaryota > Metazoa > Chordata > Actinopteri > Gobiiformes > Gobiidae > Mugilogobius > Mugilogobius chulae. The sequence continues at coordinate 13,145,475 of CM076397.1, read as the reverse complement.
CACATTCATTTATAATCTGTGGATTGTACATGTTTTGCGTTTGTTTAGGGCAGGGGTCGGCAACCCAAAATGCTCAAAGAGCCATTTTGGACCAAAAAAACAAAAACTGAATCTGTCTGGAGCCGCAAAAAATAAAAGCCTTATATAAGCCTTACAATGAATACAACACATGCTGTAAGTGTCTCTATTAGCTTTAACAACCTGTTATCAAAACGTAACAAAATGAACATTCAAGATTAGAGTACTACAAGTTGCTCCAAAATGTAAGTCGCACAAGCCAAAATACATATGTTAGGAGGGAAAAACATGTATAGATCGCACCGCGGACTACAAGTGGCACTTTTGGGGGACACGTTTATCCACCCGCTCCTGTTTAAGATTACACAGAGGCGAAGGGCTGCGCTGCGCTGATATGAGTAAAACTACACGACGCAGATCAAAACATGACTAAACTCTGCATAAACTAGCTCTTGAAGTGTCACTAAATCATCTGCAACAAGTATCGTGTACATTTGACGTTCAACAATGTGTGACTGGAGTGTAGCCTCTTACCTGACGCACAATCCCACACATCTCTTTCCGCTAAATCCAGTTTATTTTCCACGAACTCCACGTGTTATTTCAGTGTCTTCGTGCATTAAAAACAGTCCTTCATTCATTCTTTGGGTAACTTTTACTCCGCGCTGCTTGTTGTTGATCTCGAGTCCTCATTGTCAATGAACAGCTAGCTTCCCCGCTTGTTACCTCCCTGGTTGCGATAAAACTTCCACATTTGCAATGAAAGCAAATGATTTGGTCCAAAAACTGTTGAATCCGCTGTTCAGTCTCTCTCTTTTTCGCTTCTGGAGCCATGGCCCGACGCACCTGGCGGTTTGTTTACAGCAGTGCGCAGACCCGCGGACCTGATAGAAACACGTGTCATAAATGTTGAAATTAAATATTTATTCTACACGTTAATCAGCATCGGAAAACTTTAAGTGTTTGACATATTTTTCCTCCTAAACAAATTATATTAAAACAAAAAATATGTTCACACAATTTTCCACTTTTATATTTTTTGGACAAGCTCCATGAGCCACAAGGGGGGCGCCAAGAGCCGCATGCGGCTCTAGAGCCGCGGGTTGCCGACCCCCGGTTAGGGGTTCTTTAAGTTATTTATTGCAAAAAAAAAAAAAATAAATAAAATAAAATAATTAACAATAAACTCAAGCCTAGTCTCTTCAAGCTATCAGACATCATCCATGTACCTGTTTGCAGTTTACAATATGTGCATGAAATGTGAATGAAAAGGTAAACGTACTTGTTTATATTATTGCATCTCACAAGTATAAAACCGTGCACATGAAAAGGATGAGTAAGGAGCGGGACCGTAACGGAAAAGGCTGAAGGCTCATTTCTGAAGCTACATCATGTCACTGAGTAAGCATATAAAAGGTGATAATCTGCTTGTAAAATGTCCACACTGGATTACCGAACCGGGGTCACCTTCATTGTGCTAACGCTAAAATGCCCTCCCAAGGTCCCCACACCCACTTTCAAACATTATTAAATGCTCAGCCTCAAGGCCTACTCTATATTCATGACATAAAAGCAGTTGGTACCTAATATCTGTGAATAGCCTCCATCTTGTTCCGGTGAGCAGTGGTCGTCATCGTCCTGTTCTAGCCGCTCCGCCACCTTTATTGATCTCTCAGCAATAAACCAGTGCAAAAGCACCGCTGGAAATTAGATTTTTATACTGCAGAAATATGCCGGCAGAAATTGCATTACCGCAGCACATTCATAACATTTTTTTTTCTTAAACAAAGTTAGGAATTAAATCTGGGTCCTGCGGGTGTTTTTGTCGGTTTGCTGCCATCAACAAAAGCATCTTTAGGAGGAATGCCGTCTCTGGGGGAGTATTCATGAACATTATTGCAATCTCATTGTACCAAAGGCTTACGGCTTTTTTTCACTGAAGGACAGAGTGTTGACTGTAGAAACAGCTGCTGTTTCTGCTTTGCAAGCTGCACAAAGTAAATATTGAAATGGGCAAAAATGGGACGTATTTTGTATTTGTGGATTTTCTATTATCCTTATGCAAATGTATCATTCTGCAATTAGTGCCTCAGGACAGCGGGCAAAGCATGACGACGTCTGAGGATTCATCTCGACTTCATGAACCACGATTTCGAGCAGGATTAGCTAGCTGGAAGTTTAACCTGTTGTGCCAAATATACTGTGTGTGTATATTTATATACGTATATATACTGTATATATAGGAAAACTAATTGTCACAAAATCTTAATAACATTACCATTGTTGTCAGTGGATCGATCTCTTGCACCATCTTTGTTTTTCTTTCACCAACTTCCCTTCAAACTTTCAGCTTCAGTTTGTCCAGTTTTCTTTCAGTGAACTGTTTTCCCAGATGAATAATGTGTATCAGTCTGGTGGGAGCCAGGCTATGGTTGAACACGCACTAAAGGTTTTTTTTTAAAATGGTCGATTCTAAAGTTAAACTACACTTTGACTTATTTCAAAGCTTTGAATGTGTTTATGTTTTTTTGTTTGTTTTTTTTTTTTCATGGAAAGTTTCAGGTCAGAAAAGTCCAAAACTTACTATGTGCTCACTGGCCAATCACAATTCTACTTTATAATACTGTATATGACATCATCAATCACATTGCTCTTCTCTCCTCTCACCCCCTCTTTTACCCCTTCCTCAATCTTCCAGCGCTTCAGCTCCATATCTTCAAGATTTTGCCATCTGTTATAACTAGTGTTAACTTTGATTATAAATATATAAAAGTCAACCACAAGCAAAAGTGCACTGTGTAACTTTCTGGAGGTGAAAAGTCAACTCACAATTCAGTAGAAAACCATACTTGAGGATAGTGAATAGGGATGAATAATAATCATTCACGATGTTCATCTTGTCTTCAATAGTATTAGCAGTAATCGATTTCTTCTATTCACACAACTTTAAGTGAGTTGTATTTACCTTTTTGACATGTTTCGGCTGCTAGCTGCGAGCCATCTTCAGAAGCGTCACCGTCTCCGTGGTGACGTGTCGTTTATTAGATGTTACTTCCTGGAGGCGTGGTCAACCCGGTGCGACCTGGGTCGCTCGGACTGACCACGCCTCCTGCTGCCCGGTGGTCTCTGGAGAATGGAGTCCCAGGTAGGTGAAAGGAGGAACGCTCCTTCATCTCGATTGATGGTGTCTGGGTCTCGCTGCCTGATTTCTATGGCCTCCTTTGAACTTGTTGTTTTCAGCTCCTATGACCCGTCCCAGTCCCAGTTCATGATGTGATTGTTTCTCTTGCAGTGATCTGATATTGCTGATTTTAGGTTTTCTTGTTGTGTTTTGTCTTTACTTGCCCTTGTGAACCTTCCTGTAGTTTCCTGTAAACCATCAGAAGAACCGATGAGCCATCTTCAGAACCGGTGACGCTTCTGAAGATGGCTCGCAGCTAGCAGCTGAAACATGTTAAAAAGGTAAATACAACTCACTTAAAGTTGTCTGAATAGAAAAAATCGATTACTACTAATGAATAATAAATATATGATAAATTAATAAATAAATAAATACATACATACTAGGGATGGAACGATTCACTAAAGTTACGATTCGATCCAGTTTTCGATTTTGTTCAATTTTGTTAGTTTATCTATAAAAACTTTTTTTTTTTATTATTTTAAGACACAAAATAAACCCTAATACATGGCATTTAAAACAAAGCCACTGTTGTTAGACTTAGAACTAATGTTTTTTTTGTGTCAACATTCAATCAGTAAACAGTAATATGTAGTGTTCATATTTAGAGGTCCATCCACCCATCAGTTGTTAACGGAACATAATAAAACACATTCAGTCAGGTCTGGCACAAGTTCAGGCTTTGGTTCTTCAAACATTGTGACTATTCTTGTATTATTGTGTATATTATACAAATACAGAGTGTGTGTTTGTAAATCAGCAAAATTGATCGATTCTGGCCTTTCGATTCGATTGCCGCATACTTCGATCGATTTTCCATCCCTAATACATACACACATATACATGTACATAAAAAAAATAGATACATTTAAAAAAAAATCAGCAACAGGACAAACTTTGGAAACAAACAAACATGAGTGGGTCTCCTTCAAGCCAAATAATGTATTTCATGGTCATGCAAGGCTGTTCAAAGTAAAAACACAGATTTGTAATATTTATTTAGAGTAACTGACATACATGACAAAAACATGCATCTAATCAAGTTTATTATTGGCCTACAAGTTGCACTTTAAACTCTCGCCTGCAACTGTATTCATTTAGCACATCTTTTCTGCACTTATCAGCCCTATTGACAGTGATCAAATCTGCAGACATCTTAATTCATTTTCTGAGCTTATGAGTTGTAGAACATGTCCCTGTTTTCCAGAGTCTTTGATTTTGAGCTGTGTGGTAAGAATCATCAGGGACATGCATGAGTCATTATAAGTGGGGTCTAAACAGAAGTCTAATTGATGACTAAATGACTTTGCCCCTTCTTATATCAAAGATGAAATAACTCCTTATCATCCTAACCGTTCACTTCGCTCTCAAGATGCTGGACTTCTGGTGGTTCCTAGAGTCTCTAAAAGCACAATAGGAGGCAGAGCTTTCAGCTATCAAGCTCCCTGGTTATGGAATCAGCTCCCTGCTCATGTCAAAGACGCTGACACAGTCTCTACATTTAAGATTAGGCTCAAAACGTTCCTCTTCGGATTAGCTTATGGTCAGGTCAGTTAGGAACAGACTCTAAACCCATAGTTCTAGTCAGGCTGCCCTAGGAGCTGGGGAAAGTATGGCAACTTGAGCACTTTCCTCTCACTTCTGCCTTTCTTGTAAAGAATAATATATTACAGTTCATCTCTAGTCTGTTCTTTGCTATTCACTCGTTGTCCCCTGTAACTGTTTCAGATCGCTGCTGTTCCAGTGACATGGGCCGGACCACTGATGCCTGGACCTCCGCCCCACCTCCCTCTCCAGGATTGGCCTGTCCTGGTCCTGCTAGACGAGTCGTTTCCCTCTGCTTATGGACTCTGGTTCTACAAACATAAACTCTATAACTTTAGTCTTAGTTACATCTACAGCCTGTCCGTCCATGGGAGTGGATCCCTTCTTCACTGTGGTTCTCCTCCAGGTTTCTCTTTTTCCCTTAGGGTTTTTTTGAGTTTTTCCTTGCCGAGAAGGAGGGTCTAAGGACAGAAGGAGGGTCTAAGGACAGGGGATGCTCTGGACAATCATTCATCTGCTCTGCTAATAATCTGCTTTGACTTGCTTGATCAAATGTTTCATTGAATATGTATTGTTTTATTTTGATTTCCTTTGCTAAAATGAATAATCTTGGGAAGTCCTCAGAGACGACTGTTGTTGTGATTTTTGGGTTCGCTCATCTGGCTGCACTGCTCAGATCGGTGCCCTGTGCGCTCTGCGTTATGTGCGCACTGATGTACATGGCCTAACAGTGGATTTACACTAAGTGCAACTTGGATGCGAGTCATGCAGAACTTAGAAAGTGCTTAAAACCAATGCGTTGATTTACACCGTGCTCCGACATGTCCGACTGCGAGTGCGAGAGTTGCGCGACTCTGCGGAAAGAATCCGCATGAAGTCTATTTTTCCCGGAGACCGCAGCGGTCTGGTGCGGCTTTCAATTCATTATACGAGCGTTCTCGCGGGAATCTACGTGACTCCACGTGGCTTTGGACGAAACCGGACCGCAGTTGACAGCATCTGGTGTAACAGGCACTTAGCAAGAAACCCACACGTGTCCCGACCCGCACCAGCCTCGCAGTCTGTGTAAATCCAGCCTAACTGTTCTGGCAGATAAGGTTGCAGCCCTGTCTATTGATTTTAACTCAAACTCTATCAAAGTTTGCAAAATGTAATGTCCAAACTATATTAAAAAAATAATAATTATATTAAATAAATATAAGGAAGAAGATAGAAGAAAAACAAATTTGGGTGGAATGGATTGTTTTGAAACCTTAATGAGTCTCATTAGTCATGGACTTAAGCCTCACATTAGTCAGAACGCAACATATTTTATTTCTGTTTTTCTTAAATCAAGATTACATTTTAACATTTTAATTGTGATAATCAGTGGCTAAATATGAATAAAACCATTCTCTGCATTTGAGCTGCAGAGCTACAAGACCCAATCTTCATGTCATGTCTTGTCTCTTAAAAACCAACATAACCAGACCAGAAACATGCTCCGCACAACTACAAACTGTTACATAACTGAGGTACATGCAGTAGCTTTACCTTGCTAAAATGTTCACTAAAACTGTGCAGTATCTTTTATTGGCCTCCTTCCACTTCGCTCCTAGATACTGATGTACTACCCTGGTCTACAATCCTTCAAAATGAACAGTCTTTTCTCTTTTCTGCTCCACAAGAAATATTTTCCATCAATATGCTCGCAATCCCGTGTTCATTCCCCACCCATCATCCACAGTGTCACTTTTCAGCCGATGTGGAGCCGTGCCTTCAATCAGACGTCTTTTGTACTTGCGCGTTCATGCTGCGACTTTGCATTTGACTTCATACATATTCAATGCACAGGAGTCGCTCGGTGTTATAAGCTTACGCAGAGGTAATGCGTTTTACTCAGATTCTCTCCATCTAGGAAAACAAACATGCGGCGTTATTACTTTAGACTCTTTCATTTGGCCGTCACATCCGGAAATTGTTCTCATGATCTATGGTAATGTGTGTGCGAGACTTCTGCGCAGCACAGGCTTGTATAACGGACGATTTAAGGAGCTTTTAAAAGAGCATTTGTCTCTGTCAGCTCCAGATGAACTTGTTTAAGGTTCAGGATGTTGTCAGTCTTTGCATATTTGAGCGTAGATAAAGATGATTTAGCAATTAGATAAGCATGTGTGAGAGCTTCATGGAGAGACAGGATTTAGGAGTTAAAGAGACATAACACTTCTGTAGTGATGGGTGAAGATTAATTATTTGATTCTTTCACTGCCAGCTCTTTTATTATTATGCACATTTTGGTAATTTGAAACATTATTCACAGCTCTACAAAAAAAAAAAAAAAAAAAAAATATATATATATATATATATATATATAGATATAGATATATAGATAGATAGATAGATAGATAGATAGATAGATAGATAGATAGATAGATAGATAGATAGATAGATAGATAGACCATACCTTTATACTTCATTTACATCTGTATTCCTGGAAGAGAGAAGTCACTGCTGGACATGTTTTTAGTGGTAGGGGAAACTGGTGCACCACAGTGGAACATACACAGTCCTGGGAAGAACACGCAAACTTCTCATGGAAAAACCTGGCAACCCAGGACTTTCTTGCTTCGAGTCTGCCTGTACCTGTGCTGCTGGGTGTGTTATGCAAAATAGTCAACCCAATTTCACAAGACAACCTATACAAAAAACATTTGGACATGCTTCTAGTTGTTTTAATGGCTTAAAACATTTAATTTTTTTTGTTAATGTAGCAAACATGGTTAAATTTAAGATTTCAGTACATTTTTTTCTTGTTTTCACCCATTTTGGCAGCGACTTTCCAGAGATTTCCTGATTCTCAATACTCTTCTCAGCATTGCACATTTTCTCACTCTTTTCCCTTCTTCAGTTGCCTGCTGAAGAACTAACTCACACTGTTTTTGCCAAAGGCTTTCTCTGGCCATGAAAAACCCGACCTTCCATTTGCCTGACAAGAGTTCAGCGTGACTCCACTCATACGTATGCACACATCTCCTCCTGTACAACAGTCATCTGAGCCTGCGGACAGAACTGCCAGAGAGACAACCTCGCCGATGAACTCTCTCCTCAGGGACATTACTATTGATAACCAAGTTTCGAATCATTTAATACCATTAGAGACCCTTCTTCCCCCATGCCTCATAGAAATGTGCCATCACCTCGCGCAGAGATGATCAGGGGTGATGATGCAGTGGAAGAGCTGGAAGATTTGTTAATAAAGTTAATAGAATGAGCTCTAGGGAGAGTTCTATTTCCAGGCATGGTTGGAGTATGTTTGGAAAAAGGCCCCTGCAGACAAGACAAGTCAAACATTAGATCAGTGGTGTGGACTATATCGGTCACGCTCACTGGATAAACACACATCTGCACCAGTGGGGGGAATTAAAGAGGAAAATACAACTGGATATATGAGCCGTAATAAAGATAGGGAGGTTTTAAATGGATTTTCATCGGGAGCAAGATTCAAAGTTTAAGGAAATGATTGAATTGAACAGTTGAGAACAAAAATCTCTAAAGATTTTTATATGACTTACACAATGAACAGCTTTTATTAAGTAGGAACAAAGGATAGTAAATATGTAACTACTCTGAGCTGGAGTCGATGACAGTGTCATAAAGCTGCTGTTGTTGAACTGGGTTTACATGACCTGATCACAAGACCCTGATCACATGACCCTGATCACAAGCTTTTGATGGGGTACAACTATCATTTAATATCATGTATCTGCACTCTGTTAAGTCTTTAAAATCCATAGTCTTTATCTGCAATTAGATGTGTGTCAGTTTTAGTCTCATCAGGAGAGTGGATCTGTCCCTCTCTCTGGTTCTCCTCAAGGTTTTCTCTTTCCCAGCTGTTTTTTTTAATTAATATGTATTACTTGGAGTTCTGAGTTTTTCTTTGTCTAGAAGGAGGGACAGAAGGACAAGGAGTATATATATATATTTCTCGTTCATCTGACTTCAGCTCAGAAGCTTTAGTGACCAAATCTTCAGTTCAGTCTGTCGTGGGATTCACATAAACTAGACGTCTCTAAAAGTCCAGTCTTGTGTTTTAGGCCAGTGGTAACAGTGGTTTTAGGGTAAAGACACACTGAGCTGAGTTCTCTGTGGAAATGTAAATGTACATTTGACCAAAGCCACATGGCAGCTTAACCTGAATATTCAACGGGAAAATAAAGTTATCATTGTATATATCCTAAAATAAAAGCTGTGACACCAATTAACATTTGTAAGTGATGACAATTAAACCAGTGACTCCAAATATTAAAATAAATCTGTAAACGGCTGTTTTTGTAGCAGCTTTAAGGCAATTTAATTACTTGCGAATTAGTCACTGTGTCTTAATATTAAAATTAATTGGCAGTGAAGTGTTGTAGACAGTAATTAAACTTTTATAATTCTATTTAGACATTTTCAAAATGAATTTGATAAACCTTCTGCACAAAACAGTTCAGATGAAAAGAAATCTGCTCATGATTATTGTTTTAATGAGAAGAAAAGCAGCCAGACATTTACAGAAAGGACTAGTTAATTAAAACTTGTACTTTTGGTTCTGTACTTTGAATGCTTTTTCACTGAAACACTGAGGACAAGTGTGTGTGTAATAATGTGTCCTCATGTTCCCTCATTTACAGCTTATTTCATATTGTTGATCAGAATGCACCTTCTGATTGACTGAACCTGAGAGGAGTCAGAATTCCCAAAGTACATACTCACTCTCTCTCTCTCTCTCTCTCTCTCTCTCTCCTCCCTCGTATGTTTATATAAATACATACATTCATATGTCTGCAGTTCCTAAATGTTTGTACCTTCTTATTTATTCTTACAATCAGCTGCTGTGGCCTGCATCTGTCTGGATGTATGGAAATGGAAATGCAGCCATCGCCCCAGGAGGCTGATTCCACACCGAGGCTCTTGATTACTAGAGCTATAAACGTGTGATGTTTGTTTGTTTGTTATTTTGTAATGATTTGAACTAAGAGTCTGGTGTAGTTTGCTCAGTAGTTCTCTTCTCATTTTGAATCATTGTGATTACAGTTGCATTTTTAGACTTGTTTTTGTGCTGCTTCTTGGACAAGTCATCACTGTGAGACTGACCTTTGCATTGAAAAAAATAAAATAAAATAACTTTAAGTAATGATAATCCAAATAATACACATTCCTGTGGGATGGATCAATATTTTCAGCTACAGTCTCCATTGTATGGAAGCACAGTTCTTTTGGAGCGAGTGGGGACCATACTTCTGTTGTAGCCTGATCCATCGTAGGTGATTGTTTTTTATTTATTTATTTAATTTTAATTTTTGATGAAACTAATCTTTTTGGTTGTTTTGTCATTCAGAAAAGTATAAACGTGTGTCAGTGAATGTTACTGTTTCTGTGAGATTAACTTACAAATAAAAAGCAACAGTTCAAACCTTACACAAGGTCAAAGGAGAACAGTCGACTATCACAACTCGGGCTGGTTCTGGCCAACACACTGCTTGACTCCTGTTTGTTGATTGGACGACCGCACTTCCTGCTTTTGGGAGCTGGAGTGGAGGCTCTGTGGCACCGGCCTGGCTACTTATTTTGTACACCTGTCCAAAAATGCAGCAATATTGGATGTATCTATTGATTTGAAACACAACAACATATTGTACTGGCATTCAACCAAAGAATATGTAAAAAGCCTTTGGCTGTATGTTGTGTAAGCTATGAGCTACTGCTGCTAAACAAATAACAAGGAAATGAGAAAAAGTAGAGGCCCCAATGGAATGAATCAATGGTAATGAAAATATCTAATATGGAAACAATGCCACATAATATAAAAGGAAAGGAATTCTGCAGGCACCTCAAACATATACAGTATATACAGTTCCGGTGCACGCATGCTGGTGCGTTTTTGGCTGCCGCTGCCTCTGTGTTCATATTTTAAGTTTTAATCGCCCGTGGATTCTGCATCTGTTGTCTGCATGTGGATTAAAAAACTAATAATCCCATCACATTATATGAACTGTCATCGTCTTTGTGCGAGTGTTGAAGCTGCATTAGCTTACCTGTTGTGCGTCACCTAGCAACAGCCAAGACGCTAACACCTCCACACAGAAGCAGCAGCTCCATCATCAGCTATCATCATGTGGATTAACTATGTGTGGCTGGCACTAGAGACCTGCACGGGACTAGATTTTCATGACCGCTCCCGCCCGATCCCGAAGCATCCGTGACCGTTCCCGCCCGATCCCGACGCCCCCGTGTGCCTGCCCGCCCGTGAAGCTCCTGCGGGTCCCGACTTTTTTTTTTTTTTGGTGACACGGAGGTTGCGTGGCGGCCCCAGGGCAAACCAACATGGACACAAATGACTAAACTCTGCATAACTCTCTGCATCTAGTTTTAAAATGATTAAGCACCAGCCTAAATAATTTGCAACAAGGCAATTATGTTCGTTTGACACATTCAATCATAAAGCCATGATGTCTGTGTATTTCTTACCTTAAATACAAAGCTCCTCACACCTCCGGTTTCTGCTAAACAAACACTTTATTTGCCCAAACTCCGTGTGTATTATCTCCATCTCCCCGTGCGTAAAAGCCAGTCCTTCATTCACTCCTCTGGGAAAGCTTACGTCCGTGCTGTGGCTGCTGCTGGCGAGGACGCACAGATGCTCCGATACGCACGCTAGACTAGGAAATACAGCAGTGAGTTTACGTGTCTGCACCTTGCAGGTGTCCGTGTTGTTTCTCTCTGTTGACCAGCAGCGCGCACAAAGCCGTATTTCTTTCTCGCTACGTAATATTTTTAAGACAGCGGAGAGAGCGCGGGTCCGGTCGGGTCCCGAGGCGTTAAAACCGCCCGATCCCGAGGGTTTGCTCACGGGTCCCGTAGGTCCCATGGGAATTCCCGGCCGATGCAGGTCTCTAGTTGGCACTCCTCTGGTTCGTCCTGTTGATCATCCACCATCCAACGACAGCCCTGTTCCAGTATTCCGCCTCCGAGTTTAAGCTCCATATTCATCCACACAACGCACCAGCGCCTGCTCTGCTCCGTAACCCGGACATTATCTACGTGCCTCGCCGTAGACCCATTCACCGTGGTTCACGTCGGCTCTTCCAGTTGACAACACCAGCTCAATACCATCACTCTGGTCCACTGCTCGCTGCCCGAAACGCAACAACACTCGCCGTGCTAAGCGTGTGCTAGCCCGCATCCCGAGGGCGGCTAACACGGCACCCGGCAGCACTCCAGTCAACTTCGGTCTTCTTAACACCCGCTCTCTGACGAACAAGGGTCATCTCGTTCAGGATCTTCTGACGGACCGTAAGTTAGACTTTTTGTGCTTAACGGAGACGTGGCAGCAGCAAAACGACTTCTCACATCTCAACGAGGCTACTCCTCCGGGGTTTTGTTTACCCAACCTTGTATCATTTCCCGAGGGGGCGGTCTCGCGGTAATCTACCGCGAGAGTTGGAAAGTAGCGCCTGTGACTGTGCCTGTCTATCACTCGTTTGAGGTCACTGTATGTTAGCTTTCTGACATACAGTTGCCACCCTCTACCGACCACCAAAACCCAATAAGGATTTTATTTCAGACTTTGCAGCTTTCATGACTCATGTTTCCACACTTTCTTCAAATGTCATCTTACTAGGGAATTTTAACATTCACTAGGACATTGCCACTAACTCACAAATGATTTCACATCCTGCTTAGATAGTTTTGGTTTACAACAGTTTGTTAATTTTCCCACTCATTCAAATGGACACATTCTGGACTTGATCTGCTGCTCAGGTGTAATACCTATGGACTGCTTAGCCAATTACATCCGCTTTTCTGACCACTCATTCCTTACATTTCACGTCAATCTGCCTCTTTCCAAAACCACCTGCACCATAACATTCAGCAAAATTAAGGACATCAACTTGGACACTTTATCCACCCATATCAAAAACCTTCCTGGTACAGACAGTCTCTCTGCTCCTGATCATCTGGTTTCTCACTACAACACTCATTTGCACAACAACACACTTGCTCCACTAAAAACTAGATCTGTCTCATTCACTCACACTGCACCCTGGTACACCCCCACTCTCAGACAGTTAAAAGCAAAAGGCCGAAAACTGGAACGACTCTATAACAAAACTGGACTATCTATTCATAAAGACATGTACTAACACCACATTACTCACTATAAAGACTGCATATCCAAAACCAAATCCGCATACTATTCCAGTTTAATCAGTTCAAACGAAGGTAATTCCAAAGCTATTTTTTCTTCATCACTAACATCACCAACCCCCCTAACTCTCTCAATCTCATCTCTATTCTTGACTTTTGCAACACTTTGGCCTCATACTTTTCCTCAAAAATCCATCTTATTCTTCAACAACTCACCCCTTCCTCTGCTCCATCTGCCTCTCTATCATTTTCCATTACAACTCCTCTCTCTTCATTTATCCTACCCTCTGTCAGTCAAATTTCTACTCTCATCCAAAAGTCCAAACCTCTTCATGTCAACTTGACCCCTTCCCACTGTTCTAGTTAAAGCTGTTCTTCCATCTCTGGCCCCTCTCATCACTAATATCATCCATGCCTCCCTCTCTACTGGAACTGTTCCGTCTGACCTGAAAACTGCTGCTGTTACTCCTATTCTCAAAAAAAACTGGTTCTGATCCCACTGATCTCAATAACTTCCGTCCCATCTCTAACCTTCCATTAATCTCCAAAATTCTTGAAAAAATTGTCTCTGCTCAACTTCACTCTCATCTTTCTTCCAATAATCTCTACAAACATTTCCAATCTGGCTTCCGTCCTCTGCATAGCACTGAAACAGCACTTCTTAAAATTACTAAAAAAACTCTCCATTAACTTCAACTGGTTCAAAATTCAGCAGCTCGTATCATTACACATGCACACACCCTCCATTAACCACATCACACCCGTCCTACAACAGCTCCACTGGCTCCCCATCACACACTGCATTCAATACAAAATTCTGCTCCATACATTCAAAGCCATCCATAATCTTGCACCTCCATATCTATCTGATCTCTATCCGCTCCTCCTCCTCTCTCCAGCTCTCTGTCCCTCGCCCGGCTTGTCACCATGGGGAGCAGGGCTTTCAGCCGCTCTGCTCCCCAGCTCTGGAACACTCTCCCACCTGATCTTCGCAACACAGACACACTCACACACTTCAAATCCAAACTTAAAACTCATTTGTTCAGACTGGCTTATTCACTGTAAACACAAATGCACTGTCTTATTGTTTGATTTTACATGTTATTTTTAATTGTATTTTTAACTGTATGCTTTTAACTATGTTGTACTTGTAAGGCGACCTTGAGGGGGACTAAGAAATAAAATGTATTATTATTATTAGTTCATTCATGGCAGAAACCATATAAATACTGTATATTTGTAGAGAACCACACTATTTCTGAATGTCTGTTTCTGACTTTCTACTACTTCTATAGATGTTTGATATGTTTCATTGAGATTTTACAAATAAATCAATGCATCTAAGTAAATGTTACTGATGGTTACGCGCTATAAAGAACCAGCAAAGAGTCTTCTGCTCACACAATCATTGTTGCATTTGCCTTTCTTACAACTGAGTAATAAAAACCTTTTGTCGGAAGTTCCATTATGAACTTTATAAACAAGCCAAGCATCATAAAAAAGTATATTGAGTAAGCTTTGTTTTTCTTCCATTATGCAAGATCCCAAATATAGGTAAAAATCTCATCTTAGAAACCGGCCCCCGCAAAGCAGTGAAGTGCAATTATGTTTATTGTCTTGCGTAATGGCTTACAGAAGCAGTAAAGCAATAAGGGCTGGGTCTGACGATGCACAAGCTTCACGTTAAAGCAGCGTCGATGAATGATGACAAACATGTAAGAATAGCCCTGGCAGCTCGTTCGGCTGCTTTTATTACTCCGCGCAGGGCTACAGTGCGCGAGCGCCATTTCCTCCGTCTGGGCACAGTACAACAGAATTAAAGATGCATGAGATTATACCATGTCCAACAGCCAGCCGAGCACAGTGAGGCAGACTGACCTTGTGGGTATATTCAAACTCTGCTCAACACTTGTGAATTCAAAATACTGAAGCAGAAGTTAAAGAAGGCAGCTGAATACTAGCTAATAGAAAAGACAATTCAGAACGTGAGAGATCATTCTCTTACTGCTTTGACTTTCTTTCATTTACTTAATCCTTCTACACACGACATGTTTCCTTTACAAGTTTGGGGATGAATGGCCTGAGGAAGGATTTTCTATTATTTTGTGGTTTCTCTCCTTCTGTCTGTGCGTCATTGTGACTCATCATGTTGAGGTTCACGAGGCTGCCCTAGGAGCAAATATACTGGGGAAAGTCTGTGCTCTCACTTCTGCCTTTCGTTGTCCCACTCCCCTCTCAGGGAGTGTAACTGTTTCAGATGTGCTGTTCCAGTGACGTGGGCCGGACCACTGATGCCGGACTCCCTCCTCTTTCTGGACCTTGCCCCACCTCCCTCTCCAGGATTGGCCTGTCCTGGTCCTGCTAGACGAGTCGTTTCCCTCTGCTTATAGACTCTGGCTCCACAAACATAAACTCTATAACTTTAGCCTTTTTCCTTTAGGTTTTTTTTGAGTTTTTCCTTGTCGAGAAGGAGGGTCTAAGGACAGAAGGAGGGTCTAATGACAGAAGGAGGGTCTAAGGACAGAAGGAGAGTCTAAGGACAGAAGGAGGGTCTAATGACAGAAGAGGGTCTAAGGACAGAAGGAGGTCTAAGGACAGAAGGAGAGTCTAAGGACAGAAGGAGGTCTAAGGACAGAAGGAGAGTCTAAGGACAGAAGGAGGTCTAAGGACAGAAGGAGGGTCTAGGACAGAAGGAGGGTCTAAGGACAGAAGGAGGGTCTAAGGACAGAAGGAGGGTCTAAGGACAGAAGGAGGGTCTAAGGACAGAAGGAGGGTCTAAGGACAGGTGGATGCTCTGGACAATCATTCATTTGCTCTACTAATAATCTGCTTTGACATTATTGATCAATTAATGCTTCTGAATGTGTAATGTTTCATTGAATTTGTATTGTTTTATTATTTATTTATACTGTATTATTTGATTTTTGATTGTTTGCTGTAATACCCGTTTTTGTCCCACGGTGGTGCTATGTTTCCTCATGTGAGCTTTTGAAAAGGAACAGGAAACAAGTTTGCGTAGTTACACTTGGGGCAGAAAGAGGTTCATTTTAAGCTGAGACCGGTGGGAGAAAGATCTGTTTAGGCCACATGTGTTCATTCTCATTATCTCGGTAAGGAAATGATGTTTGGCTTGATTACTGTTCATTTAGTAGATTTCATGAAGTTAATCTGTGAATGTACTTTGTTTTGTCCTTTTTCAGAGGTGCCACTGCTGTTTTTAGGGCCGTTCATGTAACGTGGCCATTTTGTTCAAGTGCTAACTACACTGTTATAACGCCATTTTGTCTGCTCTGTTCTGGGGCTTAAGCCTGTAAAATACTATTGCAACTGATTTAATGTTCAAACAGGATGTTTTTTCAGTAACAGAACTGAAAAGTGTTCAGAAATAAAGAACACATTTTGTTCTATTTGAAGTACTGTGTGCTCCATTAACCTGGCTTCACTAAAGATAATGTCCCCGTCTGGCTTCAACCCTGTTTTTTTTATGCTGTGAAATCTCATGTCATTGTCCAGCCTTTTCATATTGCACTAAATGTACGGCATAACATAAGTATGCAAAAAAAGAAGTGAAATCGTAATCATAGTACGCTGTTTTTGTGTCGGGTATATGTATGCTTTCTTGTGAGCTGAGTTGGAGATGGAGCATTCCCAACTCGGGATGAGAGAGCAGACTTTTGACCTTCCTGCAGATTCTAATATATAATTTTGTACCTTCATTGGCAGTATCTTTAGTTGGTCAGTTTACTGCAGTAACACTTCCTGTGCTCAGGTGAAACCAAAAAGCAGCGACTGGTTAAAGGAAGAAAGTACCTGCCTACCATGGACCAAACAAACCCCAACCGTGCAATGTCAGACGGTTCTATGAAGCGAAATAAAGCCTGTGTGAGCCTGGTCAGTGTCTGTTCACACAAGCTCTGACAGAACTCATACTCAGTCACTTGTGCTTATCTGTGCATATGATTGTATAATGCACTCTTGTTTTCATGCAAAGTATTTTTGAGAACTTTAACTTTATCTTTAGTTTCAAACAAGTTAAAGTTGTTGATTGATTTAAACTTAATTAAAGAAAAAGATGTGCCAAACTATTGTTCAGACAAGCTGCACAGAGGTGGTGAATGTAGGCTGGATAACCATGCACTTTAAAACATATGGCAGGGCTGAATCACGCGCCTCCAGGTGACTAAAGGGCCATTTACTTTCACTGTATGCACTTGATGATTCACCCGAGCAACAATATAAAGCCCACTTGTGGAGACAGTCCTGTAGGGTTGTTTACAGAGCTTTTAAATATATGAAGATGCAACTAACAGCTGTGCCATAATGTATTCACCTCATGCTCTCTGGATTATGCTGTTGTATTGCAGTTTGGACCAAAAGTAATCCCAAAATCCAAGCCCTTTCTGAGTTTTCAAGTCAGTCTAATATCATCAAGAGATCAAAGCAAACAGAAAATCAAAAACAAACAAGAGAAAATAGAAGCATATAAAGTGCACCAGAATGGCTCACAGACAGTCGTATTTAAATTTGCTAAGAACAAACCACATCTTCAGACCTGCAAAGCCTCTTGGATGTTTGAGATGCAGTAAATATGGTGCTGGTTCTGGGGCTAAAAGTGGCTCCAGTAGAAGAGGTGGTGGAACAGCAAACATCAGATTCTGAGATCATGGACAGTGTTTCTCAGCTTCTGTACGAGGACTTCACAGAGGAACATGTTCAGCAGCAGACCCAACGCTGCTCCACAGACACAACACACTGTCCTAGCACAAGAGCAGTTTAACTGAGATCAACTGTAATGGAAACTTGTGTTTTAAGATTTAAGATTGATTGCAATGTATGAGTTTGCAATCAGTCTTAAATCCACTTGAATTTTTGTTGGGTTATCAAATATCTGTCTGTCTGTTTGGTTCAGTGGAGGTGTGCTCCAATACTATTTTAAAAATAAAGAAATGTGATAGAGTGTGGTTGGCGTGGAACTAATGTTCACATGTTGCATGTTTTTACTTATATTAATTGATGCATAGCATAAGTTTTGGAGGTTCTATTTATTTACATTATTTATCTTAAGGTCAGGAGCAGGACAACACCTCCGCCACACCTCTTTTTTTTTTTTTTTTTCTCTAATCCTGCTGGGCATCAAGGTTACTTTGCTAATAATTTGTTAATTGAGTTGAATAGCTGATGTTTTGCCACTGACATTGGAATAGACCAGGGGTCGGCAACCCAAAATGCTCAAAGAGCCATTTTGGACCAAAAAAACAAAAACTGAATCTGTCTGGAGCCGCAAAAAATTAAAAGCCTTTTATAAGCCTTACAATGAATACAACACATGCTGTGAGTGTCTATAGTAGCTTTAACAACCTGTTATCAAAACGTAACAAAATGAACATTCAAGATTAGGTACTACAAGTTGCTCCAAAATGTAAGTCGCACAAGCCAAAATACATATTTAGGAGGGAAAAACACGTATAGATCGCACCGCGGACTACAAGTGGCACTTTTGGGGGGTAATTAATTACATAATTCGACCCCACGAACAGACGCGGGACACGTTTGTCCACCCGCTCCTGTTTAAGATTACACAGAGGCGAAGGGCTGCGCTGATATGAGTAAAACTACACGACGCAGATCAAAACATGACTAAACTCTGCATAAACTAGCTCTTGAAGTGTCACTAATCATCTGCAACAAGTATCGTGTACATTTGACGTTCAACAATGCGATGTAACTGGAGTGTAGCCTCTTACCTGACGCACAGTCCCACACATCTCTTTCCGCTAAATCCAGTTTATTTTCCACGAACTCCACGTGTTATTTGTGTCTTCGTGCATTAAAAACAGTCCTTCATTCATTCTTTGGGTAACTTTTCCTCCGCGCTGCTTGTTGTTGATCTCGAGTCTTCATCGTCAATGAACAGCTAGCTTCCCCGCTTGTTACCTCCCTGGTTGCGATAAAACTTCCACATTTGCAATGAAAGCAAATGATTGGTCCAAAAACTGTTGAATCCGCTGTTCAGTCTCTCTCTTTTTCGCTTCTGGAGCCATGGCCCGACGCACCTGGCGGTTTGTTTACAGCAGTGCGCAGACCCGCGGACCTGATAGAAACACGTGTCATAAATGTTGAAATTAAATATTTATTCTACACGTTAATCAGCATCGGAAAACTTTAAGTGTTTGACATATTTTTCCTCCTAAACAAATTATATTAAAACAAAAATATGTCCACACAATTTTCCACTTTTATATTTTTTGGACAAGCTCCGGGGAGCCACAAGAGGGGCGCCAAAGAGCCGCATGCGGCTCTAGAGCCGCATGCGGCTCTAGAGCCGCGGGTTGCCGACCCCCGAATAGACCAATTTCTGTTACACCCCCTAACTGTCTGTCTGTCTGTCTGTCTTCTGTCTGTCAGTCTGTCCGTCTGTATGTCCGTCTGCAGTCTCATCTGTCTGTTTTGTCAGTCTGTCCGTCTGTATGTCTGATCTGTCTGTTTGTCAGTCTGTCTGTCTGTTTGTCAGTCTGTCTGTCTGTCCGTCCGTCTGTCTGTCTGAGCAGACACAGTGTGAAGCACAACTGAGGCAGGACCGGGCCAACAGTCAGACGGTGCCAGAGCAGCAGAACTTCAGGCAAAAATTTCAAACATATAGGGATTTTTTGTTTCTCAAAAAAAGAAGAGCCTCCGCTCATAGACACAAACAGTTGAAACAAGTTGAAAAAGCTACGTTGTAAGTAACTACAAGAGTTTATCTGTGAGAAAACAAAAGTTATGCTGCTAAATCAACATTTGTGAATGAAATTTGATCCTATGACCCTTAAAAGTTACATTCAGATGAGTGAAAAAAACGGTGAGAAAAAAGCTTCAGGAGACAGACGTCTGTCAGACCGGTTCATTGTAAATGTTTTTTTTATTTATATGGCGCTTTTCCACCTTACAAGGCACTCAAAGCGCTTTACAATCAGTGTTCATACCTGATCCAAACAGCTGCTCTCGTCCCGTCTTGTTGTTTAATTCAAAGAAGGAGCTGTAACACATGGGCAGTAGGGCGGAAAGTGACGTCGACTGAAAATGCCTCTATACAGAATATACTGTTCAAACATTTGAAACTGCTTCAAATCAAATATTTTCCTAGACAAAAGACCATTTGATTCAACAAACCCAACCACGTGTTCGATCTTTCAGTTCGCTTCTGTGTAAATATTTTTGATCACACCTACATTAAACGTCGTATCTCTGTATAACCTTTGATAACTAGAACACGGTGGTAGAAAGACTCCTGCACACAGAAGCGCTCCCTGCCTGTGTCTTGTAGATCTCATCCATCATTTATGCAAGCGTCTCCATTACAGGTTCATTTGAATGAGAGGCCGCTGCAGCCCTGGCGTTTTGGTAAAGGTCAGTGATTGAATATAGCTCCCATGTTCCAAAGTAACCTGATTTTCAGACTCATACCTGCGCCCGTCGCTTTGGCAAATAACGCCTGGAGCTAGCTTAGTACGCCCGCATTCCAGGGCTCGCATTCATCTTCCGGCTGAATTTGTTAGATTTCTCTCTGTCAATTTACACTTTTTTTTTTCAATTGGTTTCTCTATTCAAAGTGTTGCAGCATACCGCCGAGACCTGTGTGTGTAAAAATAGAAGCACACTCTAAGTGCTTGATTTGACTGTAAATTGTACCAAATGAACACATTTTTTTTTTTTTTTCAGTTGAGTTTCACATTCACATAATTTGCAGAGTGTTATGTGGAGTGTACCTTATTTTTCTCCTGTTTTTTTTATTCCAGCTAGTTTTCTGTTTGGGGTTTGACTTTACTCTGTTCAGCCAGAATATGCTAAGGCTATGGTATGTTCTGTAGACATGGAACTGCTTTGTTCTTAAAGTAATAGAAATAGGTTATTAATAAAAAAAAACTATAACTGTGAACGTGGAGGTGGTCAGTAAAACCTTCACCAATAGAGAATAATGCTGTTTTGTTAGCTTTCAGTCTGTTAGCGTGCAATCAACCTCATTCCAGTTCTAACGTACCTGACTTCGTGATTTGAGTTTGTCATTATACAGCTCATGTGAAAAGAAGCTATTCTTCCAATGCTATGATGCTTTGAAGTGTTCAGAAACAGCAGCGATGATCGCCAATCATTCAAACGATGATCTATAACAGACAATATGTATACACCGCCATACATCGTTTGGATTTTCCTGACAACAGTGGAGGAGGAATTATTTTTTATTGAGCAAGGTGGCTTTACTACAAGTGGCTAATAAACTTAACACAATAAACTAATTAAATGCATTATTAAGGTCATAAAAACAGTTAGAGTTTGTTGTGAAAAGAGCAGGGCAATTTGTAACTTGGTTGAATAGGTCGATTTTGCATAAACCCTCCATACAAAAACACACTCTTTCTTTTCATCCTCCAATTAGGTTCACCATTCAAAGCATTACAACATTTCCACTCTCTCTGCCCAGACCTGAGCATGTTGGTGCTTATTTGATTGGGCGCAGCGTGAGCCGGCTTTCCTCAGGCTTGTATAGCTTTAGTGTCTGCTGGCCAGCTGTTGAGTGTTGGAAATGGGCCCTTTTTAACGGCAGTCCTGTGGTTTTATGCACCTGGTTGTGAGCTGAGAGCAGACTCTTTGAGATTAACTTTGGACTAATGTGTTGGAGGCGTCCCACTGCGGCAGATACTGGAACCGGCTTCACTGTACCAGGACCAGATGGAAGCAAAGGGCCAGTGTCTGAACCAAGTGCCAGAGTTCATTATGAGTGCAAGCTCCTTTCACCTTCCAAACACTCTGAGGATTTGGTTTGAAAGATTTCAAATGTCAAATGTCTTTAGAGATCCAAAATATTCTCAGTCTAAAGAAAATGCTATGCAGTTTGTACTTCACAGACGTGGGACCAAGTCTCACTGTTTTTTAAGTCTCAAGTGCCTCGACTCTCTGGTTTCAAGTCCAAGTCATGTCCTAAGTCAATACCCAAGTCAGAGAGAGTTCAATGCAAGTCCAAGTCAGAGAGAAGCTAGTCCAAGTCGAGTCCAGGTCGTCTGCTTTTAGCTCCAAGTCTTTAAATCAAACTACCAAATGGATTTTGTATTTCTACATTTTTATTGATTAAAAAAAAAAATATATATATATATATATATATATATATATATATATATATATATATATATAATATATATATAATATATATATATATATATATATATATACTGTATATTAAAACAAGCTTTCTGGTCACCAAAAAAATAAAAAAATAAAATGGAGGGGCATGTTTCAGTTTTTAAATGTCAAATAAACAACTCTTAAGCCACTGATATTCAAGTTCCAAGTCTTAATCTATTATAACAAGTCACATCTCGAGTAATTTTTATTGATTTTATTTTGTGTGTGTGTGTGTGTGTTAATGTAACTTGATGTGAGTCACAAAAGTTCAACATAGACATTTCAGTTTTAAAGAGAGAGTTTGTATTTGCATTTTTAAGTGAAGCTTTGTTACTTTTTACAGTGCAGCATGGGGCTCTGGTCCAGACAGCGCCAAACAAGCCCACGCACGATGCTCACTGACAGCCTGCTCTGAAACATTCAGCGGGCCGTTCTGGGGTGCGCGGTCACGGTGATTCAAACAGTGCAGAAGGGGCCGGGGCTCACGCAGTCCTGCACTCGCCTGGTTTTATCTCACGTGTGTGGGAAGAGCTGCAATCACACCTACACTGCAGCACAAAAACACACATAAACATTTTAGATTATTATTAATATTGTATGTATGTCTTTATTTGTATTTATGTATTTTTGTATTAATATTATTATTATTATTAGTAGTAGTAGTAGTGCAGTAGTAGTAAGATAGTAGTAGTAGTAGTACTACTGTGTATTGTGTGTGTTGTTGTATTATGTGTATTGTTTCATTGAAAATGTATTGTTTTATTTTGATTTCCTTTGCTAAAATGAATAATCTTGGGAAGTCCTCAGAGACGACTGTTGTTGTGATTTTGGGCTATACAAAAATAAATTGATTTGATTTGATTTTAAACACAAATAAGACCAAAGAACTAATTTTGGATTTTCGAAAAAACATAAATCACCACTTGCAGGTGGAGCTTGGCAATGCACTTATTGAAATTGTGCCTAAATGAAGTCCCTTGGCACAATCATGACAAGCTAAACTGGAACTCTAACACTACAGCAACATTTGCAAAGACACAACAACGCCTGTACTTTTTAAGGAAATTACGCACTTTTGATGTTGATAAGACAATAATGAGAAAGTATTTTGACCTTCTGCGTTGGGGTGGAGCACTGTCTATACAAAACAAAACGACAGTGCGACTAGGAAGCAAGATCTCGGGAGCACAAATGGACAGCATCTCGGTTTTAGCTGATAGGTTCACCTTGAGTCTTGCTCAAAAGATTGTTGCGGATACACAACATCCTTTGAACCATGAATACTGTCTCCTACCATCTGGACCAAGGTTTGCAATGCCCAAGATGAAAACCAGAAGAGGCATCATCACACCTTTGTTCCACGAAGTATCCAGCTTCTCAACAAACTCTGATGTAGATGTTTTTATGCCTAATATTTTAATATAATTGTGTTTTATGTGTTGTATTTTTACTTTTTAATTCTTTATACCCCTTGTGCTCTGTGTGTGCAAGACAAATTCCCCTTTGGGGCAATAAAGGTTTCATTTATTCATTCAGACTCCTTTTACTATTGTGGAAAAGTCTTCCAAATCTATCAAATTAACTTTGACTTCACCTCCATCATCATCCAAATGTGATGCTTGTATTACATTCACATAAATATACAACGTCTTAATGGAGTGCTTCAGAATATTCACCTTACAGAAAGACTAGCCCAGACTTACCTCACTAATGCTGTGACCGATGATACTTTAAGTGTGTCTTTGTTCCCCCGACGACCGCTGTCTCAGGCCTGCGCTGCATTAGGATCCGCTCAGTCATTTCAGAGCCAATGATTTTGTGCAGTGTGGAAGCGGTCAATAGACAGGGATATGAAGTCTCGGATGTGTTCATACTGCTGGTCGATAGCATTGAGGTCTTTATTATTTGAGGCACAATAGACAGTGTATTATTGACAAACAGTGCGGCGGGTCATAAATATCAGACGCTTCTCCCTTGAGCTGTTCTCCATGGACTCTCTTATACTCCTGCTAATAAAAACAATATAGAAAACAAATAATATGCATTCTTTGTATTGTTTTGTCCTGTTTCCTTTTATATTTACTGGCAGGACATGGAGGTGAGATAAACAAACCTAACATTCTCCAGACATGCTAATTCAGGCACAGTTGTAATGAGTTGACATTTTGGTATATATATATATATATATATATATATATATATATATATATATATATATATATATATATATATATATATATATATATATATATATATATTAGGGGTGGGAAAATTAACGCGTTAACGCAGTGCGATTAATTTTTTCTTTTAATCGCGTCAAAATAAATTAACG
This sequence comes from Mugilogobius chulae, assembly GCA_038363315.1. NCBI lineage: Eukaryota > Metazoa > Chordata > Actinopteri > Gobiiformes > Gobiidae > Mugilogobius > Mugilogobius chulae. The sequence continues at coordinate 13,121,074 of CM076397.1, read as the reverse complement.
CATCGATTAATTTTACTCGCTCCCCCTGCCGAGGTGCGCGCATCTAAGCGCCAGACCGCGTCAGGACAAGCGCCTTCTGCCGTTTCTTTCCTTCTGTACGTGTGCTGTGACATGCATGCGTCGTGCGTGCAGTTTTGAGTCAACATCGGCGCGATCCGCCGCATCTCTCGGGCCGTACCGGCGGATCCCAATCCCCGCGCGGACCGTCTCGTTCTCCCACGGGCCGCCCCGTTCTCCCACGGACCGTCTCGTTCTCCCACGGGCCGCCCCGTACTCCCGCAGACCGTCTCGTTCTCCCACGGGCCGCCACGTACTCCCGTGGGCCGTCCCGTTCTCCCGTGGACCGCCTCGTTCTCCCACAAGCCGCCCCGTACTCCCGTGCTCTTTCATACCTCGTTTTCACGTGCGGCGTTCTTCCCTGCCACTCCCCCGTCTCATGCCGCGCTCTTCCACTGCTCCGTACCACACACATCAGTTCGTTTGTATCTGAACGATCTCTCATTCATATGAATGAGCTCGTTCTGTGAGACAAACGGGCCTCTTAAAGGGCAGGACTTCATTAAAGGACCCGTGTATTATTTTCAATGTAGCCTATATTATTTTGGTCTTTTTAAAATAAATTATAACCTAAATCAATTCAAAAGGCTTCAGTATAAAATATTTGACCTATTTAAGTTAATTATAGATGAATAGGACTCATTCAAAAAGTCTAAATGAACTATTTAAAACATCAAAACGAAGAAAAAATGTGATTAGTTGCATTTACAAAGGTATGCAAAAATCCAAAAATTAATCGCGATTAATCGCGATTAATTTTTTTTCAGATTTGCAATTAATTAGTTAATTTTTTTTAATTGATTCCCGGCCCTAATATATATATAATATATATATATATATATATATATATATATATATATATATATATATATATATTATATATATACAGTATATGTTTACTGTATATGTATGTATATGTATGTTCTATGTTTACATCTTGTGAAGTCCATTATTGTTGTTGTAAATGAACATAATTACTACTTACCTCTAAAGCCCCTTCATATCCCTGCGTGTGAACCGTGGCCAAAGTGCTTTGATTACTGGCTTCCTCGTCACACGTGCATGCTTTTCTTTTAATTAGGTTAGGTTCAAAAACAAAGCACAATAACAATCCATTTAGCGTGCTCTGGCTGGAGCGATTGACCTTCTCCAGCTCGTTCTCATTACAGGGTGTAATAGACCAGTGTTGGGTCAATGGAGCGTGCCGACCCAGCAGGGGGTCAATGGGCCTGGCAGATGTACTGTACGTGGTGAGAGGTCTGATTGTAATTGTGGTCAGTGGTGTGGACAGAGGTACAACATGTCGCTCTAAATGAGTTGGTTATAGTTTAAAAATGACTTAAAGGTCTGATGATATGGTCAGTTGACTTTATTGTTTAATTGGGTTGTTCATTACCTCGTCAATAACATAGTAAGTACTATTTAAATAAACAGTTGGAGTCTATTTATTTATTATTATATTATTATTATTATTATTATTATTATTATTATTATTTTATTATTATTATTTTACTAATAATTGGGTTTTCTAGAGGTAGACTGTGAAAAATATAACTGTTTCATTTTGTTATTTTAATAAAAAGGATGCCATAAACCCTCCAATGTAATACCAAGCTGACCATAAAAAAGCACAATTTAATGTACCACTGGTTGGGAAATACAGCACTGCAAAAAAAATAAATAAATACATAAAAAACATAAATACATACATACATACATACATACATGCATACATACATACATACATACATACATACATATATACATACATACATACATACATACATACATACATAACCAATTAAAATGTATAAATTTAAAATAATTTTTTAATTTGACTTGTTAAGTAAATTTCCTGCCAGTGGAACAAGATTTTTTCTTAGTTCAAGCAACATACAGTACCTGCTTGTCAAAGCCTGATCCTGTCAGATCTCAGAATTGCATAATAGGGCCTGGTTAGTACTTGGATGGGAGACCGCTGGAACACCAGGTGCCACAGTGGGACGACTGGAGTGGATTGTCATTGTATCCTTGGGCAAGACACTTAACAAACACTGCCTCAGTGTCTGTTACACTGGATGAGTGACACTACATTGTATAGTGCTATATAAAAAAACAATATTAAGGGGTTCCTTAATTTATATCATTAACATTAATCAATCACTTCTCGATCCAAGCTGCAATGATTGAGACCAAACTTTCCCAAAGAAAATGGCGATCATCCATTTCTTGAAGAAAAACAAAAAAAACTGTCTTTATAAAAAAACATACAAGACATCAGATTCATTATTTAAAACAATGAAAACTCAACTACATGAGAGCAGTGACGCTAAAGTAGAAGTGCTTTAGATGATTGTGTTTGATTGTTAGGGCCTGAGCTTGGTCTGAATCGATCAGAGTCAGAATTGGTCAGTTCAAATTTTATGTTATATTCAAATGTGGTCATCAGGCTGTATAAAAGTTAATATAACATGCAGGTCCACTTAATATTGTATAACACTGGACTACATTACATTCTTATGCAGTTTGCCACATTCTAGAGCAGATTAGAGGTTTTACAGTCACATCTTCTCATTAATATAAAGCTATATATTTCCATCAGCTCTACTCTGGTCTGTGTGACTCCTTTTGTGCACTTCACACACATGAACCCTCAGTCTGTCTCACAAACACAAGCCTGAGTCTTTATCACGACGTCTGAAGGATATTTTGTTTGTCTGAAGCTTCTGCTCTCAATCTTCCTGGCTCAAGGTTTGTTTCTTTGTTGTAGAAAGCTTAAAAATGATTCTTGTGCTGCGTTCAGAATGTTTCAAGTTTCGGCGGACGCTTTGGCCTCATCGGACATCGACACTGCTGTTGGACGTAGTGACATGCTGTTCTCCTCTCACATCAAGAGGGAAGAGCGACTGTTACTGAAGTCTTTTAATAACAAAGGTCGCTTGTTTTTGGTGTTTTTTCAAAGGCTTGGTGGCGTTTTGCTCTGAAAATCTGGCAAAACAAACAATTTGGGACATGATCTGGACTGACAACAAGCTCACATGTTGTAATGGGAAAATTAATATCAAATGTATGATTTTACAAATATATGAAATTAATGATGATTTTTCTGTTTCTCTGAAATACAACAAAATGATTCAGATCATTCTTCTGATGCACATTGTAGTGGCCGTGTACAGTCTGTCCTTTCATTCCCACTGATAAGACTCACAGGAGTTGGACAAGATGTTTTTCTCTTTTTAGCTATGGTACACTAAATGCTCTCATTGTTCTTTGTTTTAGCCCATGTAACACTTTCACTCCACCTATTTCTGTTTTTTTTTGTGTCCTCCCCTTTCAGGGCCTTGATACAACTGTCATGCACTTGTGTTAATGTCCTCCTTTGCAAGGATCTTTTTTATATAAATCCACAAAAGACACTTATCTGTTTTTTTCATTATTAATATTTTTCAACGACATTTCTTGGTGTCAGAAGTAGGATGGTAGTTCGACGACTGGACTTGGCGACGGATGATAGTTTGATCAACCAGACTTGAATCAAGTCACCTAACTACAAAAAGCACTTCTGTATGGGAGGGTTGTCCTCTAACCGTCATCTCACCATCCATCGAACTTAAAAAGAGCTCCAAACAGGTGAACAATTCATTTGATTAGTGTCTCTTGATGGTTCCAAATACACAGCAGGGGGAAATAGCTTTGTATCTACTAAGAGCCACAACATGTTAAAAGTGTCGGATACACTGATAGTTTGGATAAACTATAAATAGTCGGGATAGACTATAGCGGTTTCTCTGTGGAGTCACAACCTGTTAAATAGTGTCGGATACACTGATAGTTTGGATAAACTATAAATAGTCTGGATAGACTAGTGGCTTCTTGGTTCGACCACCTGCTAATAGGAAACATTCGTGATTATGTTGTATCTCAGCTGACGAGCAGAGTTCAGATGACTTGGTTTTTGTTTCATCATTATGTTAGAGACAGCGTGTGGGACATATAGCAGGTCGCTGTAACCAACATAAGGTTGGGAGGCTACAACTTCGGATTTACACATGCATGTGGTCTATAATTTGACTTAGGAGTGAGGTTTGCATATTTTAATAAGGTAAGGCCTTCATATTTGTAAGTTGCCGAGGAAGATGTTGGTAAAACATTAAAGGTGCAACGTGTAACTTTCAAATCTTTACATCCAAGATGCAAAACACATTTTACTTTTGCTACAACAGTAACATCTTTCTCATCTTCACTCTTTTTGCTTAACTCCTCCCACAGTGTTTTGAAAAACCTTACACACAATTAGCCTTGCTTAACTCTTCAGTCACTGTTGTTAAAGTATGTTTTTAGAACTAACACTTTTGCTCCAAAGTGATGTTTTCTTGGTTCAATCACCTGAACAATGAACAAATGTGCTGTGACTCTTCTGACAAATAAATCTGTCCCATGAACATAACTCCATTAGGACAAATAGAGTCACATTTGTTTTAGAGCAGGGGTGTCAAACTCATTTTGGTCCGTGGGCCGCATACAGCTATATGTGAGCTCAAGTGGGCCGGAGCATAAAAATCACGACATAAATTTGAAAATATAAAAAAAAATTATAGATAAAAATGTGCTAAAAACAAATGCAATACAGAATAAAAGACATTTTCTTCAATAAAAAAAGGTAGTAATAAGCTGAGGCGTAAGTAATTCAAGTTGTGCAATAACACATCACAATAGTTAACAAAATATGTGCAAAAAAAGCTCAAACAGTGTTTGTCATGTCTCACAGCAGAGGAACAGATGACATGGAAGGCATGAGCTTGGACTATTTAACAATATAGCTTTGAACAATAAAGAAAACATACTGTATGTAAGAAATGTTCCAGGTCACATCAATGACAGAAATCAAAGCCAAGTTAGACCTCCAGTTTAACCAGGAAAACAAGACATGGCAACTTGCTGATCAAGTCAACATCTTAATAAAACAGTAACTACGTGATTCATTTTCACAGACTTGCAGCACAATGCTTCTTGGTGCAATAAACAGTGAAATGTCCAAAATCACCTCCTCCTGCGGCTGAAACTTTCTGCCTGAACATTACCACAACACCTGACTTTTCCCCGAGCATCAAGGGTTCTCCTGCGTAACATTCAAACTCTCATCAACGCCACAAGTAAATATTTCAGCTGTGCAACGTGTGTAGCGTCAGTGCTCTCATCCACGGCAACAGAACATGTCACAAATGATTCTACTTTGATGCCAACTCTGAATCCCTCTCTGCCACACAAGTCCTCGACAGGCTGATGTTAGCGAACGTCTGTCGTTTATGAGGGCACACATCTTTTGCAGCCTTACGTACGCAACTTTTCACAAACTCACACTCACAGAATGGTTTTGATGCAGAGCCGATGTTGCTATCGATTAGCTAACCAGCTTTTACGGCGGTATCACTAACCTCCCGAGTCCGTTACGTCCCAGCAGCAGTTCGTAAATCTTCTGTCTTCTCAGTTCGCCGCTCAAGTTGCTGTATTCGTAGTTATCCCGCCTCTCGTAGTGGCGTTTAAGATCGTATTCCTTGCGTTAGCATAGCCATTTGCTGCTTGTACACCAAACACAGGTTTCCCATTCATCTCCGTGAAAAAAATACGATTAAGTCCATTTTTCCTGGAAGATCCGACACTCGACGTTCATCTTTCTCTTTTTCGACAGCGACAGTGTTCCAACGAGGGTTGAAAAAAAGTGTCCGCTACCTGTTTTCAAAGAACCAAGCCTTCACTTGCGGCCGCTCTAGTGAGACGCATTTACGCTAGCGGCGCGCACTGAAGCGCAGCGTCGCGCCGCGCAGCGGTGCGTCACGATGAAAAATAAATAAATAAAATTATATTTTATTAAAAATGGGCCGCGGGCCGGATGAAAAGGCTATTTGGGCCGGATGTGGCCCGCGGGCCGTACGCTTGACACCCCTGTTTTAGAGCATCAAACCAGACAAGAAGAAGTGTGAGGATGTGAGGAGGAGGACATGGAGACAGAGACAGAGGAGCAGGAGAGAGATGTGCATCAGTGAACTACAGACTACACTATTAGATCATCTCTGGACTGACACAGAGACACAGGACAGATGATTTAGCCCAATGTCAGACACTTCACTGTGGCCAAGATAAGACAGGAACCAACCATTAGCTCGTCGAAGTATTGTATTGTATTTGACATGGTCAGGAAACAATTTCTTGCTTCACATTTTTTTGAATATTTTTGTTTCACAATCTCCTTGTGTTTAACTGTTAAAGGTGAAAGTTATTCCACGTGTTGCTTTTGTTTCATGTTCAAACAAAAAAGTTCAGTTTAGAGACAATCATTTTGACCACAAAGTGTTATTTTCACAAGTGTCAGGAGTTTTGTGTAGATATGCTGTCATTCCAACATGTTTAGATACATGAGTGACAAATCTGACTGAACATGTAGAGGTTTTGCCATATTTATCATAATTTCCAAAAAATGTGCCAAAGCGTTTGAAAAAAAATGTAACCGTCACTAATGGCTTAACCGAGTGGTACGTGACTGACAGATATATAATTGCTCCAGCAGATGGTGCTATCTGCCCCTGAACAGCTCTAATGTCTGTCATTGTAAAAAAAAAAAAAAAAACCTAAAACTACAAAAACACTGTTTATTTCATAGGGACTGAGCAAATCTATGTGACACTGCAGTGTTCATGGACAAATATCAATCAATGTTTGAGAAGAAAACAGATTGGATTACACAAATTTAGTCAGGGCAACTATCGAAGGTAAGCGGCTAACGTTAGCAGCAACTTTAAAACATGACTCCTTATTCATGAGTAGTTGTATTGAATACATAGAGCATTAAAACAGTATTGATAGAGACTTGTGTTTAGTGGTGTTGTGCACAGTTCAAAGGCCTGTCGCTGTCTCTCTGCGTTCACTCTCGTAGCTCTGCTGTGTCTTATTATAACATGTCCAGTGAAAATAACAACAACAACAACAACAAAATACTGTGTTTACGTAATTGATTGATCGATTATTGAACATGGAGCTCCAATTTGACCCTCCTTCCCTGTCAGGCCTTTTTGCTAGTTTAAAAACAATATTCACAGCTCCACAAAAAAAAATTTGTGCAACCAGAATCATGACATCAAATGAGACCTACAGCGTTTTATTCTACATTAATCTGTTCCCTTTTTATAGGCATTTGAAATATCTTATTTTCATTAGATTTCAGCGTTTGATGACTTAACATCATCATTAAGTATTTGAAAATACCAAATTACTGAATAAATGTAAAGAGGTGTCTTTTGTAGCCAACGTGTAGATATAATGTGTACACATTTGAGAACTGTGGTGTAAAAGTGAGTGAGTTATAACTGCTCAAACCAAAAGCCTTACAACCATCCTTGTTCTATCCTGTCTGCAGTTCCTTTCCACCTCTGTTAACATCTTTTGGCTTTGGTTCTCACAGTAGCATCATCCAAATTGTCTCTGGATCACAACTAAGGTTTGCTTAACTCTCCGGCTTTGACAGCACTTGGCACATGGCGTGTAATTATTTACTTTGCGAGTCTCTATCTCTCTGTCTCTCTACTCTTTGCACGAAAAAGCTCATTTTGTGATTTGTGCTAATAGAATTTAATTACATTGAGACTACAATCCCCTCCAGAGCGTTTGTGCTAACAGATACGGTGGAAGCCACAGGGATGTAAGTACAGAAATGCAGTCGCTCCGTGCCAAAGATGCCACTTTCAAATCAACAAATTAGCAGGTGCACAAAGCTAGCTCTCTGCAAACGGCGGAAGATAAAGCATTCCCAATTTTCTCGCCAGTGTTTTCTCTTGACGGTAATCCCATCAAAGGCTCTGTTGCTTTTTTGTTTTGAGCTCTGTGAATGCTAAGATCTAGTCCGCGTGTTGCCTCGGGATTGGCACTGGGAGTGTGCTTACTGGTGATTAGCAACTGAGACAAACATCTGCGAGCGTAAATACGGCTAATCCGCGTCAACGCTATGGCAGCAGTCTGGTCGGCTCCCTTCTTCCTCAAGAGCAAAGATCCGACAAGAGAAAACACTGACAGCCGGATAAAGCAGTGTCAGAGTAAGAAGCGCTTTACCTTCAGTGCTTTAAAAGAAACGACTTGGGGGAAAAACACATTGACAAATACATATTGCATAATGGAATCGATATAATGTCTGGAACAACAAGACAGAGCTGGCATTTTGAAGGGTTGTGCTTCTTTCACGTGTCTTTACACTATTGAGCTACAGGCTAACGTTTGATCAGTCGTACACCTGCTGTGCTGTAATCAATGAAAGCAAGGTTTGATCGTGTGATTGAGTGTTGACTGCTAGCTTAAACACATGCTGTGTTTTTACCATTTTTCATTTTATCTCTTTTTCTGAAACTCAAAAATCATAACAAGAGTCGCCTCTCATGGCTGCACAAAATTGTTGGTTTGGCAAACGGAAAGTTAGAAAATCAAACAGTCTTTGGTCAATAAGACAAGGTGGATTGTCCAAACACAACAGGGAACAGGCTGATGTCTGTCAATAGACCCTCCTTCTGCCTCAGAGCACTGTTCAAGGTAGAGTTTGGATAATGTTTTACTGCTGACTTGTTCTCACTTAGTATTTTTCTACTTCTGTTTACACTGTTGAGCAGTTTCCATAAAAAGCAGGATTGACATTACTTTAAAGTGCCTGATATCCAGAAACTACTTTTCCACATCACTTTCTATGAGGCAGTATCCAGCCTGTTTCCAGTATAACTACTAGCAGCAATTTGCAGTAAATGGCAAGTCAGTTATGACATACTTTACATCTACTATGATTGGTAACCAGGCTAGTTAAAACACTCAAACTAATATGTGTCTCAATGAAGTGAGATGTGATGTTCAAGAACGATTTGATTCTTTTGAACGACTCCTCACTGTGAACAATGAGAATCAAGTCACAAAGGAGAATGATTCATTTCATAGATAATAACACAGCTTTATATAGAAATTAAAGCTACACAGTTAAGTTTACTTGACACGCTAACTAAAAGTAGCGTATTTTAATAGACATGCAACCAGGTTGTGTTTTTTGTGATCTATACAGACAAATCCAGTCATTTAGCACTGCTGACGTTAAGCATGACTGAATCTAACAGAGGAACTAAATGAGAGAAACAAGTGTGTGCCTGGTGTAGATCAAAACTGTCCTCATCATCAGAGCTAAAGGTGTTCCATTTGAAACATTTGGAAATATTCAATCATTTCCTCAGAGAAAACTAGTTTTATTTACCCACTCATCACAAGTTTCTTTGTAATGTTTTTCACAGATGTAACAACAACTAGCATGCTAACAGCACACTAGACTCTGCTAAGCTAACAGCTCTAAAACCTCTTAGATCCTTGGACAATCAGGCCCAGAAAATTCTTGATAAAAAAGCCCAGGTGTTAGTGCCATTGCAACATTCAAGAAAAAGTACTAAGCTTTAAAACTAGATGAGGTACAGCCAGCTCTCAGCTCACAAGCAGTGTTCATTTTGACCAAACATTTTAATTTAAATTAGTCTTAGTCTTCCGACTTTTCCATTTGAGTCTAGTTTTACTCATCTAACGAAGTGGCTAGCTGCTCTCTCTCTGGGGGCACTGAGCACTTTTTGAAACTTTTTGGGTTTTAGCTCAGTTTTTGGCAAGACAACTTTGGATTTCAACCAACTAAGACGTGTGACCTGATGTTCAACTAACATGAGTTATACTGTCATTGCTCACTGTATCTCTAGGGTTTTGTTGTTAAAATGTATTCTTGTCGTTTGTCCAGGACTATAGATGGAAATGAGCATGTTGTAAATCTGGTGCAGACATCTTTTTAATGTAACTGCACATTGTCCTTTAAATAAACAAATAAATAAAAGAAAATTGTATTCAAAAACACCGCTTGACATTTAGATACAATCAGAAGTATCGTTTTGATTTTCCACAATATTGACGCTGGTAAAGTAGATTTTACATTTGAAAGAGAACTATTTTCTTTCCCCAGTGCTAAAACATTCATGTACCAAAACGTTGTGCCACGGTGAAAATAAAGGTTACATTTTTACTGTAATTTCTCTGAATAGATGGGCTCGTTATTGTGCAGCTTTTTTGCTCAGAGCATCCTTTTATTAGTTCAATTATTGGAATGGCTCATCTCTGCACACATTCCTGCTTCCCATTCCCGGCTCTGGATGATAAAATGGCTTCGTCTACAATGCGCTGGAATGAAATGCATCTCCACCTCCTTTCAGGTGAATAAAGGCTGCCAGTTTCAGCGGTGATTGTCTTGATCAATGGCCGACTTCAAGGGCATCGTTACACTAAGGACACATTATCTTTGGTTCTATGAGTGTGTCCTGTGCATAGGCTGAGAGTTAGGCTTATGACAGGTTAGGTTTGAAGTGATTACACGTTTATTTTAAATTTCACTAAACAAATTGTTTTCACCCAATTTGGTGTTGTGATCAGATTTCTAAATATCTTTTGTCTCTCAAGAATGACAAATGTAGAAGTAAATCACAAGTGTTACCTAGCAAGCACATTGTAAACCCATACTAAACAAATGATAAAACCAATGAGTTATTATAATGACTACAGAGAACGGTGCCAAAGTAAATGTCCAGTTCTGGCAGCCATCTTATGTAGGGAGAGTTTACTAAAGATTTAATACAAATACCAAGCTGAACATTCTAAATGACCTTTTCACTTAAATACTTTGATAATGGAACTTTGTCATATTTGTACATTTATTTATATGTTTCTGTTCAACCAAACTGTGTGAAAAAAAAAAAAAAAAAAAAAACAATCTTGAAAAATCCTATCCAATCATGATGCATGTTTGTGCTCATATAATATAATGACACACAAATATACTTAAATGCTGAATTATATTCACAATTCAGAGGAAAACATGACCAGACTCAGACAGAAAACTGTATCATTTAGACCAGAAATATATCCATACATATATGTATATATATGGTTCAATTACTCTGCCATAGCAACAGGCCCCACACCCTCTCTGGTCTTTACAATAACTCACTGGATACAACTCTTGTTAAAGATTGGCTAAACGCCTAGTAAAGCTGTATACATTGTTTTTGCATTTTGACAGTTTTCTGGAGCAATTCTGTTTTCAAACTGAAATGACTTCCTGCTGCTGTAAAACTCATTACCACAAGGACTGTCACACCAAACGAATGTCCTATTCTTACGACATATTATTTACCTCAGGACATCTGTAAACTTTAAAGTGTCAATGACAGGTTGAACTACTCATTTCACTAAAACAAAGTCAAGACCATTACATTCAAGATTTCACTAAACATTTTGCAAAGTTCATCTCAGTTTAGCAATTTTTTAGGGTTAAAAATGTACTTCCTGTTTTAAGATGATGACATCACGCTAGGGCAGGGGTGTCAAACTCATTTTGACAAAGGGCCACATTGCCGTCATGGTTGTCCTCGAAGGGCCAGTTGGAACCAAAATTAACTGTACACATTTTTGACATACTACAAATAATAGTTGTATTTGATTATTGTATATTTATTGAAGTGACAATTGCTGAATATACGTCTGCATTAGTCTGAAAAAATGACTTACTTTCAGACAAATCATTTCATTAAGTTAACACTCACATTACTCTTATCACTAATATACCATTAAAGTAAGCCTTATAAGACCTTGAGGGCCACATGAAATGAGGTGGAGGGCCGCATTTGGCCCCTGGGCCTTGAGCTTGACACATGTGCGCTAGGGAGTTGCTAAGCAACCATGTCAGAAATTGGTCCAAAACTCTTCTAATGTAACAGGTTTTAACTTCTTGTACATTAAAATACACAACAACACACTCAATTTGTTAAATTTATGTTATTAGAGTCATTAAAATATGTTCATTGTGAGAAAATTGAAAATGTCTTTGTCTCCACAGTGTGATGTCATCAGTTTAGAACTTTCCTCTACTTCCTGTTTTTTTCAACATAATTTCAAACTTTTCTTCACAAACTTGTTCTTGATTCATGTAAAACTACTATTTATATTTACAACTAGTGTTTATCTACTAAATTAAATAAAATTTGGAAATTTGTAGGAACCTGTCATACGCACTTTAAATTACAACACAATATCTGAGTTGTGAAGCATACGAGTTCACGTACAGGGGAGTCTTGATTTAAAGTCTCTGTACAATACAGATGGATGAAAGGATAGATCTTATTCTTGCTGAACAGCACAAGGTGGTTGAAACGTATGAAAATCAAATTGATTAAGCATTAACTAATGGGATGCCTTTCTATTTACTAGAGTCTCTCCCGATATGTGACAGCATCCGGAACAACAGTCATGTTGGGTTGTAGCTTCTATTAATGCCTACATTATACATAGAGCCTTTTAGTTGAACTTTTCAAACTAGTAGGGCTGAATATTATTACCCCACCACCACTACTACCATGGTTAGCACATTACATTTGTTGCTAACTGGCACGCTAAACTGGATGCAAAAAAAAATATTGTGTCTATTCCAGTCACCTCAACACCAGAGAAGGAAAATGTGTTGACATGACACACTATGTACACGTGTGGTAGACGTCCATGAGAACAGTGTTTCTACAGCTTCTGTCCATCACATACAGTCTCCCAGATGTTCATACAGTCTATTATCAAGTATTCTCCTTTTCTATTAGAATACAAAAGCAGACATTGGAGGACGAGTGGGTTTTTATTACTCGTGTATCAATAAAAAAGCAATGTTTTCTAAAATGCCGTTTTGTGTTGAGCCGTTCTGTGGGGGGAACGTGGGCAAAATGCTAGTTTTAACTGAGCAGTCATGTTCACTTATGAAAGCTATACTTCTCATTTTTCCTCATAACGTCTGGGAGCACAAGCAGGAAATTCAACCGTTCACAACGCCACGGTGGGATGGAAACAGCCAAATGAATCGCTCACTGTTGGTCTGTGCTTATTGTGCTGCAGAAATGTTGGTTTACAATACAAAAGGTGCAGTTTGTGCTGAGTTTGACCTTTGACTGAACTCCATCCCTCACTCTTATGTTGAAACATGTTTGCTGCTTCCACATGGTTCTCATCCAGTATTAGATCTGATTCAAAAACACTGATCTTAAAATCTCACCAAAAAGACCATTTGCAATGTAAAATAGCTACTTTTAAAATACTGACATGTTTACTATTTTCTCATTCCAAGTCTAAAAACTACATCTGTGGTTAGTGACATGAGACAAGAGACAAGCATGTTTCTGGTTTGTTACAATTTAGGCACCATTTTGATTTTCTACTGTGCAGAGCATGATCTCACTCATCCAGAAATACAAAAAAAAATAAATAAATAAATAAAAAATCTCAGCTTCACAAAGAGTCCAGCCATGCATTTATGCTCCACAGGTTCAGGTTTTTAGTCAGGTGTTTTGGGCAGATCCTGGTCATATAGTTGTCTCTCTATCAACTCTTTCTTTGATCCATGAACAATTAAATTCATTTTGAGAATATATACACTAAAGTCCTGTTCAATAGAAGTCAGTGCGTAGATTTGAACAAAAAAGCATTTGTTTGGCTCTCCCATGGTGGTCCTCTTTGCTTCCAGCAGTACTAATGTCACTCATAAAGGATGTGCTAGTGGAGGGCTGCACTGGATCAAAACAAAGTAAGACTCACAAAAAAGGTGCTCATCAAACCTTGAGGCTCAGAGATATGTAGAAAAAAGAAGAGGTAGAATCACGCCAACGCGTTTCGACCAGAGTCTTCTTCAGGGCTAGTTAATCACAGGTGGTATGAGTCCCGCTTAAATAGCAGGTTGTCATGTGATCACACACGAAAAATGTATTACATATTTACACATATATACACAGAAGATCAATAGACCCTCCTAAACATTAACAGGTGGAACCTAACACTGTTATGTTGAACAGGACAAGGCATAGCGTCAAAAATACACATTCAATACAGTGCAGTACTGCAAAAACATCAAAAATCATCAAAAAGGGGGCCCCCACATGATAATAATTCCTATACAGTAAACATTTTTCATACATTTCTTTTAGTTTTTTTGTACATTTAGTTTTTCAAAACCCTTATGTCTTTGTTAAAAGTTTAAGTTTATGTGGCTGGTGGGGTGGGTAAGTTGTTGCTCGGAACGTGTGGAATGGATCCAGTAAGTTTCTCCCTGGAGCAAACGTTTTAGACGGTCCTGTGTTATCACTTCAATGACCATGGCTTTTAAAGGTGGGGTAGCTAACTTTTTTAGTTGTAAATTTGTAAACTTTGTGCTTTCCACTAGAAAGTCTTTAGTAAATACAGCACTTTGTGAAAAACTGAATAACTGAATATTAAAGAATTTTAGTTCTAATCAGGAACTAAATGCTGTGCTCTGATTGGCTGAGCTGGGGTGGTCCTCTTCAGTTTCACTTTGTTGTTCGTAAAAAGGCATTTATAAGCCATAAATGCAACCAAAATGAATACATATATTCGATATTGAGAGGAAGTTGTCAGATTGAATTCCTAAATTGTGTTTGCAGTGTAAAAATCAGCTGCCCCACCTTTAAAGAGTTGGGGCTGTAGTGGCCTGCAACATTGTAGTGTTTTGCCATTGGGTAAAGTATGTTCTTCGTTTTAATTGCATATTTGTGTTCAGCCAGTCTTTCCTTAAACTTACGTTTAGTGTGCCTAATGTAAACGCAACTGCATTCACACTCGAGTCTGTCTACCACGTAATACTGTTGCATTTGGCGAAGCTCTGACATGTAGGCCTATAGGTTTTCTGACTGAACACATCTATAAAAGAATTTGATTTGATGACATTAGGACAGTGGTTACAGTTTCCACACTTGAGAGATCCAGGTCTCCTTTTTTGTGGGTGTGAGATGACTCCGGACTATATGGTCTCTGAGCGTGGGTGCCCGCCTAGAGGTGAACATATAGATCATTAAATACGGGTTGCAACGTAGAGTCACTAGACAGAATCTCCCAGTTTCTTTTGACGATGTGCCTAATCTCATATGATGTCCGAACTGTGAGGAGAAGAAGATCTTTTAGGGCTGTGGATGCCGCTGGCGCTTACAAAAAAGATCACTACGGTCCATAGTTTGTACTTTTGTCAAGGCCTCATTCAAACATTTTGTATTCTAACCCGTTTCAAAAGTGATGGTGCATGTCCCTAGCTTGTGTGTCAAAGTCTTTTGGATCATCACAAATTCTTTTTAATCGTTGAATTTGCCCACAGGGGATATTCGTAATCAGTGGTTTTGGATGAAAGCTGTCTGCATGTAGTGCAGTATTTCTGTCGCTCATTTGGCCGTAGAGGGACGTATGTAATTCCCCATGACTGTTTACTGAACTCAAGTGTGAATTTAAGGTTATCATTAGTACAGTTCAGGTAATGGTGAAAGTTCTTTAATGCATCCTCCGTTCCATTGAAAATAAAAAGCAGTCATCAATATAGCGACCGTACCATATGATGTGGCGAAGATATGGGTTGCTGTGATGAAAGACATGTCGTTCCTCCCAGAGGCCCATAAATAGTCCGCCGTAGTTAGGCGCGTAGGCCGCACCCATGGCAGTTCCTTTGATTTGGTGATAGTGTTGGTCCTGAAATATAAAAATATTATTTTTGAGAGACCAATCCATGAGAGATACAAGAAAATCTGTGGGTGGAGCTACAGGCTCAGGCCTTAAATCTAAAAAATGTTTAAGAGCTGTGAGGCCTTCTGTATGGTCGATATTAGTATATAGGAACTGTATGTATTTCATGTATTTTCTTTTAGCACGTCAGTGGAATCTTGTAGATAGGACCTGTTCCTCTGTCTCTACTGTTCCTCTTTCTCTCTCTCTCTCTCCTGCTCCTCTCTCTCTCCTGCTCCTCTGTCTCTCTCTCCTGTTCCTCTTTCTCTCTCTCTCTTGCTCCTCTGTCTCTCTCTCTCCTGTTCCTCTGTCTCTCTCTCTCCTGCTCCTCTGTCTCTCTCTCTCTTGCTCCTCTGTCTCTCTCTCTCCTGTTCCTCTGTCTCTCTCTCCTGCTCCTCTGTCTCTCTCTCTCTGTCTCTCTCTCTCTCCTGCTCCTCTCTCTCTCCTGCTCCTCTGTCTCTCTCTCTCCTGCTCCTCTCTCTCTCCTGCTCCTCTGTCTCTCTCTCTCTCTGTCTCTCTCTCTCTCCTGCTCCTCTCTCTCTTGCTCCTCTGTCTCCATTTCCTGTTCCTCTTTTCATCCTCACACTTCTTGTGTTTGTTTGACGTTGTACAACAAACGTGACTCTATTTGTCCAAATGGAAAAGTGTTTATTTGTCAGAAACATGCGTTCATAGTTTTGGTAACTGAACAAAGAAAACGTCCCTTTAGAAGTGTTTTGGTTTTACAAACACAGCACAGTCAAAAGTGTCCAGTCAGCAGATTTGGGTGTAAGGTTGTGCACAAAAACACTGAGATGTAAAGCCAAAAGAGTGAAGGTGAGAATGTGTGTCCCTTTGAAACAATACAACTGGAACAACATGACTACAAGTAAAAAATGCAACCAAAAGACATTATCTATCATAAAAAGTTTAATAAATATAACACAATAAAAAAATTGAGCTACATTTATCAAATTCCTCACATTTATCAGATCATTAAATCTGAACTAATACTAAAACAGATGTTCTTCTTCAGCCCCGGTGTGGCTAATCGGGAGAGTTGGGAGACTTCCCGAAGGGCCGAGGCCTTCGAGGGCTGGTGTGGCTGGAGCGGTTCCCTTTCTGTTGCCGGGTTGGACCAAGACGCAGAGACTGAAAGCACGAGGGCAGTCACTCTAGAGCAGGGGTGGCGAACCCGAGGCTCACGAGCCGCATGTGGTTCTTGACCAATCAGAGTGCGGCTCTTTGGCTCATTCAGAAACATTAGCGCCTCCACACGCTCTCTCTCTTTCCCTCTCGCCGATATGAGGGAGAGAGAGCTGCTTGTGTGTAAAGCTGCTGCTGTAACCTGGCTGATCCCACCTAATGAAGCTAAAACATAGAAATCCTGAGCCCTGTGAGTGTTTTGAAGTCCACATCGACACTCTACTACTCACAAGCTTTCAGACACTTTTTATTTCACAAAGATAAACCTCAGATTCACGGAGTTATGGCGGGCATTTCATTCACATCCTATTCTTATGATAAGTGTGTCAGTACCACGCTATTGTAAACAGCGTGTCATATGAACGCAACTTCTATTTTATGTGTGTGTATTTGACTCCTTTCTGTCCTAGTTCATTTCAATGGTGAATGTTAAGACGTGTTGTTTTTCATGAAAACTAACACAATCCTAATCCTAACCTTAACCAACTCCAAGCCTAAGAGCTAAACTTACCCATTTTTGTAACTTCATACTTAAATTTAGCTGTTAATCCCTTGAAAAACTTCATCTAATATGAACATTTAGAATTTGATCATAATTATATTGTTAATAAACTGATTCAAGTCTTTTTTAATTCTAGTAAAATTACATCACATAATAAGAATATCACATCTAAAACTCACCAAAAAGCAGGAAATTGTACAGAATTTTTCAAAAATTCTCCTGAGGGAGAATTCCCCCAGACCCCCCTGAATTACATCAAAACCATGTTAAATTAAAAATACCTTTAAAGGCTTTTTCACACCAACACAACTCCCAGTCGTTGTCGGTAGGAGGAGCGACGCACCGTTTGTTCTAGTCTCTTTGGGGGCATCGATGTAAAAAAGCATTCACACAAACACGATCCAAGCAGCCAACAGTCGGCGAACAAATGCCGAGTGAGCATGTGTGTGACGTAATGCTTGACGAAAAAGACAAAACAGAAGTTGTGCGCGAGTAGTTGTCAAACTCTGTGGCGAACAGATTTTTATCTTACCTCACGGATTAGGCTAAACTTCTGTTTCCCGCTACAGTCCAGCCTTCGTACTACAGCTGTACTCCTCCATCTTTGTTTTCCTCGGACCAAGTAGTAGCCATTGTTCTCCGTACTTACGTCTCGTTTGAACCCGGCAAATAACAACAATCCATGCTCAGGTAAATACTATTTTTCCATAAGCGGCATTTTCGGTTTTCCACACCATTTTCTTGCGCACTGATTGGCTAGCCACGGGCCAATCAAACAGCTGCATATGCGGCAACTACCGACTGCTGACGATGCCGACTTTACGAGCAAGTCTTCAAAACCTCGCCTCCACGATGTGCTCCGCGCTCCTCTGACCCCTGACAGGCCATTCACACCAAACACACGTGAGCCGCCTGTCAGCAGAAGTTGCCAAACCGGTTCAGACAGGCGACCCTCGGCTTGGTGTGAAAGACCCTTAATAAAGGGCTGACAGTGTCTGTGTCCAAATGTAATAACCCATTCATTTTGAGCACCTGTAATGAAAGTAAAAAATAATCTGAATAATTGCATACATATTTACATTTTTATTTGTCAGAGGGCTGGTCCATTAAAAATGTTCCCGGGCTGAAAAAGAGTCCCCCTGTTCTTGTTATAGTCTCAATATTGTTGTCTCGTCATTTGTGCCCATCTCAGTTTGAAATAAATGCACAAAACGAATTCAAATGTACTTTTGGACAGAGAACAAAACATGCACAATGCAAAACCCCAGTCGGACTAATGTCTGAAGTTTGTAGTGCAAATCCCAGCTCTGTTTACTGTGACGCAGCCATTACTAATGTGTTTCCGAGCTGTAATTCTTAAGCCCCAAACATGAAAGCCGTTTTAATACCGGCCCAATAACTAACGGCTGATTGTAGAATAATTAAGCTTTTCAGACGCGAGCCTTAGAAATTCCCCAATTATAAAAAGTGCTGTGAATAAAGTTGTCAGTGGCAAGCTTTTGTTTTTGCCGGAGTAATTAATGTGGATATTTTGCACGCAGAATTTGCTCCCGGCTCCTTCAGAACACTGAAAATGAGGTGTAAATAATTAGCAAGCGTGGCTTTCCGCACCTGACAGTTAATTTGAACAAAAATAAGTGGGAATTTTTAAGCCATTTGATTAATATTTCAGAGGCTTAAAATGCACAATTTAACACACACCAGAAATATCTTTTCTTCCGTTCAAAGATGCTCGGTGGAATAATTTGCACTTTAAAAAGAAAAGGTTTGATCCACAAATGAATCAAATAAATCCTGTTTGTGCTGTGGAACCAGGTGCACGGCTGAATAATGTCTAGGCACTGATAAAAGCCAGTTGTTGGATTATTTAGTCTGTTTGAAGAGCAGATGTCAGTAAAAATACAGCTTTGAACAGCTGAACACAGTCCACAGTCATTAGAGCGTCAACAAAAGCTTTCAGCCATGTTGGAGAGGTTTCTTTTGCACAAACTGTATTTGAAAAATCGTGTCCCATTGGCTGATTATTGATTAAAAAGCAGAAGTGGCAAAAGCCAAAAAGAAAGAAAAAAAAAGTGCTAGGAGCTTTTTTTTTTTTTTTTTTAACCTTTATTTAACCAGGAAAGCTTAGACAATCTTGTGATGTGACCATTTGATTTAAACTTTGCTCAAATAGACTAAAATAGGGAGCTGATGCTAGAGCCATAAATTATTTATAAAATAAATAGAAAACATTGTTTATTTCAACATAGGAAATATATCAATAAACTATAGTCAACTAATACAGATTTGTGCCGACTAAGACGTCTTTGATCACTTATTCGACTAAGCAGCTGAAGGACGCCACTGCCAGTCAGAACAGGTACGTTCAGTTTAGGTCCGAGGATATGAGTGGTTAAGATTAGGATAAGGAATGTGTTCAAAATCCCTCTATTTTCCCTCAAACGTCCGACTAACATCAGTAAAGTTTCAAACTAAAACTGCTTCTGTTTCTTTGGAGCACAAGCCAATAGCTGGAGTCTTTGTGAAGCTGTATCCCTTTAGTTTTAGCTTTTTATGACTAACAGACTCTGATCAGAAGTGAGAACTTTCTCCAAACAAAAGAGAGAGAGAAAAAAACAACTGAATCCTTATAGGCCTATCTACTATTTTGGTAAATATAAGGATTGGTAAAGCTGCTGTTGACCTGAATGACTCTAGATTTGGCAGATTTGGGGTTTTGACCATACCTCTGTGAAAGCTGAAGGTAATGAAGGTAAAATGAATTTTAGGGACCTAAGATAAAAAAATAATACTAAATAAAAAAAAAATACATAGGCAGAGCCAATGCAAAAGTTCTATTAAAATGTTGACATTTTGGGGGAATGTTTTTATTTGTCAGTTTACAGTTGAAACTGAGTCTGATTCCTACCAGAGGCTGATCTGACTCTAAATAAGGGACACAATGTGATTTTTATCTTTAACCTTTACAGGTGCTATAGTTTGTTTGTTTGTTTGTTTGTTTGTTTGTTTGTTTGTTTTGAAATGAGCATCATAGAAACAGAACATATGTTGATATTTGAAGTGTGTGATACTATCACATTTCCCTGTGATCAGGCTGCACATTATAGTAACTGCAAACCTGATCAACCACAGTGAGTGTTTAAGTGAAACATTTAGTCTAACCTATTTGCTGTACTTAGCCCTGATCCCATATCAGTCCTTCTGCTGTGTTCTATGCAGAACTAGATTTCCATACAGTGCACTCTATTTGCTGAATAGCTGGGCGCGCTGGTCCATGCACAGATGAATGACACTACTTACTGTATTCTCATTATGGAGCAGGCTTTTGGTTGGAGGGGTGTGGAGAGACGCCATTTATCATGCCAGACACCAGCCGGCTTCTTATCAAACACATTCTGTCCCGCGGCGAGTCCACAGCCACCATCTCCAGCGCTTCTTCACGTTTACCAGCGCACTATATTTCAACCGTATCGCACACATACATATTAAAGTCCATATGACGAAGGTTGTATACATACATTTTTCATACATTTGACTTGTTTCTTTACCAGTGATGCACAGAATTGTCTGCTTCCCATTGGCACTATCTCCAGCTAGCTTCCTGCAGTTAGCTTGATCTTTTAAATCACAGTTAACAAGAAGATTTCAGCTTCGATTAGCACGCTAACTGAAGTACATTTTAGAAAGTTTTCTTAATGTTAAATATGGGTCATTGAACAAGAGACACAAAAATTATTGTATTTTGCTAAAAATAAAGAAAAAATACCTCTATAGACAATGCTATATTGTTCCTGAAATTATTATTTTTGAAATATGTGCCACTCATTTGGGAGGTGAAATATGTCAAGTGCTGTACACCGTAAGGTTTCTCCTCTTCACAACACACTTCAGCTTGATTTAAATGATTATCAACAGAACTCATTCTTTATTGTAACTGAAAAAAAGCATTGGTTTGTTCCTTCACTCTTTCCTTCGTCCGATGTCTCTATATGTGTTCATGTGGCAGGTAGTACTCACTGTACATTTGGTCTCAGCTCATTGGGGCAGACGTGAGGAACTAGAGCTGGTGATCAATAATATTACAGACCACCAAGTGCACGCTGTGTTAATGTTTTCTGACCTTGGATCAGTTTTTGTGATCATTTAGGAATGGGAGTCGATCTCTCCTTTACTGCCTCTACTGTCATCATAAAACATTGAAAATGTATTATAGCACGAGTGTTTTGCAATGTGTTTTATTTTAAAGATCAAATATCTGCTCTAGACTTACTAAACAATGCTTTGAATCCAAGATATTTTGCCTGTAATTTGTTTGTTCTGCATAAAAAATCAAAACAAACAAACAAAACATAAGCACATACATTTCCTGGTCAAGTGACGTTCTTTGGGTCTTTGTGCTCAAACATTTCCACCATCTGCTGGTGGATCTGTGAAACTGCACCATGTATTTGACTGTGGACAAAGTCAGCACGTTAGTGATTTTTATAAAATGAAAGTAAATGTTCGCACTCTTCAACCCTCGTTCGCACTGAGCAGCTCACATGAGGCAGGTTGTTAGGTAGATCCAATAAAACACAAGATAATAAAGTCCAGGAGCGCGATGGTCCAGTTGAAGTGATGTAGATCGTGTTCCTGCACAGCGGTGGCTCTGACCAATGAAGGAGAAGATTCTCTCCTCACTGTTTCCCTGTGTGATTCTGTTACACAGATCGTCTAGAGAACAGAACACACTTCCGTTTATGGGGGGCGATCTAAGTGATTTGTAAGACGTGCAACGAAAATGATTGTTGTCAAAAACTGACCCGCTTCAGCCCGCCCCGACCTGACCCACGGGCAACCCAGGGATAGAGCTGATAATGAACAAACTTTAATCTGTTGATCTGCATATGTCAAAATGTGTTACAAATGACATGAAAAACACAACAATATGCACCCATAGAGCCTGTGAAGTATTAACTTATGCAGCAGAAGTGAGTTCATTTCCTGACACAGCAGATAGCATGGGCTAGTATCGTTTCCCATAGTAACTCAAAACATGCGCAGTAAGCTCATTCTCATGCTAGGTAATTATTATCAACATCCCGCTGCTCAAAGTTTGAAGATGTCTCACTGTTCCTGCCAGATTGCCCAAAGCTATTGCCTAATCTAGTCAGAAAAATGGATCGAATAACTTCATGTCCTCTTTCTCTGCTTTCATAAATCCTCGCTTTACTCTCCCAGGCACAACAATCCTTTATCTGTACCTGTCTAAATCATGTCTATCTCTTCTTTGTTCAAGTAAGTCCAATGTCAACTTAAGTCTCTAACAGCGAACTCAAACTATTGTCTTGTCAAACTGTGAAGGAAGAGAAGAAAAGGTTTGATTGAGTGTGAAGGATAGAGCAAACAATGAGCCAGTTTGTACATAATCAGGCTTTTCTTCTAACACGTGGATTTGCTTACAGACTGTCCGAAGGTTAATGTAGAGATAACAATACCAACAAGAAAAGAAATATGTAATCAGTGAATTATAAAACAAACAAAGACAAAACAACTGTGTGATCTGAATCTTCATTGTGTCATAGTTTCATTGTTGTATAGTTGCGAGTTCTTAAGTTAGAAAGTATTGTCTACACACCCAGGGTTGACCTTGTTCTCAGCAAAGTGAAGTCAGTCGTGTGTGCAGAGGCAAAAAATGAAATATTAGGTTCTTCTCCAAAGCAGGCTGCACGTTTGGTAATCATGTGTATTGTGTAAATAGTTTTTAAACAGGGCTGCCAACCCATTGCAAGTCAAAAAGAATCTAGAAGCATCAGGAACACTTCCATCAAAGCAACTCACACTGTGAAACTTGTCAATACCAAACTGAAACTTGGAAAATCAGAAAGTCATCAACTGTAAATGTGTTTCCTTGTCCAGAGCATTATCTGTGCTTAGACCCTCTTTCACAGCAAAAAAAAAAAAAAAAAAAAGCAGACTAAGTTTTCTGCAGTGTTTCTTTGCTGTGTGCAGTGTTGGGCAAAATAGTTTGAAAATGTATTTTGTTACGGAATACTGAATATTTTGTCTCAAAAGTATTTTGTTATTTGGCTAAATGTAATGGCACTGTATTCTGAATACTTGGAATAGTTTTGTATTGAAAACCGGAGAAAACAGCCTCTTTTAAGAGCAGCCGCACTCGCTCCAGCTAGATTTCATTTAACTGGAGCGACGCGAGTGGATAGCACACGGCTTATTTGGCAAACTTAACAAGGAGACAGAGATGTTTTGGGCTAATTCCAACAGGACTAGTTCTCTTGTCCGTATAATCACTTACGCAGCAAGCATTGAGTTTGTTTATATTAATATTTTTCACGGCAGCTGTCCCCGCCCACTTCCTCATTGATTTGCCTTGCTCTGTCCGTGTCCATCGGGCGAAACTACAGCGACCGATCGCGTCCTGTCTGCACGGGCCTTGATACTGGCAGATTCACGTTGTGAGGAATACAATTACGTTCTCAGACGATGAGAGCGGGAGTGAGAGTGAGAATGGGTGCGATTATCCCAGCTGCCGGAATCCCGCGGCAGCCGCTGCGAGCGCTCCACTTGGCAGGACAAACAACAGCGTGGACTGTCCAGAAACAAACTTTCCCTGTCACAAAACACGTGTAGTGGCATAAAGCAAGTGCAGTGTGTACGTTCTAGAAGAGGAGGAGGGTGTTTACGGAGGTAAAAACCACCGATGCACACGCCGAACTTCCCCCGGGCATCAGTGTGAGGAGGCGGGAAGAGCAGCAGGACGCAGCGGTGGAGTTAGAGGAGGGACTTTACTCTTATTGGTGCTATTTTTGATTCATTATTCCTCCAAAAAAATAATAAAACATCTATATCTTCCTGTTTTTACTGTAAAAAAAAACAAAAAACAATCTCATTCAGCGGTCTTAAAAACATGCAATAATAAGGGCATAACATATATAATATTCTATATATATAATATATATGACCATATTATAATCTTTGAATAATACCTAACACTTTTCCAATTCATAGTGGAGCTCTATCTTAAAGTATATTTAAGCCACAGCCTTTTGAAAGTTGGAGAGTAAAAACAGCATTTCTACTGAAAACAACCTTGGCGCCCAAAGGGTTAACATGAAATGACAACGTTTCTGTGTTTCTTCTTAGTAACTAATGGTAGTAATGTCGTCATCACGTAAGCAAGCGTTATCATAACTTCTGAACACAGCGCTGTTTGAGTCACCCCTGCTGGACAGAGTTGCACAATAAATAATTAAACATAAGAACTAAATGAACCTTCATATACAGACATACATATGAGTCAATGTTTAAAGTGTAGTTTTACGAGCATTCTCGAGGGAATCTCACAGTCAGTCAGTGAACGAGAAGCGTCACACTCACCGGAGCCGAGAGGAGGAGTTTACTTCAGCTGCTCAATGTGAGTTTAATCTGTCGTTTGTGAGCTCCAGAGGGTCACACATCCTCTGCTATTAGTCCACTTTACTTGTCGTGAATGTTTCATTAAAAGAAACTCATCAAAAACAAACTGTTCTTATTTGAAAAAAATGATCTAATCATAGTTCAAAATGAAAGATCCAAACGCTGCATCTTCTCTTTGTTTATTGTTAATGAAGTCCTGAGAAGGTTAAACAAATAAGCCAGCATCAACAAACTTTTAATGTAACTGTTAGTTAAGGGACAATCTGATTGGTCAGTCTGTCTGCAGCAGTGAATGTCGCCTGAACAATGCCAACTCTGATTGGACGCCAGTAGTGAAGTAGTGGGACTGTTATGAAACATTACACGTTGGCTTTCTGTGATGATTTTAACAGTTCTATCCTGTATACCTCGATTAAAAGCAGTAACTGTAACAGAATACGAGTCCTCATAAACAGTATTCTGAATGCGTGTATTCAGTTACTGTGTGGTGAATGCAGACTTGTGCTAGCCATCAGTTTGAGGCTCACATGCTGCTAACCTCTGTGTGAGGACTGTTCCAACACAGCAGCAGGAGCTCAGAGTAAGAGAGTTAGATGTAAGCCTCTATGTGGCCTGTGCGGGGTTGCCAGGTTTCAGAGAGCAACATGTGATCAAGCCTTTGGAAAAAAACAAACAAGCAACCTCAGCCATTGAGTAAAAAAAAAAAAGTGACAAGATGCTGACACTCTGTTTTGTTGTTTGTAGTCTCATGAATCAAACCTGAAAAACGGCAAAAAAAAAAAAAAAGTGACACTCACCCCTTGATTATCACAATTCTCACTCAAGTCACTGTAGCCCAATCTCACTGCTTTTGAATCCCATTTAACATTCTGAAAATATTGTCAAAGAAATTATTCTGTGTATTGCTTCTCAAAAAAATACCCCCCCCAAATTTTTACTTTTGAATACATTTTTAAAGATTTATTTTGGGCTAATCTAATTGATCATCTTTTAAAGTTGGCGCAGGATTGATTGTCACTATATAATAATTGAATTAAAATAAATAATAATAGGCTTCACTTCTAGTCCTTCATCATGGCTGTGCAAGTTGTCTGCACTTTGAAAGCGCGAGGTCGTCTGAAAGCTCCAGTCTGCGTCGTCGTAACTTTGGTGTCAGTATTGAGTGGCTCATAATGTGTGGCGTCCCAGGAGCCTTCACAGCTTAATTTCTTGGAGGGAGCGCTCTGAAAATCCATAAACAAAGCCGGAGTGAGCGCGTGGAGCCTTTGTCTACAGGCTGATGACTGTAGGTGGCCCCGGGAGATGTTGTAACAGATGAGAGGACCACGTCGCGCATGCACAAGTGACAAGTGGCGATGCTTATGGATTTTCAATGAGCGACGCAGCATGCAAATCCAGGCTTAGGAAGTGTGCTACCTAACAAGGAAATGTCTCACTGTCCAAGACTAACAGCCCGCTCACACAGATCAATACGGCCTTCATTTACAACAGAACAAGAGGACACAACACGTCATGTGTTGAAACGTATTCACAAGACCAAAGCACAAACTAAACGTCCTAATGGCCAGATGATCCTGCAAATGAAGGAGTCTGGCATTGTCGGCTCCTCATGTTAAAGTCTCTTCAGTGAGCTTTTTTTTTTTTTCTTTTTTTTTTCTTAATGCTTGAATTTGATTTTGTCAGGATTTTTTACATTTGCAGGTGAGAGTTAGTTTGCCATGTCTCCTGTCTATCTTTAGTAACAAAAAGCTCAGAATGTGTTATTGACAGCCCTGGGGTATCTGCTGTTAGCATACGAACATGTGGTTAGACATGTGCTAGCTTCTAAAACAAAACACAGTGTGGTCAATATTTTGGAAACACAGATTGTTTTAGGTAAGAGAGTTAAACATTACATATTCTGTTATAACCCTATTTTGTCCCGCCCACTTTTCTGGGAAGTTCACTTCCTGTTTATCTGCAATTAGCCTGTAGATTTCAGTCAATAGCCTTATTTTAACTGTTGTTACACCTAACATTCAACCATGTGACGAGTTGGCCACTGTCCAGGGTGTTCCCCCACCTAAGGCCCAAAGTCACTGGGCTAGGCTCCATGTTAGCTACCTTAACAGAGCTAAACAGGAAGTGCCCTTCCTTGAAAAGTGTGCGGGACAAAATGGGGTCAATAAAGCACTTCACAGTGACATGGTTTACAGCTGCCGCCCCGGGACAGCTCAGCAGATGATTTATCTAAGCACCTGGCGCCTCAGCCTCCGACCACTACCAAGCCAAGCCTTATCTAACCTGCAGCAACAGTATGGTCATATTTACTGCATACTGCGTATACTTAAAAAATAAATAAATAATTACTACTACTAATAATAACAATAATCATCACCACCATCATCATCATAATAATGCTAATGCTCTTATCTTATATCTTTTTGATTTGTAATACACTTGACATAAGACACAACTAAAATCATCTGTACATTGTTTCCTGATGCTCTAAATAAATCAAGCTATCGTCACTGTATTGTATAGGCCTATTCTTGTTTTTTGTTTGTTTGTTTTTCCGATGTGTTACTTTCTCACCAGACACTTGATAACACTTGACAACAGTGATTCCACCGGCTGTGTTCTGTTTCACACACAAACACAAGATGAGGAACATGAGTAACAACTCATTTATCTGTCCCTAGAGACAAAGCTTCATTGAGGCCACACACTTCCATTGCTTCTGGATGCTTTAGGAAGAGGGAGGCTTT
Source organism: Mugilogobius chulae (assembly GCA_038363315.1). Taxonomy (NCBI): domain Eukaryota; kingdom Metazoa; phylum Chordata; class Actinopteri; order Gobiiformes; family Gobiidae; genus Mugilogobius; species Mugilogobius chulae. The sequence goes on along the minus strand of CM076397.1, from coordinate 13,093,531 downwards.
TGATTTCTGCTTTTGTAAGAAAATGTCATTTTCTGCCTTTGACTCATTCTTCAGTTCTGCTGTGACAGTCTGTCAGGTGCAATAGGCCACCAAAGTGCAGCTGAGATAGATTCTTGTTCAGGATATACCTAACTGGGGATTAGCCTAAATCAGGTGTGTCAGAACTATGGGGAAAAGAATAAATACAAAATAGACCAAATATGACCCTCTAGACATTTTTTTTTTTTTTTTTTTACTCAGGTCCTTGCTGAATTGGCAATTGCTATACAATTGCAGTTGATGAAATAAACAAAAATAAAAGTTGCTGGAAAATAATCTGTTTTTCTCAATAGCCTTAAAATGGTGCCATGTGTATATCCTTCTTTGACAAGGACAGTGCTGTCAGCTGCTGTGGCGCTAGTGCTAGTGCTAAAGCCTGGTTCAAATCCAAAAACATGATTGATGTGAGTGCAAAAGCATTCACAGGAGACCTATCATGCATTTACTTTTTAACTCATACATAGGATTTGGCATCTCATCAGAGTTATATTGGCACAAATAAATTAACTCTGCTGCTCGCTAACTGTAGCTCTCCAAAGGGTGACACACTGTAAAGAGACAGTTACGTATAAACACGGCTGTGGAGTCAGCCATGGAGGAATCAGGCTTGTTTAATCAATGAGTAATGACAAAAGCAAAGACATCTTCATGATATGGAGACAATGGAAAGAATGAGCTGGAGGTCACAGTTAAATTGACTAGGGAAAATGGAAAAAGTTTCAAGATGGCTTCAGAACTCTTGCCTTACTTTAAATATTGATAAAACTGTGTCGATGTTTTTTTTAAATAAGCGTAAACCCCTTGATGTTCACCAAATTTTAATCAATGGACAAACTGTAAAGAATGTAAATGAGTTTAAATATTTAGGTTTAATACTTGACACAAAACTTACTTTAGAAGTCATGTAAAAAAAATTACAAATACACTCAAGTTCAACTTAATGAATTTTAAGCATATTCGAAATTGTTTAACTACTGAGGCCTCATATACGTATTTAAATGCAATGATTATCTCACATCTTAGATATTGTCAAACAAGCTGGTCACAGGCGTGTAAAACTACTCTTAAGCCAATCGAAACATTATATAAAAGGGCCTTAAAAATTCATGATAAAAAATCTAATCGGCACCATCACTGCCACATTCTTATTAAATACAAAATGTTAAAATTTGTAAATCTAATTAAATTTAATAAAAATGTAATGTTGTTTAAAATTATTCATAACGTTGTTGCCCCCCCACTGAGAAATGTTGTTATGCTTACATCTGAAAAAAGCTGCCGAGCCACACGATCAAGTGTTAGAGGAGAGTGTAGTGTTCCAAGATGCAGAACCTCCTTTGGTCAGTCATCATTTTCTTATCAGGCCATAAGCCTATGGAACACTCTACCACATGAGATTATCTCATGTACAGATTATAAAATGTTTACACGCCTGACCAAGAAATGGCTTTTAGACAAACAAACATGTACACATTAAACTGTATCTGTATGAGTGTAAATAATGTAAATAGTGTCTGGATGTGTGTGACAGTCTTGTAGAAGTACATGAAGTTTTATGAAATGCATGACTCGATGAGAGAATGAACTAATTACTTTTGTACGTAAATATGTATTTTATTGGCATGTATGCCATTTTTGACAACAGCCTGTCCAGGGACTCCAGGTGGAAATTAGCAACTTTGCTACAACCTGGCACAAGCATCTCTCCTCTTTTGTATAGGATAATGTTTTTTGCGCACTGTCCCTGATAAATAAACTAATAAACTAAACAATGATGTCAAAGAAAAAGGTGAATCCACTTACTGATTATTTCAGCATCTGTTCATTTCTATTTGATTTATTTCAAGAACAACCAGACTTCCATAGAATTGCTTAGACCTTGCTCTGAGATAATGATATGTATTCAACTTCATCTAGACTCTGAAGGCAACATATTGTTCATGTGCTGGACCAATGAGTAAAACTGGAATAAGCTGGAGTCATTTCTCATCTGTCCCAGAGATTGCCACATATAAAAGACTTGTCAGGTTTAAGAACTTCCCATTATTCTAAAAACTTTTTTCCCCTAAAACAATGGAGCAGTTAGGAGAACTAAATATTTATGAGACAATGTGGTTCTATAAGGAAGAACAACTGAACACATAGTACTGTTAATAAAGTGGTCCGACCCATCCAAGCTCTCTGTTGGCTGCAGTCGTTGGCTCCTGCTTGCTCGCCCTCACCTCTGCTCTGATCCTGGCACATGTGAGGCCTTTGAACCCTTCAGAGGCACAGGTGCTCCTCCCGGTGCTCTGCTGTGTGCCTCCAAACATTACTCTTTCTTAAAGACACGACAGCGGCAGCACAGGGACAAGAAAAGGGGAAAACACAGGACTGCCCAAGTGCCATTTGTCATGATCAGAGGGCAGCTTTGACTCGCCTCGACTCTGGAACCGGACATTCCTCAACATGGGGGTGGTACAGTTTGTTTACAGGAGATCTGAGAGAAGGAGGGGGCTTGGGAGATGTGTTTGGACTGGTTAAAAAGGGTCCTTCATCATTTCTGCCGATTGGTCTCCAGCCATCATCACTTTAACTCAAGGTTGGAGGAGAGGGGAGGTCATGGGGGCTTTCGCTTAGGAGTTAACAGGAAGTAGAAAGGCTAGCAAAGTGTTCACAGTGTCATAATTCACATTCACATCTGTGGTTGGCTGGTTTCCAATGGAGAAAAAATATAAACATTTGGAACTTCTTAAATTGTGTGACATGTCAACAAAGAACAACAAAGATCAAATGAAAGCACCTTTCAGTAGTCTTTTTAGGTATTGTGACCCATTCTTTTCAGAATTTACGTCTAAAACCGCATGTTGTTTAGTTGAACTCTTTCAGTTCATCATTTTCCCAATTCTGCTTTTTCCTACACATGTCTAGTTTAGTTTTACAACTTTATGAGCTCACAAATTAAATTTCCAAACAAATTCTAGTCAACATGATTAAGGCAGGACAGCAGGGGAATAAAGGGCGAGTGCTGCTGCTTTGCCTAGGAATATAAACGAATGTAAGTGAGCTTTGTTTGTCTAGTGTGTTTTACAGACAGACCCCCCCCCCCCCCTCCCCACCCAGGAGGAAACCACCCAGACACGGGAGGAACCTGCAACTGTTAGCTACACGTACATGCAGTATGTTATTGTAACATTTGACACTAACTCCAGACATTTCCACACAATGGACCACTGCAACATTACATTACCTCTGTGAAGTTGGAACCCTCATTAAACACACGACACAATAACTATGTCCATTGTGTGTGCTTCATTTGTGCTGCAAAAAGTTTTGTTTGTGCTGCTTTAGTTTTTAGGCTAGTAACAATTCATGTATAAGTCACATTAAGGCAATGCAGCCTTCTAGAAGCTTAAAAAAACACCAAAATGGAACAAGGAATGGTGTCAATCATTTGCATTGCATTTGTGCTGCTTTAGTTTTATAAATACTAGCAATTTTATTCTGATTTCCTCATGCTGCTAACGGTTGGCCTGGAGTGATGTTATGTAGCCGTTATGAACCACCAAAGACATATTTCAAACTGCATTTCTTCATTATCTTTAAAAAAGGACAAAGCAATACAAACCTTTTCCCCAAAACTGATCAAGTTTGACGACAGGATGGCCTGCGAGCAACACTTCAACACTCTCTGTCCCTTATCAACAACAAATGGCTGTTGACTCTACCTCAAAGCCCCTGCTGTGACCTTCTACAGACACTGGCAGGACAAAGACTTTCTTATAAAACTCATTTACTTTCATGTGGGTTTTCATGTGTGAATATATTTTGATTGTGACAGTTATGCTTCATATATCTGGGACTACAGATGGAAATTAGCTTTAAGCTAAATCTGGTGTATTTACGGTTTTGCCGTTCATTAATACACATTGTCCCATTCAAATAAATAAATAAACTAAACTAAACTATATCTGATCTGACACAGTTGAAAATGTATTGTCAACATGTTTCCAATTGCGTTATGTATGTTCTTGTTAATTGAATAAATGAATAATAGCTAACTGTTTACTAATTTAAATTAATGACAAACAGTATTGCCCTAAGTAAGTCACTCCCAGGCCTTAAGAGTTTGCCTCTTCACAAGATTCTACAAAGACCACCAACCTCGGTCTACTTCTTCACTTGTCTTCTACTTTCTCACGTGGCCAGAACAGGGGTTGGAACAGAGCTGTGAGGAGCCTTCATAGGCCTCAGGGCCCTGGCGGCCCCTTCCGGGCGTTAGTCTTCCCTGCTGCAAAACTTAGAACAGGTCTATGGACAGCCCTTCAACCAGCACCACCGGGCTACAAAATGGGACTTTTCAACTGCTGCTAACCCACCGAACAACAGCAACTGCACCCTCTGATCATGGCCCAAAGAAGGAAAGGCCTCCAACTCGATGGACAACTAGGAGCAGCACAGCTCTGACCTCAATGGAACGTAAGACCAAATGGTGGCTGAACACAGAGTGGCTTGAGAGTAGTGAACCAAATCAGATCTTACCATTGAAACTAGTGTTTACTGTAACTGTTTGGAAATGAATGATGAATGTTTATGTTTGTTTTGTTTATTAAACCACACAAAATGTTAGTAGTTACTTGATTTTGTCACTGTAATGAGAGAGCTGCACCTTCAGAGAGTAGGTAGGTAGGTTTATACATTTTAAGTTAGACTTTAAAGGGGGGCAACTTCACTTCAGATACTTACATAACAACTTAATCTGATAAATGTGAAAGCATGGCACGCCTTTTTGCAAATATGTTATTGCACAATATGAAAAAAGTGTAAAAAAACCCCAACAATATTTCATAATGTGAAATGCACACACGATTTGGTTGAAGCCACAGCCCAACATCTTTGGATTTCACGGGTAAGTTTAGGCTTCAACTTACTAAAATGAGTACGTTTACGGCCGGGGCTTGGTGTAGGTTAAGAGTAGGATTTTGTAAAGTATAAATAATTAATAACACATGAAGGTGTGGCATATCTAATCATACACTATTGACATGTCCTGTTATGTTGCTGTAAATATATTTTGTGAGAGATCGTACCTATAATCCTGAAGAAATCCACACTTAGACTTTAAACAGTCTCTATGTAAGTCACATGCTCCTTTGTATCACTGTTCTCAGCAGAAAAACAAAACTTGCTTGCTGTTTCTGTCATATGATTGACTGATCAATCTGTCAACTAAAACGAGCTAATCATTTATTACAATTGAGACACCGACCTCACTTACCTTAAAGAACATCATTGTCTCCATAGAGAAGTTTGTCTTTTGAGGTTGACCCCGGTTTTGACCGGTGTTGTGTGTTTGGGTTGATGGAGGGACCTGGAAACAATCCACCCAGGCACAGGACAACCATGGGACTCACCACATTCTCGCTGTGAGGCAATAGTGCTCACACCACTGATGCACTGTACAGGAAGGGCCAGAGCAGGCTCTACCTTCTGAGAAGACTCAGGTCTTTTGGAGTGAGGGGGCCACTCCTGAGGACCTTCTACGACTCGGTGGTGGCATCTGCCATCCTGTACGGTGTGGTCTGCTGGAGCAGCAGCATCACAGAGAGGGAGAGGAAGAAGCTGGACAAGGTCATCAAGAAGTCCAGCTCCGTCCTGGGCTGTCCTCTGGACTCAGTGCGGGAGGTGGGGACAGGAGGGTCCTGGCTAGATTCACATCTATGCTGGACCATGAGTCTCACCCCCTGCAGGACGCCCTGTCTGCTCTGGAGAGCAGCTTCAGTGACAGACTGATTCACCCTCGCTGTGTGAAGGAACGGTTCCGCAGGTCCTTCCTTCCTGCTGCTGTCAGACTGTACAACGAACACTGTTAACTCTGGACATCATCACATTTAATCTTGTGCAATACTGTGTTACCATGGAAACATCTCTGGTACAACTCACTCATGTCACTTTATCTGATAGTATTATTACCTCTATTTACACTTCCTTAAATGCTGCTCTGTACATAAACATCGTCATACTTTTACCTCATATTTACTGGTTATTTATTCTGTTCATCTGCTGCAGTTGTACATAATCATAGTCATATATTGTACATAATACTATATACTATATACTGATGCCACTTTATCTATTGATCCTGTCATATCCTGCACTGGGCCATAGCAAACATTTATTGTAAATAATAGTCTTGTAATTATTGTATCTTTATATATATTTTAAGTCTATTTTATTTCTATTATCTTGTTTGATTGCATGTTTCTATTTTCCCTGCTGTTCTTAAAATGTGCGTTGCAACACTGGAATTTCCCCATTGTGGGACAAATAAAGGATATCTTATCTTATCTTATCTTACCTTAAGTAAGCGCTCTGAGGAAGGCTTTATGCCGAAACGCGTTAGCGTTTACTTGTGTGAAATAGCCAAATAAAAAACTATGTGAGTATTTCTGTCCTGAAGTTCTTTTAATGAAGATGTGCAACCCTTATACATTTTGATTAACTGGAATTTTTTTTTTTTTGGGTTTAGCACTCAACTTTTGAGGACGCGCAATCTTCACTACCTGACAAGTGCTCACACCTTGTCAGTATAATTCAGAGTGAGCCAAATTTGTTGCTAAATACAATCTATGGCTCCAACCTGTAGCTCGGGAGCCACCACCTTCCAAGTAGCTCGCCAAAGAATTTTGGAAACAAATTATGCTTTAACGCAGAGTCGAACTGATTTGAGGCGCATGGTGAAACTGAGACACAAGCGTGAGCTGGGATATGAATCAGAATCAGAAAAGATTGTATTGCCATTGTCAGTGAGTTGCAAAATTCACAAACTAGGAACTTGCTTCGGTGCGAATGTGCAACATATAACATTAATAAAGTAATTGTATATATATTAAAAAAAAAAAATAGCTATGATAAAAATACTTTAAAAATATAATATAAAATATAAGGGCATGCAAAGGAAATACTGTAAGTATGTCAAGTAATAAAATAAGACAATACAAATATATACAGCAATCAGAGCAATCGGAACAATAGTGCAATTTTTCAGTGCAAGTATAAAGATGTTTTTGCATGAAAAATAAAGTGACAAGTGTAAAGTGACCATGTGATGAGTCCAATGTTTTATAAAGTGTTCATGAGTCCAACGGCAGAGGGAAAGAAACTTCTTGTGGCGTGAGGTTCTGGTCCAGATGGACCGTAGCCTCCTGCCTGAGGGGAGTGGCTCAAAACTCTGTGTCCAGGGTCAGCTGCTATCCGACCTGCACGCCCCCGAGTCCTGGAGACGTACAGGTCCTGGACAGATGGAAGGCTGCAGCCAATCACCTTCTCAGCAGAGCGCACAATGCGCTGCAGTCTGTGTCTGTCCCTGACTGTGTCTCCAGCGTACCACACGGTGATGGAGGAGGTGAGGATGGACTCAATGATGGCCGTGTAAAACTGCACCATCATCTGGGCCGGCAGCTTGACTTTCTTCAGCTGCCGCAGGAAGTACATCCTCTGCTGGGCCTTTTTGATCAGGGAGCTGATGGACGGCTCCCACTTCAGGTCCTGTGTGATGGTGGTGCCGAGGAAGCGGATGGAGTCCACAGTGGTGATCGGGGAGTCTGTCAGGACAAAACACAGAGCACACGAGCACCAGGTCGTCCATCCGCGGCACCATCTTGACATTTGCCTTCTTGAAGGCTTCCGGTGACGTAGGGGTGTGGTTGGAGTGTGATGGGGGTGTGGTCCTACTCACAAAACTAAATTAACCAAGTCAATACCGATTATTACATACCTATTTCTACTGTGAATGTATCTTTAGATGCCTAATTGTGTCCATTTCCAAAAAAATATTGGTTACATTTTTATACAGGCTTAACTATGTCACAGTTCACTTCAATTTTTGGTCATTGCTAAAAGTAGTAGCTCGCTGCCAGTTTTCTTCTGCAAAAGAAGCTCTCCTGACGAAAAGGGTTGGAGACCCCTGATCTATACGTTACAGAGTTATTTTTGTGTAAATTTTTTCCTCCTTTTATTTTGTGTCTTTAGCCTTCCTACTACATTTTATCTTAACTTTCTCTATATCCTCTTTTATCTAGTGACTATATTTAATCTTGTTCCTTGTCCCACTCCCGTTTGGGAGTGTGTCTGTCCTAGGACGTTCCAGTGTCGAGGCCCAAGGACCTTGGAGGCCCCTGGTTGTCAGGACCTGGTCCCTGCCTGCATGGACTCCTGCACTTCTGCATGTTCCTGTGAAGTCCTTCGAGATGACTGACTGTTGTGATTCTGGGCTATACAAAAATAAATTGAATTGAATTACACTGCTTATTCAGCAGACATGTTTCTTGACTTCCCAGAACCAGATGCAAAGACATGTTGTACACAAGTTCAGACATTCTTTTCTGTTGCTCACTTGTATCCAGGCTTCCAGTGCAGTCAGTTATTACACAAGTCAATAGGGAGCAGTTAAATGTTAAAGTTGTAATTGTATTGTCCCTGGAATGAAAAGTCGATAGAATGTGACTGGAGCAGTTATGTCAACGAGAGGCCACTGTCATTTAAAAGCTTTTGAATGCTATTGATTTGTGTGTAGGTCCTGAGGGTCCCAATGGCAAGCTCGGTGTTGATAAAAGAGGATGAGCGGCTGTAGCTGCAGGCGTCATGTGAGAATTCTACTGGATCAACATCAAAACACAGAACTTACTATGAAGTTGTGAATGGTACAGGAGTGGATGAAAAGAGCTGTCCTTCACATTTGAAATACGCTTTACATCAACTCACTTGATTGGTCATGGTTTTTGACCCTCCTGCAAAGCATCACATCTGAGAACAGCATCTGCAAAACCTGAATTGTATTCAATTTTGACTTGTGTGACCTTTTTTTTTTGTTTTTTAAACAAAAGTCAAAGGGTTAAAGAAATAACTATAGGCCTATTCAAGTCTAAGATGAACTAAACCAACCTAACAAACAAACAAACAAACAAACAAACAAACAAACAACACAAGGACGATGATGGCATAACCTGCAAGATGAGCATAAAAAACAACAACAAAAAACAAACAAATAAACAAAAATAAAACAAAATAGGTAGCACTTTACATTACGGCTATAATAGTAATATGGTAATAGCAAGGTAATATTAGGGTAATAACAAAGTAATTACCATGTAATTCATTTGTTGTTACATTGCTGTTAAAAGGCAATATACTATTTTTATTAGTAATAGTTTTCCATTTCCATGTGTCTGCGTCATCACCTGAGCAACAAGAAGCATTTCTGTTAATTACCTTGAAATAAGACACATACTTTCAACACTATTTACAGGTCATTACAAAGGATTTAGTTGTGTACTATTGCATTTATGTATAATCATTTGGCAATGTCTGTGCATATATGTTACTGTCAATCCTCAGTGATGACTCAATGGAATAATTCTGTATTTCTATAAAATAAATAATTAATAAATTGTATTTACTATGGAAATTAAACCAGGAAACATACTATAGATGTATATATAACACACTACTCACAAAAAGTTAGGGATATTCATACTGATTCATACTTGTCTACAGCACCAAAAAGCATTGAGGACTGAAGACTTGGGCTTTATTTCTATGAATCAAAGTAGAAATAGCAAAAAATGCATTTTGCAGCCCTGTTTCCAGTTTATTACTTAGAAACTAAGTATGTTTCCTGTTTTAATTTCCATCGTAAATACAATTTATCAATTATTTATTTTATAGAAATACATAATTATTCCATTGAGTCATCACTGAGGATTGACAGTAACATATTTACACAGACATTGACAAATGATTATACATAAATGCAATAATACACAACAGAATCCTTTGTAATTACCTGTAAATAGTGTTGGAAGTATGTGTCTTATTTCAAGGTAATTAACAGAAATGCTTCTTGTTGCTCAGGTGATGACCAGACACATGGAAACTGAAAACTATTACTAAGAAAGATGAGTATATTGCCTTTTAAAAGCAATGTAACAACAAATTAATGACATGGTCATTACTTTGTTATTACCCTAATATTACATTGCTATTACCATATTATTACCGAGCCGTAATGCAAAGTGCTACCCAAAAATAAATGTAAAAAGTACATTGACAATAATGAACTCTCAGAAGATCAAGAACACATATGAGAAACAAAAGAGTCAATCATATTTAATGCAAATATTGCAATGAAAATACATGTATTGATATTTCAAATCAAATCGTAGAATGATACAAGCAAAGTCAGTTTTACTACAGTATTACTATGCTATTCATGATGTTTTAAAATGAGGTGCAGAGTAGCAGAGTGGTTAGAGATCATGGGTTCATAATGGGATCAACAGCTCACCATCTCTCTGGGTGGAGTTTGCATGTTCTCCACGTGTCACTGTGGGTTTTCTCTGGTTACTCTGGTTTCCTCCCACCTTTACAACAGAAGTATCTGCTTGTGATGGCGCCTTAAAATGTCAAATAAAGAAGAAACATCACCTCGTCATCTGTAAATAAATGTATGGCTTTGTGCACGTAGCACCTCTGCTAGACAATAGAACATGGCCAACACTGTTTGTTTAAAATGATGCTCACAATGCTGTGCCAGTGTCACAGCTTTCAGCTCTTCTGTATCTTATAAAGCTGCTTTAATCCACTGGTGTTTTATCATTGTTGTTGTTTCACTTTATAACCGCGCACATGAAGAAAACTTGCTGATCTTGATCATGTAACACACACACTGTTCTCCATTAGTTGCTGTGCTCCTCAAGTCTGTGACATTTGTTCTTCACTGTCAGACAAATAATCCTTGTAACTTGTGGCGTGTTCTGGCCACAGGCAGTGCAGCTGTCTTTAGTGAATGAATGTGAGTTAATAGTTGTCTGTCTCCAACCCTGTGACTTTTTGGCCACTATAGGGTATTCCCAGCCTAAGGCCCAAAGTCACAGGGAGAAGCTCTCACTCACAATGCCTAATGGGAACAAGAGGTAGAAAGTTAATTAATTTTAAATAATGTATTATTTTCTTATTTGTGACTTTTTGGATGCCCAGTGTTTCCTGTCAGAAGCAGCTGTGGTCAGCTGTGGTTTGTTGGCTTTGGAGGTTTGGTCTTTGGCCTTTAATGAAATGTGATCTAGTGTCCAAGACAAGACCACGTCCAGATAAGACTATAGGTACAAAACAAGACAGTCCAAGCACTCTCTAGACCAACAAAGAACCAAGTCCAAATGTGCTCAAGTCTAAGACGAGACCAAAAAAGTCATCTTAAGACTGATTTCAAGTACTGTAGTTCAAACCAAAACAAAGCTGATTTTCTGTTGTAAGTCTCTGGAGCTGCTTGTGAACCATGACAGAGATGCACTGACCTCACAGACATATGAGTAATGCCACAGATAGTCTCTTATGAGAATCCTTACCCACACCTCCAGAACTTGTGGTCACGCATCAACTGTTCCTGAATCCTGAAGTTTCTCTTACGAAACTTGACTTATGTAGTTCAGTTTTTCACGTTAAAAAGACAGTTATAATTAGCTTTAGAAACATGATCAACCAGTGCATAAATACTGCATGCATCATTGAGCTTTACAGTGGATTTGCCCTCTGGCTTAGTCATCTCCATCCATGGGGAGGTGTGCGAATATCTCATTAACTAAACATAATCATTCTATGGATTGTGAAGCACCAATAGCAGTCAACAGCAGAGCAATTACTACATTGAGTATATAGTATCTGTATTTTTAGAGTCATCCAATCAGAGCGTATGCATGTGGTTTGGAGTCAGATAGCCTGAAGCTAGCTGGCAGCAGCACAGGCGGGACATGGCAGTGTGGCCCAGAGTAACACAGGGACTGCTCTACAAGACCTTCTGCTCTCCTGACACATCTCACAAGACACAGGGAAGAATATCATGGAAGAGTTTGGTACGCAAAAAATCTAAATAAATAAAAACAAAAATGTGGTTTGTGCATGGATTTATTGGATGAGAAACATGGTGGTGGAAGTAGATAAATGCTCTGCGCAGACCTAATTCAGATATGATGCCTTGTTTGCATTGTTCCCGATCTCCAAAACATGCTCCTGAACACACCACCTTGGAATGTCAGGCACCGGAGCTGTTAAAAAGGTTTAGTAAGTCACATGGCAGTGTTGTGTGCTAGTGTGGCCAGCATGATCTAACCAGACCCAAACTTGTTTAGCTTCAAAGATCGATCATTGACAAGGTTGCAGTCGTGTCTCACTGTGATTGTTGTGCAGTTCTTCCCAACCTTGAGGTCAGATTCAAAATTGGATCTCCAGGATTCTTTGTTAAAACATGTGCTTCTACTGATGGGTTTGGTGTGAAAAAAGGAATAAATACAGAGAGAAATGTGCTGGTGGAAGTATCTGGTACAAACATGTCTGTCATTCTGCTTAATGTAATTGTACATTGCATATATAAAACTACTTCATGTTTTATCCAAGTATTTTAGAATCGTTATTATGCTGTGACAATCTAATTAAACAGAAAAGGTATGTGCTTCTTCTCAAGGCAGAAAGGAAAAAGATTATTGGGCAGAACATCGTCTTCTTAAGGTGCTTTCAGACCAGAGGCGTCAACTCGCGCCAGACGCCCCGTGGTGGCCGCTTATATATTCGACATTAGTCGTGTTTCTCGCGCGACCAACTTGCAGCTTTCAAACCGCGGCGTGTTCATGCAGCCACGGCATCTGTGACTCTCCATTTTAGAGCGCTGTGCAAGTCTGATGTCAAATGGTCGAGTGGATAACGCATTGCACTCTGGTGTGAAGAGCCCCGGGTGCGTGAGTTCGACCCCAGGCAATAAAACAGCTGATGAGGACGTTTGTATCTGTAGCACATATGCAATCTTAAACTTTATAAATCATACTTTCTGTACAAACACATTGTATTATCGTTTTAAAATACAAAACAGGCACTATGTCTTTTTTAATATAGATTATGCATAAGTGCAGAAAAAAAATATTGAATTACTCATGTGGAATTGAACTCGGGACTCTGGGGTCCCAACCCTGCGTTTTACACGTGCGCCATTCAATCAACTGTGATTTTTGTTGGAAATGACAGTATATAAATCCGGTTCAGTCGAATGAGCAGGCTATTTTTCTCTCGGACATCGCGTTTATTTTGCTGTGAAAGTAAAGTTTATTTGACCAAAAGAGCCGCTTGTTTTTGTCAGAATCAAGGAGTTTTATGAATTATAAACACTGACAGCACAGGATGTACAAACGAGAAGAATCCCTGGACTAAAGTTGTTTCTAAATACGATCTTTTTTTTTCTTTTGTGGAGCCACAGGTGAGTCTCAGTCACACGTTATGTGTTTTTATGTTTGTGCAGCTTTTGGTAAGAATAAGTTCATAACTTAGAAGCCTGATCATGTTAAAGTCGGAGTACTTGTCGTTTTGAACCACGTACTGTCACTTGCTCGCGCCTCGCGCCATGGACGCTCGTCCGCCCTCATGGCCCGTGTAGATAGGAGGCGAGGAGCGGCAAATGTCGCTTGAAATCCCATTCATGTGTATGTGTCTGTCAGCGGAGGCGCGTCCTCAAGTGCCGCCAATCAGAGCGGAGAATGAGCGATGTGAATGGAGAGCACAGGGCTTATTTGACATAATTAAGAGACAGGGTGTATGAGGGCTGATACCAAGAGGATTAGTTCTCTTGTCCATGTCTGCACGGGCCTTCCAGCTGTAGTACTGGTCGTTAACACTGTCACTTTGCTCTTCACATGTTGGTCGCGCTTATTAGACGCCCGTCTGCCCTTAAACGCTCGCGCCGGTCGTAGTAGACTCTCCGCGCCGCTCTGGTCGTGCGAAATCGCGCCTACACATAGACATTACATTGAAAGTGTTCGCGTGGTCGCGTTTGGTCTGAAAGCACCTTACACAGCTCCTTGGGCTTGGAACAATCATCAGAAATCTTTGAAACTTTTCCTCTGATTATATCTAGGTTAAGGTACTTATTGTCCCCGTAGGGAAATTTGTCCTCTGCATTTGACCCTGGATCCTTCAATGCCTCTGGAGCATCTCCTCAGGAGCAGTGATCGCCGCAGTGCAGCGCTCGGGGACCCATCTCCAGATGTTGTTGCTAGGCTTGGTCAGGACTACCGTAGCTGGAGGATATTACCCTAACATGCATGTTATTGGTTGGTGGGGGAAACCGGGAGTGCCCAGGGAAACCCACCCAGACACGGGGAAAAACATGCAAACTCTACACAGAAAGGCCCGGGCCCTGTGGGAATCGAACCCGCGACCTTCTTGGTGTGAGGCGAGAGCGCTATCCACTCAGCCACCGTGCCGCTAAGTTTCTTCTAAAAAATGTCTGAAAGTTACAGTTATTCTTTTATGGTTTTAATATGTTTTACTGATTTTGTGGTCCCTCTTGGCATCTTACTTAGTTTAGTTTAGTTTGTTTTGTCTCTCAGGGACAGTGCACAAAAGACATTCTCCTCACAGAAGAGCAGAGATACTTGTGCCAGGTTACAGCAAAGTTGCTTGTCTTCCACCAGCAGTCCCCGGACAAGTTGTTGTTAGAAATGGCATACATGCCAATAACATACACATTTATGCACACAGTATGTTAGATTCACTCACCCAGTCATAGTATGTTTCATAAAACTACAGACTTCTACAAGACTGTCACGCACAACTAAAAACTAGTTCTATTATGTACAAATCATATTCTTACATTATACAAAGAGAGTTTAATGTGCACATGTTTGTTTGTCTCAAAGCCATTGCTTAGTCAGGTGTGTCCATATTTTATAATCTGTACATAAGATAATCTCATGTGGGAGGAGAACGATGCCTGATCTAAAGAGAGTCTGCATCTGGGAACAGTCCATCATGTGGTTCGACAGATTTTCTCAGTTCAGGGACAACAATGTTATGAATAATTTTAAAGAACTTGACATTGTTATTAAATTTAATTTGATTTTCAAAAGTTAAAATTCTATGTTAAGATTGTGGCAGTGATGGTGCTGATTTGAATGTTTAGATCCCTTTTATATAATGTTCTGACTGGCTTAAGAGCTGTGACCAGCTTGTTTGACAATAACTAAGATGTGAAATAAACATGGTATTTAAGTAAATATGTATATGACAGTTAAGATGTGTTTAAAATGTATACAGTTAAACAAATCAAATGAATATTGAATGATAAAACACATTAAACGCCTGAACAATGTGTGAGAGTTCTGATGGTAAACCTAAAGCCGAAAAAGCTGAAGCTCTGTTTGGGTTTCTATGTGAGCTGTTTTGCAAATTGACTTTTAAATTGGAGCTGAGAGTCAAAGTGATTGAGAAAGAAAAAGTAGGATTAGGATGAGGTTTTTGTTAATATTCATGACTAATAACACAGATTTACAACCACCATAGAAATGAACAGGGGCTACAAAATGCAAAAAATGAGTGAAATCATGCTGGTCCTACACTTTGACCTGTTATGATGTGCTGTTATCTGCTTTCTTGTGAGATCAGGTTGTGTTGCTTAACTGGACCAAGGGAAAAACAGTTTGGACTTAACTGTGGACAATGACTGAAGACTGGAACCACTTTTCCAGATTCAGTTTGAAATCTACATAAATGCATAACATACAGTATTGTGCTTTTTAAAGTGAGGCTAAACACTTACTCTGCCCACAACTGAACCTCAAACAGACTCTGGAGATGACTGGGGGCCTTGTAAGGGACGTCCAGTGGGTGTGAAACAGACACCGACTGTCAGCACCAAAATTGGACAGTGAGCTTGGTGAAGGATGTGAGTTTTGTTCAGAGCGGCCCGGGTCCTGACGGTTGGTGAGGTTTACAGTCTGTACAAGTCTAGTTGTACAGATTTTTTTAATAGGCCTATTATGTCACGCCCCTGCCTGGTGCTCTCCTACCTGTTCCCTGTGTGGAGACATGGGCGGAGTCTGCTGATGCTGCTCACCTGCTGTCAGTTCTCAATCAAGCTGCAGACTACAAGGACCCAGCTCACCCAGACAGACTCTGCCAGATTGTTACGTCTAACACACTGTGATTTTCCAAGTCGACCTCTTTTTGTGAATTTTTGATGCCTAATTACTTACCTCCATCTCCTCTGCTCCTAGCTCCAGCTGAAGACTCCCAGGGACCAGTCGGTGGCAACCTCTCCAGGGCACAACCTTCAATAAACTTGTTCACTTTTGCATTGTGGTTTGGAGTCTTATCTTGGTCCAATTGAGCCTAGCCTAACAATTTACTTTGCAAAACATATGTATGAAACCTTTGCTTTAGTCTACATAAGCGCATGAGCTCATGATGTGTAGGCCCTATTCTAAAACGGCAAATGAAAAACTTGCCACTTACACGAGTTTTGAACCTTTGCTTCGTTGCACCTCGTACCACTCGCTCAACAAGCTGAGCCAAATGACTGATGAAGTCACCATTTCAAACTCTCCACAGCAGCGGTGTCAGAAGGAGTTTAGATAATCCACCTCGCGTTCACGCCGATGAACTGAAAATGCACTGTTTGCCCAGCGTGGCAGTACCATCACGGTTTTTGCAATTTCCAAAAAAGGTAAAACAGTAGATCATACAATTTTACTTCATATACACAGCTTGACTGTGAAGAAAAGTTGATTCTGCGTTCACTTTCTCTTTAACATTGCCTGTCTGTTAATTTCACTTATCTGTGCTGCCTTGTGTTTATATATAGTTGTTTTTTTTTTGTCTGTTTTTTATTCACAGTTAAAACTAAATAATTTTTTTGTTTTTATTTCCTATTGTCGCATACTGAATCACTAAGCAAACAAGCTCTAATGTTTTCCTCAAATACAATCAAAGAGCCAAGTGTAAAAGCTGTATTCCGTCTTAATCCAGTGTTGTGGATTTCCCTGGAGATCCGGTCTGAACCAGCTCCCAAACTCCTCGCTACACTTCAAGGAGACAGATCGTCCGCCTCTGGTTTTCTGAAGCGATAACAAAGCAGAAATTTGTCTTTCAAAATTAGCCATGCTGCCGTGAAATAAGCGCGCTGGAGCCCCTTTCGATGCCTATCTGCCATATTTCTCTCGCGGAGGCAGATAGCTATTATCATATGAAATATATATTGGAGCCCTGAGCTGCAAACATGGGGATGAGTAATGCCGGACTGCGGGAAAACAAGCTGTAAAATATTCATGCCGTTTGTTTTTTTGTGCCATTACAACAGGAAGAAAGTCAACTCTCAAATGTACTTTTAATTAAAAGGTTTTACAAGTGAGCTATTATTAATGGGCTCTTGTGATCGCTGAGGAATTGCCGGAGCTGTGGGCAAAGTAAAGTGAATTCGACTTGGCAGGCTTTCACGGCACAAAGGAAATAAAGATGCTGTGGTTCAGTTAATAAGCTCTTAATGTAGTTGCAGTCTTGTTTGGTGTGCTTGGAGTTGTGCAGGTGCGTGCTGGATTGGTTGAGAAACTGTGTTGTAAATAAGTGGGTGAGTAAACTGCTGGGCCGATTTGCATCAAGTGGAGATTTGGAGCACTTTAATGGTGACGTATTTGACAAGACAAAAAAGCTCAGATTGTGTTTTGTCAACGTGCGTCACAGTATAAACAGATGCTTGAACAGTTGTATCGAAAGTGCAAATCTTCACTACAGTTTCATTCATTTGTGCAATTAGCTACAGTAACAGTAAGAATAGATAAAGAAACTGCTTTTTGAGTCCCTGTGCAAAATGTCAAAAGGTTCTCATATTGTGTGCATTTTTTTTTTTACTGTGATGTTTGGATTCTGCTTTTAGGTGCAGGTAGAGGTTACACCGATGTGGCTCACGTCAGAATGTTGTGTGTATTTCTTAGTGTGGGTAGACTGGACATCAACGTCATGGCAATATTTGAATCTGATTGGTCAAAGCGTTTGGAAAGTGGTTGGAAGTCATGTTTTTTCGTTAAGTACAGACATTTTTCCGATGCACAAATCTCTAATCTGTGGACGTTTTTCTAAAGTAATAAATGGTCTGTAATTCTGCTAAAAAAGGTCGAAGCACGCTGTTAAAAAGCTCTATTGCTCCGGTAGATGTGATGATGCAAAAGTTGCACTTTTATGGATGAAATGAGCTAAACAACCATTTCAGGAAAACCATGAGCAAAAAAACTGATTTGTGTTTTTTCTAAACAACATTGACAGGAAATGCTTTACAAACCTCATCACTGCCGATGCGACAAATGAAGCTATACAACTTTTATTTGGTGTCCCTAAAAAGAGACCACCTCAGGTCCAAGACACTCCCAGAATAACTCGGCCAACAAGCAATACATGCATAGTTGCAATATTTGGAGGTTAAAACTGGTAGGGACTTCTCCTCCAGCCATTCAGAAACACTGTTTCTACTCTCATTGTCTGCACTTTCTCGCATCAGTTTGAGGCACAGCGCCACCACAGGTGAGGAGGGATGTGTGTTTTCTTTTTAATCAGTTTGTTTCAGTAAAATGTGGTGACAACATTTACTGCCCCAAAGGAAACTGAAACTGTTTGAACTTTTAGCATCCGACTGACCCAGTTTAGCAGACTATCAGGTGTGAAAGCACCCTTAGTTTCAAGTGTTTTCTTTCTTTAATATCAAATGATGAAATACAGTGTCAATTATTTTAATGAATAATAACATTTACATTACCATTTTTTCTCACAAAAAAGAGAAGGGCAGCTGCGTGTGACTGTCCGTGCCTGCAGTGTGTTGTCAGGCTGAGGATGTGTCAGGTGCATGGAAATAGCTTCTCCAGTGGTAAAATAAAGTCTACCTCTCTTTCTAAAGCACTCAGTGTAAATGGTAGCACAAAAAGCCCCTCACAGGACGGACTATTGCTAGCACAGTGTGAGAAATAGCAGCAGGTGTCTTATTAGTACAATTTAGTCCATTGTTGCTCAGAATGTAATCTGAAGCCGGAGTGCTTTATTCTTTTGGTTTTGCTCTCTCTTTGTTACAGCTCACTTACCCGGTGCTCGCGGCACAATGCACGCTCCGCAGAACTCTTAATGAATATAAAAGATAGGATTTTAGAAAAGCTGCGGCAGTCAGACCCCTGGGGACTGGCCGGCACACTGGACCAGCAAACAGCTCTGTGCTCCTGCTCCTGTGAGGCCATGGTAGTGATGTATAGACTCCATGGGCTGTTTTGACATTTCCAATGTTTTAATGAGAAGAGAAAACATGAAGGCATGACATCAACAGGGCTTCAACAGGTCCTGAAAACAATCTTAAAATGTCTTTAGTTTGAATCATTTAAAGGTGGGCTACTCATTTCACAGTGAAAAAAGTAAGTGTATTTAAATCTATGTATCTATTTCTTCACATAAGATCCACATACATTCATGTTTGGTAGCAGTTATAGAGGATTTTTTGATTATCATTTTTTTTGAATAAGGTCTCTTTCTCTGTCGTACACTGAGTACGAGTTCGGTGTGAATCGGGACTCCTGCAAGATTTAGAAAGTGCTGTCATTAAAAGCTGCAAAGTTGTATTTCCATGCAATGATTTTATCCCATTTCTAATATTGTATTACAGTCTAGGGTCAGGCCAGTCAAGTTGCAATGATCAGTGCAGTGTGTCTATGTAAACAAGCCCTAAAAGTGATGGACCAAAAGTGGCACTGCTGTAACATTTTAGAAAAAAATAAAAAAGAAAAAACAAAATTTAGAAACTTTTTTTAAATTTGGATAATTTTATAAAGTACTCATTTCTAAAAGTGTTGGGGTCAAAAGACCAGTGGAGACTGCAGACTGGCCAGATGTAAGACCTCATTAGGTCAGAGCGTTCACAGTTAGGTCCACAGATCTGGACCTGCTACATAATGGAGCTCAACAGTGACCGCCCACTTCCTGGTTCCACAATTTCGAACCCCATCTTAAATCTCCATAGGGGATTAGATAAAAAATATATATTAAAAGTTTGGAAACATTCTCAGGGCTAAGCAGCTCTGTGGTGAGTCACGAGTATAAGACCTACATTTGTGTTAAAAACCCGATTTTCAGCTTTATAAACTACAAAGTTATCACGACATTTTGCAGAATTTTAAGTTATAGTTGTGCTTTTTAGACTGAAAACAACCGCGCTGTGGATCTGAGTTAGCACATAGCTGGCTAGCCCGCGATATGTCTTTAAACTCTTAATATTTGAATTTTTCAAAAGGCCTATAGCACTTTAACATGGGGCAAAATGCTTCCGGAACCAGGGCCATCGAACACTGTTGAGCTCCATACCTCCTGAACTGAAAGCTCTCACAGACTTGCGACTCTTAAACTGTAAGATCAAACATATGACTCAAAGACAGTCAAAGATGAAAACATTAGAATTGTGTGTTTGCTTACTGTAAATACTTTGTCAATTATTTATTTTATTTTTTATGTATTGCACTGTATGTCTTTGTTCTTTGTGATAAGGGAGCAGGTCTGAGCTCTATGCTCTATGACTGTGGCATCGGTTGCACCTACCTTAATGTTCTGTCCCTTTCAAATAAACTACCTACTTAAAACCAATGTGTCCTTGTACACAGACCTCAGAGCAGTGCAAGCGTTCGTACAAGTCGAAAGAATCTGTAGAGAGTCTATTTTTCCCAGAGGTCGCAGCGGTCTGATGTGGTTTTCACGTCATAATACGGGCATTCTAGCAGAAATCCACGTGAATCCACTCGGTTTGGGGGAAATTGCACGTGTCTCAAACCGAACTCGCCTCGCAGTCAGTGTACGGGAGGCATTTCACTTTCTCCTGTCTGACTCTCTCTCTGTTTCTTTCTCTTCTCTGTTTCTCCTTTCTCTCGCTCTTTATCCTCTTTCCTTGTGTGTCTCTTTCTCCTCTCTTTTGCTCACTCTCTCTCTCTGTTTCTCTTTTCTCTGTCTCACTTTCGCTCTCTCTCTCATAACTTTTTTTGTTGTTGTTGTTGGTTAAAAATCTTCATATGTGCATTTTGTCTTCTTTAATAGTTAGTTATTTGGTTTATCAGTTAAAGTACTCAAGAAATAATACATGCATTTGTTCAATAACCAAATCAATCAAGTCAAATCTGAGCCATCATTCCCTCTGCAGGCCAATCCTTCACTTTAAACATATGTGGTACAAGTCTATGGCCCTTTACTTAGTGCTGTGTGAGTAAATCCGCCGTCCTGCCTCCTCTCTGATGTAAAGAGCCACATTTGTCAGAGGCAGAGCAGTGTGTATTACCGGTGATGCCTCTCAAATGGACTCATCTTGTAACTTCTATAATTACGATCTTAAATAAAGAGTCAACTGTGCCTTGGCTGAGAAACACTGCAGTGTCAATGAGAACAGAAGTCTGAAGCCAAGCAGGAGCCAGGTCATTACAACAGGACAAGGCATTAGAGAAAGGCTTTGAACGAGTTTGTGTTTCTGTGAGTTAAGTTTAAAAGCTTACTATGACTTTTCCACAATACTTTATTTTTTTAAATTTTATTTATTTAAGGAATGCCCCTTGAGATGTGCCATCTCGTTTTAGTGGGGGTCCAAAAAAATACCTAGATCTAACAGATGTAGCCTTTACGTTTATAAAATCAAAACGAAGAGCTATCAAAATTGTTTATTATTTTGTGTTTCTTGCTTTGATTTGAAGAAACATGGATAAATGCAAGGCAAAAATGGTGGCTTGCAGTGGAATATAGGGACCATATATATATATATATATATATATACGTATATACTTTTTTTGATTTGTATGAATTGCATATTTGTTATTCTGGCCTTTTTAGGTCAGGTTTTCTTGGGGGAACAGATCTCCTTTTGGACTGAAAAATAACCAACTCATCACCAGATTTCGATCTAACCAACTGTTTGGTAGGACAGACGAACTGTGGATTATTGATAGTGCGGGGGAGTCATTTTTTACATAAATGAATTTTTTTTGTTTCTAAAATTATTTATATACAATAATTTGCAAAAATACATAACCTACAATCATGTAGGAATTACAATTTTTGATTGAACTATACAAGAAATAAAATTCTGAAACAGCTGTTTTTTTGTTCTTACGAGTGCTCCTCAGTGTTCGTAGGATTTGTTCTTACAGACGAACATTTTCCGTTAAGAACACATTTTGTGAATGCCAAAAATGTTCGTAAGGAGCCCTTAAGAACAAATTTGTTCGTAAGAACGTGTCATGAATGAGGCCCAATGTTACTTATGGCATTTATTGTCTACATCCCTGGTTCATCTCACAATGGCATTATTCACTGTCCTATTCCATCCTATTTTCATTTCCAATACACAGGCAGGTACACGGTAGAGTGGTTAGAGCTCTGGCTTCCCAATAAGGAGGTCGTGGGTTCGACTCCCAGGTCGGACCATATCAACATCTCACGATCTCTCTGGGTGGAGTTTGCATGTTCTCCCCTGGTCACCGTGGGTTTTCTCCTACTTCCAAAAACATGCATGTTTAGGTTCATTGGGCATCACTGTAAATTCCCTTTGAGTGAATGAGAGAGTGAATGGTTGTCTAATTCTGCGACGAGATGGCCACTGTCCGGGGTGTTCCCCGCCTAAAGCCCAAAGTCACTGAGATGGGCTCCAGTTACCCACGATCCCTAGCGTGAATTAAGCGTTAGAGAATGAATGAACAATAATTCTCTCTTTTGTCTTTAATTAGAAGAAGGATCCCACGCTAACTTGTGTAGCCATAGTCTGGCACCTGGTTCTTTAATTAGCTTTAAAATCCGATAATATTACATACAATACTTTTATTTAATACCAAGTGTATATCCACAGTTTCTCTTGTGGAGATGATCACGTTTGTGCAGGTCTGGAGTATTTAAAAGTACTAAAAACAGATTTTATGAAGTTTATTGGAGCTAAAATCTTGGTTTGCTTAATACAGAAACAAATCAGGAGAATAAGAGGAGGAAGGGAGCTTTGACAGCACAATATTGCAGATTTATATATAATAAAGACAGTGCAGAGTCAGACGGTGGTTTCAGATCAGTCTCAGAGCAGACAGACTGGAAAGCAGAGGATTAGCTGATGAAACTTCTTGCGTTAGATTTGATCTCTTTTGAATTCACATCTGCCTGAAAAATCCATATACATTTGTTCAAATGTTCTGTGCTAATCTCAACACGGAGACACATTTAGAGATGACCTTTGTGTATGCCGTCAGCCTTTGTACATCTGTATTAAGTTTAGAAATGTAAGGCCAGGGGTAATATGTACGTTTTAAGGATAGCTTTCTCCGATCGATACGGGACGGAGAGGAAGAGTCTTAAGGGACTCCAGGATAAAACTCTCCAACAAGACCGAGCCGAAGAGAGAAGGAAAACTCAGCTCTATAACCATTTGCTTCACAATTCAAATCAGAAACAAGGTGTAAACTGACATTAAAGTACAATCCAGCTTTCATCACCCACCGTCATCCAGGATGGTCAGGAAGCTGAGATGCACTGCAAAAGAAGAGAAAAATAACCTGCATTCAAAATAAGATAAGATATCCCTTTATTTGTCCCACACTGGGGAAATTCCAGTGTTGCACAACATGAGTCCAAGCACAGCGAAAGATAAAAAAATATATGTTTAAATAGACAGAAAAAAAGTGTTAAATTATCACAGACTAAAACTCATAAACAATAAGTTGATCTACATGACGGAATAAATGCATATTATATTAAAGATGTGAGTGATTTAAGCAGCATAAGAGTTGATTTTTAACATAAAATATAATATTTGTGTTTGAATTCTGACACAACTGTTGATTAAACAAAGAAAGCTAAGTTGCCATAGGAGTAAGCAAACGTTTCTTAAAGCACTGGCAAATAATGTGGTTCAAAGACAGAAGTAATCTCTTGAAACGAGTGAAACATTTTGACCCACACAGCAAAAGAGATCAAGATTTCAAGTTGGGAAAACATTCAAATCTGTTTGTATTAGTAGTTCATGGCTTTATGACAAAACATACTGGCTCTACAGACTTAAACTCAATATCTGCAATTAGATCTGCGTTAGTCTTAGTTACATCTACAGCCTGTCTGTCCAGGGCAGTGGATCTCTTTCCCCTTAGTTCTTTTTAGGACAGAAGGAGGGTCTAAGGACAGATGTAAGTGTAACACCCGTCCAAGTAGCTAGGTATAACACTGTGTTAATTTGGTGGTAGTACTATAGGCGGGCCTAGGTTCATGAACTACAATAAAACTGATTAGTATACAGGAGATACAAGAATATATAATTGACTGGCGGTGCCTCCAAATTATGTGTGTAACTAATTATAGGTAGTGACATTCTTCAATGAAATCAATTAGACACAACACAATTGATTTAAGTTTTCAAAATTAATAATTTAGTAAAATATAGTTTTAGATAATTCAAAAAAATAAAATAAAATTACAATTGGTGTTTGTTACCCTTTTTCCTTTACAAATAAAATAAATACCTTTCCGTTTTTTGTTCACCTTGTTTGTAACCTGTTTGTAACCTGTTTGTAACCTTGTTTGTTCACACTTTAGTTCTGTTTTTTAACGTTGCAGGCCTGATGATGCTGAGTTCGGAGTGGCCTTGAAAACTAACAAAATGGCCGCTTCACTTGCAGAGCAAGCACAAAAAAACATGCACAGTGTTTGTTTGAGTACTCACGACCTGGTACCAATCAGATCTTTAGTTGAAGCGGGGCGGATGAACGTCCACGTCTCCCGCACATGGCAACAGCGGCTACTTCACACGAGCGACTCGACTTCAACTGCAGAACCGATAATAGTTGACCGTCCACCACAGGGTCCAAAAGAGGCCTTGGTCTGTGGTGTGCACAAGTCTCTCTTTAGTTTAAAGTTCATTTAAAATAACACCAACCACCCTATACTCCTCATATAGAGCGGACCACGAGGTTAGCTTTAGCTTTGCACTAGCTCACGCTTAGCTTTCACTAATGAGCCAAAACAGTTAGTTTTGAACTAAATTATACATTTCTTATACTCACAATCTCCAGCAAAAACGTCCAACAAAGAGCTGGCGAACTCTGCATCCACTGCCTCGATGTTAAGTCATTTTTACATTTTTAGAAAACTATCGTCTGCTCTCGTCTCTACTCACAGCCAAGTGCAGAAAAACAGTGAAGGTGGTTCTAGCACGCTGACCAAAGATCACGCCCAGTTTCTCTGATTGGTTGACACAGGTACATTATCCAATGAAATAACAGAAAACACAAGATTGACAAGCAACATGTTAGGTTGTGCACAGACCACGCTTTCTTTCGCTGTTAACAAGCTTGCTTCCCAAATAAAAAAACATCAACTTTATCGACAAACTTAACAAAAACTTTAGTTGGCTTGTAACGATTTTAACTATTTATAAAGTGCTATTTATGTCTCTTATGACCTTTTTATTATTTATACATACAATATATTTAAATTGTTATTTATGCAAATGCTTTATTATTGTTTTTTCTTTCAGTCAGCTTAGTAAAAATGCCATTTTTAGACTGGGCTACATAAGTAAGTAGTAATCTTTATTTGTACAGCGCATTTCACAGACACAGAGTCACAAAGCTTCACAGTGAGATGAACCCTCCCCACTCAGTGACAGTAAACTGCCCTGGGGCAGCTCAGCAGAGGTGATTTGCCTGAACATCTGGCGCCTCAACCTCCTATCAGCAAGTGTTCCCTAACCTGCATTTTATTGGTTGGTGGGGAAACCGGAGTGCCCGGAGGAAACCACCCAGACACGAGAGGAACATGCAAACTCCACACAGAAAGGCCCCGGGCCAAGCGGGAATAAAACCCGCGACCTTCTTGCTGTGAGGCCAGAGCATTATGTGCTCTGCCACCGTGTCGCCATAGAAGGAGGGTCTAACACCAGGCTCACACTGTCTCCAGTCCAGATCCAGATCCGGATCCGTCTGGGTCCGGTTGTCACTCACACTGCAACCAGAATATGCATGTGTATGTACAGACTCTGCTGGCCTCGCGAGACCACGAGTTCACGGGGATTCACGCTCAACTTGGGAGTTTCAGGGAGTTTACGTGATCTCTGGCACATGGATATGTAAACAAGGAACACTTGCGCCGTGTTTTGGGCTTATTTCACGTCACTTCATTTTCTGTTGGATTTTTTCCCATAATGGGTAAGTACGGGACGTTTATTTAGATCCTGTGTGTTCAATAGTCACGTATATGTCGAGCATTTTGCCGTATTTGTTGTAGTAGTAGAAACTTAATGTTTTTACTTTGAAAACCACCGGATTCTCTTCACCCACGCTTGCTTGGTTTCCTGTATATTGTGTCTTGTTTTCACAACTTCACCAAAAAGGACTCAATTTCCTTGAAATGGAAACGATCCGGACGACCGGAGCAGAGCCGCGCGGCTCGCCGGACCGGACGGATCGCGGTGTGAGAGCCTCTTATTACTTTTCTAGAAACGGAAAGCCTCCGCAAACTCCACATAATAGTCAATTATTGAGCAGGAACACCATAGGCTTTTTTTTTTTTTATTTTGGTGATGATTGGTAAAGGCATTGGACTCAGCTCAAGACAACTTCATCCTGTTCTCTAGTGGTGTAAAGTTGGGTGAATACTTTAGTTGTAAGTTAGTAAACTTTGTGTTTTACACTAAAAATACAGTGCTGCACTTTGTGAAATGAGACCACTGAGTACTGTCTGAACTGAAACGTAAAGAATCTGATCAGGTAAATGCAGCGCTCTGATTGGCTGTGCTTGGGTGGTCCTCTCCAGTTTCACTTTGTTGTTTGCAGAAAGAGGTTTTTAAGCCATAATTCCAACCAAAGTGAATACATGTCGATATTAAAGTGATTTAAAACTTAAATTGTGTTTGCTATGTGAAAACCCAGTACAGCACCTTATAAGTTTTATTTAGTTTATCTTGTCAAATCAGGGAAAAAAAGCCACCTTTTGCTTTGATTCCTGCTTTGCACACTCTCGCATTCTCTTGATGAGCTTCAAGAGGTCGTCACCTGAAATGCTCTTCCAACAGTCTTGAAGGAGTTCCCAGTGATGCTTAGTACTTGTTGGCCCTTTTGCCTTCACACTGTGGTTCAGCTCACCCCCAAACCATCTGGGTTGGGTTCAGGTAAAAGTGGTATTAAGGTGCATTTTTCAGCTTGTGTCTAAGCATCAAAATCTGAAAAAGATTCAGTGAATAAAACAAAAATCACAAAGTAGGAACTTGCTTTGATGCAAATGTGCAACATATAACACTGATGATGATAATAAAGAATGCAAATATCAACTGTATATATGCTTGAATCTTTTTTATCAGAGTTATGAAGAGGACATTATGATTTAAAGGGCTCGCTTTAAAAGTCTATGTTTGTAAAGAGCAGAAAGGACAGAATGAAGAGTTCTTTTACACAACATGTAACTGTAACTATGTGTTTCATCTCAAAACAATCTATTCATTTGAACATCTGTTTTTGTATAACAATGTAGACCAAACAGTTATATATACACGCGCATTGAGTTAGACTAAATGACACCAGACAAAACAAGCAAACGTTACTTTAGTGAAGGAAATAAGAGGTGACCGACTGCAGTCCGTCTCACCGTGAAAAATGAGAGGAACACATTTAACTAACAGCGCTGATGATATGATGGTTTTCCTTCAGGGACGTCCAACAGTTTCCAATTTACTAAGACATTTGCAATTTAGTCTCAGTTTGACTTCCTGACAGGATGAACGCTGCACAAATACTTAGCTGACCAAATGAAGGCGAGCGGCAGATTCATTTAAACATGTTGTTCTTGTTCTTATCTATTAACAGTTCAAAGTCTATGAGGGGTTTGAGGTGAGCACAGACAGAACAGACATGTTCTGTGTCGTGAGCTGCAGATGAGGAGATGTAGAAGCACTGATGCAGAGGATAAACCATAAAGAGTCAGACTAAACATGGAGCTCAGGGACTGGGTTTTTGAAATACAAAGTCAGTGCACACTCCATTTTCTATTTCTATAATCCAGTTGATAAATGCTTGCTTTAATGTCCACGTGGTGGCACAGTGGTTAGTGCTCTGGCATGTTCACCCTGTGTCTGCGTAGGTTTTCTCATGCCACTAAAAACATGTCCAGTAGCACTTTCCCTCTCCCTCGTTTGTTTTGCTTTGTAAATCCTGTTGGAAATTGTGCTACAAATTAAATTGCCTGGTTTATTTAGTCACCAGAATATATTTATAGAATGGAGGAATATTACATATAGAGCTGAGCAATATCAGGCTAAAAATCGAATCGTGAGCGTATTCCTGTCAAAATCTGCTTTTTCATGAAATCCTCATATCGAGATTTCTCAATTCTTTATTTAATCCTGTTAAAATACAAACTTTTTTTTTTCAACCTTTTTCTCAGCCTCAGAGTTGCCAGAGTTGTTTTTTATAGCAACATTAGACTGTTTTAATTATTTATTTATAATTTTATCAATAGTCTCGTCTAAGTTTTTTAAAGTTGTGGGTTTTTGAAGGTTGTGTTTTGTTGTGTCATAAAAGAAGTGGATTGAGCCATTTTTCAGGTTTGATTTTAAAATATAAAGGACTTTTAACATATTTTCATATCTAAAAGTTGTTGTTATTGTTAAAAGTGTCTAGAAACTTATACTGTTCAGATTAAATATTATTTTAATTATGTTTTTTATTGAAGGGTTGAAGGAACTTTCTACAAAAGCAGATGATTGCGTTTACCTCAAAAGCAACTTGAAAATAAGTAATTACAAGAATCGTGATAAAATCGAAATCGTAATCTGGCTCCAAGAAAATTGTGATATACATTTTTTGCCATATCGCCCAGCTCTAATTACATATGATGTACTTTAGTTCTGACTCAAACTAGGTTAAACTTGCTTTCTGTTTGTGTGTGAGCCAATAACACAGACTAGATAAGAGCAGCTGGAATATCCACGGCACAGTTCAGCAGTAATAGTGTGTCATTAGTCAAAGAAATGCCAAAGGTTCCTGAGCTGCCCGTGGCTGCATTCTTCCTCAAGTTGAATTGATTGAGGGTTAATACGATTAGTTCCACCTGGTTTGTTCAAAGTGTCACTCGTCACAGTGGGTTCCGCTGGTGTCTGTGAGAGCCATATTTAAGATAAACTAATGGAGCGGTGACGGCCTTGGAGAAGAAGCAGACACTGTACAGGAGAGACTTTGTTCAGTTGAATGACAAGTCTGCTTTCAGCCTAAATAATAAACTCATCTTTGAAAACACTGCTGTTTTAATTGGTTTGTTTCAATCAAATATAAAGTTCTTTCTCATGTGCTGAGGTGGACAAAGTAGACCCAGTTGTGATTCTTGTCTTCATCTTAAAAAGACTTTGCTTTGGTTATATGTGATTATATATTATCTTTTCAGTTTCATTATTTGAAATTCCAAATTCAAATAAGTTATCTTTGTGAACTGCACAAGATTGTTGACTATATACAGTAATTAGATAAACAAATCCCAGTTGTATTTCTTCATGTTTGGAAGGTTAAATAGAATCTGTCCCATGCTGTTCTGCCTTCTCGTCTGTAACACAGCTTTTGAAAGATGAAAAAGACACCTGTCCTCATTGTTTGAATCATGTAAAGCTCATACCTTCAACATGACATGACGTTTGATTTACAAAAAACACTTTTCTCCCTTTTTTTTGTTTTTGTTTATATTGAAAGTAGACTCTTGTAGGTCTCATTTGATGTACAACCTGTCATGATTCCAATGTATTTATGTATTTACAGTACAGGTACAGTACTTGAGTAAGAGAGACGTTTCATTCTGCTTTAAAAAGCAACAACACAAAATTCTTAAAATGATTATTCACATTTAAACTTAATTTTCAAATTAAGTGGGTAGTTTATTCCACTTTTAAAGCTGAATTACTTTATTCCATTAACATGTTTTCCACTTAAAAATACATTCACTCTCACTTGCAGGTGACGCACTGCAAAATGGCGGCACGGACCCCAAACTTTTTTGGTTTTATATACAAGTGCACTACAAGAGTAACAAATAATGAAAAGAGTGGAGGCAGAAAACCTTTTCAAAGAGACAGCAGAACGTTTTGAACAAAGAGTGAACAGAGAGCTACGCTGATCTAAACTTCTCCTCAGCTCACAGAACATTACGAGGAGCTGATTATTTCATTCCCTGTCTCCTGAAAGTTAGTAGCATGTTTGTGCTCTGATGTTACAACAAACCCAGATGATAAAAAGTCAGTATCAGTAGACGTAATTAGTAGGCTAATGATGTCTGTGCACTCTCTGTCCAATCAGAACTCTTCCTACCCCCGGACGTTAGAGATAAGGTCGGGCTCAGAAATGTATATTATTACGTTCTGGTCGGGTTTGGGTCGGGCTTGTGCTTCTCTCTCGCTGACTTTGTGTTCCCTTGCATATCGCTGTTTTTTAAAGTGTACAGAGCACGGTCCTGGTTCAGGTCTACGCTGTGTTAATACATAAGTGCTTTGCACTAAAACACATTGTTTGGGGACAGTTTCAAGGCACCAGCATTCACAGACAACAGCACAGAAACTCTTTTAGAAAATTTATGGCAGCTCAGATCAGGAGGAGCTGACCTGACGCAGCCTCAACCAGGACCAACCAAGAACTCAACCAGGACTATTACCGGACCGTGCAAAGAGCCACTGACACAGCGGTGAATGAGCATGAAGCAACAACGCACTAACAATATGTGTCCAAAACATGGGCGTGCTGGCTAATCAGGAGAGTCGGGACGTTTCCCGGTGGGCCGCTGACTTTTGGGCCGGTGGTTGAAGAGAGAGAGAGAGAGAGAGAGACAGGCCCGGACCATGCAGCTGGCAAATGTGAGCATAGTGCTGGGAGGCGGAGCCATCTGCTGCTTCAAGTCTATGATGTGATTCACAGAACACAGCGCACAATCAAAGACTCTTGACACATTTTGGAACCCA
Source organism: Mugilogobius chulae (assembly GCA_038363315.1). Taxonomy (NCBI): domain Eukaryota; kingdom Metazoa; phylum Chordata; class Actinopteri; order Gobiiformes; family Gobiidae; genus Mugilogobius; species Mugilogobius chulae. The sequence goes on along the minus strand of CM076397.1, from coordinate 13,062,684 downwards.
TAAACACGCTTTACATCTCATAAGCTCTCAGTCAAACTTTTTTCAAGTAAATCCGTTGTATATTCTCGGAGTTACGAGCAAAACGGCTGATGAACAAACACTTCAGCAGATTTATTTGCGCGAATCACCGCGGCAGAGCGGTGTGCATTTCCTCATTCAGACACTGTGGGCCAGAACGCTCGCGTGCTTCGTGTGTGTCCAAGAGCGTCAGGTGGAGGAAAGCCGGACTATGACCATGTCGTGACTAAAACTAAGTAGTTTACTACTGGAGAAGAGAATGTATGAGAGTGGAGTAGATATTGGTTAAAAGAAAAAAAAAAAAAATCAGAAGAGAGGTTTCCTGAGCGGGACTCGAACGTGGGTGCTGAAAAGGCAAATGCTTAAATGTGCAGTTCTTAACCACTCAACTATCAGCTAAGTCACGTGACTTACTGAACAAATGGGCCAATCTAACGTCTGATTTTCCCGGGCTGAAAAATGATCCCAGCACGCCACTGATCCAAACACTACAGCCTAGCATTTACCACGCAAAACTATCACAACGCACAAATCCACGTACGAGCTGCAGCTAACCTCACTGAAAATAACATCCATGTCACGCTTTGGCACCTGGCTTCTCTGAAGAAATAAATCCACAAAACGAACGCTGTCCACCGCGTGTTTAAAGTCTTCAGAGACTTTAAACACACAGTGTCCGCTCACAGTGTCCAAAAACAGTCTGTGCAGTTCGTGCTCCGGTCCTGGATGGCCCAGCCGCTGGAAACCTCCGCGGTGGCGCACGTCTTGGCCACTAATTTATCCACCCGAACCTGCGCATCACTGAAGTAATGTGTACGAATGTTTGGGCTGTTGTTTGTTTAAACAAGAGAGAAAATGTGAATGCCTGTTTGAGAAAAGTGTAACGTGTGTGGTGAACGGTCTATTGGCTTACTGTAAAAAAAAAAAAAACATGACCACTCTGCGGGTTATTTTCAGAACGTAGCCCCTTGTTAAAAAATACATAATTTGGATAAAACAGAGAAGGCGCTAAACAGGAGCCGCAAAGCCAGAGCATGCCCTGTGCACGTGATCACACCCCCGCCTCCTCCTCCTCCTGAAGTCCTCACAAATTTAATATAAAATTTCGGACTTGTTTCGGGCTCGGGCCTGCAAATCAAGTTAACTGGTCGGGCTCAGGTCGGGTCGGGCTTTAATACCAGCGGGTCTGGACCGAGTCAGGCTGGATTTTTTAGGCCCGATCTTACCTCTACCGGACGTTAAGCAGAATTAAATAAAGCTGATGTAGCGTGTTTCCATGTAAACCTTTATATGGAATTAGTATTTTCATGTAAACTTGAAGGAAATGATTTGAATTCAGAACAGTTTAATTGATTTAATTCGGAGCTAAGAAACATCATGTAAACATGGCCATGTTGTGCTGTTTAAGTTTCCATTATGTTCCTGAAGAGAGAAATACTTTACAGTCCACATTCAGCATGAATATAAACTACAATCAAACCCTGTGAATGCCGTCATCTCTAACCTTGAAGCTCCTCAGCACATTCCATCAAACCTTTATTTGACTGAAAGACATGGGCCACAGGGCTCATTTACTTCAGCTAAAAGTGGAAAAACACTGTCAAACGCGCCCGTGCGGAAGACCCACGTTCACATTCTACATTTCAGCGCATCACGGCGGAGGAAGTCGCTCAGTGGGGGGGCCAATGTATGTTAAAATATGGTAATCCCCCCAGGACCCGAGCCCGGCCTCCTGCCTGCTCCCGAGGCTTGTTATCCAGTCGCTTTGAGCTGGTGTCAGCGGGTCATGGACGTCTCCCCACCATCACGCTGTACAGCTCCATAACACAACAGCAGCAGATGTTTTTCTATAGGGCTATAAAAGAAAATCATTGTTTACACTGGAGAGATGCTATCGTGTCGGGAAGAGCTACATGCAAAATAATGGGCTGCAGTATGGAGATTTCACCACAGCGCACTGAAAAAAAAAAATATAAATACAATAGCATCCTGAAACAAGTTGTACTTAAAACAAGTCAAGATCAACTTGAAATAACTAGTTACATCTGCTAAAGCTTCTGCACAACTCTGCGTTTTGGTCCGATGTTTTCCTCAGGAGTTCAGGAGGCGTGGCCAGAGTAAGGCTTTTCTTAAAGAGATGTGTTGTGTTTTCTCTCCTTCTGTCTGTGTCTCTGTTTGGACTGTTTGTCAGGAGCATCATGGTGAGGTCCAGCTGCTGCACGAGCGAGGACCTTTACAACAGAAGCATCTGGTGCATCTCCCTTGTGACGGTCAGAAAAAGAAGAAACACCAAGTCATCATCTGTAAATAAAAAAGTGAGTAAAACATCTGTGGAGCAACCCAAGAAACTGCTGAACCAGTTTTCAGAATATGCTGTAAATAAGTTACATTTTTAGCAATTCAAATTCTCCAACTGAACATTCTACTGAAGTGTGTGAGATCACCTTACTGAGCCTAAAAAAGTGTCTAAGGAAATGTGTCTGTACCAGACTATGTCATGTGAATGCGTTTTCATTTCAACACATTTAATAGAGCCTGAACTGACCTGACACATGACTAAAACAGGCCCGGGTTTGGTCTGTGAACTGTACTGTCCTCTCGTCTGCATCTTGTCTGTCGCAGTTCATAGTTTCAACCAATGTGCACTTTTTGTTCAGAGTTAGATTAGAAAAAAAAAAAAACAGTCTTGTGACTTAAGTGAATCATTTTGTAATGCTTGCAGAGGCAATGCTTTTGTAAGACACTCTATATACAGATTAAAAAAAAAAAAAAAAGAGTAACAAGTGCATTATAGCGTTTGTTTTTCTCTAACTGGGACTCACAATGCTTTTTACCTCACAGCTTGTGCAGTTTGTACAAAAACAATCAAGGCATTCTGCTTCCTTCTTTGTTTGGACTGCTCTCCAAAGACTAAAACAGCCTCAAAATGAAGCAAACATTTACTAAACAATAGTTATGGGATGAGCATGATTTTGAACGTAGAGAGAAGGTTTGAACAAAGCCCTCGCAGCTGTAGTCCCTCTCCAGTCAAGTGCTCTGATAGTTTAGCTGTTTTTTTTCTCCAAACCACACAAAAGCCTGGCCACTTGGTGTTGTGTGGCTGCTGGAGGTACTCGTTCTGATGGCCCTCACCATCATTTAAACACACACACAGAAGCTGTACAAGGTGAGTCATTGTGGGTTATTGTCCTTAACTGCTGTGGCCATTGCTCTAAGAGCTGCCACACAACTCAATGTGTTACTATATAAAAGACACAAAGGCAAAATTGACTTTTTACATTTTTATTTTATTATCCTGTTATAACTTTTTCTAAATGCTTGGAGAGGTTTTGCAGCATTAACATACTGTATCAGTTAAGATTTAATGTTAAATGCTCACCACTATTTGACAGACATCGTAGCTCACCACACGCCTGCACTTACAGGCTGCATGGCTGTCATGACACAGTGGCAGAGTGGTTAGCTCTCTGGTCTCATAGAAAGAAGGTCTTGGGATTGACTCTCAGGTGGTCCAGAGTTTTAAAGTGGAGTTTGCATGATTTCCCTGTGTCTGTGTAGGATTCCTCCGTGAGCTCCTTAGTTAGTTTGTCTTGTGCATTTTTATGGACCTTGAGTCTGGAATAAATAGATGATGATGATGATGATGATGATGAAGAACTATTATTCTGATGTAACAATATTGTTGTGAAATCCTCTTGTTTCTTTGTATCTGGTTGCAAAGCCTCTAATAAGATCTTATTCTGCTTGCCTACTGTTTCAAAGACAAATTACTGCAAAAAAAAAAAAAAAATCTTCATAATTTTCAGCTTTGACTATTTTCCAACTGCCAATCAGCTCCTGGGCAAGCGGCCACAAATGAGTTTCCTGGGAAGATTCCAAATAAGTGACAGTGCACGCAACAGTCCTGGGCGTGTTGTCAGAAATGAAATGTCTTCAAATGCAGCAAATACAGAAGTAAAATCAGCTCTGAAAACCTTTGGAAATCACAGACAGTTGAGGTTCTGCTTTGATACAGTCAAATATACTGTATCAACATGGTGTTGTTCCAGTTCTGTGATAGTGTAATGCCACAGCATCAAAAGAAAGTCAGTGCTAGAGAGTTGTTATGTGTGATAAAAATGTGACCATGTTTGAGTTTTATTGTAAAATGGGACTTTTTTCCATGAATTGACCAATAAAACTCAGTGTTGGTCATTTGAGACAGGGTATATGTATGACATCACAGTGTTAGTTTCTATCATCATCAGACTGTAAATGAATCTACCTTGAGTGGGTGTGAGCAGTAGGGGGAGTGGGGTTGGTTGTCACATTTTTACTTTGATTTGAATTTCTCAAAAACAGCAAATCTCACATGAACCATTTTAACCCCAGAGAACAGTCTTAAGTCTTGTGTCACTAATAATCTGTCTGATTCTGATCCAAAGTTATTGATCATTTCATGTTAATAGTTCAACCAACCCCAAGTCTGGGTTGGTTGTCACAATGTTCTGTCAATGGGAGACGATGACAAATAAATCTGGTCTTTGGTTAGATTTTTTGGTGTTTGATTTCATTTTGATTAAGAATGTTTTACATTTTCTGAATCAGGTGTATGTTAAATTACAAGAAAAAGCACTGGAAATTTAAAAATGCATTTTATCAAGATTCTAATGATATTGTAAACTATTTTTAATGTGAATTAGTGATAATAACTTTGAACAGATCAAGCTCCATGACAAGAATTAGATTTATTGTTTGTTGAAACTTTACACTGATTCTGTCTTTTGTAAAAGTGTGACAACCAACCCGCTCTGACTGTGCTGCTGTTCTAGATAGAATCATATGTGACAACCGACCCGACTGGACTGTTTTACTCTCACCTCAGTGCACTTCTGCATTTTTAAACCAGCTCAGATAAAACAGTCCTAACTGTCACTCCGACCTCCTCTTTAGTATCAAAAGTTTTAAGTTTTCAACACTTTTTTGGAAAAATAAGAAATTTTTTCTCAACATCTGAAAATGTACTTTTTGCTATAAATTTTTTTGATTTTGTATTATCACAATCTTGAACAAATGTTTACAAAAATGTTTTAGTGAACATTTTAATCAGATTTTTTTTTTTTTTCAAATGCACCATCACAAGCTGAATACAGTGATTGTGACAACCTTCCCTACAGATCCAGCCACAATAGTAGAGATTTTGGTATAAACTCAAAGTCACGTATTGGCATGGTCAGAGGCGCCTGCAGGGGTACGGCTGTACGCACTGTACCCAGTTTTTTTAAAAAATTATGTGATTTATATTTTTTATTTTGGCTACATATTCAAATTGAAAACAGCCGGAGTAACATCAATACATAAAATGAATAATTATGTAAAAAGAATCTTTAGTGTAAAAACAAAATCACACCGGAGACAGAGGAGAGATTCTGCTCTTCCATTGGTCAGTGCCGCCGCTGTTCCAGGAACACGATCTGCGTCACTTCAAACGAACATGGAGCGTCACGGGACCAACGCCTGCTGGACTTTATTATGTTGTGTTTTATCGGATCTACCAAACGAACTGCCTCACATGTGCTGCTCAGGGCGAGCGAGGGTGAAGAGCGCGGACATTAGCTTTTATGTTAGAAGAGAGAGAGGAAAAATAGCAGGGTGAAATGCCAAGGACCGTTTGAAATGCCCATCATGAAGACGAAAGCTAAAACCATCAGTTTGAGTAAAACGGACTTTTTCCTAAGTTAAAGACAGCTGTATTATTATATGTCTGGTTTGCTTGAGCCTAACGTTGTGGATTATAATACAATATCCGCGGGGCCGTGCAGGTAGTACAAAGACACTCGGCTGTGTGGGGGGGCTGGGGCGGGTCATATATTGTAAGCATGGGATCTACGGGTTAGAAAAATACGCCTGACCCGCATCACTACAACACACTAATTAACCAGCTGTGTTGGTCTTGTCCTGTGATAGACCACAGTCCATCTGCCGCTGCAGAGTTGTGCTGTGGGTGATGTCCACCTCCCACACACCCTCCTCACACACGAGACGCTCAGCTGTGCCAGCGCGGGCATAGCATTTGAACGTGTTTTATCTGAGCGCCTGGCCCCGCTCTCTCCCGAGAGCCAACACTTGACTCGCGGTCTTTAAAAGTTCCCGGGTTAGCACAGAAGGCAACAGAGAAAAGCTTAAAACACTGCTTTGCGGGTGTGTGATGTTGCGTGCATGTGTGCGATAAGGCTCGTACGTGCGTGTGACTGTGCGTACCCTCACTCGAACTTCTGCAGGCGCCCCGGGCATGGGTGCTTCTTTGCTGCTCAAAAATCCCAGTTCCAGTTGGGAGTGATCAGAGCAGGAGGGCTGTGACCCTGAGTGCAGAGGCGGCAGCACCCACAGCTCCCCACTTCCCTATGTCTATGGGCTTGATTGTGTTCTTGCAGATGCAGGCTGGAGGCAACACAAGAGCCAGGCCTTCTTCATTCTTCATGCGTAGTACATCTGTTTGTAGGAGGCTCTCGTCTGTTGGTGCTCAGCGTCTTAGAATCTTAGTCAAACTTTCATGGCACATGTCATTTTGAAGTATCCAAATATTAAGAGCTGGATGGAGCCATAATGTTGTGCTCAGGGACTGGAGCTGGTGTACAAAGCACTTTTCAAGATACTCACACATGTCTTCACTCTGTCAGTGTAAGTGAAGAGTCGTTGGTGAGGGAATACAGAGTGAGAGTCGATGATAGTCCCATTCCCTGAAAACATTTCCTCTGGATGATTTTCGACTTCAGTGAAGCTTAAACTCAGAGGTCCAGAGCTCGCAGATATTCAAACATGGTTGTCAAAAATCACATAGAAAACTTGATAACTTTTGAATAAATTTGCCGTTCAAAACTTCCATGCCTCGCCCCGTGTCTGTGTGGTTTTCTTCAGGCTCTACGGTTCCCCACCAATCAAAAACATGCAGGTTAGGAGGGATTGGCGAAGGTTGAAGCGCCAGGTGAAAGGTGCTGTTGAAAAAATATTAATTCAATGACTTTATATCCTGTTTACTTTCTTTGCTACAATAATAAAACTGCGAACTTATTCACCTTATTCTGCCCAGCCCACTTTTCTTGGCAGCACACTTCCTTTTCTCTTCTCTTGCGTAGCTAACGTGTTAGCTTGTCTGTCTTTAGATGATCTCAAAAAAATATAACAACAGTAAAAAAAAGCCTGAACTTTGACGCTTTCAAACAAGATGCACTGTGGTCATTACATGTGATCTGTGATTATGGTTAATGTGAGCTGCAGGAAAAGTGAGCGGTGAGGAATAAGCTGAGTAGAACTGCTGTAGAATTATAGTTTTATAAAATGATACTATTTATTCGCCTACCATTCATTAGCAAAAAGACAGCCATGGAATATTGCACATTTCTCATTTCTACTTAATACATTTTATTCTTGCTGAACTTCTGCATAGCCACCAAATTCCCACCAAAACTTTATTGTGGCGATAGCAGTTTCCTTCCCAAATTCAAACGCACTGCTGTGGGCCTTTCACAGCGATTAGCCAACATCACATCAGTGTCAGGGGGAAGCCAGAATGAAACCCAGTCTATCTCAGACACAAAATCAGGTCAGGAATACCACCTTTCCAAATCCTCCCCAAAAATGTTCAGTAAAGAGGCAAAGATATGTGACGCATCAGCAGCCGCAAAGCAGAGGAGGGAGTGACAGAAAAGAAAAGATTATTCTGAAAAAACAGAAGTTGTGGTTTACAGAATGTGTTTGCGGCTCCATTTTTACAAAACTGCAGAGAAATGGCTTATCGGGAAAAGCTGCATATTCAGTTATTGGGTTTGTGACTTATTGCTCACTTATAATGAGGTGCATTTGAAGACTGAGGGATGTGCACAATACTTTTACATTTCCTTTCACTGTATGAGCTGTAACAGAACTAAAGCTTCTGTTCACGTGACATTACTGTATATAGAGCATCTGAAATACAAATGTTTAGCAGATAAACTGAATATTGCTTTAATGCAGTTGTTGTTGTAGAAAAAGTAAATGGGTCTAGTCACTCTGAAACGTAAGCATGCCTGGAGAAAAGTCACAAGATTGATAACTTAAATAACCTGATATGTGAGTCATATGTTTTCAACTTACAATGTTAGTTGAAAAGAGAGAGAACAAGACAGGACAGAAAGAAAGAGAAGTGGGAGAGAGAGAGAGAAAGAGCGAGGTGGACGGAAAGAAAGAGATGATTAGAAGAAAGAGAGCGAGAGAGATCATATACTTATATGTTTAAATAAATTAAGTAAGTAAGTAATCTAGTAATCTTTATTTGTATAACGCATACAGAGTCACAAAGCTTCACAGTGGATGAACCCCTCCCCTCCCACTCAGTGACAGTAAACTGCCCTGGGGCAGCTCAGCAGAGGAGATTCACCCAAACACCTGGCCCTCAACCTCCGACATCACCAAGTGTCCCTAACATGCATGTTATTGGTTGGTGGGAAACCGGAGTGTCCAGAGGAAACCACCCAGACATGAGGAGGAACATGCAAACTCCACACAGAAAGGTCCGGACCTTCTTGCTGTGAGGCAGAGCGCTATCCGCTCTGCCACCATGCCATCCTAAGCTGCCCTGTTGCTTTTTAAAGTGTAAAAAACATCATTTCATGAGAAAACTCAGTGTTAGGAAAAGACCATTTTATACAAACTTAAAATTTGAGTTGTATTGTCCTTTCATTAAAAAAGTAATAATAATAACAATCCTTTATTTGTCCCACAATAGGTTTTGCAACACAAAATGTGCATTAAGAACAGTTAAGAAACAAACAAACAAACAAACAAGGCAATCATTTTCAAAAAGGTCAAGTTACAACAGACTAAAACGGTCCAGTAGAAGAAGTTGTGGTTATGGCTGAGCCAGGGCAGTGCATGAATAAATACAATATTATTAAATATGTTTAACTGACAAAGCTTGAGGGCAAAAATTGCACCTATATTTTTTTTAACTTAAAGCAATATTTTGGCCAGAATAAACTTCAATAAAAGCATTTTATTTTTTTTTTTTTTGTCATATATGTCTATGTTTAATACAAATCTGCATGTTTACTTTGAACAGGCTTGCATGGCCACAAAAGGGACATTTCTTTGGTCTGGCCTCATGTTTGGAATAGACTTAATGGGGACATGTACATTTGATGCCGTATTTTTGAAAAGAATCAGCTAAAAACAAAGTATGGTTTTAACTTTCTAATTCGACTAAATTGTGTAGATGATGCACTGTGGAACATCTCCAGAAAAGTTCCACAGTGCACTTTAAACGTCTTGGCCTCAGACACAGTTTGTGTTTCATGCCACTCTCGCCCTCCCTCTTTTAATTCTTCTCTTCTTATTACGTGCGTCCCTCCGAGGGTGTTGGAGGCCCGGGAGCTGCAGTCAGCCCTTGAAACAAGCCCCAGACCGGCAACAACGTCTGTGTTTGTTTCCTGCTTACGTTGATCCATAAAGATTCTGTGTGCACGAGTCCTTGCAAGTGAATGACTCTTCACATTTGACATTCCTCAGTCTGTGAGATGAATTCTAAAGATTTGGATTATTCTGTTGTAATGGTTAAAAGACAGAATGTTGAAAATGACCTGAGCCTGCAGTAATGGTGTGCTTCTGAATGCTGCGCCCTTAAAACCTCAAATGTCACAAATACAAACGAGAGAGAATCCAGGAAGCATCGATGAAGTGGAATGGCTAAAGCTCAACGACAAAACTATACAATAGGATTTCAAAACTTATAATATTTAAACAGAAATGTATTTGTCCATGACATGTGCCAGGTGTTTAGAACAAGAGCTGTGTGTTGCAGGAGGTTAAATCAATAGGGAGTTTTTCATTAAAGCACATATTTCTTTGGTAACATTAAGATCTAATAATTGCATGTCATTATCACATGTGTCCCTCTCTTCATTAAACTTACCCTAACTTCTTTATTGATGTTAGCTAACTCTCTTTAGTCAGTGTCTAAGTTGTGTATTGTGTCTAATTGTGGTGATTGCTGAAGGGTAAATAAAAGTTACAACACAAGACACAATGGCTCACTCTTTTTTGTGCCATTATAAATTTTGTTATCTTGCACAATGCTCTGTTTTTCTTCCTTCTTTGATCATTTCTAAATCACAGAGGAAAAAATAATAAATCGTCCTGATCCTTATTAATCATTTTAGATTCTGATATTTGCCGATAGATTCCAATGTATGTGCTGTGAATTTCATAATATTACAGATGAACTGTAAAATGTTTAAAATGGAATCAAATCCAACAGCTGTTTGTTGTTTTTCAAATGATGCACATGTTTTCCTCCCAGGGCCACGCCCTTCACTGTAACTGGGCCAATGAGTTACTTAGGAACACTGAGGGTTTGCGGACAGGTTAACAGGCCAACAGATGACGAGGTACCTCATTATCTGTTGGCCAACTTTTTACTGGCCTCATGTCCACAGTTTATATATTTGTATATTTTTGTTTGTTTGTTATAAGTACAAGGCTGTTACAGATCTATGCAACTGTTTTGACTAAATCTGACAACAAACATTTTTGTCCATTATACTCATGTGTGTGAGTTGTCTTAATTCTCTCTCTCCTTATTTCTATCCCCTGTCCCTCTTCCTATCTTTTTTCTTCTCTGTCACTCCATCTTTCTCTTTCTCCTCTCTCTTCTTTCTGACTTGCTTTCTCCCTCTCATCTCCTCTTTCTCTTCTCTTGCGCTCTCACTCTCTGCTCTTTTATTTCCTCTTTCTTTCTTTCTTTCTTTCTCTTTCTTTCTCTTCTCTCTGCTCTCTCTCTCTATCTCTCTCTTGAAATTCTTTGTTTCATATTGTTAAGTCATATCAACACAGAGATGTAAGTTCATTGAACGTATTGAGCTCCTGACTTTTACAGTGCATTTACTCTTATTTCTGCCTTTGTTTCATGTTAATCTATGGCCCCACTTAATTGATTCATGTCCAAAAAAAACCTATGAATAATCTTGAACTAGTAAGCTTTAAACACCGCTCGCTTTGCAACACCTGCGGTCAGTGCCTCCCATCCCTCACAGTTTGTTTCGAGTGTGTGTCAGTGCCGTCCTCGCGCTGCCATTGGTTCTCCGCACGCGGCAGGCTCGTGTGGAGAGAGCGGGGCACGTCCCAGCTCCAGCGCACAGACGCACAGCCCGAAGTGCAGCGAAGAAGATGCTCCTTCCTCTCCTCTCCTGCATCAGCATCAGCAGCATCAGCAGCATCCAACTCGCCTCCAGAGCACGCTCCCGGGTCCGCGCCTCTTTAACTCTCCGCCGCTCACATCGCAGCGGACCCGGGCGGAGGAGCGGGTCGGGACCGGGGAAGGGACAGCGGCGGCGGTGGTCGGAGGAGGTGGTGTAGGCTACGGGACGCGCCGGGATGGGAGCGCCGACAAAGGGACATTACTTCGCCGCGTCTGGCTTCGTGCTGCTGGTTCACTGCGCGGTGGTCGTCTTCTCCAGAGGTAAGGTGACACTTTGGATCGATCCGTCAAACAAGAAAAAACCCACAAGAAGAGGCACGCTTGTCTTTACGCACCACTTCCACATCACGCGGGACCTCACAACGCGTTTTCCTCGCGCTTAACTTAACGAGCTTTGCTTTTAAATGGATTCAAAGTCTATGTATTTGCTGGACAGGCTTATTTGAATAAGTGTAGCGGTGCCAAAGCTTCGGACAAGGGTTCTTTTATGTCGGCACGCCTGTGGAAGCAACAGGCATATCCACGCGTCCTGGCCAGAGCTGCATGCCTTTAGTCGTTTAACCAATTAATCGTTGATACTAAATTTTACTAATCAACTAGATGTTTTATCTATAGCCCATTATTCAGATGTATTAACAATAGAAGCAGGCATTAGAAGGTGATGGGTTGATTTGTTGAAGAGTTAAATCAACATTTGCTTTTTTTCACTGCTTGCTAGTACTTTTTCATGTTTGTTTTTTTGCAAAGACGATGGTGTTATGCTGTTGGAGTTTTTTTTTTTTTTGGAGTGCAGTTCATGTCACGGTCAGATCTACAAGATCATTCTTTTGCAGCTTTTCCCGCTTTTGGTCGACACAAACCGATCGCTTGTCTTTAGTCGACCAAACCATTCTTTGCTCGATGCTTTTACGCATTGGACACTCATCTTTACGCACGCAACTGGAGGACTACAATAGCACACAATGAAAACAACTGTGGGAGCATTAGTGTCGCTTAAACGTGTGAACCATGTGCGTTTGCTTAAGAGCCGTTTGCCTGATTTGTCCAATGCCATCTGTGTTGTTTAACAGAGATCGCGAATTGGGTTTATACATATTTTATAGGCGGGGAAATTGGTTCATTATGGGCTGGCTGGGCTGTGGGGAGGAGAGAGCCTGCTGAGGATTGCATGGAGCTTGGTTCAATTGGATGCTGAGGCTTTGTGAAGCGGACACGGCAGGCTTGGAAAACTGGAATGGCGTTTTTGTCTGGTGGATTATACAGTTAAATACTGCCAGTTGCTTGTAATCTTTGCGTAATATTTGATGATGTTTGGATTTTCATTTTTTAAACAGTTTATCCAGTGTTCGCGCTGGTCTGAAGGGAAATGAGAGATTCTGAAGCAGCAACAGTGACATGGTTGGACTTAGTCTTGCTGTTTGTTCTTTGCCATTTTCTCAAACAATATTTATTTAATTAATTCATAACTATACAGCATTAACATGGGTAGAAATGCTGCCATAGATTTCATGTTTAAGTGTCTGTTTATAGAGCACATTTTCACAGATTTCTTCCAAAGTGCTTCCACCAGGTCTGAGCGATAGGCAAACAGGTCATATACATGATGCTGATTTTATTACAATTCTTGTTGACCATTTTCTGATTGCTTTGAGCTAAATAAAAGCGTCTGCATACGCTTGTTTCTTTGGCAATCTCATTTCAAACCAATCCAAATCTACTCAAAATAAAACTACTTTTTAGACACTATCCCATTGTTAAGCTGGTCAATATTCCATTGTCTTGAATTATCAGACACATTTGTCAAATTAAGCACAAAAATGCAGCTATCTTTTATTATGCCATCATTTTCACATTTTTTTTCTTTATAAGTGTGCAATATCACCTTCTTTTCTTTTTTGTAGCATTGTTTTACTGCACGATACACTCAATATTCAATTTTTGCATATCTTCAAAACAACATTAACGATCATCTCTAAGATTCAATATGGTGCCCAGCTCTACAAAGAACCAACACTGGCTTTTGAAAAGTGATTGCTTCAAAAAAAAAAAAAAAAAAAAAAAAAATGCAAATTCAATATAAGATCTATCACGATTGATCTTAGAAAAAATGTATGTACAGTATATGTATGTTAATGTGACATTATAGTTACGTTTTCATTCAGACAGTAGTTTATGGTTGTTCGGCCTTTGTGCCAGCCGCTCACAACAATCACACTATCGACTAATTTATTTTGTGAACTCTCCACAGTCCCAAAACACAGAATAATGACAGTTCACCACAGTTTCTCCAGCAACATTTTAACCAGTTTCCTTTTCCTTTTTTTAGTAATCTTGTTTTTTGGAGAGAGTTAAAGTTACCTTCATAGTGCCTTTACAGCCTAGTGCAGTAACAGATTGAGGTCATCTGGACTCCTCTAGCCGCTAAAGCCACTGCCGCTGCTGCTGGACGAGTTACTCCAACCATCCTCTGCCAGGGTTATTTTTACTACAGACTGTTGTTTTTGGGAAATGTGGAGCTTGTCCTACATGCAAAAGGACTCTCAAAGGACTGGTATGTTTGTATTTGGTGTCTGTGATACCGTTTGATATTTTTAACAATAGGAGTTTTTCACCTGCTGCATGAATGGTCCAGTTTCCCTCAAAAGTATAAACTCTCTTACCTTTCCATTCACTCTGTGCGTAAGAGTATCTCTGATAATATAACTGAGACAATGCAGTGCTGATGATGTAACTCAGCTGCTTGGACCCTCACAGTCCTCCTGGATGGAAGTAGTAATTCTTTATATTACATGTCTTTTCTTCATTCATTACAGCTGTGTGCATAGATTTACATCTTAGGGCAAAAGCTTTTTTTTTTAACATTGTTATGTCCTTTGCTGCCAGAAGATGTACTGTTAACACTAATCCTGATGAGGTTAAAGTGCATATGACAGGTTCGACTATATTTGTAGTAAACAAGATTAAGATTTAGTTTGTTTTTACACAATTTAGTTGTTTTAGTGACGTGAACTGCTGTAAAACTATGATAAATATTTGCCACAACAACTATCTCAGAAGTAAAAAATAAAATAGCTTTAAGGCTAGATCTGTGAAAGAGTAATCTTGTACAGCTATGCAGCATAAAAATCCTGTTTTCACTTACCACCTATCCCCTATTTGTCTCTTTGTGAGATTTGGCAGAACATTCAGATTCCAAGCTGTGCAAGCATGTCTGCCTTTGTGCTAAATGTAAAAAATGTCCATTGTCCTTAATAAACATTCCAAGTACAACATAATACAACACTGTTGTTTAGCCTCATTTTAATGGAACTCTCTATTTCCAAGCAGCTTTAGATCCGTTTTGTGTTTTACAATTCACAACATGTAATTTACTGATCTACATTTGTTTATTACTAAATACACAGAAAAAACCGTCAGATCAGCTACATCCTCTACTTGTTGTGCCTTGTAATAGTCATTTAAAATGCATTTCATTTGCCATGAAATGTCAAATTAATGAAGATGAAGATGTGTTCATCATAAGCTGTTTTTTTTTTTTTTTTTTCTTGTGATACTGTGGTGGTTATAGCTAGGGCTGGACAATCAGAGGAAAACATATATACATCTAGATTAATTCCTTAAATGTATCAGTTTGATTTGTTTGACTGTTTTTAGATAAAAAAAAATTGATGTTGGTAATGATTTTATGAACGTAAATTGTACACGTCTAATGCAAGTGGTGAACTAAATGTTTTCTGTGGAGCTTTTGATAATATATATATATTATATATATATATATATGTATATAATTCTATTACAGACATATATTATTGTGAGGCATTATAAACATATAATAAACCAAAACTAGACATCCCTTGGTGCTTTTCACACTAGTTGGGCGAGTCAGGGCAGTGTGAGCCTCCATCATGTGACTGCTCTTATATAAATAGGTGTTCTGCTGACCACTGTACTTTAGGAAATAAATGACCCTACTATCTTTAAAGTATCAAGGTTAAAGAATTCTTCATATCCTCAAGAGGGGAATTGTCCTTAGCATTTGACTTGACACATACTAATAGTCTGTCCACCACAAAGACTTTTGCTGCTGGGATGTTGCCATAGGTGCTGATGTAAATCAATTATATTTTGGGTGGGACAAGTTAAAGTCTTAGGCCCTGAGTCCAGATCTATCTTTATATCTATCTATCATGTATCTCTCTCTCTCTCTCTCTCTCTCTCTCTCTCTCTCTCTATATATATATATATATATATATTATATATAATATATATATATATACATATATATGTTAGAGCTGGGCAGCGATTAAAATTTTTAATCGTGATTAATCGCATGGTTGAGCTTACACACAAAGTTCAATAAATACCTATTTTAACCTATTTTTTCACCAAAAGATGCTTTTTTAGGTATATTTAAGGTTCTTCATTTTGTAGAGTGAACAATTCTGCAAATTTTGGGTATTTTGGCTCAGATGCATAATTTTAGCTACTCATAGAACTATAGTTACATATGTA
The DNA here is from genome assembly GCA_038363315.1 of Mugilogobius chulae. NCBI lineage: Eukaryota > Metazoa > Chordata > Actinopteri > Gobiiformes > Gobiidae > Mugilogobius > Mugilogobius chulae. Next base: position 13,046,945 of record CM076397.1, on the reverse strand, counting down.
ACTAACATTTCATCTGATGAAAACCTGGTCCAGTTCTGGGATAGTCCTGGTTAAACCAGCTCAGTGTCACTAAATACACAGTGGGAAGTAAAACAAGGCAGTTTTTAAAGTTTTCAAAGTAAACATCACAAACACGTGTGTAAAAGTTCGAGCATCGCCGCTGACCCAGCGCTGAATCTCCGTGCGCATATTTAATGAGGTGTTAACGGTTTGAAGTCTAACAACAGTAGCTCTGTGTTCTTGGTCTTTTGGATATTTAACACTCGACGCTCAGACTCGTCTCTGTCCAGCTGTCTGTACGCAGAGCTCACTTCCTTGTATTTAAAGCGCTAGCAGCAACGGAGCAGATCTCTGTTTGTGGACTTATGAGAGCGAAGAGGAGAAAAAGGGCGCAGCGGCAGCAGTGCGGGCCTTTCATTCATGCTTTTTGGTGAATCACGTGACCTGCGTTAACGCCGACAAAATATTTAATCGTGATTAAGCACGTGCTGCGTTAACGCCGCGATAACGCGTTAACTTGCCCAGCCCCTAAAATTATCTTTTATCATATAATAAAACAAAATGCAATGTAATATAGAAACAGTATTAAAACAAGATTAATCCAAAACAAACCCAGTGTCAGTAAACAAATCAGACTTGTACCAGAGCAGAAGTGCCTGAGTCCCAGTCTAAGACTAATCTAGTTTATATTTGGATTACAACAGACATAAACCACACAAACAAGACCAGACCACACAATCTGAACTGGATTAAATCAGGATTATAACTCTCATCTGTTTAAAAAGAACTACAGAATTTTGTTCAAATGGTGCGTCGTAGGCTACTTTAAGAGTGCTAACAGCCACTAAAGATATTCCTGTGCTTTGCCTATTTATTTTATTCTGGACCAAAACACACTGCTTAGTGGGCTGCATTTGGACCGCCGTAGCCCTGTGATAGACTGTGATAGTAAGGTTTATTTTGTTCATCCCCAGTGAGGGAAAATCATCGTTTGCATTTGAGCCATCTTCAAAGCACTGTCACTGAGTCAAGACTGTAATGGAGAATTGTACAATGTGATCTTGGGAAAAGCAACTCTGATTCAAGAAACATGTTAACTTTGGCCTTCTGGAACCAAAACATTATGGTTGTGACCAGCAATGTGAGAAGAATCTCTAAAGTCATACAAGTCAGTGGTTCATGAAATATTCCTAAGTAGTAAGTAGTTTTATTTGAATAGTGCTTTTCACAGACACAAAGGGCCAGATTTATCAAGCATTTGCACATGTGCAAACAAGTTAGGGGGGAGCAAACCTTAGCCGAGATGACATTTCTCTCGCTCCACTAAAGATGCAGAACTTGAGGTGGTTCATATCTGTTGTGTTTAATATGTCATATGTGCATCTTCCAATATTAAAGTTTGTGTAAAATGCTCATAAATACCACATGAATTTTTTTTCATTTTGCACCCGCAATTTAGCACCTGGCTTGATAAATCAGGTCCAAAGTCTCAAAGCGTTCACAGTAAGATGGCTAAACCCTCCTCCTCACTCAGTGACAGCAGCTGCCCTGGGACAGCTCAACAGAGATGATTTGCCTGAACACCTGGTGCCTCAACCTCTGACCAACACCAAGTGTTCCTAACATGCATGTCAAGGGTTGGTCCAGCTGGTGAAGTCACCATAGGTTAGCAGAGGCTAGCGCTACATGCTAGTGGTGGATTTGTGTTTGTGTTGACAAAGATCGATTGTGCGTGGAGATAGAAGATGTAGAGTTTTTTTTTTTTGATTGCTCATGGTTGTGCAGTGATCACCTGTCCTGGCTCTCAACTGGACTGTCACCGATTCAGGAGTCTTTACCAAAAGTAGTGTTTGAAATACTAAACAAAATGACTTGAAAATCAAGAAGAAAATGACATACATCCAGTCCATTGGATCGATGCATTTCAGATTGCCCAAACTTTCTTCAAATTAACATTCTTGAAATCATCCAAAATCCAAAATTGTGCCCAATTCTACTCTCTTTTTGTGACGGATTCATCTCAGACCATCACACGTGGCACATCTGGACTATTCTATTCTGAAGCGTGTGTGGCAGTGTGCTGTCCTTGGCTGCACTTCGGACATGTGCTTAAGGATCAATGGAGATGCGAGGAGGGAAGTCTCACGCGAGGGGTCGTGAACTGGAGATCTTTGTCGAGGAGAGAGGTCCTGGGGGATGTTTTAAAAGGCTTAGCAGTCACTGTGGATGAACATGGCCGCACACAGACGAGACGAGCCTCTGATGACGTTACGCTTGATTAAAACTGCCACACGGACCTAGTTATACAGAGAGAGGATTCTGGTGGTCTGTTAGTGGAAATAAAGACGATATATTTAGCACTGGTAATAGAGCTTCTGCACGGACACTCTATTTAAAAATATATATATATAAATAATGCTCCTCAACATTCTGACTGAGTGGCAAGAGCTGATAGAACACTTGATATAATCTGTTTCTTAGATTGTAGCTAGCTTGTTTGCAACATTAGGTGGGAATTGCCACAACAAGAGGTCCATGAACCTGCTATTTCTGAACCAGCTTAGGTCAGCAAAAATGAACAAAACTTCATTTAACTATCCCTTGCAACTCTAACAAGTAACACCAGCTCTTTTACTTTTAGATTGGTAGTGGTAAATGTGTTTAAATGCATTTTAGACATAAAACCACAATTAGATGTTTGTAATTAAATACGCCATGGATAATTCTTAATAAAATGCATAGAGGCAAAGCTAAAGTTATTTTCTTAAGTTCAAGTCAGTCAAACCCTATTTCTATGGCACATTTTGGGCACCGACTTCCTGGCTATTGGAGAACATAAAAGCCTCAATAGCTCACTCTTGCATAACAATAAAACGTCTACAGGAGTTCACTTTCTTCTTTCCTGCTGTCAAACACTTGTCACTCATGGTTTAGACTTAGACTTATGTAACATTCAGTCTGGTGAACTCAGGACAACAGTGGAAAGGTTGTTGGCAGTTTGTTTGTGGGGACATTTCAGAGAGCAAGATAAATAAACAAAGGTAAAAAAAAAAGGTTTATTGTTTATTGTTGTTTGTTTCCAGGAAGGTCATGCACGTATTTCCTTGCTTTTTTGCAGAATCAGAAAGCTTTAATGATCCTTTTACCACACACATACAGTATGTAGCTGGTGATAACAAGAGTAACTAGTCTGATAACTGAGCCCGATCTCACAAGAAAGCGTACATTTACCACGACATTACACAATATGTAAATTAGGTATGATTAGCACGAGTTCACGGCCGTCCTGCGTAATTATAGTACACGTCACAGTCCCATTCATTTCAATGGTGGTTGTTAAGACGTGTTCTTATTTATGAATATTAATGAAATCCTGATTCTAATCTCAACCTGCCCCAAGCCCCAGACCTAATCTTACAATTTTAGTAACTTTACACCCGAACTTACCCATTACACTTGAAGAAAACGTCCCCACGTGGACAAGACCAAACTCGTGTTTGATTGACGCTGTGAAATCTCGTGTCATTTTTACACATTTTCACATAAGTACTGAAAATAGCTGTGAAGTCGTGCTCAAAATACGCTGTTTTGTGGTAAAAGTATGCCCTCTAGTGAGACTGTTTTGGATAACTTTAGGCAATAATGTAGAGGGATTTTTTGTTTCTCCAACACGTGGAGGCAAGTCGAAAAAGCTCTGTTGTCAGCTAACTACAAGAGTTTATCTCCAACAAAAACAAAAGTTCTGCTGCTAAATCACCATTTGTGAATGAAATTAAACCTATAAAAGTTACATTCAGGTGAGTTAAAAAACGGCGGGAAAAACACTGTCTCGAGCGTCAGGAGACAGTCGTCTATCAGACTGGTTCATGGTAAATTATCTTTATTTCTATTCCACTTTACAAAGCACTCAAAGTTCATACCTGATCATAACAGCTGCTCTCGTCCCGTTTGGTTGTTTTTCCGTGTGTAACCAGGCAGAGAGCGACTTTCTGCATAACGCATGCGCAGTAGGACAGAAAGTTATTCTCTTATTGTTTGACTGCAGAGCTTTTCCAGTTTGTTTGTTAAAAGCAGTTGGAGATTTCAACCGGAGAATGACCAATATATATATTGAAGAAGCCAATACTTGTTCCTTTTAGAACACACAAAGCTTGTACAAAACGGGACAATATTTCTGTCTAAATTTTAAATGATGAAACGGGACTGTAGGTGAACTAAGCAACGTCAGTGGTAGTGCTCCTCCTACGCTCTGTTGCCTAAATACAAATCAGAACACAACAAAAACACCTTTTACACAGATAAGTAAATCAATGAATGATGCAGGGTTTCTCAGGAGAGCAGTTCAGGTGAGATGTTAGCTGGGTCAGAAACTGTGTGCCGTATTTGCAGCGGGAGACCTTAAAAAGACATTTAACAAGGTAAAATGTTACTTATGCTTCAAATGATTTAAGTTTATTGTATAAGTTAAAAAAAAGGCTTTTCTGACAATTTCCTCGTTAAACACTCAAAATGTCTCTCTTACTTTGAGAAAATTAATGAGTTTGACGGCGTGTGATCCTCAAGTCTTTCAGTTTGCATTATTATTAACCAGAGGTGGCAAGTAACTAAGTATTTTTACACAAGTACTGTACTTAAGTAGTTTTCTAGAGTATCTGTACTTTACCTGAGTATTACCTGGTGACTTTTTACTTTTACTTCTTAGATTTTTCAAGAAGTAACTGTACTTTCTACTCCTACACTTTCAAAACAAGTTAGTTACTTTTTTAAGTCCAGAAAGACCTTTTAAAACAAGGTCAGACTGCTGCTGTGTATTCAAAATGTTCGATTTAAATTAACAAACGAAAATTGTCAAAGCTTTATGATTTCTAACAAAGATTACATATTTGTGACATGATAGACATTTCTAGATTGGTTAAATGTCCTAAAACTTGGATTTTAATCTTTATTCATGATTTTATTAGTTAAAATGGTTTTACTTGATGTATATTATATGATTTGTTTTCTGCCTTGTTTCAATAAATTTGTTCTTATTTTCAAGTCAAATTATTTGCTGATGAAGTAAGACATTTTTACAAATTTGAGTCAAATCAAATCTCTCAAAAAGAATCAGAAAAGTCTTGCAACAAGCAAAATAAGATGCCATATTTCTAGTATTAGTAGTTTTAACAGAAATAAGATAATGAATTTTGGCAGTGTGATTGTACTTCTTACTTTTTGTACTTAAGTAAATGTACACACATTTACTTTTGTAGTTTTACTCAAATAAAGAAGTTCCAGCAGGATTTTGACTTTTACCAGAGTCATTTTTTACATAAGTAACTGTACTTTTACTTGAGTTATGAACTTCAGTACTTTTGCCAGCTCTGTTATTAACATCTTACATGTTTAAAGATTTTTTTTTTTTCTTATTTTTTTTAGGTAGTTTTCACAGAGCAAAAAAGTGATTTAACCTTCTGCGTTCCTATGAGGAGGGGATGCATGTTTCTGCAGCATAACACCAGACATTTGTTTCTCTAAGTTACAATGGCTACGCTCTCTCTAGTCAATATAATAACTCATTGGGTAAGATAAAATATAAAATAAACAAGTGCAGTCAGTTTAACCTTTTGTCCTTATGACTTTTTCTAACATTCTTTGTCTGTGCCACAAAGAGCCACAAACACACTGTCAAGTCTCTGGTATCGTCTTGTTCCTTCCTCAGGGTAAAACACCAGCTGTGCCGCGGTAGCATCCATCCCGGCACACTCCGTCCCTCCGGCCGAACCAATCTCGTGTCAGCCATTAGCGCGGCCTGTTAGCACAAGCGCTCTAATAAATGAAGAATGATCTTTTGATTTTATAATGAAGTCCTACTCACAAATGCACAAAGGCTGTGCTCGGACATGTAATGCGCCTCCTAACTGTCTCCTGTTGTTGATTTCCGTGAACGTGCAGGTGAATATAATTCCAAGCCGTTGATTAATTTATGTGATGTGTGTTTTAGCGGGCGGACAGGGATTAGCTGCTGACGTGGGCTTGTCCGCGGACTTAGCTTCATTTTTATGCGATTCCAAGCGTCACTCTCCTAATTCTACGGTTCATAAATATGCGATGGGATTGGGGGCTAATAAGTGCCGCTGCAAAGATGGATTCCACATGGGCGTAGGCATATAGGCACGGCCGTGAGGTGTAGATTTCACACGGAGGATATCGTCTTATCTATGTGCAAATACTCCCACCTAAAACGTGATCGCAGTTGCAAATGTGTAGCTCGACGTGTCATGCCGTTAATGGCCTGCGAGGTTCATGTTGCAGGGTTAGTATCACAGCTTGTTTGGGACCAAAAGGTTTCCAAAGACAGAAATAGCAGGATCGTTGTGTGAATGTGTTGATACGGAAGAAATGGAGCGAACTAAATAAGTTCTGAGTTTGCCAAAGAAACTGATGCAGTTTAAACTAACATGGATCTGCATTATTAGTTTGCTCAATGTATTTGGATTGATTTCTGCATGCTTGAGTGATCTTGTATTGTCCTGCAGTTGATGCTAGAGTCCTCAGAAAAAAAATATAGTTTTCACCTACCACCTAGCCCGCCCATTGTATGTATTTATTAGCTGTATTATTTACTACTAAGAAAATTCAAACATCAATGACTCGTGTCGTGTAGACTTTAGAATTGTCACGTTGCCAGTTTCCAACAATAAAAACAGTATAAAATATAAGTTAATAAAATCTGCTGCTTTCCACAGTTACATTTTACAATGATGTACTTTTGAACAGGAAGTCTAATTTCTGTTTATATTTCTAACCCCCCCCCCAACATAAATGCGAGACTCCAAGACGTAGACAACCTGCAGAGTAATAAAAAAGTATTGAGTTGGTTTGGTTTTAATGAAGACATATTGATTGTGTATACAGTGGTCCTTTGCTCTATCGCGGTTCATCGTCTTGTTTGGTGTTCAGGACATTTTTATATATATTTTTTAAATTACGTTTATAAATTGTTTCAAGGCCTACCTGGCAGTAACTCAAGGCACACCCCCAGTAAAGTTGTTGAAAATCACAACTATTTTACAGACCAATGCTTATTTATTTATTTTTTTCATACCTTGACATGTCTCGATTGTCTTCTTAGAAGGTCATGTGATGTTACGGTGACATGTCAGGCCGGCTGTTTTACACAGATTTTGATGACATACTTCTATGTGGATTCATCGTAGGAAATCCTGGGACTGAGGCATCTCAGGTCCTTCAGTCACAGCCCATGTCTACCTCAGACCATAACTGAGCCAAATCTGAATCTCAAAATAATTTGAAGATGTATTGAACATGATTAATATCTTAAATGACGGATGCCCTTGTTACATCCTGTGCTGAGTGAATGAAAGTCCCTGGTGAGTGAAGTCTGCTCAGCTCTACAGCTTGTGCCCTGTCTTCTGGAGAAACCTCACCACATGGCACCATGAGAAGATGGCATATGGGGCGGCCATCTTTTCTCTCTCTCTCTCTCTCTCTCTCTCTCTCTCTCTCTCTCTTCTCTCTCTCTCTCTCTCTCTCTCTCTCTCTCTCTCTCTCTCTCTCTCTCTCTCTCTCTCTCTCTCTCTCTCTTTGGTCATATGTACATACATACAAGGGAATGCTAATATGCATATTCATATCTTAGTCTGTTTGATATTATAATATTATAAACCGCTCAGCCACCGTGGCGGCACGGTGGCTGAGCGGTTAGCGCTCTCGCCTCACAGCAAGAAGGTCGCGGGTTCGATTCCCGCACGGGCCCGGGCCTTTCTGTGTGGAGTTTGCATGTTTCTCCCGTGTCTGGGTGGGTTTCCTCCGGGCACTCCGGTTTCCCCCACCAACCAATAACATGCACGTTAGGGTGATATCCTCCAGCTACGGTAGACCTGACCAAGCCTAGCAACAACATCTGGAGATGGGTCCCCGAGCTTTGCACTGCGGCGATCACTGCTCCTGAGGAGATGCCCCAGAGGCATTGAAGGATGGGTCAAATGCAGAGGACAAATTTCCCTACGGGAACAATAAAGTGTACCCTTAACCTTAAAATAATATAATATTCTGCTACTAATATGTCATTCAGTAACATATTATGAATACATTTCTCTTTATCACAGTAAATATTGTGATAACGATGCAGCTTCTCAGATAAATGTAAGAAAAAGTGTAATAAAGGTTTTCTATTGTCTTGTTTTTGTAAAGGAAAAAAATATATTAATAATAATACATGCAAATACTACTTAACTTCATTTGACCAGAACTACTACCAGTGTGTACCTTGTTATTTTTGAGTGCGTACCTCTTGTGTGTATTTTGAGTGCGTACTTGCGTGTGTATATCCAGTGTGTACCTCGCGTGTGTATTTTGAGTGTGTATTTCACATGTGTATTTTGAGTGTGTACTCGCGTGTGTATTTCGAGTGTGTACCTCGCATGTTTATTTTGAGTGTGTACCTCGCGTGTGTATTTCGAGTGTGTACCTCGCATGTTTATTTTGAGTGTGTACCTCGCATGTTTATTTTGAGTGTGTACCTCGCGTGTGTATTTTGAGTGTGTACCTCGCGTGTGTATTTCGAGTGTGTACCTCGCGTGTGTATTTAGAGTGCGTACCTCGCGTGTGTATTTAGAGTGTGTACTACGAGTGTGTACCTCGCGTGTGTATTTTTGAGTGTGTACCTCGCGTGTGTATTTGGAGTACTTGTTTTTCTATCTTTGTGAGGACCGTTTGAGTTTCTTAACAGAGTGAGGACATTTTTGGGAAGTGAGGATATTTTGGCCGGTCCTCACTTTGCGAAGGGCCTGTTTGAGGGTCAAGATGTGGTTTTAGAGTTAGGGTTAGAATTGGGTTAAGGTTAGGATTAGGGCTAGGGTTAGGGCTAGGGGTTAGTTTGGATGGTTAAGGTTAGGGTAAGGGGCTGGGTAATACATTATGCCTATGAAGGTCTCACTAAGATAGAAAAACAAGTATGCATGTGTGTACCTCGCGTGTGTATTTTGAGTGTGTACCTCGCGTGTGTATTTTGAGTGTGTACCTCGCGTGTGTATTTTGAGTGTGTACCTCACGTGTGTATTTCGAGTGTGTACCTCGCGTGTGTATTTTGAGTGTGTACCTCGCGTGTGTATTTTGAGTGTGTACCTCGCGTGTGTATTTCGAGTGTGTACCTCGCGGGTGTATTTTGAGTGTGTACCTCGCGTGTGTATTTTGAGTGTGTACCTCACGTGTGTATTTCGAGTGTGTACCTCGCGTGTGTATTTTGAGTGTGTACATCGCGCGTGTAGCTTGTGGTTAAAGTTCATATAAACAGGCGGAGCTTTGGGATCTGCTGCCATTGCCTCGGAGATCTCTTAATTCATTTTGCACAAATGTTTAACAAACAGTGCAGTGTTGTGCAAGAACTGAATTGTACACAGAAAACAGACACATGAAAGTGACCACCGATCGTTTCATCAGTCACTCGGCAGAGCTGATTTGCAACAGTTACAAACCCAAAATTCCCAAACGAAAAGAATGTGACCTCTATTACAGCGATGAGAGCTAGTTATCCCTGACAACCTACAAAATTACCTTGACACATTTGAATATCCATCAAGTCTCGCCATGCTTTTGCTAATGGCCCCTGCGCGTGTCACTTTTGCTCACGTTTTCCGTCACATCCACTGGCATTTCCCACATCTCTATTTGACAAGCCGAATACATCAAAGCCGTTTCATTATAACGTGACAGATACTGATGGCACACGCTGGAGAGAGAGAGAGAAAAAGTAGAATCAAAATGTAAGAGCTATTCATGCACCTCGATGGAAAGAGCCAGGCCGTGTGAGCCGCAGGTCTGATTGGTGACTGTATTAAACCTGTTAGGCAGCAAGTCTGATGAATCCACTCTCTCAAATACAACAGTAATAGTCTTGACACAGCACAGGCATGAATCACAAGCTGTACCTGGGAGAAAAAAAAAATACAGAAAGTTTCCGAATGATAGCAATCTCAAGCAAGAACCGCCAACCCTCGGAAAGAATAAGGACTTAAGCTTTTATTACCCTCGTCATTACTGTAAATCATATCCCAATGTAGAGTCATTTTGGTTCATTTAAATGGAAATCTGGCTGCTGGAGTGTGCACAGGCGTCGCACACGGGCCCCCGCGCACTACTGATGATTCATTTTTCAGATGGGCCATAGGGGAATTTGGGCCTGCTTTACTTTCTCGGAGGGAAAATAACACGTTTGACCTTTTCGGGGAGCACAGGAAACAACTGTACGCAGCAAAAATAATCTGGGAAATGAGCAAGGCGATTTGAAAGTCCCAGGTGGTGCTAGGACTAAATTTGTTACAGTAAACACGACTGGTCCAATGCTTTTGCATAGGGTTGTGACTTGTCCCATTCACACAAAAACTACTTTTTTTTAACTGTTTTTAAGATACAAGCTAAAGTCCCTCACGCTTATACAGAACCAATACATTCTCATGAAAATCCGTATGTATTCAATGCACATTAAACATCTATGTATAAACACATTTCTCCTTTTTTGTGTTTGATATGCAAACACATTTCTATGGTGATGTAAATGTTATTTATTATAAATATTAACAACATCCTATTTCTTCTCTTAACCAACTCCAAGCTCCAAACCTAAACTTACCCATTTTTATAACTTCAGACCTAAACTTGTCTTTAATCCAAAGAAAATTTCCCCCCAAAATGTCGAAGCCAGATTACAATTTTGATTTGATCATAATTCTTTTTCTTGTATTTTCTTACTGTCTTTGAGGTAAATCAGATTATCGGCGTTTTCACAAAGTTTCTTCTCATCTGTCAATGGTTAAACTCGACAGTCAAAGGCTGACCAGTATTGCTGGATTTTCTGAGAGAAACGAGTGACCAAACTTTTGAAAAAAATCCCCAACCAAGTAACCTCAGCCCTTAATAGAACTTTGTGTCTCTCTGCAAAACAAGATTCTTACAATTATTAACTTTTAGATGTGAAAAAATGCTAAACATCCCTGCTTCAGTTATACACTGATACATTTAATTTAACTACAATAAAATCCATGTTGTCATAGTAACGGAAGGTCGAGAAGATGGATGTTTTTGCGAAAGTTTGGACCGAGCTTGGATGGAGAGACTTTTTCATCGTAAATGGATTAAAAAAGAGAGACATCATGGCTTTTTCATAAGAAATCTGATGATGTGGTTGATGGACACAACAACATGACCAGAGACACATTTACACTGCCAAAGCAGGTCATTCATCAGAAAACAAACGAAACACGAGAAATACTCTAGTCATGATTGAAGGAAAAGGTTGTTGTCAGTCGAGTTGTATTTATTGCCATTTCAGAATAAAGATTGTAAAAACAAGGAAATGACAGGCCTCGATTCTCCCGTGCGAAAGCCTGGAAAAAAACGTTTACCGACATCCTGAGGTAAATATTATGCTGCGAGATTAGGACATAAAATACATTTGCCACAATTAAATGTTATGTGTTTAACGGTCTACTAGAGATCGCCTCACAGGACACACAAGTACCAGTGCTGGGCGATATGGGAAAAAACGTATCCTGATACATCAGCCCGATCTCACAAGAAAGCGTACATTTACCACGACATTACACAATATATAAATTAGGTATGATTAGCACGAGTTCACAGCTGTTTTGTGTAATTATAGTACGCGCCACAGTCTCCATTCATTTCAATGGTGGTTGTTAAGACGTGTTCTTTTTTATGAATATTAATGAAATCCTGATTCTAATCTTAACCTGCCCCAAGCCCCAGACCTAATCTTACCCATTTTAGTAACTTTATGCCTAAACTTACCCATTTCACCTGAAGAAAACGTCCCCACGTGGCTGCAACCAAAACTTGTGAAATCTCGTGTCATTTTTACTCTTTTTCATATTGTGCTAAATGTACGGCGTAACATAAGTACTAAAAACAGCTGTTAACTTGTGCTCAAAATACACTGTGTTTGTGTCGTGGTAAAAGTACGCCCTCTAGTGAGACTGTGTTGGATATATCCTCCGGTCACAGTGTGAGTGGCTCCGCCCCCAGACGGATCTAGATCTGGCTTTGGACTGGAGGCAGTGTGAGCCCGGATGTACTGAGAGCGTGTTTGAGCGTTTTTGGTTTGACTTTTGCGACCACTTTCTGAGGCTAGTGGGAATAAATGATTTCACTCGTGTTTCTTTTTGCAAACAAAAGAAAATATCGAAATTTGTGGCAGTGTCCTGTGCTATGATCTCCTGGTCGAGTAAATCCAAAATACATCATCTATTGTGATATAATCTCCACAAAGAAAAAAGGTCACATTAGATAAGTTAAGATACATGTTACACCTTTAGATGTAGACATTTTCTGTGCATTTTCATTGGGCCATTTTAAAACAGCTGACAGTTTGTGGATGTTTTTTTTTTTTCTGTTTCATCATCTTCTCCACTAAGTTATTCTTTCAGAGCTAAAGACATTCATTTTCAGATAACATAGCACTGAGTTTGGCAACATCGTAGCTAATTAGCCGCTAACTATGAAGGCGGACGAGTGATGGGTTTGGCATCGTTAGCCACGTAGCGTTGTTTAGATGCTAATGGTATAACCTTTGCCTAACACGTGAGCAAATGTGGCAGCTAATGTCTTTGCTTTCATTAAAAATACATTCATGCTTTGTGTATCTGCAGCTCTTAATGTGGAACGCATATTTAGCCCTGTTTGTATTTACTGCACCATGTGATTAGCTGACATAAAGCAGTTCTTTAGACAGGCTGTAGCAGAGTGGTTAGCATTACTGTCACAACTAAGCAGTTGGTTACTATTTTGATTATTTGAGATTTTGATTTTTTTTATTTAATTTTTTTTATGTGATTTATTTCTTTGACCTGGGACTTGACTTGGACTTGTCTCTCTTTGACTTGGGACTTGACTCGGACTTGTCTCTTGTTGACTTAGACTTGACTTGGACTTGTCTCTCTTTGACTTGGGACTTGACTTGGACTTGTCTCTCTTTGACCTGGGACTTGACTTGGACTTGTCTCTCTTTGACTTGGGACTTGACTTGGACTTGTCTCTCTTTGACTTAGACTTGACTTGGACTTGTCTCTCTTTGACTTGGGACTTGACTTGGACTTGTCTCTCTTTGACCTGGGACTTGACTTGGACTTGTCTCTCTTTGACCTGGGACTTGACTTGGACTTGTCTCTCTTTGACTTGGGACTTGACTCGGACTTGTCTCTTGTTGACTTAGACTTGACTTGGACTTGTCTCTCTTTGACTTGGGACTTGACTTGGACTTGTCTCTCTTTGACTTAGGACTTGACTTGGACTTGTCTCTCTTTGACTTGGGACTTGTCTCTCTTTGACCAGGGACTTGACTTGGACTTGTCTCTCTTTGACTTGGGACTTGACTTGTACTTGTCTCTCTTTGACTTGGGTCTTGACTTGGACTTGTCTCTCTTTGACTTGGGACTTGACTTGTACTTGTCTCTCTTTGACTTGGGTCTTGACTTGGACTTGTCTCTCTTTGACTTGGGACTTGACTTGGACTTGTCTCTCTTTGACTTGGGTCTTGACTTGGACTTATTATTTTTGTGAGCTGTTTGACTGTGAGAGAGACAGTTGCTTTACCATGAACATTCAGTAGGAGTATCTAATTATCTCAGACATAATCTCATGAATCTTAACTCCCAGAGTTACTGCTAACTTCTGTCTTTATACTCTGTTCTCTGTTGCAACATGCTTGTTACAGTAATTGGCTGTGATTGGTTGATGAGGTGTAGAGGAATGTCGTGTGAGCTGCTGAAAGTGTTGAAAATCTATACAGTGAAGGCCATGACTTTTTCTTTACAGTTACATCAATCCTCATCCACTTTGAAACATTTCATGTTTAACAAGATACTTTGTTTCACAGCAGGTGGTGATACCAGTCCAATACCAAAGAAAACTTTATAATGGCTAAAGAAGTAGCCTGTAGAGGGATTTGTAGTCGAAAACGTCTTTCAATTAAACAACAAAACGGGATGAGAGCTAGCTGTTTTAATCAGGTCTGAACCGGTCTGACAGATGTCTCACCGTTTTTTCTTCACTCACCTGAATGTAACTGTTAAGGGTCGAAGGGTCAAATTCCATTCACAAATGTTGATTTAGCAGCAGAACTTTTGTCACAGTGATAAACCAACCCAGTCTCATAACTAATCCTAATCTTATCTTTACCAAGTCCAAAGAACAGGTCTAAACTTTTCTTTTATGTAACTTCAGACCTAAACTTAGCCGTTAAACTCATATAAACCCTAAAAACAATGCAGAAGATGTTTATTCGTGGTATTTTTGATGGAATTATGATTTGGTGTGACTCCAGGATGTCAAGCAACATTATTTCAGTTTTGTCTTGGTCAGATTTTGATTTTATGACTTTTGAATTCCAAGCAACTAATCAATTAATTGAAATAATAATTGACTTATTGATCAGCAAAATGGTTGTTTGCAACTATTGCTTTTGAAATGGAGCCTTCACCATGCAGACAGATTCCTCTCTGTCTGTCTCGCATGGACACTACTTTCCGGGGCTTTTCTGTTTCTCTGCACTTGTGAAAGAACTCCCTCAGGGTTTAAAAAGATTCTGAGGATTTGAGCGTCGGCGGCGGATCGTTCATTGTACTGGATGATAGCCAAAAAAATGTCTCCAACTGAGAAATCAGCCTATTTGTATTGAGAGAGTTCAGACTAGAACAATTAACAGAAGATAGTTTTAACATTGTCACTGTTGTCAATAGGGGTGTAACGATTCAGGAATTTCACGATTCGGTTCGATTCTCGATTCAGGACCCACGATTCGATTCACCACGATTCTTTTACGATTACAAAAAAAAATATGTTTTATGTCATTAGTCCTAATATTTTGCCATTTTTTTCTTTTTTTAAAATGTGACAATAATTTTGCCTTTTAATTATTATTTTACCACACAAGTAAATTGTAAAAAAAAAAAAAAAAAAAAGTCTCATTAGCTGTTTTATGTATGTATTTATTCATTTATTTTTTCTATCTATCTATATCTATCTATCTATCTATCTATCTATCTATCTATCTATCTATCTATCTATCTATCTATCTATCTATCTATCTTTGTGTCTTCATAGTCTCTAATGATCTGTTCTGTCACATTTACATTTTGTAAACACTTACACGACGTTGACCACCGTCTCTGTGCTCACGCTCTGTCCCGCTTACATCCCAGCTGCACTTTTCTTTTCGTCCTTTCCCCCTGTGCGCGCGCACGTGGATGACAGCTGCGCGTGGCCGTGGCGCTGCCGCCTCTCTCCCAGGCTCCGCTCACAACTCGTCTCTCACAAACTGAGGAAGTTTAAGGAGCGGAGAAATAGTTTCTGACATCGCGCGGCTCGCGCTATCAACGCATGTTGAGTGGGTTGTGCATATATGAGAGAAGGGACAGTCATTTTATTCTCATAGGCCATTTACCACCGTTATGTAGCGCGGATGTATAGCGCGAATGTGTAGGGCGGATTTGGCGCGCTAAACAGACCAACGGGACGCATCTGCGGGGTTCTTTTAATAATAATATTAAAGCGGCTACGCATCGAGCCGCATCGAGACAGTGTACGATGCGGAATCGTAGCTTTTGCGCATCGCGATGCATCGTGGTTCGATGCTTCGTTACACCCCTAGTTGTCAACAAAGAGTTAAGTAGATGTTTTTGTTCTGGTCTACAACAGGACTATTCAACATATGGCCCAGGGGCCAGATCAGGTCTCTTCTAAACATTCTAACATGCTGTCTTGTTCTTTTTCTGTACCACATGTCTTTTATATTTATTTCTACCTCAAACATGGGTTGCAGGAGTGGATTACAATACTATGATAAATCTATTATTAGGAATATTTTATGCAAACAAAATAAAAATGGTGCTTGTCGTGCACCTCCGGCCCAGAGGTCACTGTCTGGGTCTGGGCCATTTGAGACAATATAATTGAATATCCCTGGCTTTGTGGACATAGACAAGTGTCTTTGGGGATTGGGCAACCAAATATTATGGATTATTTTATTATTCTAACCCTAACCCTTTGCTTAATTATTTAAAGATGCTGTTGTCATGTTTTAGATGGTGGTAGCACTTTATCCACTGAGTGTAAATGGATTTACCATGGGAGAAAACACAAAGGCTAGCTTGTCCCCTGTGTTCTAATGCAAACACAAAACGAGACATGTATCTGCAGAATGTATTGTCATAGAAATATAAAAGTCCTTTATTAAACCATGGACAGGCCTATGCGTTTCGACACCTAGTTGTCTTTGTCAGGGCTTAGTTAAACAAGTGACCCGCTTTGGAAGTAATGCGTGGGTCACGTGACAGTGATCAGCTGACCATGAGACAAACAAGTAATGCATTATGTTTACAAAACACATAAAAAAACACGTAAAAAATATGAAGAAGAACATGACATTATGAGCAGCTGTGACACCATATGCAGAGAGGAAAACAGAACAGTAATGAGAACAGCTAGCAAAGACACCTTAATAAAACCAGGAGCATTCACAAAAAAGTATTTATTTGGCACACAATAATGCCTTCAAACTTGAAAGTGTCCAATTTCATGCGTTGAAGTGAATTTTGACACAGAATATTTTTGACTCTGACACCCCAGCAGGCTTGTACGTTTTATCTTATTTACAAATGACTGTAGGCAGATCCCACTGAGAGATATATATATATGGCAAAAAATGAGCGGGCCACAGGATTTCATCCACAGGTATTCTGCTAAAGCAGGGAGGAGGAAGCGCTGCTGCGGAGGCGCGTCTCCTAACTTTTGCAGTGTCTTTTAAAAATGTCCAAAAACACATGAACACACTCAGAGGAAACAGATTCAAGTCACAGATGGATTAAAACAACGCTGGGCTGCCATTTGTATCACATTTAACGTGCTTTTGGGGTAGGAGGGGCTGGGTCAGGCTGCTGCAGGTTTATTAAAGGAGTAATTTTTTTTGTTTCTAAAATAATTGTATATACAATAATTTGCAAAAAGACATAATGCACAATCATGTAGGAATGACATTTGACTGAAATATATAAGAAATAAAATTCTAAAACAGCAGATTGCTCCTGAGTGTTCTTAGGATTTGTTCTTACAGACGAACATTTTCTGTTAAGAACAAATTTTGTGAATGTCAAAAATGTTTGTAAGGAGCCCTTAAGAACAAATTTGTTCGTAAGAACGTGTCATGAATGAGGCCCAATGTTCTTTTGCTGTCTCTGTCCTCCTCCAGTGTCTCGTCATACCACAGTGGTTTAAACACGGCAACAAGCATTTTTACTAGATCCATGTGAGCTTTGCCTCAGTCCAGATCATGTCCCATATTGTTCGTTTTGTCATGTTGCCAGATTTTCAGTGCAACAAGCAACCAAGCTTTTGAAAAAGCCTCAAAACAAGCGACCTTTTACAAAAAAAAAAAAAGTTATTAAAAGACTTCATTTAACAGTCCTTCTTTCCCCTTAACGTGAGAGCAGATCAGCATGTTACTACGTCCCAGGAGAGCAGTGTCTGACTTCAAAGTTCAGCTGTGCCCAAGCCAAATGAGACTTTGACGTTTGAGGAGGCCAAAGCGTCTGCCGCAGGTTGGAGCGTCTACTTCTCAAGACAGTGTCAGCCCTCAAGATGCAGGTTAATATTGACTTAACATGTAAAGCCCAGCTGTTTGACAAGCATTTATTAACATTAGAGTGGCACAGACAATCTCAGAGATTGACTTATGATATAGTGTTAGGTTAGAAACAGAAAGTAACTCGCTGACATGTAACGCCACCAGCCTGTTCTCATGGATAAGCGTGTCAATACCACGCTATTGTAAACAGCGTGTCACATGAACGCAACTTCTATTTTGTGTGTGTGTATTTAACGTGTTTCTGTCCCAGTTCATTTCAATGGTGAATGTTAAGACATGTTGTTATTCATGAAGACTTAACACAATCCTAATCCTAAACTTAACCAACTCCAAGCCAAAGAGCTAAACTTACCATTTTTGTAACTTCAGACCTAAAGTTAGTCGTTAATCCCTTGAAAAACCTCGTGTTTGTCGTCAATCACATTGCGTGTCCAGACCACGCCAGAAAAAACAAGCGTGTAATTGCACGCCAAAAACAGACAGAGGGCGTCGTTATGACACGCAATTTGTCATGGAGTGCTATTTTACGCAATCCATGATATCCAAGATATCTGCTGACAATGAATGGAAAGATGATAAACTGACTCGTGGGGTGGGACGTGTTGTTAGGACAGGTTGGTGTATGTAGAGGCTTCTGGGTAATTGGAGGTGTGGCTGAGGAGGCGAGCGAGGCGTGGTTTGCTGGTGGGGCCCTTAGAAACCTTAGTTACTCATTTCATTATTGACCTCCATTAGAAAGAGGAACAGACACAACTGAAATAATAAATAGAAGCGAGCTACAGTTTAAACAAGGAACAAACAGAAGCTTCCTTGTTATTAGATTCAGTTGCATTTGTTGTCATTTAATCCAATTCAAAGAACACATTAGGTATTTACGTTTGCTTGAATAAACTTTATTAAAACATAAGACCCAATATTAGATCAGTGCATAATAATCTCAAAACAATGTCATTTTAGAGACAACTACTAAACCTATTATTTAACATATTTTTAATGTATACATGCTTTTTTAAATCACAATGTATTATTTTATTTATTTATTTATTTTGTTTTTCCCCTGCGGCTGAGAGGAGCTAACATAACAAATGAAATCACCATGATTAGTGATGTTTTTGATTTAAATGACATCTGAAGAAGAGACTATTAGAAGTGAGCCAAGACTTTAATAACCACACTAACATACACTATACATTTCATAGATTGTACGGCAAATGGATTATTTATGTGTAATGAATAATAAAGCAGTGTTTCCTGACAGATAACAGCAATTTTCTCCCAGGCGAACATTGGTATAGGCAAAAAAGCTCATAAATATGTATGGTTATTAATTGTACATCATCTGCATTTACGCCAGGATGCTTACAGTGCGCCATACACACAAATGGTAATTAATCTCAGCTTGACAATTTCTCTGTAGCATTCCCATAAGAGCAGAGAAAATGGTGTTCGTGCAAAAACATCCAGCATTTCTATGGCACAAAAACCTTTGTTTCTAATGGGCTACATGAATGTGACCAGCACAAAACCAAATCTAAAAATGAACTAGAATATGTAGTTTTGATGTAAGTGCAACCCGGTTGATAATGCACTGTTTAAATGTTTAAATATATTAATAAATGTGAAGCACGTATACGTCCATTTTTGTAATATTGTGTATGTTTTATGTGTGTGAACAGTTGCCAACTTGGCTATATTTATAAATTCAGGGAACAAATCTCCCTTTGAATTAAGGTTTTTAATATTGTGAATATTGTATGTGATCGATCTATTTTCTTAAAGAAAAGAACCACTACTTTATACCGCAGACTGTAAATATTGGGGTTTTCATAACTTTGTCTTTTTGTTTATTTTCTACTTCACTTAATACATGGTACCAACCACACTTCACTTATTTGTCTGTGTTCATTTACTGTACCACTTCCTCCCAGAGCCGAACCCGTTCTTCTGCTCAGTCAGATATACATAAGGAATAAATAAATATGTAACATTTCAAAGTTAAAGTTTCCATTGGATTACTGGTCAACCTTGTGTTTTAGTTGTAAATGTTACGCCAACTCCAAACAATCACTTTAATGCACTAGAAAACCACATTTCGCTGCACAAAACATTTGTTATTAGATGAATATTGGTGCCTGTGTGAGCAGAAAGCTGCAGCTGCCTGACACAAGCTGTAGCAGCAACACTCGCCAGCTCTGTTGTCAGTAACTACATGACTTTATCACTGCGAGAAAACAAAAGTCTTTCTACTTTAATTTCCCGAGGGCCAGATTTTGACACGGGCCGAGGCCTTTGAGCCGGAGGAGCATGACACAACACGTCTTTTAACACAATGTGGAGTTAAACAAAATATCCTCAACATTAAATCTGTTTTTAGGGCTGGGCAAGTTAACTCGTTATCGCGGCGTTAACACATCACATGCTTAAGCATGATTAAATATATTTTGTTGGCGTTAACGCAGGTCACGTGATTCACCCCAAAAGCATGAATGAAGCGCCAGCGCTGCTGCAGCTGTGCTCCTTTTCTCCTCCTCGCTCTCATGAACAGTCCACAAACAGAGGGTCTGCTCCGTTGCTTCCAGCGCTTTGACTACAGGGGAGTGAGCTGCTATATGGACTGCGAAACAGAGACGAGTTTGAGCTCCATGTGAGTGTTTAAATCGTCCAAAAAGACCCTGGAATTGCAGAGATACGTAGTGTTAAAGACTTCAAACCGTTAACTCTACATTAAATATGCGCGCGGAGAATCAGCCTCGATCAGCGGCAACTTTTACACACGTGTTTGTGATGTTTACTTTGGAAATGTTAAAAACGGGCTTGTTTAACTTCCCACAGTGTATTTAGTGAGCACTGAGCTGGTTTTAACCAGGACTGTCCCAGAACTGGACCAGGTTTTCATCAGGACTGAAAATGTGAGTTACCAATGTAACTGTAGTTCTATGAAACTGCTTGGTTTAACACATTTCTGTTGAGCTTAAACACAATACAAAACAATAATAACATTCTAATCATAAAAAAATCAAAACTGATGAACACTAGTAGTATGTAAAACTGAGTTTATTCATTGAACTACAAATGAGACATTTTTAAATATATAATTCTGTGCTAAAATTATGCATCTAAGCCAAAACACCACCAAATGTGCAGAATTGTACACTGTACAAAACTTTGAAGATACTTTAAAAAAAATCATATTTTATAGAAAAAATAGGTTAGAATAGCTTTTAATTGAACTTAGTGAGTAAAATGTGATTAATTGAGATTAATTGAAGCTCAACCATAGGTTTGTTTGGAAAAACACATTTCAAAAGT
Source organism: Mugilogobius chulae (assembly GCA_038363315.1). NCBI lineage: Eukaryota > Metazoa > Chordata > Actinopteri > Gobiiformes > Gobiidae > Mugilogobius > Mugilogobius chulae. Next base: position 13,025,977 of record CM076397.1, on the reverse strand, counting down.
CCAACGTGATACCAACATTAATTCTGTACTGTGTATCGCCAATCAAAAGCAGAACATGAACAAAATATAATATAGGGGCAAGACAATATAGACGGATCTAAACAAGTTCAAACTTACAAGACAATACAAGACAGATGTATTTTCTGATGTTTAAAAGATGATTTGAAAGCCTGATTGCATTGGTTGGGGCCACATGTTATAGTTTCTCATTGACTTACTGTTAAAAAAGAGGCATATGCACTGTTGTTTTCATTTTTAAATCTATGTGGCTTCAGATGTTATCAATAGAACATGAGTATTTATTCAACAATAAAACATTTTGGTGCCTTTTCCACCTGACGATGCCCCACACAATCCCCTGGCTCACCAGTCCCTCGAGCCAGGCCTGACTTACTTTGTTTCACAGTTAACAATGACGTAGCCTAAGCTAACATATTAGCTGCAGTAGCTTTTATTTCTCCTTTGTCTTGGATAACCTTGGTATAATAAAATGAACTTGAATAGACCATTTGACTTGATAAAGTGGCTTTATCTGTGGCGGTGGTCCACGTTTGGAGGGGCAGGTTGCACCGTTCCTCGTATATGTGTTTACAGATGGTGTGTGCCAGATGAGCTTTTTACAAGGCGGCTTTTATGATGCCATTCTGTGAGCCAGTGTCCTGTCCACCATCTGAGCCGAGCACAATTCACCCAGCCTCCATGGAACGCACACATCATGTTGTTTTCTCAAGTGTGTGTTTGCGTCATTTCAAAAGGTTACATGTAGAAAATAAAGCCGCTGTGCTTCTAAAAATGCGAGTGTATTTGCATTGGACTGTTTGTGTCATTGGAATCTAACCATGAGATGAAAGTCTTTAATGGCACTGTATCTTTAGCTGATTTTAAATGTACAAAGATTATTTAATCAATCTATTTTTGCAAGAGTTCACATGTTTTGTACGGTTACCTAATGTATTCTCAATTATAGGTTCTGTTCAAGTGAACTCACTTCAAGTCACTGTAATTTCTAAGAAAACAGCTAAAACCAACAAGGTCAGGCTTGGTTGTTTCAGAAATCAGTAGATTTTAAATTAATTAAAGGTTTTATTATTAGGGGGATAGTTTTATAACTGCCCAGATATTTTACTCTACACATTTAATCTGGTTGCCATACCTTTCCCAAAACCCTAGACTTAGCCAAATTATCTTAACCTAACTGTGATTCTAACCTTACCCAGGTTTCGTAAATACATTTTACAAAGTATAAACATTTGCTAGCCACAAATGCAAAGTTAAGTTGTGTGGCGTATCTTTGTAGAAAAAATAAATACATAAATACATACATAAATCTGGCTAAAACATGTAAGCTTAAGTGAGTAAAACCTGTGCGCTGTAAGGTGAGCGGGCTAATGACAACTAGCCATGTTATCAACGACGACTAAAGTCTTGCTTCCAAACGGCTCTAGACACAAACGCGACACAGTGAACTGAATTTTATCTGAAAAACAGGGAAAATAATTCAGATTTGTCATTATTGACCAACAGAAATGTGTTCTTCAAAACACTGGCTGTGTCCAAACTCCCACACTCTTCTCTAACCCAGTGTTTCCCAACCAGGGGTACGTGGACCCTGGGGGGTACTCTCCACAGTCTCTCCACTGTGCTGCCCTGTTCAGTGACTCATTCTTCTAGTCTCTGCTTTCAGCTGAACTGTCCGGTTTGGTTCTCACATTTTTGCAATTCATTGTTGTCTATATTGACCATTCTAGAGACCATGGAAGATGCATTGTGGGAAATGTTGAGTGCACTAGTTTTGAAAGACTATTGACCATCACTTAGCACTTGTTTGTTTTTACAGTAATATATATTTCTATATGTGAACTTCATGTGCTTCACTGTTTTCACCTACCCTTAGCCCCGCCCACTCATCTGCATTTACTTGAAGTTATTTAAAAAACATGTACAGCCCAATCTTGCCCTTTTGTCTTAGCCGGTCTTAGCCTTGGTCTTAATTATTCCTCTGTTGGCCACTAGTGGCTCTCTCCAAGCTCTATACACTGTCAGTGTAGAAGGTGTGGCTCCAGATGTGAGGGGGTGCCGTCTTTTTCATTGAACCTGACACATGCTCACGCCTGTGACAAGTGAGCAGCTGCTTTAGGATCACAGGCAAAAGAGAACTGTAGCAGCAGCTTCAGTTTGGAAAAAAAACTGTAATAATAGAAATCTATTTGGTGAAAGTCTATTTACTTGACAGACTTTAACAACTTTGTCTAAAAATGTGTCTTTTCTTTTACATAAAGCTTGTTGACTTAATAAAAAAGATAATCAGATGTGAGAGTGACCATGGGTCAGTGTGAATGCTATGGAAAGGCCAAAGAGGCCATCATGTATTTTTTAAACCATTTTTTATGTGTCAACACGTTAAAAAAATGATGGCCTCATTTTTAGACAAAGTTGATCAAGTCTGTCAAGTAAATATAGACTTTCCCCAAATAGATTTCTATTATTGCAGTTTTTTTTTCCAAACTGAAGCTGCTGCTACAGTTCTCTTTTACCTGTGATCCTAAAGCAGCTGATCACTTGTCACAGGCGTGAGCATGTGTCAGGTTCAATGAAAAAAACTGCACCCCCTCACATCTGGCTGGAGCCACACCTTCTAGACTGACAATGCATAGACCCTTTTCATGCCACGTCACAGTGACGTCACAGCTCCAGCTGGAGGCAAAAAAGACGAAAACTCACAGCCGACGCATTAAAAGTTCGAAGTTTTATCGTGGTTAAAATGTTGTTTTGTTGTGAACAGTGACTAAGACCTTTGTGTCTAAAGTTAGCCTGACCTTACCCAGACGTACACGTGAAGTTTGATGTTCAAACTGATCTGTTTTATTTAGAATTCTAGCTAAAACTGTACTGTTGTCAATCATTCAGTTTTTACACACAAGACCCTTATTTTCTACTTTACAAAGCCTTTGACGAGAGCTAACAGATTTTCAAAGCTACAGGCAACCAATTTTGTTGGACTAAATTAATCTTAAAATAATTACTATTAAATGTTGTGTCTCTGAAGCACTAATAACGGGAGGTGTACACATTAGCATATTTAGCTTTAGCTTCAAGACACGGATAAACTGGTAAAAAAAGCATTTTAGACACCACTAGGTTTAGCGAAGTAAAACGAACCTCAAACAAAAGTAAAAATCACCTCTTCAGTCACGTGAAGGAGCAGATCCTGATCCAAGACGAACCACACGAGCTCAGACCAAATGCTTCGATCCGTCAAAAGTAATCCACCAAAGTTTGCGTCAAGTCCCACAGAGTAAGTTACGCTATATATCCTGACCGTTTCTATCAGAATTTGACATGTTTTCTACTTTTGTGTTTAAAAATCCCCCCAAAAACGTGCTAGTTTACACTGGTTTAGATGGACGTAACGTCGTCTTTTGCCTCCGGCTAAGCTCCGCCCACCAGAATTTGACGCAATGTTTACTAACATGCAAGGGGTCTATAGAGCTTGGAGAGAGCCACTAGTGGCCAACAGAGGAATACTTAAGACCAAGGCTAAGACCGGCTAAGACAAAAGGGCAAGATCGGGCTGTTATGTTCAAAGCTGTCATTTAGCCACTTAACTCATTTTAAATCTTAAATCTGTTGAAACTTTCCAAAGACAATTTGCAGTTTTTCAGTTCTGCCATTTTGTACAGGAAGACAGCGGACATTTTTATATTTCTGAGCCATTTTAGATCAATTGTTATTTACAACAAAGAAAATTTAACTTACAGATCTACATGCCATAGTTACTAAATTCATGGAAAAGTAGAGTTTGCTGTAGTTGTGTGGTTGATTATTCAGACTATGGGTTTTAGTCTACAAAAGTTTTTATTACTTTATTTATTTATTTAGTCAGTTAGTTAGTTATTAACAAAAAAAAATAGTGAAATAAATTGTTTCTGTAACAGTATAGTAAGTTTGAGCACATTCTGGGTTAGATTAATGGTCAAATCAAACATACTTGTAGTTTAAGATTTGTTTTTGTTTTGCGTCGCCACTTTTTAATCAACTTAAATGTTTCCCTTAAGCAAAAAAGGGTCACATTTCAGTTTCATGTCACTGTTATTGTGGCTTTTTTCTTCCTTCACATCACAGAAACACCTCTCTGTCCGCGCTGAAGGACATTGAATCACAGCAGTCATGCGTTGGTAACCCGGGGCGACCACGCAGCTTGTCTCTCTCGTAGATCACAGCAGTCTTCCTCCTCTTCCTCCTCCAGGGCTGATGTATGTGCTTTGATACTCGTGCCCTCCTGTGCCACGTCTTCTGCCCCCGGTCAGCTGTCCACATGTCCGGCTGATCCATGGAGCCAGAGAACGCCTCATACGACAGGACAGGACAGGGCAGGACTGTCACGTCAAAGCCTGCTGTACACTGTCATTAATATAAACTAGAAAATAGAAGCATGTTTGTGTGTCTACCACCTGTCACTGTGTTTGTTTAAAGGTCTGACATTACGCCAGATTTAGTTCTATGAGATGTGTGTCTGAAAATATGTGCTTATCAGGTAAGTTTTCTTCCGATTGACACATTTTGTGGCGGTTGGTTGTGTGCAGTCCAACAGTGCCTTACACATAGTAGATGTGGCATCCAAGGGTTGTTAGTAAAGTTTTAAATAAATGTGTGGTGTAAAAATGAATAAATTAAATTAGCAAACCAACAACGCCAGCCCAGTAATTGCACCTATAGACAATAAAAGAAAAGACAAAAGTAAAGTTGACAAGACAAAATGTAGACAACAAAATGAAGCAGAGCACAACCTGGGACGATGGAGAGGCAGCAACTTGGCGGCAAACGCAGCAGGCGCGCACTGCTTCATAACGCTCTTCTAGATAAGGCAGCTTTAGGACCAACGCAGCTGTGATTCACGTAAAATTAGATGCCTTTTTTATTTTCTCAACGCGTACACGAGCCTGATCTCACAAGAAAGTGTACATTTACCACATTACACATGTACATTATGTATGAATGAACGTATGAACCTGCCCTAAGCCTCAGACCTAAACTTGACCATTTTAGTAATTTGAAGCCTAAACCTACTCATTTTACCTAAAGAAAATGTCCCCACGTGGCTGCAACCAAAACTCGTGTTTTTTTTTAAACACTGTGAAATCTCGTGTCATTTTTACTCTTTTTCAAATCGTGCTGAATGCACGGCGTAACATAAGGACTAAAAACAACTGTGAACTGTTAACATATTAAAAGAATGGTGATATTTCTTCTAAACAGTGCTTTTATCAAAGATCAGAATATTGTTGATAACCAAGCAATTAGAGCTGTAGTCCCCCGCACTGTCGTAGTCGACCAAAGTTATATCAGCTGTTTTTAAAGAACTTACCGTGTATACAAGTTAAAAAACTAAATGAGAAGAGTGAATCATCTGGCTTTTACTGATCAGTGAGTCGACTGATTGATTGATCCTCAGGACTTGTCTTTAGTGAAGCAAGAATGTCTTCAACCAAATGTGACCCTAAACAATGATAGAAGCTGCTTACGGTCTTGGAGCCTGTGCCGTTCACTTGCTGTTGACACTTTAAATCCCCGACACAACACAAGGACAGGAGCGAACGCGATGTCAATGTGAGTGAGCGGCTTTGCAAACTCCAATCTGAATCACAAACATCATTACTGGCACAAAGAGCTTGACTCAGGCCTAAAACAGCGCTAACAAAACACCATTTGTCATGCATGGATTAGCCTGCGCAATTAGCCTCTTTCATCAGAGCTGGAAAAACAACATGTGTTTTTCACAGATCTTTTTTCTCTTTTCTTTATTCATCAAGTTAAAGTTGACTGACCTGACTTCATTTGTAAATGTACTAACTTTTTTACCAAAAAGTATAGTAAATTCAACACTTTCTTGAGTGGCCCTCTCCAGTTTCACTTTTCTGTTTGTAAAACAGGTTTAGTAGCTGTGATTGCAGCTGAAAACAAATGGATGTGGATTTGAACCATGTGGCTTAACCATGAGAACTAGGAGGTAGTATCTGTTTCACAGTGAGCCTTACTGTTTCCATTGTGCTTTGAATCATGGAACGTTTATAATTGTTGCAAAACTACCAACAAAGATGTCTGACTAAACGTAATCAAATATTTAAGCAATGTTTTAGCTTCAAATAGGAAAACAAACATACTGTATGTTAATCAATTCTAAAATGAATAATAGTTTTACTTAACAGACCAAATCTGCTTTAACCAATATGTAACCACAAGCTAACATTTGAACTTACTAAGCATTTTTATATTAATAATGAAATTATCTCTAAGTTTTAAACTGCATATTTTTAACCAAACTTGTGTCATTAGACACAGTAGCAGAGTGGTTAGAGCTCTGGCTTCCCTTAATAAGGAGGTGTGGGTTCGACTCCTGGGTGCATGTTCTCCCCGTGTCACCGTGGGTTTTCTCTGGTACTCTGGTTTCCTCCCACCTCCAAAAACATGTACTGTATGTTTAGGGTAATTGGGCATCACAGTAAATTTCCCTTAGTGAATGAATGTTTGTCTGTCTAACCCTGCGACGAGTTGGCCACTGTCCAGGGTGTTTCCGCGCCTAAGGCCCAAAGTCACTGGGATAGGCTCCAGTCACCCGCGACCCGGGATTAAGCGGTAGAAAATTAATGAATGAATGAATATATATATTTATATATATATATATATACAAATAAGAACACATCTTTACAACGACAAATAAAGGGACAAATGCTTGATGTCACATTTACACAAAAGGGCCTAAACTCGTGCTAATCAGACACTCTTGACATGTCCTGTTATGTCGTGGTGTATGTTACACTTTGTTGTGAGATCATGTACAACCGACAGAGAACATATTTAACCATTTCTGGCAGTTTAAATAAAGAAATATAATCAATCTCGGAACTAGTATGATTGACTTAACTCAGGCAAATGACTGATCGGGGAATGACTGGCTCAAAGGAAAAACTGCATGTCCAACTGAGTAATCACAGACTAAAGTGTCCACAAAGTTTAAACCTCCAAATCACAGCAAAAACTCTAATAACATATACAAAGAAAATTCAAGTGTACATTTTGTTAATTGCCTTTGATTTTACAAAACAAATACATTTAATTCTATTGAAAGAATTTGAGTCAAGAATGTATTGAATCATATCAGACTGGGCTGTATCCAGGTACAAATTAAACTGTGAGCCAAATATTGATATATGTGTTGACTCACTGGATCGAATGAAGACAAGTGGAACACTACTGAGGTCTGCTAAAAAAAAAAACAATTAGAACGACATTATTCAATCGTTGGGATAACCCTGCACAGGACCCATTTGCAGCCCTTCATCAGTTCCTCTTAGTTCACGTTTCTGGAGATGCTGTAATCTTGACGCAAATTCTGAATCATCAACTCTCGTAACGTTTGTGTCGATGATTATTCCAGTGTTTTGTGTGCTCCTGTGTTTTGATCGAAGACATCGACAGTGACAGAACAGTCAAAGCACGCACCTCCCCCAAACGTTTCCCACCGACACGTCTCACACTGACAAACAACATTTCAATTCATCCAAACAAGGATCTCATTTGTTCCAACACAATACGACTCAGTTAAACACATTGTCGCTGAGGACATGGGCCTTGTTCAAACGTGTGGATGGGCTCTTATGTTTTTAAGGTTGTCTGGAGGGTTCTGAAGATGATTGAACCAGTTTGTCAAAGTCCTCATTGGGCTTAGTCATACTTATAACTGGTTTGATTCATGCGTCACTAAATTACACATCTCTTACTTAATTCACATTTAAGGCATATTTTTTACAGGAAATTACTATAATATAATAACTGTATCTAATACATATACATACATACACATTCCTGGTCAGGTGCACACAGTAACATTTCGTACACATCAAAAATAAACAAACAACCCAAGAAACAATAAATAAATACATAAATAAATAAATAAATAAACACTACTGCAAAAACAATCAGACCTTTGAAACAAAATAAATGTTAGCACCAGTAATTGAAAATAACAATTTACTATGAAAGTGTAAAAATTACAAGAGATTCACAGAGTAAAAAACACACAAATTTTGGTTTCAGCCACGTGGGGACGTTTTCTTCAAGTGAAACGGTTAAGTTCAGGCATAAAGTTACTAAAATGTGTAAGATTAGGTCTGGGGCTTGGGGCAGGTTAAGATTAGAATCAGGATTTCATTAATATTCATAGATAAGAACACGTCTTAACAACCACCATTGAAATGAATGGGGACTGTGATGCGTACTATAATTACACAAAACAGCTGTGAAGTCGTGCTAATCATACCTCATTTACATATTGTGTAATGTCGTGGTAAATGTACGCTTTCTTGTGAGATCGGGCTCGTCTCTCGTTCACACTTTTGCTCACTCTTTCTCCCAATGTGTCTTTCTTTCTCTGTCTCTCACTCACTTTGTCTCTCTCTCTGTGTGTCTCTGTTTCACACTCTCCTTTCTGTTTCCGTCTCTGTCCCTCTTTCTCTCACTCACACTTTTGCTCACTCTTTCTCCCGATGTGTCTTTCTTTCTCTGTCTCTCACTTACTTTTTCTGTCTCTCTCTCTCTCTCTCTCTCTCTCACTCTCTCTCTCTCTGTGTCTCTGTCCCTCTCTTTCTTTCGCTCACACTTTTGTTCACTTTTTCTCTCGCTCACACTTTTTATCACTCGTTCTCTTGCTCAATCTTTTGTTCACTCTTTCTCTCAATGTGTCTTTCTTTCTCTGTCTCTCACTTACTTTTTCTGTCTGTCTGTATCTCTCTCTCTCTCTCTCTCTCTCTCTCTGTGTCCCTCTCTTTCTCTGGCTCACACTTTCTCTCCCTCTCTCTGTCCCTCTCTTTCTCTGGCTCACACTTTCTCTCCCTCTCGGTCCCTCTCTATCTCTCGCTCACACTTCTCCCTCTCGATCCCTCTCTTTCTCTGGCTCACACTTTCTCTCTCTCTCTTTCTCTGTCCCTCTCTTTCTCTCCCTCTCGGTCCCTCTCTTTCTCTGGCTCACACTGACAGCAGGTCGATGACAAGGCCTCACCCATGTTGACTTGTTGTGATCCTCCCTCCTCGTCACATCATCTTTTCCGTGTCGGCAGCAAAGCGTAACTTCATCGCATCTAAAATGTAATTAATCTCCTCCGCCGGTGCCGTGGGCTGATTGATCCAAGTGGAACGCGCTACTTCCTGCAAATTAAGAATTCACTTAGCGCTGGAGAAGCAGTCAAGTACAGGCGCAGATCTGATGGAGTCCTCCAGCCGTCTAGTGCTTTTCAGACGTGGAGAGGCCGCATGAGCACACAGGCTTTCAAAATGTTGCTTTCTTTGTGTGAGTCAGAAAATGCAACACGTATGGCTGGGCGATATATCTCATTTTAGATAAGATCCTGAATGTTAGGGAAAAAACAGCGAGAGTGAGTGCTTCACTGGGTCAAAAGAGTAAAGTGCTAAAAACAGTCAGGTGCTCTACAAGGATGTCTAAGAAACATTGAGACCTGCAAAGAAACTTGCCTTCCAGTGTGAGTTAGATCCGAGGCACACTGACTGGTAAATTAAAAGTCCTTTCTTTTGTTTCGGGATGCCAACGCGTTTCAACCATAAGGGTCTTCATCAGAGCTTTCTCTAGAGGTGTTTTCCTGGTTACATTTTCTTCGTCTTGTAACACTGTAACAATATAGTCAATATTGTTACAATATTGTTAAAATGTTATGTGTTTAATAAAAAAATATTTAAGATTGTGACGTGTACATGTTCACAAAGTGTTAAGCCATCACATGATCTAGTCACATGATCTTGTCTTTGTCTATTTAAGAACACCTGTGAGTCTTTTTCACAAAAAGCCCTGATGAAGACCATCATGGTCGAAACGCGATACAAATAAAGAACTTTTAATTTACCAGTCAGTGTGCCTCGGATCTTTTGTCTCATCTCACTCGCACTGGAAGGCAAGTTTTTTTGAAGATCCTGAATCTTGTTTTAAAGCAATCGTGGCAAAGCTGTTTATAAAGAGACAATTTGTGTCTAAATTCAAAGGCCAACAGAAATACTCTTAAATACAGAAGTTAGCTCTTTACAATAACAGACCCTCTGCTTGTACTTCATCTCTAAAAGTGGTGGAGGGCCGGACCATTATCTTTGGTGTGACCATTCTCACCACACTTTTTGTAAAATATTAGCTTTTGAATCTATGGCTGTGTCCGAATGTCCACGATCAATCCCTCCACAGTCCTGCCCTGTTCAGTGACTGATCAGTGACTCATTCATCTGGTCTTTAGTGCACTACTTGAGTTAAAATAACGGTCGGCAAAAGTCCGATAAAATGCACTTTTGTAATAAATACTGGTCAAGTCCTTCTGACACAGATATTTATGGACTACTCATCATAATACAAGTCTGGTTTACCCTGGTCAGTACATTAAACAGTAAACAGACTGGATAACTCCACTTTTACAGCTCAGACTAAGGCGACCAGCTAGCGTTAGTGTCTTTGTGGCTAAAGAGTTTAGTTTCTTCTCTCAGCTCAACAGTGAGTTTAAGTCCAGTTTCATTCAGCCGTGTTGTTTACAGTGAAAGACCTGATGTTGTCCACGTTGTTTTTCCGATTCTCGCAATTAATTGTGATCTACATTGACCATCGGTGCTCGTGGGAAATTTTGAATGCACTACTTTTTTTCCGTGTCACATCTCATCCCATCCCTAATATTTACGAAAGTGATCTGAATATACATCTGCATTAGTTGGATGGACTTACCTTTTAGGTTTCAGACAAATAATTTCATTAGGTTAAGAAATCCAAATTACTACTGGCACTAAAATAAAAGTAAAGTCAACTTTAGTTACTTTACTTTTAGGGTCTTTAGTGGAGCAAATGAGTCTGCAGTTGAACAGACAGATCATCAAATCACGACATGACATTTCTTCACAAAAAGCAGATGAACTCAAAGTCTGTTTATCTATTTATCACAACATCGCCCAGCCTCACTGAACAGTCATGTACCTGTAGAACCAAGTGGATTGCTGCCACTACTCGGAGACAAATCCCTGTCCAGTGTTGGTCTTGTCTAACTGTTGCCAAACTCTTTATTTGCGCTGCCGAAGAGCCTGATCCAGTTTGAGTTTGAGCGATGTCTTCCTGACGTGATGAGATAATAGAGTGTCAAAATCATTAATATACATGGCTGACCTCCAGGCCTTCTCGCCTCAAACGGACCATTTGTGGAGCCGTCCCGTCATGAGCAGGTGTCTGTGATTAGCTCAGCTTATTTAAATGTCAGGGAGGTTTGGCAGGAAGGCAAAAAGAGGCCTGGACGTCCCTTTAGTGTGAGGCGTATAGACACAGAGGAGCAGAGGCGACGAGCTGCCAAAAGAGTTTTACCTCACGCTGATAAGTAGAGCGGCACAGTTGAAAAAAAATAATGTAAATGGGATTTTTTTTTTTTTTTTGACCATTCCGTTATACTTTGCAATATAAATTTTTGTTTAAAAAATGAGAGATCGAAATTGTGTCATGTCAAATTACATTTTTCAATTCCGTTTATTTGGCTGGGGGGTTTGTAAAGTTTTAGTCTGTAGAAATGGATTGCTACAGTAATTGTGCCGTACTACTGTTCAATCGGATATTACTCTTGCTGGTACTTGATGTGGACTTACTGACCTAACCTTACACTTGTTTTAGCTCCAGTCTTTCCGACTCTTCAGTCCCTGCCAAGCTTCTCCTCTAACCTTCACCATTACTCACTGAAAGTATCGTTTTGGATTGACAAACGCTCAAAAAGCCGCTGTTTTCTGCGGTCGCGGCCGCTGCACAAACCAAGGGTAATATGGAGATCCATCCAGAGCTGTCACAGTGGCACACACAGCACTTTACCGCGTGGCGATTGGTTCAGACACACTTCACTGTAGAATTATGTGGCCATGTTCTGATGATAACGGACAGATGCTCTTTTCTGTCACGGATAAGAGATGAGCAGAATGTTTTAGCTTCAAACTTCAGATTGGACAGGTTCTAGTGAACATTGGAATGGTTGAAAAATGGTAACATACTTGTTTTGTTCTCTCTCTCTAACTTAGAGCCTAAACCGTGTCTGGCAGATAGGACAGCTGACTATATTTAAGGGCCAAAATATAAATAAATAAGGGCCAAAATTATAAATTGCACAAGAGGTACAACTTGGCAACTAACAATATCTTGAAGCTTTTTTCTTTTCTTTTGCTAAATGGTTACTTGGAAATGTTGCATTTTGAAGAGGTTTATCTTTTGTTGTTGTTGTTGTTGTTGTTGTTTTGTCCAGAAAAAACATGACCTATGCATTTACCTTATTTTAGACCGCCCACTTTTCTTGACAGTGCACTTCCTGTTTAGCTCTGTTAATGTAGCTAACATGTTTGCTTGTCTTTCTTGTGGATCAATCTTATTTAGATATAATGACAGTTCCGGAGGGGGAAAGTTAACATGGAGAGTGAATCAGAACAACAGCTTTATCAGTCACTGCTCAAAACTACAACAGCAAATGTGGACTTTAGGAGATTATTGTGTCAAATACAGACACAAGACATGGAGATAAAAAAGTGATTCAAGTATGTAAATATATCTAACAATGCTAACGTAAAGCGAGCGCCGCCTGGCGTCTTTTAGCATCTTTTTAAACTTTCTGTTTACTTTTCTGACATAACGCCACACCAGTAACCTCATTTAAACCCAGTTGTAACTCGACTTGAATTAGTTGTGCTAAAAATACACTTCATTTGCCAGAAAACGTCTTAAAAGAGGTAAACAGTTTAGATTCTTTATTATGGTAAGGCATGAGACCAATGAGCTATTATAATGACTAGTATAGAGAGAGCGTAGCCATGGTAACCTATAGCAACAAATGTCCAGTTCCAGCAGCCATCTTGTGTGGGAAGACTTAACTGAAGTTCTCATACAAACTAATGGAAGCTAAACTTTGAAGTGACTTTTTTACTTAAATGCTTTGATAATTGAACTTTTACGTATTTGTACATTTATTTGTGCTTCTGTTCAACCAAACTAGTGTGAAAAAAATAAGAAAAAAAAATACTTTTTTTTAGGTATTAAAATCTTCTTTTATAGTCACAGCAGTGAAGCCAACACAATAATGATAAATGTTTGTGCTCATACAATGTAATGACACACAAAAATAATTAAATTCTGCATCAGATCCTGCCACACGCAGTGTTTTTAGGCTGAATATTTATATTCACAATTCAGAGGAAAATGACCAGACACAGACAGAATCCAGTCCTCTGTATTATTTGGACTACAAATATATAATTATAAGTTCAATTACCCCCCTTCAGCTATGAATTATCTGACCTTGTTTTTACATTGTTTTCATTTAGAATTCTGCTGCCTCTCCCCTCACAAGATGGCCGCCGCAGCCGCCACGGCAACAGGCCCCACGCTCTCTCTAGTCATTATTATAACTCATTGCATGAGACGCTTTTCCCCTCAACAGGCCACGCCCCATATATGACGTGTTGCTGACTGTATTTATGGGCCAAAATCCACATAACTGACACAGATGTTATGATTTGACAAATGATATATTTTGTAACACTTCCATTATGTTATGTGTCAGTTGTGAGTGAAGTGTCTTTGCATTTTGAAGCTTTTTGACGACAAGTGGAGGGATTCTGTTCTAGAACTCAAAGTACTCCTGTAATGTTTAGCTTTTGTTTGTTAGCTTTTTCTTAAAGTGCAAACCTGACTGCTGCAACACGTTTGGTTACAGGCTCACAGTAAAATATGAGTCACGTTCATGACAGTAACTGAGGCTCTACTGATGGAGTCTCACTATTTTGTATTTTCACAAAATCTGAAGAATCCATCACAATTATGGTGTGGGTGGAAGTGCACGCTTCAAGCAAAGCACATCAAAGCATATGATGGCATCGACAACTGGAACTCTGCAATAAACAAGTCAGACCTTTTTTTTTTTCAGCTTCACAAGAATTAATAGTTGTTAATACAAACAGTGAAATCACACATCATCAGATCTTATTAGAGATGTTACAGGGTGAAAACAGTACGATTGAGACAAAAATACTGAACAACAGGAAAGAAGACGTCAGACCACACTGAGCTGCTGATGGATCTTCTGTCATCACACATCCCACCTGAGCCCGACAAAGCAAGTTCAAACTACTTCTGGTTCGTTTAATCATTTTCTAGAATTTATTTATTTTGCTGGTTTCTTCTTCTATATCAGACAGAGATGATGTCCTTTTTCGTCAGCAGTGTCATACAATAATCACATCTAAATCTAGTATTTAATCTAATCTAATCTAACCATGTTACATTTTGTCAGTTGTCACATGCCTCATCCTTCATAGAGCTCTTTCACAACAACAGCAGACACACCTTTTAATCGTTTACAAAAGTGTCATTATGTCTAACCATAATTAGTTGAAATCACAACCAAAGAAGCTCACTTGTTTCTTTACAAGCTGCACAGTGGCTGAGAGTTTAAAGAGAAGAATGTGGGTTTGAATCAACCTCCCTCTCCTGAGCTCTCTGGATGACTTTTGCATGTTCTGCCTGTGTTACCACTCATAGTACTCTGGCTTCCTCCCACCTACACCTGGGACAGACTCCAGTCACCAGACTCCCAAACAGGAACAAGAAGTTGAAAGTGAAAGTGTTTATAAGTTTGTAGATGACATCACAGTTCTAAATGCTGATTTATGTGTCATACCATAGCTACACGTGTGACATGTACAAAAAAATTAATCGGTGTGAAATCTGCTTAGCTTTCACAATTCAATTTTTTTTTTCACTGCATGTCTTGGGATCAGTGCGTCACAGCGCCATTCAAATACATTGCATCAAGGAGAACGGGATGGGAGCTGCATTTCTCGTCAGCGCCCCAAAGGCTTTAGTGGTTCATGTGGCGTCTACTCATTATAGTATGTCCATGAGTCTAAATGTTGAGGAGCATTTTTCAAATAAAATAATGTCCATAAATAACCTCTATAGGCTTTGTGCATGGACCGTCAGTTGGCTTGTACTGTATATTCAAGATATCTGACTTCTGTACCTATGAGCATTTCCTGTTAGTGGCATTTAGACAAGTATGTCTGATTACTAACTAACACTGTACTAACGACACGCCCCCTCACGACACGCCTACTTCTAATGACACGCCCCTCACGACACGCCTACTTCTAACGACACGCCCCCCTTATGACAGTAATGACATTATTTTGGCGAATATACAAACCGTATTCATACAAAAAATATCCAAACCTATGGTAAAAGACATATAAGCCGGGGGTGTAACTTAAAATAAGCATTTAAAAAAATCTATTTTAAAAGCCGACTGGAGTGGAGCTCCACCGGAAGTGGAGCTGCTCCATTTCCAGTGCTAGAAAAACGTTGTAGTTGGGACCAGAGGGACGACGGTTAAGTTTAGGAGAACGGGTAAGTTTAGGAGAAGGGTTAGGGTGATGGCTAAGGTTAGGAAAAAGGTTTGGGTAAAGGTTAAGATAAACAATATAACAGTTAGCCACCAGTTTACGCCCACCCCTCGCTTCTGTCCCTCTGACCTGACTATCAGAAACACTAAAACATTAAATCAGACAAAATAAAAGTATGTAATTAATAAAACACTATAAACAAAGACATGTATTTATTGAGTCAAATATTAATAATTCCACCATTATTATTATTAAATAATACTAAACGTAATTTGGGTGAAAATGCCCCCAAAGTACAAATATAATTAAATTATTCAACTTTCCATCTATAGAGTTCGTATATTGGTTGATGTGAATATCGCCACCTAGTGCAAAGACTGCTCACGACACTAGTGCTCACGACACTAGTGCTCACGACACTAGTGCTCACGACACTAGTGCTCACGACACGCCTATTTCTAACTCAGTTTTCACTCAAAGCTAAAATACCCAAAATGCTCTTTCAAGTCCAAGTCTGTAAAGTATAGTGTGTGTGTGAGTTACTTTTAATCAGAAACTGTGTCTGCATTACAGATTTTCACATGATGAAAACCGTGTAATGCATTGTGAGTAAACAAACTTTACATTATAACTAAATCTATACCGTTTTTATCTTTCACCTGCAGCGTCTCGCCTTGAGTAAACTCTACATCCAAACAGTCACAGCTGTGGTTGGTTCTCTGCGTTTTACTAGTGTCCACAGCGGTCCCTCTCCTGTCTCCTGATCCAAGCTCGTCTGCTGTTTCCGTGATGAGTTCTCTCCATGAATTTTACATCCTGGTTCTTTTTGTCTTTTGTCTTTGCTGGTGCGCCTCGGGCATCCTCCTACTCGCGTGCTTTTCATGCTCAAAATGTTCCCTTTTCAAACTCATTTCTGCTTTTTGATGCAATCTCACAGGTCAGCGGTCGGCCCTGTGGAGGTTTAGTCAGCCCGCTCGTGTAGAATCATCAAGAACTCATGTCAAAGCGGAGGCCCATTCACTTTCTGTTGTGATTTTCGGAGGCCCACACATGCTGCAGCCGTGCTCCTCTCCTGTTTCCTCAGGCTTTTTTTTTTCTTTTGTTGTCTTAGAACTGGTTTACCTCATTTTCAGACTCTCAAAAATAAAGGAAGTGTGAATGTGTACTTTTCTAACCCCTCGGTTTCAAATGGAAGAGCTTTTGGTCCACATTAACAGTATTTTCCGACACAAAAGTGAACAGGTTTAGCATAGCCAGTCAGATCTCATCCCAAAGAGTCATTTAGTGACTCACATGGTTCTGGATTACAATCTTGAGCAAAGATCACAGACTTCACAGATCACAGTGATGCTTTTTAAGGAATATAGAGTTTATAATGGCACTTAACCATGGAGCTCTGTACTTGAGACGATTTGATGCTTCTACAAAAAAAAAAAAAAAATTATAGGTGGATCTGAACCGGCTGATGGACGCTCAAGACAGTGTTTTTCTCTCTGTTTTTTCCTTCAACTGAATGTTACGTTTATGGGTCGTAGGGTTTTATTCACAAAAGTTGACTTAGCAGCATAACTTTTGTTTTCTCATGGTGATATACTCTAGAAGTTAGCTAACAGTGCTGGCAAGTGTTGCTGCTACAGATAATCCTTCTGTAGGCTACACGTTACTAAAATGTGTAAGTTTAGGGCTGGGTCTTGGCGCATGTTAAGATAAGGATAAGGATTGTGTTAATATTCATTCATTTACAACCACCATGTGTGTCATATTTCCACAAAAGGTATGAAATTGTGTGGTAAACTGTAAATACATTTGCTTGTGAGAAGACATGGTCATGGCCCACTTTTTAGTTAATTGTTCAGTTGATGAACAGTGATGAATGTGGGGGAGATATGCTTTAGTCCCTGTCTGTACATTTGGAGCGTGCTTTTCCTTGTCCATGTGAGTAGATGTCGGGAGTGGCGTCGGTCTGGGCCTGGAGCGGCTGTGACTTCTTGCCCTGTCAGCTGGTGCCTCTCATGATTCACTCTCCAAACACTCATTACATAAAGGCTGGTCCAGATGACTGCTGTCTGAACACATTTAGGGACTCACTCAGTGACTAGACTTTAGATTAGCCGGGCTTTCAAAGTGGCTTGGTCTTTTTAGAAGAACTTAGGATTTTTGTCAAAGCAGGTGCAGATTTAAAATGAATGTTGTGTGTCTGACAACTGTTAGCAGTCGTCAGTAGATCTTACTTGATGAAAAACCGGAAAGACACAGTTCATATAATCTAAATTCCTAACCTGTTACCTATATATTGGCAAATTATCCCCAGATTCTACCCTTCATTTTGACCAATAAAGGGTGCTTACTTGATGAGCTGACTTGTTTCAAGGTGTTTGTGCCTTATTTTAATGTTTGTTTTTATTTCAAGCCAACATATTTATCAGTTGAGTAGAATGATTACTCACCTCACTGAATGTGTTATCTATGACATATTAAAAGACATAGCATGATCATGTTTCTAGCCCCGTTTTGTGCCAACGTCTCTTATTGACGCTGTGAAAGCGTCTAATAGAGACGCTGTTTTCTTAGTGCTTTGGTTGAACGGTCAGAAGTTTCAAAAGTCTGTAAATTTAGATCTGGAGCTTGGAGTCGGTTAGGATTAGGATTTCGGTCTGGTATGGCACGGTATGCATTTATTTGTACAGGGACAGTGCACACCAATACATTACCCAAGACAAAAGTCATGGAACGGCTGGTGCCAGGTTATAGCATGAAATGTTAATTCGTCCCTGAGCAGGTTCATTTAGATCTGAGGCTTGGACTTGGTTAGGATTAGGATTTCGTTATCAATCATAAATAATAGGAGATCTTTACATCCACCAGAGAAATGATCTGAGGCAGTAACGTGCAACATACATGCACAAAAGAGACATTGTGTGCTATACATTTGCATTTTGGTGAAATGGGGTTGGTTTTGAGTGCTGATAAGACATGGGGGAGTATCTACCATACTAATCTTACACTATACTATGCATCATTTACAGATTGATATGTTAATGCTTTTCCAATCATGTATTAGTGTGTTTTGTTCCATTTCTTCATTGATCGACTGGAAACACAAGAATCCAGTTTCTTGTTGGACTGTTGAATGACTAACCAGCGCTCAGGCAAAGCTTGCTGTGTGCATTTTAGATGAAGCCGTTTCCATATTTACTGCAGGGCATGACAAATGTTCATGTTATTTGGTGCAGCGGTTTTATTTTCTTCTGCTCTGAGGAATACGAAGCCATGTAAACAAACAAAACAACTTTCTATTTACAATTATAACCACAAGCAATGTTTTAATGTTTGATGTCTTTCTCAGCTCTGCACTGCTTTGGAAATTTGACCACTAACCCTGTCCCTGATATATATTTCACACACCAACATGGATTTAATAAAACATGAACTTCATTAATGTTTTACGCTTCTAGCCCAGCAACTGCTTAATTAAACAATCAGTGTGTAAGTCTGAATCCTTTTTATTAATCAAGAGAAACATTTCAAATGTCTTTTCCAGGCTGAAGTTGTAGTTACAGGATTTTTTTTTTCTACTGCATGGTTTTTGCAATCATCTGATAGCTAAAATAATGTTTTTATTATCCTTTCACTTTGAATTGCTATGGAACTGTGTCATTTTTGACTCTAACATGAACCTGAGAAAATTCAGTGACAGGTTTACCATCAACTGCAATTCTGGTCTTCATGTGACGATCCAGCCTGATGTCACTGAAATGCATCGCACAACTTAAATGTATATACTGTACTTGTAATGTCTCCTTCTGTGCATCTTTATGACACGTGTTCATACTGCATGACCACCTCAAAACTCTAATAGTGGGACGGTTTGGGGATTTGGTGGGGCGGACTCGACGAATTACATCATTTATATAATAAAGTGTTTAATCCAACATTTTATAAAACATTTTATCCAAAATAAACTATTGTTTGATCACAAACAGATAATAGGATCCAAGATTGGCCTGTCCTGGTCCTGCTAGACGAGTCATTTCCCTCTGCTACTGGACTCTGGCTGTACAAACGTAGAGCCAGATGTAACTAAGGCTTAGTTACATCTACAGCCTGTCCGTCCATGGAGTGGATCTGTTCTTCACTGTGGGTTTCTCTGTTTCCCTTTAGGGTTTTTTTTTTTCCTGCCGAGAAGGAGAGTCTAAGGACAGAAGGAGGGTCTAAGGACAGAAGGAGGGTCTAAGGACAGAAGGAGGATCTAAGGACAGAAGGAGGGTCTAAGGACAGAAGGAGGGTCTGAGGACAGAAGGAGAGTCTATGGACTGAAGGAGAGTCTAAGGACAGAAGGAGGGTCTAAGGACATTTATTCATTTGCTCTACTAATAATGAATGTTTATTGTTTCATTGATTTGTTTTTGTTTATTTTTATTTCCTACTCTTCATGTTTTCTAAATTATTAATCTTGGGAAGTCCTCAGAGACGACAGTTTCAATTGATTTGATATTACCACATTTGAAATAACAAAAAAGGTGATTTTTTGTTAAGTTTTGTGACGTTTTTGCGACTGCAACTTTAATGGCAATATAATACTGCATTCAGAAATGAGCTTCTGAACTTGCCTGCTGGCATGATGTAACTGTACATATCCTGTTAAATAAATGAATAAAATGGCATTTATCAATTTTAACAAAATCGTAATCCCAATCTTAACCAACTCCAAGACTCAGCCCTAAATTGAGACACTATTAGCCTGTCGTAGAAAAGTCACACATTTCAGCACAATCACAGTTCATATATTCATCTAAAATAATTACTTTTTGTTATGCAGCGCTTGAGAAATGCAATAAGAAAAAGACTCTGGAGCGCACACTCAAAGCAGAGGATTATGGGATATGACCATACATATCACTTTTTATTACATTGTCATCCACACCGGCCTATCTCTTTCACATGTGACCGTGTAAAAACAACACAGGCCTATCCAGTTCCACACACACACACATTACGAGGCGCTAATGCTAATAAGAAAATGCTAATGGCTGAGACAGACGTCATTTACAAAGTGCTTTTGTCAAAACACGGCAGTTCTGTCCTGGAGCTACTTGCCCAGGCCTGGTGCGAGTCCCATTCATTTGCATTGACAGGGTGACAGCTGTAATTCTTGGCTATTTGACAGGCTTCTCTAGGCTTCATTTCTCCATTAAAGACACGCAGAAAGAGCCGCGAGTCAGATTGTGTGGAGAAGGTGTCACGAAGAAGCTGGATTGTGTTTGAAATGTGGAGGAAATTAAGGAGTGTTCAGAATGGAAGCTGGCACTGAATGGAAATCCAGGAGAATGTAATAAAAGGAATGGGCTTGTTTGTTTGTTGTGCTGTGTCTGTATCACAGACGGCAGCTTGCTTTTTATATTTCACTAAATCGAGGAAGTTGCAGAGAGCCTCAAGTGAAATTTACAATTGTTATGTATAAATGAATCAGAAAGTAATAGCTTTTTTTAACACATTCATGTTTATGTAATTTAAATCATTTTCTAGACTTATATTCATTAATTGGAACAACACATTTACAGTGACTCAAACTTAATAATACTACAAAAGATGCATTGTTCATTCAGTCTCTTTCTCCATCTTTTCTCCTCTTACAGTGCGACAGTGACGTGTGCAGATTCATGTGTCTTAAGCCAAAGTAGCTCATGAGGATTACAACAAATGACACGGACTTAAGGCTCCAAACTCTACATCTGATCCGCTAATCCATTACGCTTTTTGATTCTCGCTGAGAGTTTGTGGACTTTTTTTTGGAATGGAGCTTCACAGACGTCTCTATTCTGGTCCTTCCCCGTGGCACAGACAGGCTGAGAGAGTTCAGCCATGAAACATTATGCTAATTTATGGCTTAATAATTTTGTTTTTGGAGGACTGAAATAAGTGGTGTAAGTGAACAGATTTGGATATCATTGCGAGTGAATCTTGTTGGATTTTTTTGTTGGGTTAATCCTCGACTGTGTATAGTGTTGTGTGATGTTTAGGTTTGTGAGTTTACAAATGGTCACTCACACAAAATAAGTTCAAACAAATAGAAGTTTCAAATAGTCATCTGACAGTGTTTCTGAGATCAAGGTTCAAACAACACATTTGGAAAAGGCAGTGATTCTCAAAAAGGGTCCTGCAAAGTGCGACCAAGGCTACGTTCACACTGCAGGATCGGATTCTCAATTCCAAATTTTTTTTTTCATGTGGTGGTTCACATTCACAAAACATGCAACTCCAACACTTCTCTGGTGTGAATGGGATGCGGCCAAGACAGGTTTGTGTCTATTTAAGCTTGTCATAAACGGAGCAGCTCGGACCAATTACTATCAGTGAAAAGTTCTGCTAACAAGATGCACATTAGCATGTTCAGTTTCCTGTTTTTTTTAAGGTGAATCAAGTCATAGAGCTCTAAGTAGTCAAAGTCGAGTCAGCACATACAGGTCGATGTTATTTCAGAGAGGTGGAGATAAATCATCTTTGGTAATACAAATCAATGACAGATCTGGTCACTAATAGGAAACACTGCCTCTCTCCTCCTGGATTATGACTGAAAATGAATTCTGATTCCAAGTTCGAGTCGTGCATGTTCACACCTCTTGAGCGACTTTAACACGAATGCAGAGGCTAAGAGGTGCAAAAAACACACATGTATAGATGTCATGTTTAGCCAACTTGGATATAAACTGTAAAATAGAATGTTAACACAAATATTGTCTTTTGTATTGTGAGAAAAGAATACAAAAGACAATATTTGTGTTACTTGGATGACACTGATCATTATCACTATCTGAATACTAAAATGCCTCTACATCATAACAAAAAGGAATGCACAACTATACTATTGATTTAAACATGTTTTGAACTTGTTCATGTTGTGATTGAGGATAATAAATATGCCACAGTATTTTGAAATATATTCCTATCAATAAGTAGTCCCTTGAGAACCCCAGTTATAAACAAACACGATCAATCAAATGGGTTCATAACTTCAAGACCAACATTGTGAATTGCACTGCAATTGCTTCTGATTCATTCATTCATGGCAAATGTTTGGCCAAGATGATTTTTTTAAATTGAAATTGGACTAAAAATAATGTTTAGATAAGAAAGATCTCAAATTACTGTAAGTAGATTGTATTTTTCTAGATGTAGGTGACATCAAATTTAACAATAAAAAAACAATAAACAATAAAAAAAAATGCACCTGGTGTAACCGGTGTAGACCCACACGAGGGACCAGGTCGGTGAAGTGTGTGGTGGTATGGGATAAACTCACCCCCTCAGGTATAAGATCTGACCGGCAAACTGGACTAACGGGAGCGTTCCCTTTAGCTCAACGTGTTTGTCGGTCGCCCGCGGTATAGGAGACCCAGGTTCGACTCCCACTCAGGACGGGTACTGACCACGTCAGTCACACTGGCAGGCTTTGGAGCCAACAATTATTTAAGTACTAAATTTGTTGCAACGAAAACATCAAGGTGGAGTAGCAAACACAGCCAATCGGAATGCTGCATCTGGCCCCTGATTCAAACTAAAATGAGAACTCAAACTTGTTGCAGCCCTAATAAACATTTTAAGAAATAATAATATATTCGATATGTGAAGAGTAATTTTTTTTTTTTTTGCTCTACCAGTAACCTAAAGATTTGCCAGGTAGGGCACATTTTTTTCTCTCAGGATCTCTATTAAATTTGGATTCTTTCCAGTGAACCAGACTTTCAAAACAACACATACATGCATTAGTTTGAGCTGTAACTAACATTAGAAAGTGCTATTCCCCGTCGCACAGGTAGGTACAGGCTCCAGTAGAAATAGTGATTTTTGCCGAGTCGTCCCAGAGCCGCCGAGCTCCGAATAAATAGAAACAGTCCATCACAGCGCTAAGTCCTGAGTAATGAGAGGCCCAAGGCTCCAGCACAAAAACACAGAGGAAACGCCACACAAAAACTTCCCATTCACCACCGTTTTTACAATTGACGTCACCTTTGGCTCCTGTGCTCACAATCTGCTTGGTCTGTGTGTAAAAGATGTGTCGAGGGAATGGCCTACAGTTCTGAATGAAGTTTTATATTTGTCAATTGATTAGGTAAAATGAAAAAAGTCCCTGATGTGTCTCCAAGCAGGAAGATAACTTTGCAGAAACACATGGTCCTCAATATGCCTCTTTCTCGTCAATAGTTATGATTGGAAAGTATTGAACAGCTATACTGTGATTGTTTCTGCTACTTTCCAAACATAATAAATAAAACATGCAAACAATGATTCTCATCATTCACAACTTCAGTCAGTGAAGAGTTCAGACCAAAACAGATGATGATATAAACAGTTCATGATATAAAAAAAGCAAAAGAGAATCAGATGTTCAGAAATGACACATTTATGTATACAATCGTAGATAGTGATGCACTGATAATGCAGCGTGTCAATACCACACATATGAACACAATTTCTATTTGTTGCCTGTGTATATGACACACTTCTGTTCCAGTTCATTTCTATGGTGAAAGTTAAGATCAGTTACTATTCATGAAGACTAACACAATCCCAATCCTAAACTTAACCAACTCCAAGCCTCAGACCTAAACTTGTCCAGTTTTGCAACTTCAAACCTAAACTTAGCCATTAACCCTCAAAAAACCTCCTGTGTGCCTCAACCACATGGCGTGTTCATACTACGCCAGAAAAACAAAAACAAAAAAAAACTTAAATACATAAATACACAAATGAATAAATCAATAAATACATAATTTTGGCAAATACTCAAAACAAAAGAAGAAATCTTACAAAAGCACATTTGGGCCACAACGTTGGGGCTAATATTTGCAGTGTTATTTATGACTTCATCTAAAGTTGAAGACTAAAAGCTAAATTCCCCGTGTCTGTGTAGGTTTTCTCTGGTTGTTCTGGATTCCTTTACCACTAAAACCTGCACAATAGGCTCCTCCCCAGGACTACGGTGGGAATGAGGTGTACAGAAAGCTAGAATCTGGTTAAGTATCTTTGCCATTGTTGTTGGATATTCAATAAAAAGTTTCAATATTTACAGACATTTAATTTCTGTAAATATTGTCACAGGGTCGTTCAAAAGAAAGGGATGGGTATTGTTAAGTATGTATTTATCGATACAGTATTTTTTTATGTAGTTTTACTAATAAAAAAAAAAAAAAAAACATTACAATTACAGTTTCACAGGGTTAAACATGTTTGTGGCAGAAATGAGGGGTTTTACTGCAGACAGACACTCGGCATGTGTATCTCCGTTCCTCTCTGACTTGTCACATTCTTCTCTTGCATGTGGCCTGTTTGTCTGACTTCGTCCCGGTGCGCTCCGTGGTGTCTGGATGTTCTCTCTGCTTCTGTGTGTGTGTGTGTGTGTGTGTGTGGCGCAGTGCACTCCAAGTCCACCAAAGAGCCCCGTGTTATTAAACCTGTAACCTGCAGGTTCAGGTGGGTCGACCAGCGCAATTAAAAGAAGTTGAGTGGGTTTGACTGCGGGTTAGGTCTAAACCCATGTTTAAACACCCCTCTGTTTTAGCTCCAAGTGATGTACGTATGTGTGTGGGTTTGAGTGTTTGGGTTAGGTCCTGAATTTTAAGCATATTTTTTGGGGCCTGGTGGGTCTGGTTGAATTTTAAAGAAGCGGGTCACGAGAAAAGCTTCGCACAATCAAAACAGAGACAAGTGAGCGGCTGAACAGGACAGATCTTATGAAACATGCTCCCTCAGCACAGATAATTGATCCACCCATCCCGATCAAAAGTTAGTTCAGTCTGAATACACTGGTCACAGAAGGAACACTAAATTATGTTTAAACACAGAGTAATATTTAGCAGTCCACTGACTTCTAATGACGAGCAGCAAACACTGGGCTGACATTTTCTGCCTTTTGTAATTCTAATTGTTTGTGCAGCAACTCTTCTTGGACTGGAGAAACTACAGCTTTTGCTCAAACAATGTTGGTCCATTTCTGCGATGGATTTGTGAACTGAAGTCAATGCTTTTGGCGCATTAATTACAATTTGTTGAAAATGCATATGACGCCACATCATCAGGGGTTCACTTAATGGAAAAGTCTTATTGCTTATTCAACATGTTGAAATGTGAATACACTTGTTACCCTTTGCACACTCATATGTCTACGCCGACGAACATTTCCATTCTTGTGATTTCTATTAGTGACAGGATCCATAGCATTTTTGCATTACAGCAAAAAAAAAAAAAGCTTAAATGACATTTTTAGCCACCTAGAATCTGTAGAAAAATGACTGACTTGTAGAATATTGGGATGTCACATGAATACCGATGCTTTACTTACTTAATTCCAATCATTAGCAGAAGCACATGGAGATGACCTGAGGCCAAAAGAGAATCTGGCTTTGCAGTTTTAGTTTGAGCTGTGAGGAGTATTGTATCTGGAGGAGGTTTACAGCCCTGACATGAGCCAGTGCATGTGGTGACAGGACCAGTTCACCCGATGGTATTTGGGACAAAACAGATCCCAGAATGATACAATCATCTCAACTATAGCATGTTAAATGTAAAGCTATCACTGTGAAACCTGCTGTAGTTTACCCACAGAAATGTATTGACAGTTTTTCACCCTGGAATGTATGCAGCATGATCAGCATCCAAACTGCACATAAAGCAGTCAGAAAAAAACAAACAAACAAAAAAATACAAAAAATTACAAAGCCAAGTTTGAACTCATTGATTAATTTTGTTGACACATTAAACAAAAATTTGAATTTTTGAATATCCTCCTGTCCTATTCATAATATTTACCTAGTGACCTCATGTAAATTGTAATAATTACAAGTTTTAATCATGTGTGAATTATCTGCTAAAAGTAAACTCACACGTCCTCATGTAATTCTACTCCTGTGTGAAAGTTTGTGTTTTTAGTCTATAAACTGTATATACTTTAATTAATATTGTCTCTGCGGCCTATTTTATCTTTTTTATTTGAACTAAATTAATATTATTATTCGTATCAAGATAAAGTCTGTGACCCGAAAGTAGAAGTGCGTTGTCGTGGTAACAGAAGGTCGAGAAATGGATGTTTGGGGAAAGTTTGGACGACTTTATGACCGTAAATGGGTTAAAAGAGAGACTACGACTGTTTCATAAGGAATCTGATGGTGTGGATGTGATTCTGATCCACGGACACAACGACGCGAGCAGAGCCACATTTCCACTGCCACAGCTCAGGTCAGTCATGAAAACAAACCCAAAACACACGAATCAGTCCTAAATGAAGCAAACAGTCATATCTGTCATAAATCAAGTCATATCTGTCGCTATTTCAGAATAAGTCTGTAAAAACAAGCAAACTACAGGCCTCGATTCTCCCTAAGTAAATGTCTGGAAAACTCAGACAATGTAAGGTCAATATTATGAAGTGTGATTAAAACTTTATTTAATTTTTTAGTAAACTAGATCAACTAAAAGAATGTGTTGTTTTCCTGTGAAAGCCTGCAGTGTCTCGCTTTAAAAGAAATAATCTAGCGCCATGGAAACTAGCAGGTGACAGATGGAACATTACAATCTAAACAACATCACAGCGAGGATCCTGTTGTGCCTCGTACAGCTTCACAGAGTCAGACTTTTCACTTAAATAATTGCAGGTCCTGATCGTGGTCTTTCTGATTCGGATTCATTTTCCTTTCCGCTTGTTGACTTGCGTAGATTAAATGGAAGGGACGGTTATCCCAGCGTGTGGACTGGCAGCAGTGTAATTATTCTCACACCAGTTATTTGATATTTAGCACCACTTCATACAGGCCTGTTCACTTGACACACAAAACACCAGCTTCCAAAAATAGAGAATTAAAATGACCGTTCTGTGAAGGCCTTTTAGCAAGCGCCTACTGTGTTTTTAAACCTCACACACTCTCCCAAGAATCATTGGAATTTGTTTGTTAGCTTTGAATTTGACTTTGGAGCTAAGCTGCACTGATATGTCACTATAGAACAGACTTTAGGGAAACAAATACAATTGTCAGAACTAAACAATATTTTTTTTTTCATTTTCATTGTTTAAGTTTCTGACTTTTTTTTTATCTTAATATCACAATATTAAGATAATATTTAGTATTGTCTTTTTTTTTTCTGTAGGTTGAAAAACTAAATTTAACTTTTACATTAGTCACATTTAGAAACACTGCAACTGATGCTTTGCCTGTTAGTAGGTTTGTGTAGTGTTAACTCAGATCCACAGTCTAAAAAGCACATCTTAACATGCAACAAAATAACTTTGTCGTTTATAAATCTTCACGGAGTACAGTGCATCTAGTCTAGGGGTCTGCACACTGCACTGCATTTGCCCAATTCAAACCAAAGTCAGAAAGAGCCGCAACTGTGTTTAATAAAAACAAACAAACACAAAAATAAATAAATTAAAAAAAGTATTAAGTGAAAATTGACAAAAATTATGTTTATGTTTTTTTTGTTTTTTTGTTTTTTTTTTTACTGTGTTCTAGTCTGGTTCCTCATTCTCAAACAATTCTGTAAAAGCTGCACTGGTGTATTAAAGAGCCGCAGGTGGCAGACCTCTGATCTAGTACTATGAGCTACATCTGGCTTTCTCCTGACTTGTCTCTTTATTCTACTCTTCAACTCTTTTCTTCACCTCTCTTATGAACTGTTAACAAAACTCCTCACAATCTTCCAGTTTTGGTTGAAATCTTAAAACAATTATCTTAAGCTTAGTTATTTACCCAGCAGTTTCCCTATTGTATCATGTTCAACAAACGATCAGTCTTTTTCTGTTCATCGTTACGTGCTTATCCCACTACATGCATCTCCGCTCCGTTCCGACTGCCGGATCAACTGCGCAGCTGTTTTAATGAATGAAGACCGTTCCACATCCTCCGTGTGCGCTGCGCAGGGCTCCGCCTCAGCTCCGTCGCCGTACGACCAACATACGCATCAAGGCTATTTTCTTCCCCGCCCGAGTCCGGCCAAGTCAAAACGCACCAAACAGGAAAAAGAAAAGGAACTATGTCCGGATTTACAAAGTAAAATCACTCCGCACGTACTTTGATTTGATCAGATAACGAAAAGTTCGTAGTTTTACATAAAGTTTCTTTGATATTTGGACACAGCAGACTGTTCACTACAGACTATGTCACTGACACATGGACAGGACAACGTTATTGAGTTCGTGCTCGTAACAGCCTCTTTACCCTCCGCGGAGGAAGAAAACACGTTTACTGTTACTTATATAGTTATTTGATCTTCAAGGAGGACTTTTATTTCACAAACTCGTGTTTTTGGTGCATGCTCCTCTTGAGCTCCTCTGGGCAACGCAGCCCTGCGGAGCGGACTGGAGCGGAGACAGTGGGCGAGGGGTCTGCGGCAACTGTCGAAAACCACCCAACACAGCCAATCAGAGGGCTTGTTTAGAACAAAAATTCTTTATTATTCAATTCAGACAGTTTAATGAGGTCACATAGTGTTTTTATCATATATGTTTTAGTCAGAAGCAGAAAAACACATTGTCTGTTGAAGATTATTTTTCTCTCATCAAAGGTTACATAATAATTTCTAGTTTGGCTTTTTATACTTTTTCAATCAAATGAAATGGTTTTATGGTGCCGTGTGGAGCATAATTAAATTAGCATGTACTCTTTTACAAAACTTAATTATTGTACTTTTTAATGAACATTTGGAGAATGTAAATGCAAATGCAATCAAGTTCAATCTGATGAGGTTAAATGAAAGCATGAACGCAGAACCGTACAATTCTCATCTTTCTCCAGCTCACACTCAATTATAGATTCATGTTGCGAGTTGTGCTTCATAGATTTCGTTCTGTATTTCATATCCACGTGTGTGTTGTCTCCAGTGAGGCAGGATATGGTTGTTTTTGTAGTTCAGACATCAGGTCATGATTAACAGCTCATAAGGAACAAACAAGGTCGGGAAAGAGTTTAGAAACACTGTAAACTAGAAAAACTATAGTTGTTTTTTTTTTGTTTTTTGTTAATGTTGGGGTAACTAACTTTTTAGTGATAAATGAGTAACCTTTGTGCTTTCATTGCAAAGAAAAAACAAACAAACAAACAAACAAATAAAAACAGTATTGTCTGATTTGAATAATAAATAATTGTTGTAATTGATTTGACATGAGTGAATCTGATTTTGATAGACTTACTTCCTCAGCTGCATCCTGAAAACAAATCAGTTTGTGATTAAAGTCCATTTTATTTAATATTTAAAGCCCCACACTTTATTTTGTTATGCTTTTTTAAGTCTTGTAATTTGTTTTGTCAGTTTTGCATTACAGATGAACACAGTCTCACAATAATTTCACGCCTTTTTTGAGTTTATGTTTCGTTGTGCGAAATGAAAAAGCAGAAAATAAACAAAATAAATTACAGCATTAAATAGACACGAGCTTTGATTGAAGCCACATGGGGACATTTTCTTCACAAGTTAGTTTATGCTTATGTCTAAAATGATAAATGTCGATTTTATTGAACTAAACATTCTAGGTCAGGCATACTCAAACTGTGGCCCGGGAGCCAAACGTTAGACTCAAATTTGAACCTTTCTGGTATCTATGAAACTATAAAACAGAATTATTCATCAACACAAGTTTGATGATTTCTCCAAACTGAATCAAATGTAAAATGTGAAAGAAAAGTCAAAAAGTTTGAACGACCCTGTTCTAGGCCAACATGTTCTCATGGACTGCATGTATACAACACCATGATAACATGTGTGTCATGATGACGCTTCTGACTTTATTTTGGTGTGACATAGACACAATTTAGTTGAGGACACATGGGAGGTTCTATTTGGGGTCAACGGCTAAGTTTAGGTCTGAAGTTACAAAAAAAATGTAGGTTTAGGTCTGAGGCTCGAAGTTGGTTAAGGTTAGGATTAGGATTGTGTTAGTCTTCATGAATAACAACATGTCTTTAGATCCACCATAGAAATGAACAGAGACAGCGACATGTGAAATACATGACAAATCACATTCATATGAGTAATCGTAACCATAGAAACAGGCAAGGGGCGGAGTCTACAGGAAAAGAGACCTCACATAGTCTTTGTGTTCATTCATTTCCTCCACTAAACTGACTTATCTGTTTTATATACTTTTTACATTACCTCATCGTAAATTGTTAGGAGCTATTACATTTTATAATCCAACTCAACCAGCCGTTTAAACATTGACTATAAAAGCCTGTCTGTTTTCTTAAGCTTCCGACACGTGTACAAGCCAGTTTACCTCTGCGCGATTGTAAAGGACTTTATGGACTTTCTTCAACATGGCGCCCATGCTCAGACACGCGCCTCACCATCTGCTCCAGTGTACATAGTCGCTCTTCCGCTCGCACCGGCTGACAATCGACCAACTGGCGGAAAACTAATTGCCTTAGCTGCCTGTAGCATGGTGCGCTAACCTTGGGTAATTTAACATGGGGGGATATCGCTTAAACGGAGGTCCAGGGAGCAGCTTTCCACCGGTTTATCCTCCACAGCATCTGTCCCCAGCAGCTTCGTATTGATAGTTCTGTGTCATTTGCTTGCAGATCACTCGGAAGAATGCAGTAATTGAAGCTCTGTTTGCAAAAATAGTGGCAAAATCAATCGGAAACAGGTCCACGGTGCATATTTGTCGGTAGGACAATTACAGATTCCATTGAAAGGGAAAACAGACTATTTTATGCAAGAAGTTGTGAAGTGTGTCCTTAGTCGGCTCCGGATGTGTGGAGTGGCTCTCAAAAGGATTACGAGAGTTTGGAGTAAGACATAAGCAGGAAAAACACAGTGTTATGAAGGGCAAGGCCAGATCCAGGCAAACTGAACATTGAAGCATGTTTCTGTAGCTGTGTCCCTTTCTTTCTTTCTCTACATTTTTTGGTAGAATGCAACATGTTTTCTTCCTTCAAGAAATGTCTGTGTGACTTTGCAGTGTAGGGCTATAAAAATGAAATTGTGAAATTCATCTTGTGAAGATCTGCTCTTTTGGTGAAATTGGAGGTTGAAATTAGATAAGCTACTACATCAAATTAAAATCCAAATATAGTATTTTGATGCAAAACAAAAAATGCAATTTAGCTGCATATTTTCATTTATTATTATTTTTGTTTTGTTTTGTTTTTCTCATTGTCATACATGTCACTTTTCTTTAAGTTTGTAACCGGTTTATTACTTCTAACTTTGAGAATGAAAAACTCTTAATGTGACAAAATAATTTCAATGCCTTTACTGCAGATTGTGTTAAAAGACTAAAATGTCATTTGTTTGAATTACCAGTGTTTGTTATTCAACAACCTTCTGTAGCAAAGGTTTGTTAGGCCCGAGCCCCCAGCAGGGCGTAGGGCCTATTGATTCTGCAACGATGATGCCTGGGCGAAGCCCAGGCATCATCGTTGCCAAGTGTCTTGCTGATCATGATGGCTGGGCGAAGCCCAGCCATCATGATCAGCCACTACCCCGCCCCCTGCGAGAACTACAAAATGAGCCCATGCCGAAGGCATGGGATGAGTATACTTACTTCTGCTAACACAGAGATACTCAACAATGAGTGCATGGCCGAAGGCCATGCACTCATTGTTGTCAACGCTCTTGCTGATCATGATGGCTGGGCGAAGCCCAGCCATCATGATCAGCCACTACCACGCCCCCTGCGAGAGCTACAAATTAGCCCATGCCGAAGGCATGGGATGTGTATACTTACTTCTGATAACACAAAAATAGTCAACAATGAGTGCATGGCCGAAGGCCATGCACTCATTGTTGACTAAACCTGCGCGAAGCGCATAACCCCTAGAAATGAACTCCTGGCATCAAGCCCTACTCAGTAACTCATGCCGCAGGCATGAGTTCTCCTTGTTTCTGCTAAAATGCATGGAAATCAATGGGAGTCAATGGGGGGGTCCGACTTCGAAAGTGACTGACGAGCGCGTAAGCGCTCGTCAGTCACTTTCCACCCCACGGGGACGTGCGCACGGCCGAGAGCTTTCCGAAAACGTATAATATGTTGTTGCCGTGGCAACGCCTATATTGTTTTTGCTAAAATTTTTATTATTATTATTATTTTTTTTATTTTTCTTTCTTCTGCTTTTTGATCTTTAATTTGACCCCTGAACACGCTCAAAAATGAACCAAACTTTGCCCAAAATTCAGAACCGGCGAAAAATTTTGTTTTTTATAGGTTTCGTTTTTGCCGAGACAAAAATGGCGCGACAGCGCCACCTACAAATATCGATTTACATTGGGCCTATGGGAGTCGGCCAGACACAAATTTCAACGTACGGCCACGAAATTCGCTACACGCATTCTTCTAAGGAAGCCAAACATAAAAGCCAATCATGGCCACGCCCCCTGACGTACCTATTGGCCGCCATGTTGGATTAGAAGTGCCGCAGCGCTGAGTCAGCGTTTTTGCTCACGTCGCACTTTGATGAACTCCTCCTAGGGCGTTTCGCCCACTGACCCCAAAATCGGTGTACATCAACTACACAAGTGGGGCATCTTAAGTTATCCAAATTTCAGTTTTACGTCACATGGTTTAAGTGCGGCGCAGCCGCACATTTTAGCGAGCATTTTGCCGCAATATGAAAAACTAATTTGCCTATCGTTTCCACATAGTTGGTCCGATTGGAATGGAACCAATTATGCGTTTGTTACATTTTATGGCCTTGACCCACTGGTTGTGAAAAAACTTGCATCGGCGCGATAGCGCCCCCTACAGAATGAAATTACATTTCGCAAAGGTTAACATGGAGGTTCAAAAATTTAGTTTTTCCGAAATGCATGAAATTTTACCCAAAATTCCTTTGGGTCCTCCCGATCAAAAAAGCCAATGGGAAGCATGTACTTTTTTTATCCGCGTTGCCGCGGGAGGGCGCGCAAGCGCCCATGTTATTCCAATGACATTTTCGCATTTCCTTCACGTCGCATTTTGTCGAACTCCTCCTAAAGCGTTTTGCCCACAGGCTTCCAATTCGGTGCACATGAACTTCACAAGTGGGAGAGCTTAAGTTATCCAAATTATTTCAATATGTCTTTCGGTTTAGGTGCGGCGAAGCCGCAAATTCTGCCCAAAATCAGCCAAATGCGCTCAAATCCCCATGTTATCCAAATGAGCATTTTTTACCAATTTTGTTTTCTCCATAAAATTTGATTAGTTTCACCAAAGTTTGTGAAATTTGGCACAGTGACTCTTCATGACACCCCGAACAAAAAAGTCCTATGGTCCGAAGCTGTATTTTGCACGCTGTTGCCGTGACGACGCAGCGCGTAAGCGCTGCTCTTCTGGTCTACTCTGTATTGTCACGAGGCTCTTATGAGCCACTAACACCATATCACACACTGACTAAGGGCTCGTCAGCGCCATCCTATGAGCAGGTCCGAGTAGTTGGAAGCACGGCCCGCGAGGGCCGTTGGAATGCCGCTTGCGGCTTTAATTGTTATTAACATCTGGAGTTTTAGATCCACAACAAGGCTTAGATCTCAAATGTACTTTTTTGCTGAGAAATAAATGTCCCTACTTAAAATCTGCCTCTTTTCTCTCTATAAACTTTGCTGATGCCAAAAATAAAAAGAATAAGGTACATATAATAATCTAATCTTGTCACATATTGTAACTTGAAGAATCAGAATGAATCATTTTGACACAAACACAGACTATTTAAGCCACACATACTCTCTTTAAGCTCATTAAACCAAAGTGTGCTCGTTTCACATGGATGTGTTCTTTCTATTGTTGACCGATGATTGTTCAGTTCTGTGTTTGAACGAACAAAACCCTCAAAGGGCCTGTTGTTCTAAGTTTGAACTGTGCAAACACTTTTAATAAACTGTTTTGTGGAGAAAATTACAGTACATTGTTGTGATAAACATTGATCTTTGTGCTTTCAAATTCAAGTATTGACACAATTAATTAATTGCCCAAATTTATCTTACAATTGTACTATTGTAACACTGCACCCACAGAACAAATAAATCCAAACACTGCTGACACGGAAAAGTCCTGCTGAGATCAGAATCTGTTTCAGGCGAGTTACGGGGGAGTGAGGAGAAGCTGGGACACCAAGAGGAGACCCACACTGACATGGAAAGAACATGCACACCGACAGGTCGTGTGTCATCTGGAAGTCGAACCTGCAACCTTCTTGCCATGAGACAAAGTATTCACAGTCATGAGAGTGAATCTCTCCTATATATATATATATATTATATAATATATATATATATATATATATATATATATATATATATATATATATAGTGTGAGGACATTGGGGACACATTTTTTTCTTGAATAGGTAAGGTAAGGTAAGGTAAGGTATACTTTATTGTCCCCGTAGGGAAATTTGTCCTCTGCATTTGACCCTTGACACTTGAGCAATAGATCTGTACCAAGAGGAAAAGTTATTTAAGTTATTACATTGCACAACATGGAGCATGGTCTCTTTATGGTCTTGTGCGTTGTTTTTCTGCCTGTGAAATGTCAGTGAGCCGTCGACAGTACAAGTGAAGTGTGTCTTTGTACCCGTGTCTTTCACATGGCAAGCTCATTGTGAGAGATTTGTATTCCCAGAACACTAAAGCCTAATCACAGGCATTTAAATGCACATGTTTGTTTTGTTTTGTGAAAATGTTAATTTACATAGCTTTTCTCAGCTAATAACAACCAGTTTGTCCTTGAATATCTTAAAACAGATTTATAATGAGCAGAAAGATTAATGCTTTCTTTCCAACATCAAAGTGTCACTCAAAAGCCTAAATTTCCATAAATACGGCTTTTAATATCCATCAGGAACCATTAGTGTTGTGGAAGTGAGGTAGGGTGGAAGCACACAGATACAACAAATAAAAAAAACAAAAACGGCCAAACGGGAAATCAAAGTGTAATGAGAAGGTTTGGGTCGGTGGGGTTCGTTAAATGCACGCCTCAGATGTGTAGTCCGATCTCCGAGATGACAGCTCCCAGTCAAAGTGCTTTTGATCTCTGCTTCCGATGGCATGTCCAATGCTGGGAATGTGTTTTGGTTAGAAATAGGGTTTTGCGTTGGGCGAAAATACTTCCAAAACTGCG
This sequence comes from Mugilogobius chulae, assembly GCA_038363315.1. Lineage (NCBI taxonomy): Eukaryota > Metazoa > Chordata > Actinopteri > Gobiiformes > Gobiidae > Mugilogobius > Mugilogobius chulae. The sequence continues at coordinate 12,990,444 of CM076397.1, read as the reverse complement.
AGAAGAGGAAAAAAATAGTTATCAGAATATTTAAAGGGATTAGCCAAAAATAATTCAAAGTCGTATGACAGGTTGTACATATTGCAGCAGAACAGTGATCCTGGTCAGATTAGTGATTTTGATTCTTTGAAAGGATTGAAATCATCATTATCTGTTTGTCTCTAAAAGTCGTTCAAAAATCCAACTCTTCTTTTTTTTGTTTGTTTGTTTGTTTGTTTTAAATTTTTAACCCAACTCCGTCCATCCTGTATTTCTTAATGTTGCCTATCGAACTACATTAGAGAACAAACATTTTAACAAATCATTAAGATTGCATAGCCTATAGTTGAGTGAAGTGTGATTTTGTGTTTTTCTCCCTCTCTTTCCTTCCCTTCGCTCTCTCACTCCTCACACACACACAAGTGCACACAAGCAGAGCAGATGACAATCAAGTCACTTAAAGGTGGGCAGACACTGTGCGATTATTGACCAATTTTGGGACGATTTTTTGGAGATTGGCCCGAGTTTCAGCTCAGTCATGTGCCATGCACCGTATAGTGTACATGAGGTAACAAGAAGCAATTAACTCCCCACGACCAGCTTCTCATAAACAATCATAAGATCGCAAGAAACTCAAAGTTGTTTGAAATCCTAGTGGCTCCTCGTGGGAACATCCCACTGTAGAGGGCCACAATATTTCTCACACTGCCCATTTGCAAACAATGTTTGTTGTTAAACACAGGGCAAGATGACAGCGCAGCGGGTTATATGAACTCTGAATGACTCAGGAAACAAACACATCTCCTTCTAGATTCGTCTTCTCCTCTTCCATCTTTTTTGTTGTGCTTCCTGATATAGGAGTCTGACGCACCGTGGATCGACGTAAAGTGTGAGCTCTCAGATCGACCGTGGAGTGTGAGGACATGAATCGTGTAGTGTGAGGACATGAATCGTGTAGTGTGATGACATGAATCGTGTAGTGTGAGACATAAATCGTGTAGTGTGAGACATGAATCGTGTAGTGTGAGACATGAATCGTGTAGTGTGAGACATGAACGTGTAGTGTGAGGACATGAATCGTGTAGTGTGAGGACATGAATCGTGTAGTGTGAGACATGAATCGTGTAGTGTGAGGACATGAATCGTGTAGTGTGATGATATGAATCGTGTAGTGTGAGACATGAACGTGTAGTGTGAGGACATGAATCGTGTAGTGTGAGGACATGATCGTGTAGTGTGAGACATGAATCGTGTAGTGTGAGGACATGAATCGTGTAGTGTGAGGACATGAATCGTGTAGTGTGAGTGATATGAATCGTGTAGTGTGAGACATGAATCGTGTAGTGTGAGGACATGAATCGTGTTAGTGTGAGACATGAATCGTGTAGTGTGAGGACATGAATCGTGTAGTGTGATGATATGAATCGTGTAGTGTGAGACATGAATCGTGTAGTGTGAGACATGAACCGTGTAGTGTGAGGACATGAATCGTGTAGTGTGAGGACATGAATCGTGTAGTGTGAGACATGAATCGTGTAGTGTGAGGACATGAATCGTGTAGTGTGAGGACATGAATCGTGTAGTGTGAGACATGAACGTGTAGTGTGAGACATGAATCGTGTAGTGTGAGGACATGAATCGTGTAGTGTGAGGACATGAATCGTGTAGTGTGAGGACATGAATCGTGTAGTGTAGTCGTGTAGGTGAGGACTTGGATCGTGTAATGTGAGGACATGTATCGTGTAGTGTGAGACACGAATCGTGTAGTGTGAAAACATAAATCGTGTAGTGTAAGGACAGGAATCGTGTAGTGTGACATATATCGTGTAGTGTGAGGACATGAATCGTGTAGTGTGAGACATGAATCGTGTAGTGTGAGACATGAATCGTGTAATGTTGACATGAAATCGTGCAGTGTGAGGACATGAATCCGTGTAGTGTGAGACATGAATCGTGTAATGTGACATGAATCGTGTAGTGTGAGGACATGAATCGTGTAGTGTGAGGACTTGAATCGTGTAGTGTGAGGACATGAATCGTGTAGGTGTGAGGACATGAATCGTTGTAGTGTGAGGACATGAATCGTGTAGTGTGAGGACATGAATCGTGTAGTGTGAGGACTATGAATCGTGTAGTGTGAGGACTGAATCGTGTAGTGTGAGGACTTGAATCGTGTAGTGTGAGGACATGAATCGTGTAGTGTGAGGACATGAATCGTGTAGTGTGAGGACATGAATCGTGTAGTGTGAGGACATGAATCGTGTAGTGTGAGACATGATCGTGTATGTGACATGAATCGTGTAGTGTGAGGACATGAATCGTGTAGTGTGAGGACATGAATCGTGTAGTGTGAGGACATGAATCGTGTAGTGTGAGGACTGAATCGTGTAGTGTGAGACATGAATCGTGTAATGTGAACTGAATCATGTATGTGAGGACATGAATCGTGTAGTGTGAGGACATGAATCGTGTAGTGTGAGGACATGAATCGTGTAGTGTGAGACATGAATCGTGTAGTGTGAGACATGAATCGTGTAGTGTGAGGACATGAATCGTGTAGTGTGAGACATGAATCGTGTAGTTGAGGACATGAATCGTGTAGTGTGAGGACATGAATCGTGTAGTGTGAGACATGAATCGTGTAGTCTGAGGACATGAATCGTGTAGTGTGAGGACTTGAATCGTGTAGTGTGAGAACTTGAATCGTGCAGTCTGCCCGCCTTAAGATCCCTTCAAACATTTTGCTTGTTTTCACTCAGTTTGTCTGTTTTGCTGAGGTTTATACATTTAGTTTTTATATTGACCAGAGAGAGTGTGGCGTTTGCGGAGGCCATTTGAGGGGAGAGGCAGAAAAATTCGAATTGAAAATATGCAAAACAAGGTTACGTAATTCATAGATTAAGGGGAGTCATTTACCATTTAATTATGACCCAAATAATAAAGAGCTTTATGTATATATTTTTCCAAACAATGAAAAGACAAGCTGCTTTATCAACCATATTTAAAAACACCTGGATAAATCACAGAACATTTGAAAATAACCTCCACAGTCAACTTCTCGCACTAGTCGCTCATCGGATAGTTTAACATTGGCATTTAATTTGACTCAAACTAACTTTTTATAGATGACTTTTCTCTCACTTTCCTGCAATGATCCATATAGTCCTGCTCTCCGCTCCATCTCTGTAAGTTTTATTCGGCTGTGTTTTGACTTCAGCAGGAGTAATTGCTTTTTACCGTCTCAGCGGCTGGAGCAGAAGTGAATGTAAATACGCCGAAATGAGTTCACCCGGAGAACGGAGGAGGTGAGAAGTAATAAGGAGCAATGCTATCACTGGGGAGAACAAAATGCACTGATTACATGTATTTCCAGCGCCACATTACGCTGGCACTGGAGCCAGAAAAACAGCTGATTTTTGTTATTTTTGCAACTCAGAATTCAGTATAAAGATGAGGTCCTAGAGTGTTTTATCTTCATGACACATCAGAAAAAATATATCATGCTTAATCACAAGCTGCAAGGAACTTTTAGTTGCATTTATTAAAGATGAACAGTTTGGGATTAAGAGATCAAAAACTGGAAAATACTTTTGTAGCCACAAGTTCTACCAGATAAAGTTGTTGTTCCATTAAAGGCATTATACTTTTTTTTTTTTTTAATAGTCAATTGTGAATAAACTTTAAAAGACTTAAGCTCTTAGATGTTAAACCCCTAAAAACTTTCCCACATGGCTTCAACCAAAACACTTGTCTATAAGACGTAAAAAAAAAAAAAAAGCCTCTTAATTTGACGCTTTTCCCAGAGTGTCTACTCAACGTTATATAATAGATTTTTGTCCTCATAGCACTCTGTTTACATGGCGTAGTAAATATCCGTATTTGACTGAGATTATAGTGAAGTAATACATTGTATGTAATTTTAATGAGCCGCTTGGGACATTAATTTTAAGTCTGTATTACATTAGGTTTAAATGGTATTATTCAAAGCCATGTTAGCATCACATCTAAATTTAATGCTAGCTTCAGTGGTTTGAATGTTCCCAAAGTAGATGCTTTGACAATATACTGTATGCATGTTTACTTGGGCAAAACTGATCTTGAGTTTGTTAAAAAAAAAAAAAAAAAAAAAAAAAAAAAAAGCATGCATATTGTTTATGGGCTTTAACTGGCATATACTGTATGTCATCATTCCACAGGTTCATGTGATTTCATTGGCTGATCCACTGTAATAATGAAAAATACACTCAAACAAACACAAGACTTTCAAGTCAAGTGGACGACAATCACATGAAATAACATTTAACATGTGGAACATGGAGAAACCTGCTTGAGCAGAAACCAGGAGTCAAACCATTACATCTCCAAAATAAATTACATAGTTATTAGATGAGTTCATGATCATGCTCAGTCCAGCCGTGCAACATGTTTATATTAGGTTAGGTTGAATGTTGAGGTTTGTTCAACTGTGTTCAACTGTTTAGTGAAGGTAGGGCATCTGAACCTCAGAACTAAAAAGATGAATGAACAGGACAAAAAAATAAAAATAAATCAAATTGTACAAATCACTTAACACATTTGTTGAAAACATTTGTCAATAACTTTATTTAAAATGTGTGAAGTGTTACTTATGACACGTCATTGAAAAAAAACAACACACACACACACACACAAAAAACAACAACGACAACACAAAAATAAATAAATGCATCTTATGAAATTCGGAAACAAGAAAATGACCTCTTTGCTTTGCCCCATTTTGTGATATCCCATTTCCCTGTCTGGTCCAGCTATAATCAATCAACAGCACAAGCACTGTGGAGAACAGAGAACGTCTCGCTCCTAAATGCTATGTTTTGGTCATTGCTGTAATAAATGAAGCTCGGTGTTGATGAATGTAATGTTTGTGCTCTATAATGGCCTCTGTAATCAGTGTGCCCGGCCCATCCATCATGTTTGGTTTCCAGGTGCCCCACGCGCGTCCCTGCTAGCCGCTGTCGCTCACTGGGACTGTGGGTGGGACGGTCCTGAGTGGCAGCCATGATGGATACCCCTCTATTATCAGAACGTGCTGTGCCCCATGTCCTCCCGGAGCCCACAGTTATATGGGACGTGTATTAATGGAGCGTAGATAAAGTCTGATGGAGCAACAGCATTAAACACACCATTCTTAATGTTCTGTCCTCACCCAACGTGCTGCTTCAAAATGTAACGCAAGACACATTTAAACAGAATTTTCCTATTTAATTATCTGTTTTGATCTGACTGAAATCTTTGAATGGGGGCCTAATTTGCGGGAAAAAAAAAAAAGATGACATAAATACCCAGTTTGTTTTGTGGCAAATCTTTTTGTTGGGCATCTGATAAAGTTGGAACATTTTAACTCTGCAAAATTTAATTTTTCTACAAAATTTGAATTTTTTGAATTTTCTGCAAAATTTTACCATTTTTTACAATTTTTTTCTTCGCAAAATGTATACATTTGTCTTTTTTGTTTTTTGTTTTTTTTGTAAAATTTGAACTTTTGACAAATTTTGTATTTTGTCAAAAATAAACTTGCAGCTGCATTAGAATTTTGAGTCCAAATGTGAAATCCCATGAGAGAGAGAGAGCCGTGATGCATTGCTGCTGCTGTGCCTTTCTCCTGCAGCAGACTGTTATTAGCTGTAGATTGGGCCGTGTAGTGCTGGCCTGATGCTTTTAGGCTCTGACGTGGCTCCTCACACTGAACTGCAGACATGTACAGAGCACCTCAGGCAGACACATTCACTTCAGCAGTATTTTACACTTCTGCGTGGATTCTGATTGCAATCTATATAAACAACAAAACAAACAATCTGATTTAAAAACAAAAGAAAAGAAAAAACTTGAGTGGTGTAGAAGTTGACAGTGGTAATCCGCGCTGTCCTCTGCCTGTCCTTCCGAAGCGTCCCGTGGCTGTGGGCTGCAGTGGCTTGGCTCGATGACAGGACCGGGGCGTGTCACGGTGCTGATACACGGGACAGCTCTGTAGCCCCCAGCTCTCTGCTTCATCTCACCCACAGCAGATGCTCGCCGGGGGGCACGTGTTAGCTGCTGGAACCACAGGGGGCGCTCTGTCAGGTTCAGGCTCGGGGCAGCAGGACACACTGAAGAAATGTCCTTTTTGAAACAGCCAGGTTTTGCTTTGGGCAAAAAAATAATACAAAATCTAGAGGATAAGAGCAAAAATGAATAATGTATCTGTATGTTTTGTTTATACTTAGATATAAAATGTTTTGTAAAACGTATAAAAGACAAATAAGTCAACCAAAAATTGACTTTGTTGAGTTTTTAGGTAATGTGCTTTAGCATATCAGGCCAAAAAAACACACATGCAAATTCTGAATTAATTTTGATTTTTTTACTTAAAATGTGTGCTTTTGAATTTTGGTTGGCATGCTGTTTGAATTTTGTGTTTGTACTTTAGAATTGTTTTTATTCTTTTTAATAAAATATCAAAATTTTGAACTAGTGTTTGTGATGCTTTGTGCTTGTTGTCGTGTGCGTGTTTAGACCTTCAGTGACAATCCTATCTAAACTCCATGTCCACAGTTTATTACAAATTCAATTCATTTAGAGCCTATCCAGCTTATTTGTTTGTTATTTTTTCCGATGGTGCTCAGAGCTCTTGGACACTTGTGTGTTTGTCTTAATTGTTCAGATGGTCCTTGAGTACTTATAAAAAGCCCTGTTATCCTCTAGCATACTGTTTTACTCTCTTTCTTAATTATCCAAGTCTCTGGGCCGTACAACAAACCGCTCTGCACTGGGGACCTGTAAGTGGCTCTTGTGTTTGTAGTTTGGATTCTGAAGAAGTTCAAAACCTGTGAGCCTGTGATTTCCTGTTGGATTTATCTCTGGTGATGGCCGTCATCCTTTATGATCTGTCCCATATACTTGAGTTATCCCACGCAGATGCAGTTTTTCACTTTTTATAAACAATCCGACACTGTTGCACTTTCTGTGGAGCCTCTCTACTGCTCTCAGGGTTTTTGAAGTTATGTAACAGCTTATTTTTTAGCAATGAATGAACTTTTTGTAAAAATAAAATAAATAAACAACAACTATGTTGCAGTTCACAGCTGTTTAGAAAAGTTGAAAGGACATGTTTGAGTTTGTTCTAGTAAAATTAGTTCACCTTTTTGACGTTGTTAATCAAGTCCAAGTTGAGTTGCCGGTCTATGATTTACAGAAATAATTTCTATGTAGCAGTGTCCAGGTTAGTAAGTGTTTGTATTGGTACGGTGGCAGAGTGGATCGCACTCTGGCCTCACAGTAAGAAGGTCACAGGTTCGACTCCCACACAACCAGGTGTTTGTTTGACTCGCTTAAGCTGAGCTGCCCAGGGCTGCTTCTCAGAACAACTGTATTAAATATAAACAGTATTGTGACATAACATGTTATGTGTATTTTGTAATTCTATACATAAAGAAAATAGCAGCATGTCCCATAGGGTGTCCCATAGGAGGGTGTCCCATAGCAGCATGTCTTATAGATGCATGTCCTTTTAGAGCACGTCTGGCCTCTTTATGATCACATTCTAAATGGACACATGTAATTCATGCATTAACCCTAAATCTAAGATCTCAGCTTCTTGCTGTTGTCTTGACTTTTGTCCCCTTCCCTCCTGCACAGCACACTCGTAATATGCTGCCATGGCATTTCTTGTGCACCTCCGCCTCAGTCACTTCACATTCCTCTGAACACACAGTGAGCATTACCTCTGCGTTTGATTCATCCCTGTTTGTTCCTTTGTGTCGCCAAAGTGCATGACGCGGGCTCGGTGGGAGGGCTGATATTGTTTTGCTTCTGAATCCCATTTCCGCGCGTCGTGCTGTGAAACGCGAGAAGTGCGACGCAGAGCAGGAGATGGGCCCTCTGCCAGTGCACAGACAGCTTTTCATTAGGCTAATATTTCTCCTGTGCATAGGACACTCCATTATCTACTCTATGGTTAAAGCTGCTCTGCCTAATGTTCAGGTCGTGAAGAGAAGACGTGTACAGCTTTTATCTTCTCTCTAAAGCAGAGAGAAGCATTACTGCATGCAGCATATTGAGGTCTACAATTATTTGACTAATCACATATGCAGTATTATTTAACTTCATGTATTTGAAGACATTTTGATCAAATGAAGAAGTTGCAGCTGCTCCTGTAGCAGAGCAGAGACCAGAGACCTACAGCAGAAGTATAATGATTTGATTTTTTAACCCTCATGATGTTGTGCTTGGCTTAGTCAGGGCCATGTGCAGTTGGAGGTGGAGTGAGAGAACAGATGACAATCAAGTGCAGGTGGAGCAAGTGGATTCTGTAGGTCTGACATTTAAGAATATATATAAGAATATATGTATATAATATAATATAATATAATATAATATAATATAATATAATATAATATATGCTATATGCTGCTGCCTATCATGCTGCTGCTCTTCAGTCTCAGCCCTTTTTCACCTTTTTTTTTTGGGGGGGGGGGGGGGGGGGGGGGGGGCAGTGGTTCCCAACCTTTTTTGTCCCAGGTACTCCCTAAGTCTTGTCTCTCCGGCGGAGTCTCCTAACTTGAACTTTAGGAAGTACTTGGTGGTTCAAGTGAAGTACTGTCAATTGCTGCTTTTGTTATTTCTTGTTTTCATGAAATGCTCGCTTAAAATCCTGGTTTAGAGGGTCAGCTTCACGTTAAATAAAAGGAGTAATAATTCTGACTTACTTAGCCGTGTTTTCTTTGGAACACTTTTGCTGCATTTGCCCAGCACATTGTGAAGCTGCAGACATGTTCTGAGTGCAGAGGATGGGCCCAGAGCCAGCCGCAGACAGAGGAGCTTTTCATTAAGCTAATATTTCTCCTGTGCATTTGTGGTTCCATTCGGCTCTCTCTCGTGTCTCTCACCGCAGAGCTGATGGTTCGACCTCCTGACCCAGCCTTTTAAATGATATGAAAGAGTCCCGAGGTGCGCCGGCAAACGACACAGATTTATTACAATGCCTTCTGCAGCTCGCCAGATGAAACACTGTCAAAAATGCGTGTCAGGATGGATATTGTTGCCCTTTTCACTCAAGAGCACTTTTTGGAGGGATTATAAATGTGCATAATCATATTTAGCATTGTTTTTTTTTTTTGTGTGTGTGTGTGTGTGTGTGTACGTGTGTATTAGATTAAACCTTCTTAGACCTTCTGATTGTGAACAGACACAGTTGTGGACTTGGACTCAGAGTCAGACTTGAGTTACTGTTTTTATGACCATTGACTTGATAAAATAGTAGGGATGGGACGAGATCTCGTGCCGCGAGATCTCGCGAGATCAAACTGTCACGATACTGTGCGCACACGTACTTAACTGTCTCGTGAGATTTTTCCATGATCATGAAATTAAGTTTTGTTTCTTTGAGCAGCTGTAGTAAATATTCTCCTCCACACACAGACTTGTAGCGGACTTATTCTGACAGAAAACTGTCTAAACTCTGTCTCAGTTTTTATTTCGTAAAGATAGGACCAATATTGACAGAGATAATTAGTCCTAAACATAGTAAAAGTTAGCGGGAAAAATATATAGTCAAATACGCGCGGACATCGCGGGAACAGCGCGGTGTTTTTCACACTTAAACATAGTTTAAAATAGATCCACAAAGAGAAATTTTGGCCTCTGTCATCAATAACTGTAAAAAGGTACCAAAGCCTCCTATGTGTGTGTCTGGTGCCTCTCAGCAGCATGGAAGAATCAGCGGTAGCGCTGTGGAGAAGGAAAGGGAAAGGGGGCGGAGTCTGAGCTACACACAGGGAGCAGATCAATTTCAGTCAAAAAGTCAAAAATTCATTGTTTAAATAATAAAAATCCAAGGTGATACACATAATGAAATGCAAAGCTATACTAAAATAAGATAAACTAACAATAATAAATAATACAAATCATTTTTTTTAATTTGCCTTGTTTAAATTCTAAATTGAAACAATTAATGCAAATTATTTAAAAATCTTGTCTCGTCTCGATCTCGTGCACCCAATCTCGTGGCTCGTCTCGTCTCGTGAAAATTCTGTCTCGTCCCATCCCTATAAAATAGGCTTATGAGTCATGAGTCAGTGACCCTTGGACTTGACGCAAAGCTCTGACTTGAGATGACTTGATGTTTCCTCTAAAAAAAACTTTCAACACTATTTACAGGTCATTACAAAGGATTTTGTTGTGTAATATTGCATTTATGTATAATCATTTGTCAGTGTCTGTGCATATATGTTACTGTCAATCCTCAGTGATGACTCAATGGAATAATTCTGTATTTCTATAAAATAAATTATTAATAAATTGTATTTACTATGGAAATTAAACCAGGAAACACACTTGGTCATTTGTAAGTTCAATTTTCAAAAAAAGTATTGTGAACGCAAACCGAGCCAGTTTAGAAAAAAGAGACAATGTTGCAACTTTGTTTCCCAATCGAGCCGAGTCCGGTTCGGTTTGTATTGTGAATGCAGCCTTAAAGTACTTCAGTGGAAAAATGTGCCAGACTCTTGTGTTTCAAATGAAGTTTGAGAAAGGCTGCTTTACTGGATTAGCTGAGTTTGTGAATAATGCTGTCTGTAATCTGTTCTTATGTTATATGTTATATTTGATTATCAGACATTTTATCCACTGCACTGGTGTGTGTCTGGAGCTTGTAATGCAGTCCCGTGTCGTCTGTCATGTGGCCGTCAGGATCATGAAAGCTGTTTTGTCCTAATGGTGTTTGCGGTGAGGAGATTGGACTGCGGTTCTCCAAAGATCCCTCTGCTCCTGCACAGCGCGCCCAGTCAAGAAAAACGAGCCCAAATTACCACCCAGCCGAGCATATTTAGTTACCCATCATCTCCATTAGTTTACACAGGGCCATTACCCACACCTCAGCAGTCTGCATGCAGATGGATGACGCAGTGCACACGAGGGCTTTCACAGTGAGCTGCAGTGCTGCGAGGACGCCTGGAACATGATAGTGTTATAACATAAGAGTATGTACAGTTTATTAGAACGTTGAATGTTGTGATACAAAGAGTGTCGTCGACTTACAGTTCAACACACACAAGATAATAGGAACGTCAATAAGCCGTAACTTATTCACGTGTCAGATTTTTTTTTTTTTTTTTATTCGTTTGTTAGTTAGAGCACAGGATAAGAGATGCTGTCCAAAAAAAAAAAAATAAATAAGATTCTGCAGTTGATGGATAGATGCACAGTGAATGAAAACAAATGTGTCACACATATGGCCTGGGGCTGGATGTGTGTATCATTTGAAGATAAATTATATGACAAATCACGTGTCTTTCTTCTGCTATGTTTTATAAAAGTGTTAGGTTAAACCTGACACTCCATGTGGTCTGTTAAGGTTTTATTATAATCTTATATTAGCAGTAGGAATATTGCAGTTGTCTTCACCTAATGAAATCACTTGTCTGAAAAACTAAATACTAATGTATTTGAAACTTCAATAAGCATCCAAATATTAAATAGGAAGTCTCTGTTGTGTCAAAGAGTGTCAGCTTAGTTACAATCTAAAGATCATAATCGGCCTATTGAGGACAACTGTGAAGTCAATGTAGCCCTTGGTCTAAAATGAGTTTGACACCCCTGATTTAGAACAACATATACAGTATAATAGGCATGGACAATTCATTAAAAAAACTGAACTCTAATGAGCCAGCCAGTCATCCAGCTCTGTAGGTCTTTACAAGACCAAAGAGCTTTTCAATACAATACAGAAACACACAAACATTAGACAATACCAGAAGTGTGAGTTTAGCTTGACTTGAGCTACACTTTTCATGACGTCTGACCCCAAAAGACTTTCCTTGACTTGTGATTTGGGCCTTCATAACTTGAGACTGACTTGATTTGACTTGGATCTGACTTGTATATGACTTGACTTGGATGTGACTTGACTTAGATATGACTTGTAAACACAAAAAAATAGAAATTTACAATGTTCAAGTGATGCAGATCACCACTGATCACATTAGTAGTCTTTCTTAAATTCTTAAAGGGTCCTATTGCGTTTTTTTATATATATTTAGTAAGAATCTAGAACATGCACAGATCAGTATTTACCTTTTGTTCATTGTAAACACAAAGTTGATCTAAAACAACTTCAAAATAGGAACAGCTCTACTGACTTCCTGTTCAAAACTGCAGAACTGATAAGCCCGCCTCTTCACTTTAAAATGTAACTGTGAAGAGCACCAGATTTTATTTTTTCTTGTTGGAAATTGAATTTGGGCAGTATTGAACCATATAAGCTTCACTTTGAGTATTAATCTTTGAAATATACCAAGTAAATACAGGAAAGTGGAGGGGATAGGTGTAGGTGAGAACGGGATTTCTGAGCACTTGAGCTGCAGCTGAAGAACAACAAGATTACTCAAACATGCATGAATCATTCAATATAACTTTAGTAAACTAATGATGAAGGAAGGCCGTTATAACAAGGTTAAAACTTAGAAAAGTGAATTTGCATAATAGGTCCCTTAAGTTGACATAAGGCTTTAAAACATTGCCATGATGAACTCACTGAAACAACAGTCTCACAAAAAGCGTACATACCATGACACAAAATAGTGTACTATGTAGACGATTTCACGCCTTTTTGCGTACTTATGTTACGTCGTACATATAGCACGATATGAAGAAGCTTAAAAATACACGAGTTTTGGTTGAAGCCTCGTGGGGACATTTTCTTCAACGAGTAAGTTTAGACTTCAAGTGACTAAAATGGGCAAGTTTAGGTCTGGAGCTTGGGCAGGTTAAGATTAGAATCAGGGTTTCATTAATATTCATAAATAAGAACATAGAAAAGAATTGGGACTGTGACGCGTGGCATATTTACACAAAACAGCTGTGAACTTGCGCTATTCATATGCAATTAACATGTCCGTAATGTCGTGGTAAATGTACGTTTTCTTGTAAATCGAGTGTGATGGTAACATGTATGTTTTTTTATTCTGTAGACATTATATAATTGGATTTTTGCATTGCATATTGCTAAAATTACGACGAGAAAACCTAAAAATGTATTTCATGTTACAATGCCATAGTGCCCAGTTTTTTGGTGCTCTGAAAAATGACTTGCCTTCCCTTGACATGACTTGACTTACCTGATGAGCCACTGATTTGAACCTGTGACTTGATGTTATGACTTCAGACTTATTGTGACTTGTATGTTATGACTTCAGACTTATTGTGACTTGTATGTTAAGACGTCAGACACTTGTGACTTGGATGTTATGACTTCAGACTTATTTGTGACTTGTATGATATGACTTCAGACACTTGTGACTTGGATGTTATGACTTCAGACACTTGTGACTTGGATGTTATGACTTCAGACTTACTTGTGATTTGTATGTTATGACTTCAGACACTTGTGACTTGGATGTTATGACTTCAGACTTACTTGTGACTTGTATCTTATGACTTCAGACTTACTTGTGACTTTATGTTATAACTTCAAACTTACTTGTGACTTGTATGTTATAACTTCAGACTTACTTGTGACTTGGATGTTATGACTTCAGACACTTGTGACTTGTATGTTATGACTTCAAACTTACTTGTGACTTAGATGTTATGACTTCAGACTTACTTGTGACTTGTATGTTATGACTTCAGACTTTCTTGTGACTTTTATGTTATGACTTCAGACTTATTTGTGACTTGTATGTTATGACTTCAGACTTACTTGTGACTTGTATGTTATAACTTCAGACTTACTTGTGACTTGTATGTTATGACTTCAGACACTTGTGACTTGTATGTTATGACTTCAGACTTTCTTGTGACTTTTATGTTATAACTTCAGACTTTCTTGTGACTTGTATGTTATGACTTCAGACTTTCTTGTGACTTTTATGTTATGACTTCAGACTTATTTGTGACTTAGATGTTATAACTTTAGACACTTGTGACTTGGATGTTATGACTTCAGACTTACTTGTGACTTAGATGTTATGACTTCAGACTTACTTGTGACTTAGATGTTATGACTTCAGACTTACTTGTGACTTGTCCTCAGGTGACTTTATCTCATCTCTGGACAATACATTCAGTATTGTAAAGTAAACAGTGGAACAACCTACACCGTAATCACGTCACATACTGAGTGTTGAAAGCCATCCTAAATAGATGTGTTTTGAGCTTTTACCTCAAAAAGATGCGATGCGGAGAATTCTAAAGTTTGGGATTATCCACAGAGAAAGCCCCATCACCTGCAGTGTGTAAGTCTGGCTCTGGGCACTTTCAGCAAAAACTGATTTGTTGATCTGAATGTCCAACAAACAAGTAGTAGAAAAAAGCATGTGGTAAAAACATGTGGGGTTGGAGCAAAAGTCCTATTTTTTTTATTTATTTATTTATTTTCCGTCTTGTCTCTCTGGTGTGATCTAAGACTAGGAATCAATTGCAAAGGATCAGAGTAAAAGAACTAAAGCTATCATCCCTGAGGCCCAGACGATCTCTGGTTAAGTCTTCAGCTCTAGTCAATAATACTGGTGATCTAAGCTGCTACCAGACTGTTCTGTGTTAAAAACAATCCTAGAATCCAAGTAATTCACCACATTCAGTTTATGAGCATTTTTCACAACTTTCAAAGCATTAGCTGGGTTTGGCCATCTCGCTAAACAACAACTTTCACTTCTTGGATCTTGGTGCATGAACAAACACAAGTACAGTCTACAGAGAGATTATTTGTTTGTCGAGATGGACGATGCGAGTGTGAAGAGCTGAGGCTGCTTGTTTTAAGCTACAACACTATCCTGTGCTGTTGTCAGCAAACTCCACTAGACTATCACTGTGTGATAGTCATGCTTCTGAATCTACATAAGTGCATGAATGTATCCTAATGATTATCTGCATTCAGATAGGTAATTGACAAAAAAGAAGTTCAGTGCTTCAGCAGCTCAATATCAGTTGATCAAATTGTTAGCCTCTCGTCCCTTTTTGTTGTTTTCAAAGTGGTTCATGCAGCCTATTAGTCAAAGTGACACGTGTTTCTCCAAGTGACATAAGCAGTAGTGATGTAGGTGATAATCCTTCAATAGTAAGTATGAATGCATAGCAAAGTCATGTTTTCACCTTATACATAGTCTTGAGTATCTGTGTTTGTGATAGGAACATCTCAGACTTGTTTTGTGCTGCATTAGCATATCATGCAAGATAGGTTTGATTATTTCCCATGTTTAAACAATTGAACTATGTGCCAGTGTGACCAATACAATACAAGATGGTCATCTTTTGAAGACACCTCCACAGTAATAGAAGTAGAGCGATAACAACACATTGAATTTGAATGGAGCTCAGTTAGTGGACACAATTAGGCATGCAACAAAATCAACTGAAGTAATAAAGAGTAATCTGTATGATCCTAAATCAGGGGTCGGCAACCTTTTACGTTCAAAGAGCCATATTGGACCAAAAAAACAAAACTAAATCTGTCTGGAGCCGCAAGAAATTTAAAGCCTTATATAAGCCTTACAGTTAATGCAACAGATGCTGTAAGTGTTTATATAAGCGTTGTCAACCTGTTATCAAAATAATAAGTCGGATACAAATGTAAAATGAGCTTTCATAATTACCATATTGTCGTACTACAACTCGCTCTGGAGTGTAAGTGCACAAGCCAAAACACACATATTAGGAGGAAAAAACGTGTATAGGTCGCACCGGACAACAAGTGGCACTTTTTTGCGGTAATTATTACATATTTCGACACCATGAACAGACGCGGGGCGCGTTTATAATCCCGCTCTGCTCGAGCCTTTTTGACACGGAGGCCAAGGACCGCTGACATGAGGCAAAACTACAAGATGCAGATCAAAACATGACTAAACTCTGCAAAAATCAGCTTTTATATTATCACTCAATCATGTGTCCATTGGTGTTCGATGAGCGATGTGACTGAAGCGCTTACCTGAAACAAAGTTCCACACATCTCTTTCCGCCAAATCCATCTGATTTTGCCCAAACACCGCGTGTTATTTCCGTGCCTTCGTGCATAAAATACAGTCCTTCATTCATTCCTCGGTAAAGTTTTTCCCAGCGCTGCTTCTGTTGTTGATCTGCAAGGGCTCGATCGTCTGTGAGCAGGGTTCAACGCTTTATCATCTCCCGGGTTGCAACAAAACTTACGCATTGCAATGAAAGCAAATGATTCGGTCCAAAAACTGTTGAATCCTGTGTTCTATCGTTCTGTTTCCTTTTGGATCCATGGCCCTGACGTACCTGGGCTTGTTTACAACAGCTCCCGCAGACCCACGGCGCTGAAGAAAAAACACGTGTCGCCCGGCTGTGACGTAATTCTTCGTTGACAGAAATGTTGAAATAAAATATTTATTCTGCACATTTTTACAGCATATAGGAAAACTTTTAGAGTGTTTGACATAATTTTCCTCCTACGAAAATTCCTAAATGTATTTATATATGTTCACACAATTTTCCACTTTCATGTTTTTTGAACGGCCCCCAAGGAGCCACTAGGGGGGCGCTAAAGAGCCGCATGCGGCTCCGGAGCCGCAGGTTGCCGACCCCTGTCCTAAATCCTTTGGTGAACTACTGTTAGCTCCCGAGTGACCGGTTGAAGATTCAAAACCCTAAGGCCAATAAGGTAAAATAACTTATAAATCTGTGTTGCTATAACTTGACAATGTGGTTCAAAAATGTTCAGCTTAGACTTTTAAGTTAAAAAGATCCTGCAATATGTGATACCAAAGTGCTAAACTCGTTAAAATAAGTACTTCTATATGGCTGTCTTTACTCAATTTTGAAACTAACATGTTTCAATCCGAATAAAAATGTTTGAGTGGGCGGGATAGGTGGTACGTGAAGACAGGAGTTTTCGGAGCTCTGGCCCATCAGCTAAAGGACAAAAAGGATTACTCAAACATGTAGGAATCAATCCAAATACAACTTTGAATAAACTAATGATGACAGAACACTGTTAGAACGTGGCTACAAACTCAGGAAAGTAGATTTTACATTTTTGCACCAAAGACAGAAGAGAAAACAATGACCACACCTCCAAACATCAAGTTCTCGTGCTCACCAAACCTGACTTAACGTTGCAGACTTTGTTATCTCGTCAGACCAACTATTCTAAAGTTTCCAAGTCATTTTTCCCATCCATTTAAGTGCTCCAGTCATGCAATCAGCGGTGACATTTGCGCTGTATAGTATTGTGCGTACTATTGTGCAGGTGTGGAGGAGCTTCCTGTGGGGAGATGTTGAGTGTCGTGTGCAGCGGTGGGACGAGGCTGACAGGAACAGACGGGTGGAAAGTATTAACATTTATCAGTATGTGGTGTGCAGTGTAAAGAACCTGGGCTAATGGAGTAGATGCTGAACAGGGACGTGGAAACATTACAAGTGGGGGCTTTTTCAGGTTTTAAAGAACAAAGATGCACTACTTTGGTACATTTAGCATCTACTTTCAGGTGTGTTTTTGCAGATAATGCAGTTGAGTTTGCATGTCTTTGTACTATATGTATGCAAATTACCACCTTTCAGGTCAAAATGTTCACAAAACTGCCATTTTTACTTTATACCTGCTTCAGATATCTGCTCTGACTAGTCGCACTACTCCCTATACTACTCCCCAGACTTCTCTGCCACTAAAGCTGCATTCCAGGCAACTAGGACGTATTGGGCTGCAACTAACAACCTTGATCATTGATTAGTTTGACGATTGTTCAGTTTTGGAAGCAAAAGCCTTGTGATGAAAAGATATTTACCAATTTTGGCAACACAGTCTCTAAAGAAAACATAGACATACAATGAAACGTCAAAAATGTAGGATGAGCATGTTTTCACGCCTTTTTATGTAAATATGTTACACAAAAAATGGTAAATAATTACAAACTAACTACCAATTGAAGTCATATTTTATGACATTGGACACATTTGACTTTCGACAGTTTGTGAATGATAACATTCACAAACAGTGGCTTTGTAGAAGGTCCATTCTGGTCTTTTAACCCTTCCCAAGTTTGTAGGGGGAGCAGTTAAAAAAAAAAAAAAAAAATTCATTTTCAAGAGGGTCCAGTTAATTCTACTTTAATCTAAGGTATGCAGATATTAGCATCTTCATATGTTCATGTCTTTTAAACAACTTACACAATGTATTGTGTGAAATGTTGAGAGCACTACATTTTGACCAGCTGCAGATTCAGACACGTGGAATACACACGCACAAAATAGAAATTGTGTTCATATGACACGCTGTTGCAAATTATCTATTGGGGCGACACGGTGGCGCAGCGGTTAGCGCTCTGGCCTCATAGCAAGAAGGTTCTGGGTTCAATTCCCAGTCGACCCGGGGCCTTTCTATGTGGAGTTTGCATGTTCTCCCCGTGTCTGCGTAGGTTTTCTCCGGGTACTCCGGTTTCCTCCTACAACTAAAAACATGTCCATTAATGCCTCCCTTGACCCTTCCCCCAGGGCTCCCCTGCAAAAGAGATTCTGAATCTCAGTGGGACTTCCCTGGTTAAATAAAGGTCAATAAAAATAAATAAATATCTGTGAGAACAGGCTTGATATTAACAGTGCATCAGACCCACAGCTTTACCAGTCACAGATCAAAAACTACAACAGCAAATGTCAAATATAGATATGAAAATATGGAGATCCAGTGATCCAAATAAGCAAATATATGTGCAAGCTAACGGATAACGTGATGCTAGCTACAGAGCTTTGTGCTTCCTCCACATCAACAACCTCCATTTAAACTTTATTCTGACTAAAAACACATTGTGTTTACCAGAAAGCATCTTAAAGAGGTAAAACGATTTCCCAGACAATTTCCATATGACCCCACAGCAGGCCACGCCCCCCCAAATAATGATGCGTTGTCGACTGTATCTATTGTCAACCATGGGCACTAAACTTACCCAAATTGATAATGTGGTTGTGTGTGAACTTTCAAAAACGTTGTACACTACCTTATGACGTCACAATGTTAGAAAAGAGCCGTGTGGAGTGATGGAACCCTTAATCTTTGAGTTAAAGAGGAAACAAGTTCATTTTATATTCTATTTCCTATTTAATGGTAAAATGGATGAATGACAGCATAATGAACTCTTTATATGAATGGAATATGTAGCGAGAACCAAGCTAGCGATTACGGTACAACGCCATAAATTACATTAACGCACTGCCGGCAAACTCCAGCACCAAACTATTCAAATGAACCTGTTAGAAAAAGTAATTATTCCGTCCTCTCCTCCTGCGCCATTTACCACATTTAAAACAAGGCCCAGGCAAATAAATGAACGGGAATATAATAACCTTGAGGCAGGCACGCTCCGCAGTCCTGTAATTTTACTTTTAAAAGGTCCTTGGATGGAAATGGGAGTGCGTTTCGGAAGCGCTGCGGTGTTGAATCCATCACCGTCTGCTGTTTCCGCCCATCATTTTCCCCGCGTCACATCTGGGACCGGGAGCCATGCATAACTGCTACCTGCCATGTCTCCGCATTGTTCATCTTCTGCGAGGTGTAAGCACAGCTCTTTCTGCTCCTGAATATTAAACGGAGAGTGGGAAGTGGAACCAAAGAGCTAAGGTGGATGTCATTTGTATAAGGATGTCATTGTAGGAGTGCGCAAACTAACTTTTTGTCTGTGTGACAACATGGAACTTTCTGGAGGTGAAAAGTCAACATTCCCATAAAAAGATAAGTTAAAATTGTACAACATTAAAAAAAAAAAAAAAAAAAAAAAAAAAAAAAAGAATCAAGAATCAAAGCTTGTCACTTGAAGTTTGTAAGAAGCTTGTCTCTGCAACCTTTCTGTCTGCTCTTGATTTTGATGCTGCCATCCATATGAATGTCTCTGCTGATGCTTTGCACGTTTTGGACACCAGTTATAAAACGTACAGCACCATGAAAAAACATCATTGTGTTTTGTATGCAAGAGTAGGCTGGCTGTATCTGTTTGAAGATTGAAACACTGGTACCTTCAGATTTATAAGTCCATGCTTGGGTTGGTGCGTCTCTTTCTCCAGCAGCTCATGGAGCTGAGGAGCAGCAGCAGTTCCAGTTCCAGTTCCAGTCTGAGCTCTCAGGACCTGCTCCTGCTCCGTGTCCAGAGCACAGACCACAGAGCTGAGGAAAAAGGCTTTTAGATTCACTGTAGCGCAATCTTAGAATGAACTCTGGAAGGAATTTATATTAAAAGAGCTGGTTTCATTGGTCTTGAGAGTTTTGTTTCATGTTTAGATGAACATGAAACATTAATTCATTTTTCATTCATTCATTTTCTATTGCTTAATCCAGTTCGGGGTCGCGGGTGACTGGAGCCTATCCCAGTGACTTTGGGCCTTAGGCGGGGGAACACCCTGGACAGTGGCCAACTTGCCGCAGGGAACATGAAACAAAACTCTCAATTTGCAAATGTGTTTATTGTAAATGGTAAATGGTCTATTTATATAGCGCTTTTGTACCTTTCCAGGCACTCAAATCGCTTTACAATCTAGCATCCACTCACCCAGTGTAACAGACACTGAGGCAGTGTGGGTTAAGTGTCTTGCCCAAGGACACAACGACAATCTACTCCTGTCGTCCCACTGTGGCACCTTATTGTTTATTTTTTTTGGATCCCCATTAGTCTTTACAGTGGTAAAGACTATTCTTCCTGGGGTCCAAGCAGACAATAACATTTGCAAATTAAATTATTACATTTTATAAAAAGTATACTCAATCAAAAGGTAAACACAATCCTGTCCCAGTTTACAATACATCAGTATATTCAGAAATAAAGCAAGTCCAGAAATGAATGACACACATTATCAGCATCACTTACAATTATCACTTATGCAATTTTTAAAATGTGTCTTTAAGAATATTTTAAAGCAAGAATTATTGGCCTGAATAATGAAAGATTCAGGGAGTCCATTCCACAGCACTATCGCTCTGTACATGACAGTTCTTTTCAGAGCATTAAAACGGCCCTGAGAAGTATGTCTTGTATTAAAACCATGTTGATCACTAGAGAACCTAAGCTGTGCAAACAGACTTACAAGTTGCTGTGATATAAACACATGTGTTTAAGTTTTTCATTTTCTAGTGACCCGTTGTATAAAATGTAAAATGTTGTGTATTTGTCTGATTATGTGCTGTTGCTTCTTGGCTTGGATGCTTTTGCAAAAGAGATTTTTAATTTCAATGAGTTTTTATCCTGGTTAAATAAAGTTTCAATGGGAAAAAAATAATAATAATAACAAGAAAATACAGTACATTTAGGCATTGATACTCCTGAGGCATAGTTAAATATAATCAAATCATAATCAAAGCCTATTTGCTTTTTTTTTTCAGAAATACACAGATAAGCCTTGGCATATAACATTAGTCCATCCATGATTTGATTATTGTGTGTTTTGGGTTTGTTGTAGTGAATGCTGCTGTCCATCTCACAGACCAACATTTGAAGCATAATGTTATATTTATATTTTAAACACTCTTCTGAAACAAAGCATGCACACGCAGAAATGGAAAAGGTGAAAATCAACACATTTCACTCGCTCTACTCTGCATTTATAATTAGTCCACGGTAATTAGCGGCGGACAGTCGGCCTCCTGGATGGTTTCATTCCAAACGTATCGTCAGCGTGCAAATACAACCTGCTTCCCTCTGGTGGATGCGGAAAATTTTGTTGCTCAATGTAATCTCTTTTTCATCTCATGAGACAAAGATGAGATTCTCAGTTGTTGCTCCTAAAACCTCTTAGGAGCAATAAATGAGACTAGAGAAACATTTGAGAAATACTTGATACCATAGTGAGATCTCAGTCTTATCTCAAATGGAGCTGAAACTGAGCTGTAGCCTGCTTTAATCTCATGGAGCAAAAGATGAGAAACGGGAGACATAAGCTAAAATCTCAGCTTGGTCTCAACATTGTCTAGGAGCAATACCTGAGACCTTGTTGAGATCTCATTCTTGCCTACTCTTTCCTCTGGGTGGGCTCAAACGCCTCAGGCCTATCAGCTCGTCCATCTCCTGTCGTGTGCAGGAGAGAGTCAAGAAGTGTCTTGATTCCACTGTGTCCTCAGGGCCACACACACAGCAGGGTTTTCTTCAAATACGTACTAATGTTCTTGCATTCTTGCCCAAATCATTAAAATTAGCGCCTTCATACACCTACATAAACCACCTTTTTTTGTTTGTTTTTTTGTAAAATCTTATAGTGATGTTATGGCAGGTCTCAGTGAGTTTTGCATTTCAAGGAAGTCCACTGTGTTGTGTTGTTTTTATTGTAGCAAAGTAACAGTTGTGGAACCCTTCATGTTTGACAGAAAATGTATTGAAGCTTTGATATTTTTGTCTTGGCAAACACTATTTTCTCTCCAGCTTGAACGAAGAAAAAAATAATAATAATAAAAATGACTCGAGTCTTTTGATTCTCTTTAAACGACTAAACACACTGCTGCAGAGGAGGAGGCATCACTCATCTTTTGTCCTTTATGATCAACTTTGTGATTGTGGCTCTGATGGATCCATGAAGCTAATACTTCTCTCATTGTCCAATGTGATTTTCCTCATTAAGAATCTACAAAGTCTGTTTAAACAGTATGTTTAAAACAAAAACATTTTGCCTGAGTTTTGTTTGAAAAGAAAGTGTCTTTCCACAGAAATAGGGAAAATGTTATTGCATTTATTCATGTTCTTCAACCAGATCAACACAGGTTAAGCATGTCAGGAAGACAGACAAAATGAACAGTACACATGCAATATATTCAAATAATCTCAGATGTTTTAAGATGTTTATGCAGATCAAATGAACAGTTTTGATGCAGAAAATCACAGGATATTTTCTTCAAAAGGCAGACTTTGTGATTTGCTTGCCTGACCAGCCAGTCCCTACACGCTTTGACAGACACTGTCCAAAGACGTAAGGGTCTGGGATCAGAACGCCGGGGATCAATTTCGATTACGGGCTTTCCGAGCGCGGAATCAACCAATCACAGAAAACCCGGAAATTCCCCCGATGCAGCGACGCGCTAAACAGGTTGTTATAGTAAATATGTAGCGCAAGGATTTTTTCAATGGAGCATTGATCTATATGAAGGCCCTGAACGCGGTTTGCTGCTACGGTTTGATTGATACGTCCCTAATTGTTTAAAACCGAAGCTATAGCCGAAAACAATGATCTATCAGCTACGTCCGCCATCTTGGTTATTTTGAAACGGTTAGAAAAAAGTTTTGAAATTGCGGAGGGGAGGGGGAGGAGGGGCGTTTGTGATTGGATCGTCCTAACTTTGGACGACGAAATCGTTGGCTATCTCTTCAGTTTCAGACCCTTCTGCATTAAAACAGAATGTAGGAGGGGCTGACTGGTCAGGCAAGTGATTTGCTACTTGAAATAGTCATTTGATTTAGCCCAGTTGCAGAGTGGTTAGAGCTCTGCCTTCGACTGTCAAAAACATGTTTAGGTTAATGGGACATCACTGTAAATGTGAATAGTGAATCATTGACTGATGAGTTGTCCACTGTCCAGCGTGTTCCCCCTCCTAAGGCCCAAAGTCATTGGCTTCAGTTACCCGTGAGTGGTAGAAAATAAATGAATGTGCAGTCCGATCTGATCTGTCCGTGCTACATAATGTCAGGTTAAGTCGTCCAAAACATTCCTGACATGTAGCTCCACAGGATCCTGCTTTGTCCTGTCTGTATTTGAGCACGGACTGACTGAGTAAGCAGATACAATAAACATTAAATCTTTTCAAAATTGGAATCCGAAACCTTGTGATTCTTTTGGATGACCCTCTATCAGATTCTTCATTATAACATTTTAGGTGTAGCCGCTGACAGCTCCAGGACAACTCACAGGGAGAAAAAAACAAAAAAGAGACTTTTTAACTTGTGGTGTGTGTAGATTAAGATTAGAGTCTTCAAAAGTAAACATCATAAACAATGCAGACAAATACAAGCAAAGAGAACGGAGAGAACAAAGTGTAAAACAGGTGGTAATAGGTCAGAACATGGTGAGTTGAATCTGGTTACTGTTTGTTCTTTTAAAGTGGAAAAGCCGAGGGGACAGGGCGTTTGTGCTGCTGTGGAAGAGCCTCTGATCTGCTTCTGATGTGAACAGTTTAACATCTCTGCTTTTTGCACTGGCTTTCGAGCGCTCAAGGAAATATCTCGGGAACTTGAGAAGACTTCATCAAAACTGCAGCTAATGTTTGTAGCAGTTTACATTTGTATTGTATGAGTCAGGGTAGGAGTCAAAGCGGCGCACAGAGGTGGGTGTAATCAACCTGCCGGACGTGGTGGTTGTTTAACCCTAGAACACTATCACTATAATAAGTGACTTGTCATAAAAAAATAGATCAAAATATGACAACACTTGATGAACTACAGTGGTTTTCTTTTTTTTTTTCAACTGTGATATGTGTAACAAAATGGAAAATAAAAATATAGGAAGATTCCTACAAACATGCTCAAAAATTATTGAAAAATGTTTTCACCATATGAATTCACTTTGAAATCACCACTTTGTGATATATATTCATAATTCATAATAAATAACTAGCTACATAATGTAGCTTTTGGCAAAATGAAAAAAAGAAAAGAAAACGTACATTACCCTCTATCACTGTTGCCGGGTGAAATCACCCGAAAGCAAATCTGTGCTACTCACTAGTGAGATGTCAGAGACACTAATCCTGTCACAGAATGAAGCTGGAGTTGACCAGGGACAGTAAGGGTGTACTCACACTGGCACAACCGAACCGTGCCCAGGCCTGGATGGCCCCTACAGCGCAGTTCTTTTGTCCAGTGTGAGTGCAAACAAACCGCGCTGAGACTCGGCACGGTTCCGTCTCTGGCACGGTTGGAGGAGGTGGGCCAGAGCTCGGCACGGTTACTTATGTACACGCACACGCACGACTTTAGCACACAAGCACACTGTGACCGCTGATATTTGTCACAAGAAGACAGAAACTCTGCACATAACTCCGTGGAAATGCGCTTACCTTGAGTTAGCATCATGGCCCGGGGCGAAAAGTTGTGAAGTCTCTCGTCTCCTGTTGTTTTGCTGCTCCGCGTGGTTTTTAATCCAAAGCCTGACGGAGGAGCGCTCATCGCGGGTAAAACTCGGGTCTGCCTCATTATATTAAAGATATAACGGCCCGCTGATCTTATTTTTGACGCTACAGCAGTAGCACTTCAGCGCTTGATCCACTCTTCACCGCTACATGTAAACAAACGGCGCTAGAGGATGACGTCACCGCCGGCCGACGGCTCAGATCGTTTATGCTAGTGTGAGTGCGGGCCGGCGCGGGCCAGAGAATTTTCTGCAATCGGGATTGAGCGCGGCACGATTACAAAGCCCTAGTGTGAGTGCGCCCTTAATATGGTGAAAATATGATGAGACTGAATATTGTCACCTTTGACATGTTTCAGGATCGCTTGAATTTAAACACTAACACTATCACTGGTGAAATCCACCCAAAACATACATTACCCTCTTTCACTATCGCCGGGTGAAAATCACCTGAAAGTAAGCATGTAGGTAAAAGTGGACTTTGGGCAGGGAAACACCCACACCTTCATAGAGTCAAAAACAATAGTGAAGCTCCAGGGAGTCATGACACTCAGAAAAATGCAACATATTGAAAATCATGTAAATACATTTGCTCGGGTGAAATTCACCCGGCGATAGAGCTCTAGGGTTAAATGCTCCTTTGTCACAATTCACTGTCTGCTCCTCATTTCCTGATCTCTATTACAGAATACATGATGGTATACAGAAATCACCATCATAACAAGGAAACATAATTAGCTAAACATAATTAGCCTAAACTACAAAATACTAAACTATTTTATTTATGAAGACAAGAGCAATATTCTGAACATACTCTGACTTTCTCACTCAGCCACCATGTATTTACACTTTATTATTCATAGTTGAATTTTATTTTATTTTTTTCTATAGCACATTTACACAGACAGATTTCTTCTAAAGTGCTTCACACAGTATCAAAGCAGCTCCTGGCGCCCAGACACGAGGAGGAACAGGCAAACTCCACACAGAGGCCTGGGCCACGTGGAAGTCAGTCCGACAACCTTCCTGCTGTGAGGCCAAAGCACTCTGCCACCGTGCACGTGTACTAAAAGGCTGATTGAATACATTGAAAATTGGCTGGAAATAATTCAGATATAGCTTTAGTTTGTCCAGTAGTTTAATAAAGCCCTTTTATCACATTTCACATTATGTTTAAGTTACCACATCTTAAGAAGCTATATGTATAAATCTACTTGTATGCAGTGGTATTTTAAGTTTCTTGAGCTGTGCCCTTTGGGACTATAACTTAGAGTTTGGAGTGGTATATATAATTTGGAGTAGATCGTCTAAAGTTGCCCTTTATGTTGGCCTTTAACTCACACAACTTAAAATGAAATATTGATGAACCTAAATCAAAAAACAAATAACTGCATTATCTCTCCACATAAGCAGAGCAGCCACATAAACAAATTTCATTTGCAGAATTAGATGTAGTTGATCTGGGTGTGCTGTTTCCTATTATGAAGAGCCATTGTGTTAAAAAAAAAAAAAAAAAAAAGTGTAACAGTAGCCACTTTGAAAACGCTGCAGTGATTTACCTAATCAGTTTAGCTCATTAAAATATGAAGGATGTCGTGGCTGGTAAAGACTCCACTAAATCTGTTGCTAGGAGACGCCTTTGCTGCAATCACCAGCAATTAAGAGTGTAAAGACGAAGCTGCGCGTATCACCAGCTCAAATGTCACCAGTTTAGTTAGAATGTGGCTAGCTTGTGCTCATTAGCTTAGTTCACAAAAAGCATGATTTGAAAATGAAGTCATGTACTTTTACCGGACTAGTTAGAAATGGTTATTAGCTTGTTGTACAATCTAGATGTTTGGCTAAAGTGACTGTGCACTGGAGGAGTTATTGTGCTGTACCTGATTTTTGCTTCATTAACGATCAGCAAGAACAAATAGAAACAATACATTTTAAACTTTCTATCAGTCACTTTTTTATTTACCCATCACAATGTGTTTTAAGATTTTTCACAGCTGTTAGAAGTGAAACTTACTGGTATGCTAACAGCAATTAACCACAGTGCTAACGACAGCCACAGCAGCAACAACCAACATCCACCCACAACAACAAACTAACAACAACCCACAATAACCAACAACTACTACCCATAACAACAAACAACACCCACAACAACCAACATCCACAACAATAAACAACAACAACAAACAACAACCACAGCAACCAACAATAACTAACATCACCCCACAACAACTAACAACAGCAACCAACCACCCACAACAACAAACATCACCCCACAACAACCAACATCCACAACAATAACCAACAACAACAAACAACAACCACCACAACAGCCAACAGCAACCCACAACAACATCCACAACAACCAAAAACAACATCCACAACAGCCCACAACAACCCACAATAACCACAACAACCAACAACAACTAACATCACCCCACAACAACCAACAACAGCAACCAACAACAACACACAACAACATCCACAACGACCCACAACAACATCCACAACCACCAACAACAACAACAACAACAACCCACAACAACATCCACAACAACCAAAAACAACATCCACAACAGCCCACAACAACTCACAATAACCACAACAACCAACAACAACTAACATCACCCCACAACAACCAAAAACAACATCCACAACAGCCCACAACAACCCACAATAACCACAACAACCAACAACAGCAACCAACAACACACAACAACATCCACAACGACCCACAACAACATCCACAACAACCACCAACAACAACAACCAACAGCACACAAAAACATCCACAACACCAATCCACAACAACAACCAACAACAACAACAACCCACAACAACATCCACAACAACCAACAACAACCCACAACAACATCCACAACAACCAACAACAACCCACAACAACATCCACAACAATAACCAACAACAAACAACAACCACAACAGCCAACAGCAACCCACAACAACAAACCAACAACAACTAACATCCACAACAACATCAACAACAACAACAACCACAACAACCAACAACAACTACTTTTCAGGCTTCTTCTCGTGAGATTCAATGGTAGTATCACTGCTGTACGACTGCAGTGAGTTTAGTCACAGGAGCTCTAAAGGCATGAGGACATTTTGAAACAATTATTTGTCACACTGTCTCATCTTGTTGCAGAAGAGAGAGGTGCTGCTGACTCCACTGTGTGCAATTTTGTTAAATTTTTCACACACACAAAAAAAACTCCTTTCTTTATAAAAATAGGACATGGAGAAAATGTGTGATACCTTTTGCATTTGTGCAAGTAAAAACAGTAGAATTTTCATGTCCCATCTTAAAAACATCTTTTTTTACAGACAGACAGAGTTGGAGCACCCAAACATCAGAGCACATTTTATTAAGACAGTACACAGTCCCAAAGTGCTGCATGTGCAAAGTGTGCTCATTAAAAACAGTCACATATCCCAGTTTTGATTCAGATCTCAGTCAAGTGCTAATTGTTAGCTGTCGGACACCCATGAATTTTTCACCTTTTCCATTTAATTCATTTCCATTTTGCACTTTAAAATGTGTTAATTGTGTGTTGTCTCTGTAACTCAGGAATTGCTCAATTTTAATCTTTGTTTTTTCACACATTCAGTTAATTGAGAAAAGCACAAATGGTTTTGTTGAAAAGTTTACCTTAGGATATCTGCAGTCAGCTCTGCATGAGTCTGTGAGTCTGCGCTGTACATGAGTCTGTGAGTCTGCGCTGTACATGAGTCTGTGAGTCTGCGCATACATCTGTACATGAGTCTGTGAGTCTGCACATACATCTATACATGAGTCTGTGAGTCTGTACATACAGCTGTACATGAGTCTGTGAGTCTGTACATACAGCTGTACATGAGTCTGTGAGTCTGTACATACATCTGTACATGAGTCTGTGAGTCTGCATATACATCTGTACATACAGCTGTACATGAGCCTGTGAGTCTGCACATACATCTGTACATGAGTCTGTGAGTCTGCATATACATCTGTACATACATCTGTACATGAGTCTGTGAGTCTGCACATACATCTGTACATGAGTCTGTGAGTCTGTACATACATCTGTACATGAGTCTGTGAGTCTGTACATACATCTGTACATGAGTCTGTGCAGCACGACAGGGCTATTGGGCCCGTCTGCATTTTAACTGCTCCACATGTCGTTATAAGTCACATTCAGTCTGTGCAGACAATTCTTTCTGTTCTACCTCCACATGTGAGCAGTGTACATTTGGTCTGCAATAGGCTATAAGAAGTTTATTTTGAACTGAACATGTATTAAACTTGCATACCAGAATGTTCACTTGTCCATAGAGCTTATCCATAGATAAACTCTATGGACATAGAGTCCATAGAGTTTATAGACAGTTGACACTGTCTAGAAACATCTCTATCATCAGACAGGTCAGCAGATATGTCTTCTTCAGCTCAATGCCAGATATAAAGAAGTCAGGCTGAATAGTTTATGCATAAAGATACATATATAACTACATATACGAGCTGCAGTGAGACTTTTGACACCAGGATATAATCTCTATAATAGAATTAGTACAGTGAAAACCCAAGGGTGTGTTTTGATGCTGAAATATGTAAGAATATAAGAAAACCTCATTATTTGCATAAACCCGCCGGGGGAGAGTTAGCAGCTAACCACATGTAAATCTGATCTTCGGAGTGAAAAAAACATTAGCTTCAGAACTCTGCAGTGCTGTTGATGTTCCAGTTGAAATACACTAGATCTTTCATTTCAGTACGAGATGGCCTTAGCTTTGGAGGGAGGGTTTATTATTGGCAGACGCATCCGACCGGCCCCGGTGGACAGAGCTAGGCTTACACAAGTAAAAACAACACTTTATCTGTGCAGAGGACTCATATTAGGCCAGTGTAATCTGATGAAGTGTAGATGTCTGTTCAAAGAGGTTTTTATATTGAAGAATATGTTTAAAGGAAAGGGTATTATGCACAGCAGAGTGGCTAAAAGGAACATAAATCAGATACCAATCAATACCGAAAATATTATTTAAACGCAACACTCATTTGAACCATTATAGGCACCAGTGGCAGCTCTTGCATTACATGAAGTCATTTAATCAGATTTTGATCAATTTGGTTCCCCCACCTTTTTACCTGGATGTTTAAACATCTCGACAACTCCAACCTTTTATTTTTCACCAGAATCATTTTGAGACAAGCATCTGCACTTTCACTTGAGGAAAACTTTGGTAGGCCAGGCTAGTTTTGTCTTCTGCAAGCATGACTACATAATCCACAGATCATATTGCGTGTCTCTTATACCATACAATCAGGACCCTATAGCTTTTGTTTCCGTCTTATTACCCCCAAAGTGGATCCCTGATGGTGGTCCGTGGGGTCTGCATCCTCCTCAATAAATTGGTTGGCCAGGGATCGCACCAAAACCCAGCCAACTTTGATGTTTCTCCTAAAGAACAAACCACAAAGAGAGGAGGGAGAAAGTGTCATCCCAGTGGAAAAATATTATGCTAATCCATAAAATGTTAATTAAGCCCAACGGGTTAATTTCTTCTGCTTTATCGACTCCATTCTTTAATCTGTCGTGCGGTTTCAAATGCTGGAAAACTGAGCGAAGCACGGTTCTTTTTCTTGTAGCTGAAAGTTGGCCAAATCCGTCTTCTTTGAAAACTAATTGCCCCAATCCACCGTCAAGGAGCTCTTTCTCTCTCTCGTCAAGCCACAAAGTACATAATCTACTTTATTTTGAGTAAATCTATCACAAGGCAAAGTCGCACGCTGAAGGCTTTGTTTAGACGGATTAAGGAAGCAATTCAATCCAAAAGAATTAGTCTTGTCAGTATCAGGAGAACATGAAAGTTAGCAGCTAAAGTTGTGTACATTGAGGTGCATCAAGTATTGTTGAGGCGGATTTGAGGACATCAGGAAGTTTTCGTTTAATTGTAGTAGTTTTGTTGTGGTTTATGTACTGTACATGTTTTAGATTTGGAAGTGTCTAAATGTACTGTATTTAAAGTCTGTATTTAAATGTATTTAAACTGGAGGAAACTAAACCTGCAAACTACAGCATAGACCTAAGCTCTATTCATGAAGGATAATATTTACCTGGAACATGACACCATCAGATTTCAGATGAACGAGGCATAGTCTTTTTATCCAGTTACAGTGATAAAGTCTCTCCAACCAAACTTTGCAGCGCTCTGTCTTTACTTTTCATTTTTTTCCCTCCCTCCGTTACCATGACAACGGGGTTGGACTTCCAGGTAATGGATTTCGTAATAGTTATAAAGTTGTACCTTTTCGATTGTATAAAAAAAAGTCAAGCCTATCAAACAATCAAACGTTTTACTAATGAGACTTTCTGTTTTGTTTTCTCTCTTCCATGTGGCTCTTTCCTGCTGGACCTCATTCTGAATCTTCAATTAAAGGTGAGTAAACATTTTCTTTTGACACCAACGGCACATTTAGCGAAACACTTCTCGATTTCTGATGCTGATCCTGTTTGGTTTAAATTTGAAGACTGTTGTGTAGATGATTGGTTCTTTTCTGTTGTAGATGGGCTTTTGCTTGTGTAATGAACATTGTGAATCATCATTACAATATAGATGGAAAAACAAAAACAAAAAAAAAACATTTGATTAGATGTTTAGTTTAGTTTATTTAACAGGGACATTGCGCAAAAACTTTAAAGATGCTTTACACCAGATTATTGCCATAGCTAGTTTCCATGTGCAGTCAAGGAGCAGGTGAGAGCTACACACACACACACACACACACACATACAATAACATTTGACACCAGACACAACTCATAATGCTGACACTGCTGGTTTTCCAATAGTTCATAACA
This sequence comes from Mugilogobius chulae, assembly GCA_038363315.1. NCBI lineage: Eukaryota > Metazoa > Chordata > Actinopteri > Gobiiformes > Gobiidae > Mugilogobius > Mugilogobius chulae. The sequence goes on along the minus strand of CM076397.1, from coordinate 12,958,542 downwards.
TTGCATGAATCAGAGGAAAGTTTCAGAGAGAGTTTGTTCTATTCTTTTAAAGACTTTGAAAGAAAAAGCTGTTTGTGTGAAGGCCACGTTATGTTTTGGTAAATCTGCAGTCGTGACTTGTGGACTTGGAGGTCCTGGCAGTGTTTCCTCAGGTTTTCAGGAAGGAGGCGCTTTGTTATTTAAATTGTTTAAAGATTAATCGAACATTTATAATGTTATGTTGTGTAAGTATTGGACAATGAAGGCATCTAAGTGGCTTTTTATCCAAGACTACCCCTAATCATTCCGACCTATTTTCCTCACACGTCTGTTTAAAATCAGTAAAAAGTCAAACAAAAACAGTTTCTGATTATTTGGAGCCAATAGCCGGAGTCTTTGTGAAGCTGTATCCCTGTAGTTTTACTTTTTGATGACAAACAGGCTCTGATCAGAAGTGAGAACTTTCTCCAAACAAAACCAAAAAAAAAAACAGTCTAATTTCCACCTACTAATTTCTGCCCTATTGAGCGCACCTGAATATAGGCTGCACCCACTAGATTTAAGTAAGAAAAATGATAAAGTACATGTATAGGCCGCAGTTGTTTATAGGAAGTCTATGAGAATCTATTATTTTGCTGCATGCCTTATAAGCCGCATAGTTCAAAGCTCAGGAAAAAAGTAGCGGCTTATAATACAGAAATTACGGTAAATTGTTTTGGTAAATATCAGGATTGGTGTTGACAGCTTTTGACACTAGATTTGGTAGATTTGGGGTTTTGAGCATTCCTCTGCAAAAGCTGGAGGTAATTGAGGTCAAAATTAATTTTAGAGAACCAAAATTACTCAAACATTTTAGGCAGAGCCAATACAGAAGTCTGATTCATCCCAGAGGTTCAATTGACTCTAAATAAAAGCGACACAAAGTGATGTTTATCTTTAACATTTCTAAGTGCTTCACAGTTTGTTTTTATCAGATATTGAACAAAAAGGAATTTTTCAAGAAAAAGTGGGACGGACCTTCGGAGGGACGCCAGTTTGATTATATAGAGATTTCTTTTTGTTGTTGTTGGTTGTTTCCCATACTTGTGACCAACAAAGTGCCATATGTAGGATGAAAAAAAGCATTGCTTCTGGATGCACTTTTACACCGTCATGGGTCAATTTGTTTAGAATGTGCTAAAAACAAACTTTATTTTACAGTATTACACATTTTTTAAAGTGTTTTTTTTTTTTTTTTTACAACTGCAATTGGAACTAATAAAATGTAATTCTCTACTGTTCTTCTGAGAAACAAAAATATATTAACAATTATAGGGCAGCTTTACTTAAAAATGCAAGTATAAGTTTTGTCAATTCAACTCATGAGTGAGTTTTCCATTACCCTCTTTCTATTTTGTTTCTTCTCTTCCTCTATTTCACTTTATTCTTTCTTGCTCTGCCCTCTTTTCTCTTTCTCCTCTCTTCCTTTCCTGTGCTTATCTTTCCTAAAGTCTTAAGCAAAAGCATTTTTTTTTGCTCTGCCAGTTATAACAGTTTTTAAACAGACACCCAACATTCTAAACATCACAGCATTTGCACAACCACAATTAAGTCATAACCCTTCCCTTAGCCTGTGACGAATCGTCTGCAAAATCAAAGCCAAACCCACAAATGCTTCGGTGTGATTGCATTCCCGTCAAACCCAAGACTGATTATTGCTTCGATCGCGGCGTCTCTCTCTGCCTCCTCTGCTCTTGATAAGCCAAGTGTAACAAATTCTTTCTGCTATATCTTCCCCATTATCCTCATTTGCAGGTGTGCCGGTGCCGTAAGCTATGAAATAAGCTGCGCCCGAGACCTTCCATCGACGTCCTGGAGCCAATCGGGCTTACTTATTGAACAACACAGAATCGAATGGTGTCCAAAGTAGTTGAAAAAGCGTTGCGTTTTACCTGGCAGCCGGCCCTATTGGTTCTGTTCTGGTTCACTGTGCTAGAAAATGGGACAGGGACCTCAAATACAAAGGAATAACATTGGATTGTGAATTGGCGGGCCATCAGACTGACCACCTCTGCAAACTGAATATACCGGCGGACAAGTTCTGCATGGGTGGGTAACACAAAGCCAAACGCAGAGAGGTAAACACGAAATCCAAACCGAAATGCTATGTCAAGATTGTTCCCGTAATAGCGCTGGGCAAGGAAAATAAAGCAGCTTTATATAGGCCGGGGTATTGGATGCTTGGAATGCTGACCGTACAATATGAGCCAAAAGGCAGCAGTGCAAGCATTTATGTTACTACTATAAACTCAGGCCAGATGGAGGGAATATAGAGGAAATATGTTCAGATATATGGGTATATTTAAACACTAAAAAACAGGCTTCAGATGTGTGTGTTAAGAAAGGAGCTCAAAGAAAGATTTACAACAGGAAAAACTTAAACACACTTTTAAAAGGCATGAGTAAGCCCAACAACATTCTTAATTCATTCATTTGTCCATCAATTCATGAAAATAATCTAGCATGCTCTGGAACAGGATTAAAAAAGAAAAATACAAAAAACCTGGTACTCACAGTCAAATCAGTCGTTCAAGGATGGACAAGAATCACTATGTACTCTACTGAACCTTCAAATAAAAGTTTTTCTAAGTTGCTAAAGCACATATTTTAGTGAAAATAGCTTTAGCTTTGGAAGACGAATTTTCCAAACCCCACATTTTCCATTTTTTTTGTTTTTTTTTGTTTCAAGGGTAGGCTAAATTATAGAGATTTGGGTAGCACTTTAAAAGACCTCACGGTACTACCAGTTAAGTACGTGTCAGTTACTAGTAACTAACAGTGACACTTACTAGTACTACTTGGTACTTACTCTGGTACTTACACTGGTACCTAGAGTGGTATTTTGAGTGGTACTTGTACCAGCAGTTACTGGTACATACCACTGGTACTTACTGTGTACTAAACTGGTACTTACACTGTACTCAGTGGTATTTGAGCGGTACTTGTACAAGCAGTTACTGGTACATACCACTGGTAGTTACTGGTACTTACTTGGTACTTACACTGTACTACAGTGGTACTTGTACCAGCATTTTAAAGTCTTTTAACACCGGGCTCACACTGCCTCCAGTCCGGCGTACGGAGGCTCACCGATTCTTGAATAGTAATGAGAAGCTCTCCGACACGGTTGTCCAGATCTTTGTGTTGGAAGAAACTTTTTTTCCCGACTGCCAGAGCGCTCCAGAGCCCTCATTGGTGAAGTTGTGAAAGTAAGACACAACAAACAAAAAACAAGCAAGTGCAGATGAAGTGCATCTGGTGGTTATCAAAATGAAATTATTCAACACAGTCTCACTAGAGTAGGCGTACTTTTACCACGACACAAAAACAGCATTTTTTGAGCACGAGTTCACAGCTGTTTTTAGTACTTATGTTACGCCGTGCATTTAGCACGATATGAAAAAGAGTAAAAATGACACGTGATTTCACACGAGTTTTGATTGAAGCCACGTGGGGAGTTTTCTTCAGGTGAAACGGGGAAGTTTAGGCATCAAGTTACTAAAATGGTAAGATCAGGTCTGGGGCTTGGGGCAGGTTAAGATTAGAATCAGGATTTTAGTAATATTATAAATAAGAACACGTCTTAACAACCACCATTGAAATGAATGGCGACTGTGATGCGTATTATAATTACACAAAACAGCTGTGAACTCGTGATAATCATACCTCATTTACATGTTGTGTAATGTCGTGGTAAATGTTTTCTTGTGAGATTGGGCTCAATCATTAAGTAACTACTACTAAAACTAATACGGCAAAATTCTCGACATTATGCACAGCTATAACCTTCTCATTACGCTTTTATTTCCTCAACGCCTGACTAAAATTGGTAAAAATTCAAACTAAAACTGTTCCTGATCCTTTGGAGCTCAGGCAAATGTCTGGGTCTTTATAAAACTGTATCACTGTAGTTTTTGCTTCTGATGTCCAACAGGCTCATCAGAAGTGCACTTTCTCCAAGCAAAAGAAAAACTAACTTTGGTGTTGTATAGCTGGTGTTGCAGCTGAGACAGAAATGACTCTAGATTTGGCATATTTTAGGTTTTGACAATTCTCTGTAAAAGCTGAAGGTAACTGAGGTAAAAATGAGTTTTAGGGACCCAAAATTACTCAAAATAAATTTAGGCGGAGCCAATGCAAAAGTCATTAACATTTTGAATTTTTGGGGACATTTTTATTTGGAGGTTTACAGTAGAAATCTGAGTCCGGATCATCCCAGAGGCTGAATTTGCTCTAAATAAAAGTGATAGAATGGATTTTAATTTTTTTTATTTAACCTTTCCAGGATTTTCATAGTATGCATTTTTAAGACACTGAAAAAATATAATTTTTGAAGAAAAAGTGGGACCGGAATGTAAAGGGGTTTTAACACAGATCATGTAAATAAACTGTGCCTATCTATTGTGCGGCAAAAAAATCAAACAGAAAATGAAACAAGCCCAAAACTCAGGCGTACATATGCATGATATTCTGGAGGCAATGTGAATGGCCAGCTGACCCGGACTGATCCAGATCAAGATTTGGATCTGAACTGGAGGCAGTGTGAGCCTGGTGTAAAGTACACCGCATAGACATAATAAGTAGATACAGCAGCACTGGACCTATAACCACCAGCATTAGCCATCAACATTTACAGGAGATTAAAGACTCAATAGAAGTCTTTATGTGTAAAAACATTTGAGTGTTTTATTTGAAATGATAAGGAGCTCTGAACAGCTGCATCTGAGCTAAAGGCTAAGTGCAACTGGTTTGAGGTGGAACATCATCCGCCTGATCCATGAGGATAAATACATTGTATGTCTTCTTGTAGAATAAACAACAACTTCATGAAAAAAAGCATAAAGTAGAGTGAAGAGAGAAAAAGTCAGCTCAGTGAGAGCAGCAGCACACAAGTTGTATGTTTTAAGTCAAACAAAGCATCTAAATCCTTCAGTACTCCACATTCACCCTTCTCTTTTCAAACTTGCTTGCAAAGTATGCTGGGTAATTCTTTCATTCTTAATAAATCCCCATGTTAGTCATTGAAACCACATCGACAAGTCACACCCACAAAACATTACTTGTGACAACTTGACGATAAATTCTTCCACATAAATGCATCAATTATTAATCACACAACAGTCTGGTGCTTTGTTCTGCTCGCTGGCCTTGCGTACACGTGTCCAAATTCTCTTCCCCTCATTTAGGCGGCGATTATGACGATTAGTTGTGCACGATAAAGCCCCGAGGTAGGACGTGGGGCCACTGCGAATCAGAACATTTGTTTAGGGTCATTAGACAGGAGGCAAAGGGAGGCGCAGCAGTTGTTTGCAGAAGCACTGGGCAGCAATGGGGATATTTCAATGTTAAAGAGTCGGCTGTGAAGTCAGTCTTGCAAAAAAGCATTAGAGGTGCATTTCATTCAGTGAGTGGTTTCTTTGGGACATTATTAGTAAAATGATGGGCTCTGTTCTGTGGAGGGTGGACAAATCTGTGCCACAAATTAGTAATAGCTGTGTCCAAAGTGTGGGAGGGATCTGGGCAAGTTCTATTTTGTAAGACATGCTTCACTTTCAAGGACCACACCAGAGCAATGAAGATATTTATTGATGATGAATGGATAGATGGCTGGATCGAGAGACTCTGGGTGGGGGATGGTGAACCAAAGACACATTTGCACTTTAAGTTTAATTTAATGTTAATTGAAGAGTGGCAGAGGTTTACTGGGGAGAAAGTTGGTGGTCATGCAGGAGATTCTCAGTTAATCATCAACTCCAATGTATTTATAGTAAGCAATGCTTCTAAGGTAAATACTATTTGACAAAGCACACAGACGTTTGTGTCTTACTCTTACATTATCTCACCTTTAGTATTTAAAAGGCTTTTGCCAGGCTGTGTTTAAATCATGAGCCAAGAACAACCATTAGATTGACATTGCTTCCTAATACACCGAAAAACTGTCACAGTACAATGGTTATTCTGTTGACTCTTGTTGTTGGCGTGTTACTTGTAGTCGCAGCTGCCCTGAGTCGGACAAACAGAAGTGAGCCTGTCAGTTTGACTGATTCATACTTGTGTCTCACCTGAGAACACACTAAAGCTCAGCTTAAACCTGACGCATCGGCGAAGTTGTGTCATTTTCGCAGACACGCCCCCTCAAGCATGTTGAGATTGAGAAGTGTGTATGTTTTTCTTGAGAGAGTTGTTTTTATAATGTAATATTGTCTAAATTGTTTTATATATTTTTTTTTTTATTGTTGGTGTTGGCTGCTACCTTGGCCAGGTTTCCCTTGCAAAAGAGAGTCTGAATCTCAATGGGACTTCCTGGTTAAATAAAGGTGAATAAAAAAAATTAAAAAAGCACCGTCCGTGTGAAAATTATTTTCCGCGTTGCCGTCAGGCAAAAATGTGGGACTACGCGAACGGCCCATACTCTCTCTCTTCTGCCCTCTGCACGCTGCTGCTTGAAACACACAGAAACTAAAACTGCTGTCAGCATTTGCTCTGCTCTAGTCCATGTGTCTCTCTTCCGTGCGGATTTCAAGCGCAGGAGGCATAAACCAAGCTTACTGGTTGTATCTGGTGCTCTAGAAGTCTCCCATCCAAGTACTGATCAGGCCAAGTCCTGCTTAGCTTCTGACAAACATAGGTTTTGTTCACGTGACACCACAGCATTGATGAATTTTAGATGTATTAATGCTAAATGCTAGGCAACATTGTAAGCAAAGCATTAACATCACAATGGAGCCTGACATAGTGCATCTTTAACTTCTTCTCTCACTGATTTTGAATAATGTCATGAGAAAAATCTGTCTTGCATAGTGTATTTCATAATAATTGTAGTAGACTGAAAGTAAAATGAGTTTGATGTTCCTGGCTTCTCCCACTTCTCCTTTCCAAATGATTCAAAATCACCAAGTGTGTTTTTTGTTTGTTTTTCATTGCGAGAGAAAGAAAAATCATCTCATTTCACCTCATCTGATTGTGAAACCTGAAACCATTCTTGCCTAATCTCCTTTGAACAATTTCCCTGGACCATGATTTTCCAAAACGGCATCTCTCCTGATTGTGAACAAAATGAATGTCAAGGATTCCACTAATTCCCGCTCCATCAAAGACGAGCTTTTTATTCTTGAGAGTATTTGCATTTTGACAGCTCATTAAATCAGTGGGAATCGCTACATCAACGCCCAATTACATTACAGAGAATTACCGTTAAACTGCAGTGAAACGCATTAGGCCCAAAATAGAATGGGAGGCAAGGGAAGTGTCTTAGATATTTGCAGCAAACTAATGACCCATGCTGCCTCCAATGAGCGAGCCCATTTAGAGTCTGTGAAATATCGTGGACCGAGTCGTGGTTCCCTGCAGCAATTCAGCCTGGAATATAGCGTGATGGATGGCAGCATTTCATTGGCGATCTATCATGTCATGTCAATACATCCAGCACGAGAAAATATGTTTATGTTAAGATGAGAACCGCAGGTGAGATCAGTCTCACATATTAAAGAGTGTTTGGAGGGTCTGTCTGTTTGGCGTGTTTATACTTAGCTAAAGTAGCTTATATGTATTTTTGGGGATGTATGTATATTACCTTTTTCTTATTAAAAAAAAATAAAAAAAAGTTTTTTGAATGTCCTAATTTATGATGTAGCCATGACATCAAATTATTTTATTCCTTTCTCATGTAACTGTTTTATTGTGCTTTAAAATTATTCTGCTCGCACTGGGCTTGATCGTTACGTCGCCTTTCTGACCCGGTGACGCTGCAAGATGGCTGCACTGACCCGAAACTTTTTTGTCATATCGCTAATCGCAAATGCAATTAATCGCTCAGCCCTAATTGAAATAGTTAAAAATGTACTCAAACGGGTAGGTTTTTGGCAAAGTTTTTGTAGTTGTAACACAAACAGACAGCACTTTTGCCCTCCATCTTGGCAAAATGGGCGTTCCCTGGAAGAGCGTAATGGGCAAAGGATCAATATTTAAGCCACACTTACTGTACATAAGCCCCAGGGTTCAAATATAGCGGACTATAATCTGTAGATTAAGATACATTTGATTCGTATCCTTGTGACCAGTAGTATATAATAAATAACAATTTAATTTTAACTTTGAGTAGACGCTGGGTGAGGACTATATCCTCCAAATCAGGACCAATGATCTACAAAGACATTCTGTAAAAAGTCTTCACTACTTTCTGACTTCCTCCAAGAAGTTGACATTTTACACATTTTGCTTTACCTTCCATCCACACTAACCATGTAACACAGCAGCATCTTTAAAAGCACAACCAATCTCAACTTCTAAAAAGAGCACATTTCAAACAGGTGGAGGGAAACTGGAGGCGGCAATCGTCCGTCACCCAGGGCTGTTTTCAAATGCACACATGAGGAAAGCTATACACCTTCTGGATTGATCGCCTGATGGTTTAATGGATTTCCAAATAGAAATGGAGTGACAGCTGGAATATGGGGAGTTTCTTTCTCTCCGCCGGCCTCATGCACTTACCCCAGGGGCCACTCACGTCTGATCAAATGGGGCCAGTACGTGCTAAATGACTTCTGAGGGCTTCAAAAGAACAAGATCTCAAACATCCCCTGTAGGCAAAGAACAAGCTTTTGACAAGTGTTTTATGTTGGTGTTTGATGACCCAAGAGGTGGAAGTGTGGATTTTCTCTACTACGCAGATTGTATACGTCTAGTTAGCTGCGCAGACCAAACAAACAAAAAGTTAGCTAGTTAGCTAAGCAAACAAACAAACAAACAAACAAACAAAAAAAACAACAACGTATGGACCGTATGAATGGACATCTGGTTATTGATGCTTGAAATAGTTTTCTTTGTTTTATTGATTGTTTTCACACTCACCTGAATGTAATGTGTGTAAGTTGTAAAACATATTTCATTCACATATGTTATTTAAGCAGCATAACTTTAGTTTGGGCTCGATGAGAAACTCGTAGTTAGCTAGTGTTGCTCCTCCAACTTGTGAAAGGCGGCCGTGGCTCTTTCTGTTTGAGGCTGCACATGCTCACCTGAATGTAACTGTTAAGGGTCTTAGGGTTGACTTTCATTCACTAATGTTGAATTCGTAGCAGAACTTAATTGATAAACTCTTCTAGTTAGCTGACAACAGCCTTAGTTTGAGTTGTTTCTCCAGCTTGGTCATTGAGCGGCAGCTGCACATTGCCCGTGTTTAACAAATAACCCTCTATACTGTTTTGGTGACAGTTCAGTAAAATGGTTTTCAGGGAGTACGTGGAACCAGACAGTAGAAATGTTGACGGCAACACAGTGGCGCAGAGTTCTTTCTATGTTTTCTCCGTGTCTGTGTAGGTTTTCTCTGCACTCTGGTTTCTCCCACCACTAAAAACATGTTCAGTAGAGCCTCCCTCCCCAAGACTACAGTTGTTTATTATCAGCAAAGAAGCTGGTACAAGCATTTGTGCCATTGTGCCTAATGTACATTGTCCTATTAAACTTTATCTTTTAGACTATTCTTTTCTCTACCATAAGCCGTCTTCATAAAGAATGAAGACAGTTTGGTAGTCTACATCCATGATGCACTGGAAGAGTTGCAAAACTTTGTGCACACTCATTACCTTCAATACTTGGCTCCAAAAACAAAAATCTTGTCATTTCTAGTTCAGTTGATTTAAGATAAAATTAACTGCAGTTCCAGGGTCGCCTTTATTATTGATGTAAACGCAGTTGTCAGAAAATGACATCAGATATAAACATTATCACCTTGAAAACGATAAAGAACATAGACTTATTCTTTAAAAGTCTGCCTTCCTCCTGACTGTTCCCTGACTCAGAGCTCTGATTTCTCCAGGCTAGTCCACATGATAATGAATTACTTACTTGTGAATTAAATTAAGCAAATGGGGCACATGGAGAATGTGACCAGCGCTGCATTTTTCCATATGAAGCTGTAAGTGTGGATTTTCCAGTCAGCTGAACGCATGTACAGCTCGTCATTTACAGAACTTATGAGGACCAAGCCGCAGCTTTTAATTAACTTGTCAAATGGTTGGAGTGAAGCATTCTTTTAGCTGCTAGATTTCTCAGCGTTCCCACTCAAAAAAATGATCAGTTATGTGAGAAATAACTCCAATCAAACATTAGGTTGAGTTCATGCCAAGAATGAAAAGAGCTTTTGCATAAGAGTGTACAAGTAATGTGGAAGAAAAAGGACCAAAAGTGTTCAATAAAATGATCAAATGCAAAATCTAATGGTACATTATTATTTGAACTTAATCGAAGAGTGAAATGTAGTGATCCTGAAACTTTTCCTTTCACATTATTTCTAGGCTTTTTAAACACGTTTATGTTTGCTCAGAGTTACGCTCTAAACCCTGTTTGTGTCCTACTTCCATTGATAATGCTTCAGTGCTGAAGCTTATCCAGGCTTAGTTACTTTCCCAATCTCTGCTGTGAAGAATGTCTTATGTTCTATTCACACATAATATTTACCTATAGGGACCTCAGAAGTTGTAATATTACGGACATTATCTGAGTTTCTCTTGTGCAAAAATGTCTGTAAAGTTTCCTCCCAAATTTTTGCCAAACTCAGACGTTCTCATGTAATTCTAATGTTGTGTGAATGCATATGTCTGTGTGTTCAATCCGTGAATGGTTTATAAATGAGTTAATAATGACTGTGCATCAGATTTGAACTAAATTATTATTATCATACAAATCATTCTCAAAGGCAATTGTTGTTTTTCTACGATTAAAAACTAAAGGCCAGAGCCCGGAGGATGAGGCTGTATCTGCGGCGGAGGAGGCGGCTGGTTCTGTCCACTGCGGCTGCGGTTCTCAGCCTCGTGAACTTCTTTAAATATAATCTTTAAACTATTAATCAAACTACGATTAATAAATCTGTGACCTGGACGTACAACAACCCCAACATGAAATCGAGAGATGGTTATTTGGGGGAAAAGTTTGGACAGAACAGGACAGATCGCTGGATGTTTGGACTTTGTGACTGTCAAAAGATTAAAAGAGAGAGAGTACGACTGTTTAAACAAGCCGAAAACAAAACAAAAGCCTATTCCATGAATGAAGTAAAAGGTTGTTGTCATAAATCATCTGTCACTGTTTTCGGAAAGTCTGTAAAAACAAGAAAATCACTGACATCGAATACTGTATGTCTGTGTGAAAGCCTGTAAAAAAACTCAGACGTCCTGGGGTAATTAAAGTCTACAGACGTACCGAGTTAAATATTATGCATGCGAATAGGACAATAATCTCAGATGGTACAGGCCCAAAGTTTTTTAGAGAAAATACTCCCAACACTGACTACGTGTCACTCAAAAATCTGTGGGATTTTGGCAGCTTTCTACTACAGGAGCCACCTGAAACGCAAAGGAACTATAAATCCTGTCAGTGTCTGCTCTGCTTCACTGACTGCTTCTTCTTTTACGTGTGAGATTCGAGCCCGATCTCACAAGAAAGCGTACATTTACCACGACATTACACAATATGTAAATGAGGTATGATTAGCACGAGTTCACAGCTGTTTTGTGTAATTATAGTACGCATCACAGTCCCCATTCATTTTAATGGTGGTTGTTAAGACGTGTTCTTATTAATGAATATTAATGAAATCCTGATTCTAATCTTAACCTGCCCAAGCCCCAGACCAAATCCTACCCATTTTAGTAACTTTATGCCTAAACTTACACGTTTCACTTGAAGAAAACGTCCCCACATGGCTTCAATTAAAACTCCAGCCTGTTCTCATGGATAAGCGTGTGAATACCATAGTAAACAGCGTGTCATATGAACGCAACTTCTATTTTATGCGTGTGTATTTGACGTGTTTCTGTCCTAGTTCATTTCAATGGTGAATGTTAAGAGGTGTTATTATTCATGAAAACTAACACAATCCTAATCCTAACCTTAACCAACTCCAAGCCAAAGAGCTAAACTTACCCATTTTTGTAACTTCAGACTTAAATTTTGCCGTTAATCCCTTGAAAAACCTCGTGTTTGTCGTCAACCACTAGGTGTGTCCAGACGACGCTGGAAAAAACGAGCTTGTAATTGCACGCCAAAACAGGCAGAGGGCGTCGTCATGACACGCAATCTGTCATGGGGTGCTATTTTATGCAATCCATGAGAACACGTTGTAAACTCGTGTTTTTTTAACGCTGTGAAATCTCGTGTCATTTTTACTCTTTTTCATATCGTGCTAAATGCATGGCGTAACATAAGTACTAAAAATAGCTGTTAACTCGTAGTCCAAATGCGCTGTTTTTGTGTCGTGGTAAAAGTACGCCCTCTGGTGAGACTGTGTTGGAGATTCATATGTGGGAAAACAAAGATTCATTTGACATTTTTCAGAGCGTAATCACAATACACTTTTTATACATCTCATACCCAATGACACAATAACTAAAGCTCGATAAACATTAGAAGTCCCAACCACCCGCTGCACCAGCAGTCCCTTGTGTGAAAGGGCTAAATTCTACCGAGAATTCCACTTCATACATTTGCACACAATTAAGAACTCCTAAACACGCTCCAGCCAAAGTGTTGATAATAGCAGCGCTGTTCAGACGTTTAATGATGTTGGTATTTATTAATGAGAATCCAACAGTGATGCAGTAATGAGGAACATAATGTGAGATCATTAAGGAGTGTTTTTGGGATTACACTCAACACCACAACGAAAACAGAACCTACAACAAAGCTTAGTAGTAACGGAACTATTGCAATCATAAATACAGAGAAATGATTCACAATTAGTCTTATGGCCTTGGGTGAGATACTTGTTCCATCTTGAAAGTAAAATGACAAGACATTGGATCGTCTCAGTGTTATCTGTGTGGAGCAGATCTATTTTAGAAGCTTTTATTTTGACGTCAGAACAAATGACTACATTTAAAAGCTTAAGAAGTTAATGGGAGGAAAGTAAAGCAATCAATTACTGGGTCTACATGAGAGCTTTAACTACTTAGGGCCTGATTTATCAAGCCAGGTGCTAAATTTCAGGTGCAAAAATAAAAATAAACCATGTGTTGTTTATGAGCATTTTACACAAACTTAAATTCTGCATCTTTAGAGTGTGTGTGAGAGAAAAATGTCATCTATGACAAGGTTTTGCTCCCCCTAACCTGTTTTGCACATGAGCTAATGCTTGATAAATCTGGCCCTAAATGTATTTGAATTATCAAAATTAATTCCCTTTAACAAGACCATGTAAACATTTAATCCTCATGAAAACATTTATTCGGGTTTAAACTTAATTCTAAAGTAAGTGGATGTTTTTTTGCTTGTTTTGTTTTGTTTTGTTCCACATTTAAAGCCAATTACTTTATTTATCATGTATCTGATATCCACTTATAAATAATTTGCTCGTACTGCGCATGCTCGGTGCGTCGCCTTTCTGACTCAGTGACGCACTGCAAGATGGAAGTTTAGTCCCAAAACCTTTTGTTTTATGTAGAAATGCACTAGAAAGTAACAAATAGTGAAAAGAGTAGATGGCAGAAAACACAAAACACTAACCTTTTCAAAAAGGCAGCGGCAAGTTTGGAACATTGAGTGAACGTGAACAGAAACACTGCGTTGACCTGAAACAAGTGGAAACTGGATTAAACTTCTCCTCAGCTCACAGAACATTACGTGGAGCTGACGATGCAGCCCGATCTCACAAGAAAGTGTACATTTACCACGACATAACGCAACATGTAAATGAGGTATGATTACAGAGTTCACAGCTGTTTTGTGTAATTATAGTACGCTCACAGTCCCATTCATTTCAATGGTGGTTGTTAAGACGTGTTCTTATTTATGAATATTAATGAAATCCTGATTCTAATTTAACCTGCCCAAGCTCCAGACCTAAACTTGCCCATTTTAGTAACTTTATGCCTAAACTTACCCGTTTCACTTGAAGAAAATGTCAACCAAAACTCGTGTCATTTTTAACTTATTCTTTAGGCTATATGTACGGCCTAACATAAGTACGCAAAAAGGCCTGACATCATGCTAAAAATACGCTATTTTTGTGTCGTGCTATATGTACGCCTTCTAGTGAGACTGTGTTGGAGATGTGATTCTCCTGATGCTGCTTAAAGATGATCATCAGAACGACTCCTAAAAAAGTTAACATCATGTTTGCGTGCACAAGTAACAACAAACCCAGATGTATCCGCTGATTGTGTTTTTGCGTAATGACCTCCGTGTGCTCCCTGTCCAATTAGAACTCATTCTAATCCCAAACGCTAAGCAGAGTGAGGCCTAAATAAATATGCTTTTCAGTAGAATCCTTTATTCAGGATTATTATTTCCATGTAAACTATTTAAATTGGAACAATTCATATTTAAAAATGAAAGATCTTGTAAACATGGTAATTGTCAAACTTGAAATGTGCTGTACTTGACTTACTTAAATTGATTATGTGTTTCATCATGTCATGTTTTGAAAGAAAAATATGTTTAATGTGAGCAAACAATTTTGTTGAAATTATTTGTTAATTAATTAATTCTCTCTCACAAAAAAAAAAAAAAAAGAAAAACGTGATGTCCAAGTGAGTAAAGTTTGTTGTGTGTGTGTGTTGGAGCTAGAGGATAATGCGTGAGAGAAATGGGTCATCGTACTGTCCAGTAGACGTGCTTAAGCAGAGCGAGGCGGTGAAGGGGTGTCGGAGGGTTTGGGAAAGATCAGTCTGAGTGAACGGTGAAATCAGACAAAAGCAGCTGCACCGCCTTCATACCTACACAACCAAAAGCATGCTGGGAAATGAAGTGATGTGAGCACGTGTGGACTGACTGCAGTTTTGATCAGAAAGGTGACGCTGTGCAGTTCCTCCTCTCTCCTCGTGTCTCCAGTCCACTTTTTATCATCACAGAGACTTCAAACCTCCAGAAAAGGCTCAAGATGTTGTACAACACAGCAGTATTAATGTGACACTGATGAGCTCTCTCGCTCTCTCTCTTTCTCTCTCATACAATATACGCATTGAGATGAGATAAGTTTACTTAAATCTGGGAGCACAATGCCTACATTTATTGATTTATTTATTGATTAGGGGTGTAATGATTCATCTACATATTCGAAGTATCGATACACAGCCCTTACGATCCGCTGCATCGTCGGCGTTCTACTAGTTTTCCTCAATGCCAGCCACACATCGATGCGATTCAGTCGCTTCGAATCTAAGCCCAAAGAATCGATTTATTTAGATATATGGCGTAACGCTGCGAATATTACTCGGGCTTGAAAAGAACCAGGCGAGCTGCAAACACGCGCCCATAGCTGCAACGCCACACATATGTTTATATAAAACAGACCCACGCATTTGTGTAGGCTTTTAGCTCCGCTGCCAGTCTGTCACATTTGGGACATTAGTGGTATATGAGACGCGACGTCAACGTGCTTTGGGTCAAAACTCTGAGCCTGCAGATGTTTGTGGATTTAATATTGAATCTAATGATAAGTCACAAAGATACAATAAGTTCACAGACTCCCATCTCAACACACTTCTGCATCTGTGTGAAAATGATTCAATAAGATGGTGAAATGTGGGTCACTTATTTTATTATGCTACTAAAATTGTGTATAAGTGGGAAAAGTTGCAGTTTTTTATGTGCAATGAAAAATAATTGTGTTAAGCTGAAAATCTTTATTACCCTTATCCTTACCCTATCATTTTATTATTGTTATTGAGTTCTTGATTTAATGCAAAATTCATGTCGTAAGTTATCAAACTGAATCGAAATATCGTTTTAAAACTGCTGTATTGTTCCGAATCGTATCGTTCCCCCAAAACCCCAAAATCGTTTTGTAATCGTATCTCTTGGCTTCATGTCGAAATGTATCGTATCGTTCTAAAACGTATCGTTACAACCCTATTATTGATTCATTTCCTTATTTATTGATATTTTTTCATACATTTTATCTGTAAAATTACAACAATATGCTACATTCGATGAGTTTTGGCTCGATGTACTAATGAGATGTCAGAAAAAGTAAAGTTTTAATGTTGTAAAATGGCTAAATTGGGATGAAATTTCTAACATATTCATCAAAGCCTTTGACACAATAGTCCTAAATGCAGGTTTGTATAATTAGACACTCAATCTGTCAGAGGCACTTTGAGCAAACTCATTTTACTCAAATCTCTTGCATCATTCTTTGTACCTTACAGCTATTCTGGAGTCAATTTCTCAGTCCGGCGTCGCCGTATTTCCTGCTGTCAGCCAATCAGATTGACCTTGTGTCATCGGGCAAGACACCATACATCACTCACAGCGCAGAGATAAGCTCCGAGTGGTGATATGCAGCTGCTTTCACCCCAGAGTCAAAACGTGTCAGAATCTTATTGTACTGTATCTGCCCCGAGCCTCCGTCATCCAAGGTTAGCAGGCACAGAAGGAGCAATAAAAAAGTGCTAGCAGGCGATAATAAAATATGGTCTAAATAAATAAGGTGCACAGATATTAATATAGCCAGAAGTGTGTGGTATAAGCTGGGTTAGTGACACGCCGCGGAGCCGGGGAGCGTTTAAATCTGCTGTAAATCCCATTTCTTTAGAGCAAGGCGATGCGGGGAAAAAACTATCTGGGCGTATCAGGTCTGACTGAGAAAGAGAGAAATAACGACACTGGTTTATGCTGCAACAGATGAGTCTCAGCTGCATTTTGGAAAAGTTGGTGATACCTATAAGTTTAGAAAGTATGTCTATGGTGAAGCTGTGATGATGGAAAGGAATCAATTTAAAGTAGACATGTTACAAAATCCACTTTTTTTTTTAGGATTTGAGTGGTTCTGCAGTTTTAAAAGAACATCAAGAGACTTGTTTATGTTTCTAAATGTGTTTTGCAATGAGGACAATGTAAGTCCTTGTGTTGTAGCTAACATACTTTTCTTTTACACTTGGTTCCACTTCATTGAATCTGCACTAAAGCAGACGAAACCAGCTGTGGTTTGATTCGGCTCATGTTTAGTGCTGCAGTTGGTGTTTACACGTGATACACTTGTTTAAATGAGGTGTACTGACAGGGCAACTGCTTTAGACTTACTTTAATCTGAACCAGTCCCAACGATTATGACAAAACAGAAGCACGTCTCAGTTCACATATTTACCTTGTGGGTATTCCAACTGTTCACCTCATTGAGTTTAAAACCAACTGTAACAATGAGCAAGGCAATTTTGCTGTAATGCAAAGCTAATAACAACTAGCATGCTAAACGCACACTTCCTTTTTTGTTTTCAAAGACGAGGCTCTTATATGTAGACGTCACATTACGTCTACATATAAACGTAATGTGACGTCTTATATGTAGACCTTGTGTAGGCCTATGTTAATGTTGGACACAAGGTCTCCTTTGACCTTGGTCAACATTAACATAGGCCTAGGGGTGCACAGATCCAGCTTTTTCAGTTCTGATACTTCACATTAGGTATCTGCCAACACGGCCCCAATACCAGTGTAAGGACTGAAAGTCTGAAAACTCTGTTAACTCGCCAGAAATGGGCCATATAGGATAAAGTAACATTTAACAACGTTATACTGTTTATAAGTGAATGAAATCTCAAATATTATGAACAACAACGGTCACTTCAAGACTGTTGTATGTAGAGTCAAGATTACATTTTGTGACTTTAGATTAGGTCACAGGAGATTGCATTGGCTTGTGCAGTTAGCGCTCCAGGACTTGAGTTTTGTAAATCATTATATTTTGTGTTGATACCACTGATGTGTGGCCGATACCTGACACAGCACAATTGCATGAATCAGCACTGAATCCCAGGATCGGATCAGTGCGTCACTCATTTTTACGGTTGCACTGATCAGATACTAGGATCAGATATCGGTGCAGATTCAATACATTTTTCTGGATCAGTGATGGGCTTCATGATGATATAGTTGTGCCTTTAATTGGGCCTAATGAGATGTATTTACTGTCTGATGTTGATCCAGAATGTCCCATGTTTGATTGACATTTTATTCAGATTTTCCTATTATTATTATTATTATTACTATTATTATTATTATTATTATTATTATTATTATTATTATTATTATTATTATTATTATTATACAATTTAAAGGACATTTTATGGTGACAATAAAGAAATAAGGGTCAAGTTGTAGTTTGTCAATGTAAAATTTAGTGCTGTCAAACAATTAATTTTTTAAATCAGATTAATCACACTTTCAATTTTTGATTAATCACGATTAATCACAGTTAATTGCTTGATTGCAATCTTTCAAAAATATTCTATAAAAGACCACAACATTTTGAAAGTTACTGTTAGAATGTCTCAACATTCAAATGTGTGTTACTTGAATATGTCAATTATTATTCTTTACGCTCTGCAGTGGTCACATTAACAAGTGTGATTAATCTGCGATAATTCATGATTAATGCATTACATTTTTGATGATTAATCGCATGATTAACGCGTTAATTAAAAAATAAAAAATTAGACTTTTTTTTGAGAAGCACCAAGTCACAGAGCTCCAAGTCTCGTCTGTGACGTCTCCCCCAGATTTTACCTCCTGTAATTCACTAAACTCAGGCGTCCTCATGTAATTCTAGTTCTGTGTGAAGGTGTTTGTGTTTTCAGTCCGTCAACTGTTCAGACTGTTTACACTATTTTACCTTCAGGTTTGAACTTATTATTATTATAAATATGATTTCTATTCGCCACAAATCACTCTCCTATCAATTGTTGTTTCTTCTACAATTAAAAAGTTGAAAATAAAACAGACCGATAAAATCCGTACTTCCAGATTGTCGTGGCAACAGAAGGTCGAGAAGATTGGTGTTTGGGGAAAGTTTTATCACCGTAAATGGAATAAGAGAGACAACTACAACTGTGGACAGACTCAGCTCAGGCCGTTCATGATAAAACAAACCCAAAGCACAAGAAATGCTCACGTCATGAATTAATAACTGTCAACATAAATCAAGACGTATTTGTCACTGTTTCCAGAATAAAGTCGGTGTAAATCAAGTCCACATCACCACCAAAAATAATTAATACAACAAGGCATAAAAAACACAAAATAAAATGATTTACAGAACTCAAATCCTGGAGCGCTAACTGCACAAGTCAATTAAATCTCCCATCACCTCATCTAAAGTCACAAAATGTAATCTGGATTCTACGTAATTGTATTTTCTTCCATCAAATGTTGCGTTCTGCTGCTCGCTGTTGTTAATCGGAACATCAGGGTCTGTTTGTTTGTGAGGTCCTGTGGGATTTGGACTGAATTCGACATGTGCCCTCAGGTCCCCGCAGACTCACTCAAATCTGCATCAGCCCTGTTCCGTGTCAACACGCACACGCCTGGCTGGGTAAATAGGACCGCGGTGCACAACACGCTCTGATGCCAATACTAAGCAATACAAGTTTGGATAAACAAAGTCTCTCAGAGGAGCTCGAGTGTGGAGAGAGGAAGTGGTGAGTGGGAAGAGTTGAATGGAAATTAAAGATCACTTCAAACTGACTGACGCTACAGCGTTGCCTGGAATGTTAGGAATAAATGGAGGGACAATCTGGGCCGTATAATTAAAACTTCAAATTAATGCAATTATTTATTTTATTTATTTAACCTTTATTTTACCAGGTAGGTCGATTGAGAACCAATTCTCATTTTCAACGACGACCTGGCCAAGGGCAGCAATCATAACATTGCCTGGGATCCAGAATGACATTTCTCTGTATTTTTACACAGAGAAAATGTCAGTCTGGTCGCCCTCCCCTCCAAGGGCGTTTCCTTCGAAATCCAGATCGTACCGTGCAATGAAAATCGTTTATTTCAGTCACGTGGTTTTTGCTAACAACGTCCTGCTGTGCGCAGCGCGCATGATCCGCATGGATCTAGGCAGCGCGCATGGATCTAGGCAGCGCGGCGGAAGGATAAACAACATGGCGCACCGGAAAACCGAGAGTTTGTTCCATTCACGGGTAAAAGCCGTTTTAAATTACCAAAAAGACATCGCGTCAATAGTCGTGTTCAAGTGGTCGAGGCAGTGCAGTCGGCTCGAGCCGGTAAGAGGAACGCCCTTACCGCAGATGACAGCGCGAGAGAAATCCCAAAAGCTTACGGCAGTAGAAGCCTTTATGCTCTTCTCTGATTAGTTCCCTCCGCTGTCTGTTAGGTGAGCTTTGCTCCGCCCTAGAAATCCAGTTGACTCGGGGGGCGACCAGACTCATCCGCTGGTACAGCGGTGAGGCTTGATTCTCCAGGCAAATCATAACATACAGTATAAAATCCATACAGACATCGACAAGACAAACAACAACTTTAAAATGTTATCTGTTGACCACTATTTACATATTTACAAATGAATAAGCAACAAATAAAAAGATTAAAAACAGGTACATTGATCACGCACTATGGATTTTATTGAGCTAATGAATGTAGCTATTGGAATTAGACTGCTAAGTTTTAGTGTTTTTTGTAAGTTGTTCCAATCGTTGGGTGCAGCGAAATGAAATGATGACTGATTAGAGTGGGTTAAATGGATCCACAAGACACTTAAAGGTGTAGTAGCTGATTTTCACGCCACAAAACTTGAAGCATGGTCCAACTAGTCTCTTACTCTCCCAATGGCTCCAGCACATGGTAATATCCATGTACGTTACTTTTTTGTTTGCAATTAAACGTTAAAAACATATTTTTACAGACAGCAAAGGGAGGCTAGAGGTGACCACTCAAGCACAGCCAATCAGAGCGCTGCATTTAGCTCTTAAAGACAAATGAAATGCAGTTTATTTTGATTTAAACAGTACACAGTGGTCTGCTTTTGTCACAATCTGCTGCTTATGCAATATACTTTTTGGTAGAAAAGACAAAGTTTGTGAATTTACAACTAAAGAAGTCAACTAGCCCACCTTTAAGAAACAACAAACAAAAAAGTATACAAAGGTCTTGATATGGACTTCAAAAAGTTAGATTTGGGGGCTGGTCTGTAGCCAGGCTCAGTTTCATTTTGCTCCAGCTCGGGGTCAGGTATCGGACGACTGCAGATGGTTCCCAAAAAGCAGGAAGTACAGTCGTCATTCAGCAAACAGGAGTGATCCAGCGAGAACCAACCAGAGTTGGAATAGTATGTTCTTCTCCTTTGACCTTGTGTCCAACATTAACATAGGCGCTAGGGGTTTTCAGCTGAAATACAGTCAAAACTTAACTTAATCAAATCTAATATTTCTCTATTAGTTGGTACACAGTTGCATTTGTTATTTTTCAAGCTTCAGAACTTTACAAAAACAGTTAATTAGAAGTTTGAATACAGAGAGGCTCAAAGGGCAGTTTCCACCTTCTGCACCAGGCTGTAGCTACATATACATATAATAACACATTCAGATGAATGCAATTAGAACAACTTTAGCTACAAAAACATCTCAGCACACAGTCAAATGTTTGATATTAATTTGATTGTATTAGTAAAAAGACTAATTGCTGTTTGGTCCAATTCTTCAGGAGGTCTGGGGGACAACAGGGCAGCATTGGCCCCTGGGTCCACTTTGGATATAAATATCTCATTTATTCAGCTACAGATTCTTTTATTTATTAAAACTGCCATGAAAACATGAACTTATCTGAGCACTCACCTGTGTTTCTCCAGAGGAATAGAACAAGACAGAACATGACAGAAAAAACAAAAACAAAACACTTTTTGTCATAGGTCTTCATGTAGAAACAGACTTTATCCATTGTATAGAACATAGTTACTTTAAAGGTTTTCTCCAAATCTAGGTTTGAACATGTAATTCTTTATTGAGCCAAATATTCAAGCCAAGGCAGTGATAATGTCACAGAGGGTTAGGGTTAGTAAGTATGCTCTGACATGCTTCTTCATCAAAAACACAGCTGCAGTTCTGTTTGTGAGATACTGCTTTTTCCACTCTGAGCCTCAGAAAGTGAGTTTCCCAGAGTTGTGATGTCATAGATAGATTTATGATAACTTCTACACTGCTTTTATTGGACAAATTACCGGTACTAGCATTCCTGTTCAAATATATTTATGAGCACCCAGGCACCAGACATAAGTGAGCACACATGGCAGTTTTGTGTTTTCCACATCGGGAATTGAGCTAGAGCATCTACAAACTTTATATGAAATGACACATGGGAAATAATTCAGTTCAATCTCGCCTGATATAGTAATGCTACACAAATACTCAGAGTGACTTTGGAAGATTTGTGGACTTAAAAACAGTGCAGGAGATCACCAAGATACTTATGACATCACAGATCAAACATATCCATACAGTGTTGTGTGCTCTTTAAGTCCATCATCCAGACTCAACGACATTAGCATATCAGGCAAGATCGCTTTGATTATTTCCTCTGTTGGTTTCTTTTGTAACCAGGTGTTTTAAGTTCTAATCCATAAAATACCAAGTCAAATTTCTCAAGAGCACATTTAACAGACTCGAACAATCCAAAGAATGCAATATACGTGTCCATTATTAATCTAACTCATTAAGCTGTAAGCTAAATCACACTGCCTGACACTGCTGACCTGAACAGAAGAAGTCAAATGTCAGCACGTATCAAATGCACCGTCATGCCATGATCTACAATGTAAGAATCTCCCAGTACCTTCAGTCTGCTCTCTCTGCAGTCTGTCTGTGCAGCGCTCTCATGTCATTTTAATAATCTGCTGATCCATACGCCCCAATCACACCAGCTTAATGCTTCACACACTTTACTCGGGCGAGGTAGAATTGAATTATCCCTGAGATGAGATGATAGAGAATTCTCATTAAGTGACTCCATTAAAACACTACCATGGGTTTATTGTTGAAGAAAGCCATGAGATGAAAGTAAAGTAATAGACGCTTCCACACAGCCCGATCTTTGTGTTTGGAGACGGACGGGGCCATCCAGGCTTGTGGTGCGTGGCTGAATTTACTCGAGGATAAAGGGGAGAGGAGTGAATGCATATTTCTTGATTCAAATGTCTGTCTGTGGGTACAACATGTTCTCATACAATTTGTGTCTATAATACATCATGTAAATAGTCTGTCATGATATATCATAGTCTCAGAAGAAAACTTCAAAAAAACGTAAAATATATACATTTTCATCCTGTTACAAAAAGTCAACACGTAAAATTACCACACATTTTGGTTGAAGCCATGTGGCAACGTTTTCTTTGAGTTTAATGGGTAAGTTTGGGCTTCAGGTCACTATGTGCAGTTAGCAGTGTTCCTGTGTTTGGAGTGTTTTGAACTAAATGTTCTTCAAGAATTAAAGCAATGTATCAAATAATTGAAGGTGCACTATGTAACTTTTCCAACAAAAAATTCTGCATTGAGAGGATTATTCCAAGACAAAGCTGGCACTAGTCTTATAGTGCCCCTTTGATTTGGCCATATTTGAGTAGGTGGTTTGCCTAAAAAAAATGTCAACCAAAAAAGTGTGCCGTGACTCAAACAAAGTTGGGAAACACTGGGTTAGGGGACATTTGGTTGTGGTGGTGGTCGGAGGTTGAGGTGCCTCTGCTGGAGTGAGGAGGGCGTCTCACTATGAAGCACTCAGTACCTCTGGTCTGGTCCATGAAAAGCGCTATGCAACTGAAGCTTACTTACTACGACTACCTAATTACTAAAATGGGTAATTTTAGGGCTGGAGCTTTGGATAGGTAAAGATTTACCCATTAAACCCAAAGAAAATGTCGCCTCAACCTAAATGTAAATAAATGTGTGGCTATTTTACCTTTTGAGCCCTCGGAGGAGCAGTGGCTGCGTCCAGGGAACCATATCTTACAAGAAAGTGTATATATTAGGGCTGCCAAGCGATTAAAAATTTTAATCGCGATTGTCTTGAGTTAACTAATCCACATTAATCACATATAATTAAATGTTTTTATTTTATATATTTTAATGTATTTTACATTCTAATAAATATTTAGCTTTAATTCCTGTTTATTATGTCTTTATTTGTAGAATCTGTTACATTCTTGAAGTGTAAAATAATGTTTATATATAATTTTTTTTAATATATTTTATTATTTTATAATAATGCATTCCATAACATTAGGCCAAATCGTGGTATTGACGTGTCTCACTCATTATAATCATTTATTACACTGCTCTTTCACAATAAAGCTCTTTCTGCAGCTGGAGATTATGAGGCTTTTATTGTGAAGGATTCAAAGGAAGTGTTAGTTAAAACGAGCGAAGCTTTACCGCTAGTGGAGCCAAAAGTAGAACAACGAAAGTTTTTACTGGAGTTTTGAAAGACTATTTTGGATATTGGATCGTTTCAACAACCTGAGTGGACAAACATCACATTTAGTGATCACGGACCGCGACTTTATCGAGACATGGGAAGGTGGAAACATGTACGGAGCCTCCTCATCAGCTGATCGAGCTGCACATGGCCGAGGTAAACAAACACACTCACGCTCAGACAGTCGTGGGATCGAGTGGAAACGTTACCAAAGTCTACAACATGAGCCAGCAGAGCTTTGTCTAGGTCTCTTTCTGCTTGTGCTCTGTGTTTTTCTATGAACCTCACGTCATTGGAGCGTTTTAATGGTGAAAAATAAGCATGCAATTAATTTGCGTCAAAAAATTGCCATTAAAATAGTTTTGCGTTAATGCGATAAAACCGATAAAACGGACAGCCCTAGTTTATATACCACACGTGTCAAAAGTGTATGATTAGCACATTTTCGCGCCTTTTTGCGTGAATAAGAGCTGTAGCCCCTTTTAATTTCTATGGTGGTTGTAAAGATATGTTATAATGTAAGTATATTTACAAAATGTTTTCTAATCTGAACCTATCCCAGCCCTAAACCTACTCGTTTTAGTAACTTGAATCCTAAACTTACCACTTAAGCCTAAAGAAAATATCTCCATGTGGCTTCAACCAAAAGCCATGTGTATTTTACCCATGACTTTTGTGACATGATATTAGTGCAATGTGTACGCCGTAACATGTGAACTCAAAAAAAAAGACCTAATATTGTGCTCATCACGCTATTTATGTGTCGTGCTATATATACACTTTATGTTCTGAGACAGTGTTGGCTCAGGTCACATCACAACATAAATATATAATCGATGTTTGACAGCGTTACCGTTAGCCTTTAGATACAAACACATATTTAGTGAAGTATGTAAGGATTAAACAACGAGGAGCCGTGCATTACATAGATATAATGCACGACGCGGAGTCAAGAACATCACGACGCGCAGCGGAGTGATGTTACTCCGGAGTAACATCAATGCACAGGCTCCGAGTTGTTTAATCCGCTTATACCATGGTCAAACGGCGAAAACTTTAATATAGACGTACAGTTCGTTCACTGATATCAAATTTTGCCCGGAAAATTGTATCTTTGGGTCTACTTTTATTGTGTCCGGGCTTAACAGCGGCAACATAGCATGTTAACGTTCAAATGCACAGCGCTGCTGTTGTCAGGCTGTTGTAGAAAGAAAGAGAGACGGAGGAGAGATCGCTCCTCCGTCTCTCTTTCTCTCTCTCTCTTTCTCTCTCTCCCCCTCTCTCAGTCACACGTGTTTATTTACCTCAGGGCGGAGGAAAAGTTCGAGCAGGATGCAGTCTCTCAGTTTTCAAAGCCTGTGCAGGCGATGTATTCCGACCATTGTGTGTCTCTGTGCTAAAATCACAGTCCACGCTCACAAAATGCGATGTCCGTCCTCTCATGTTGCTTAAAATATCCAATACACGAGTCTATCAAAAACTAGAAAGTTCCGCGCTAGCTAACTTGTGTCAAGACGGTCAAGTTTGTTTGTGATTTTTTTGTGATTTATTTTTGTTTATTTGTTTCTTCAGTCACACAGTCAAAAATTTAAGTTTGACGTATAACAAGACATTTTACAATGAAATGACTGAAAGGGTTTAGGCTGAAGTGTAACACTTATAGAAGCCAAAAAACCCTAATTACACACATAAACACAAGACAAAAAATAAGGATACCAATTATGTGGCGATTTTTTGCAGTCAAGAAGCAACAAGATAGAGACACAAATGCACATCATTTACTTACTAGAAGCTGTGTTTGGTATTTTAAGAATGCTATTTCTGGTCATCTCCAAGCAATGATTTTTACCTTTCCATTTCTTATGGAGACAGGATGGTCAAATGTAACGTTTATCAGTGGTGCAAATTAATATTTAGATTAAACTGCATGTGCTGTTTCTAATCGTTTATAACTGGATATTACATTCATTTTAAATATTTTCTTGAATGCCTTTAGTGAGGTGGATGCTTTTAATGAGTCATCCAGACTATTCCAAAGGTTTACTCCTCTCACTGAGGTTCATCTACTTTTGGTATTAGTCCTAACTTTCTGTTTATAATATAAACCTGTTCCTCTTAGATTATATGTTGTTTCTCTGAGTTTAAATCTCTCCTGGAGACAGTCCGGGAGCTTGTGATTATGAGCCTTGTACATTACTGTTGCAGTATTTAGATCTACAAGATCATGTAATTTAACACGTTTAATTTGATGAATAAAGGGTTTGTTGGGCATAGTAGTCGGCACCATTTACAATTCTAATGGCTTTTTTTTGCAGTATAAAGATTGATTGTATTGTTGTTTTATAATTATTCCCCCATAGTCCCCAAGTCATCGTCAACCAAAAGTATCACTTCCGGTGTGTACTGTACAATAAAAGCATCAACATAATCCTGCTGAAAGCAAAGTTTTATTATGAAAGAGTCAGACAGCGACAGCGCTACAGAGACTCTTGCTCTTCCATCTCAGCCTGTCAAAAGTTCATTGGTTTTGCTCAGATGTTGCGCGTTGCCGTGGAGACGTATTCAGCGCACTGATATGTAGGTGATTTAACCTGCCGAACTACGTGTGCGTGTATACGATTATAATGCACGCCAGTTAACATTTGAATTCTCACTGACCATGGTATAATTGCAAAATAATTAACATGTTTTCTGAGTCATCTTAACATATTAAAAAGCAAACTAAATAAGTGTGCCCCTAACAGAACAGATAACAAGGACCTTTAGCCTAGTTGTCCCTTTAAAAAGCCCACACAGCGACAGCCCTCATTAGATCACAGTCTTCTCTGTGCTATCAGTGACTGCTAAAAGTTTTCCAGCAGATTTGCTCCGTGAGGCACGTTGGGAATCGCCTCCAGATGAATTATTGATGTGAACTCGGCGATGACCCAGGGCTCCCAAGTTCAGCGCTGCAAATCCGCGACAGCAGTCATTATAAGCACCAAAAGGAAAAAAAAGAAAAGAAAGAGACTGGGGGGATCGCCTCTTTCTAAAATGTTGTCAGGTAGCAGATGGTAAAGAGCCGCCATTTTGACAACAGGTGTCAGGAAGTTAAATCGACGAGGGAAAACTGTTTAAATTCTGTAGTGCAAATTGAGCCGCTCAAAAAAATAATAAAAAAGTGGAAGCAGAATGCATAATGTCGCTGCTGCAGGTGATTTCCTGTGAGGTTTAACTACTCCACGCTCAGACACACTGTTCTGCTGAATCCCAAAGCGCCGGCTTAGAAAGGAAACGGCTCCGGTTAGAAAGAAAGGGAAATCTTTAGTAGCAAATGTTTTAAATGTGAAAGCAGGAGAGGAACTTGGCTCACTGTGTTTGGTAGTGAAGTCTGTTCTCAGTAAGTGTAAATAAACTTGTTTGTAAAAGTGATACTTACTGTTGATGGGTCATTCCTTCCTTTCAGTCAGAAAAGCACTTTTCAGAGTGAAAGCAGTTCAGATTGCAGATAATCACATACCAATGTGTAATTAATAGAGCTGGGCTGTAATTACAATTTTTAATCACGATTAATCGCATGCTTGAGATGCAAAATAGATAAATAGATATTTTAATCTTTTTTTTCCAAAAAACAATATTTTTTAAGTTGTATTTTAGGTTCTTCATTTTGTAGATTGTGCAATACTGCACATTTTGTGGTATTTTGGCTTAGATGCATAATTTTATAAAAGTGTCTAATCTCTTGGGTTAGTCCTGTTCCAGTTTTAAAGAAAACCTGGTCCAGTTCTGGAATAATCCTGGTTAAATCCAACTCAATGCTCACTAAAGACAAAGTGGAAAGTAAAACAATCCAAGTTTTCAAAAGTTTTCAAAGTAAACATCACAAAAACGTGAGTAAAGTTTGCACATCGCCGCTGATGGAGGCTGATCCTCCGTACGCATATTTAATGAGATGTTAGAGATTTGAATTCTTAAAGAAGCTGTGTCTCTGTTATTCCAGGGTCTTCTCTGATAGTAAACTCACACAAAGCTCAGACTCATCTCCATCCTTCCTTGTAATCAAAGCGCTAGCAGCAATGGAACAATTTGTTTGTGGACTGTTTATGAGAATGAGGAGGAGAAAAAGGGAGCAGCAGAGTTTCCATTCATGCTTTTGGGCTGAATCACGTGACCTGTGTTAACGCCGACAAAATAATGACAGCACATGGTCCGCTAACGCAGTGATAACATGTTAACGTGCCCAGCCCTAGTTAATAAAGAAAAACTGATCTAAAACAGTTTAAAAATATAAACAGGACCTTAAGTGGATGAAAAAAGCCCAGCAGACGATGCACTCTGAGCTGCAGTTGAAGAACGTCAAGCTCCTCATCCTCATGTGTACGCTGCAGGACTCTGTGTGCTCTGCTGAGGAGGTGATCCATGTCTCCAGGTCGGGACAGCAGCTGACCCTTCTCACTCTGGACATGGACTGTTGGAGCCACTTCTGTCAGGCAGGACGCTACAGAACCTCACGCCACAAGAAAACGTCCTTTCCTTCTGTCGTTGGACAAATTAACCTATTATACAACTCACACTGTCACTTTATCAGCCATGTTATTACTGCAGCTTTATTAATCCTGTTAATATCTGATCCGTTTGCACTCACAGATGGTACTCTTGTTCTGATGACTAATTATTTACTTAAATGTGACTACTTTATTTGTGTAAACATATATGATTTATTTATACAGTATATATGTGAGTAGGTGACAATCTTCATATTTGAGTAATTATAAACTGTGAATTGTGCAGAACAATAAAATATTACTTAAGCATGAACAAATCAATGTTCAGTTTTGACTAAGCTCATGTTGAGAGATCTTTGTTTTAATATGGTAAATGGAGCTATCAGTTTGCTAAAAAACAAAAATAGAGTTTATTAAAGCATATTACAGAGTATATAATAAAACTACCAGCAGTGACCCAGCAGTTTTTGGGATGTTCCACAGCTGTTTTATTTACTTTTTTGTTGTTTTGACTTATGTATTCCTTGGATGTTCTGCAAAGTTTACGAGACAGATCTGCCCTTAATTCCACGGTAACAGTTGTTTCCCAAGCCTTATACTGTAAGTTTCCTTTAACACATTCAGTTAACTGGATAGTTTTAGTGTAAAGACTGAACACGCCCTTGTACTGGCAAATGTGTCTATTTTCATCATAAGGCCAATAAAACATGCAATGATTCTGTCAGATGTACAAATGATGTTTTTTCTTTTTTAAGTTGCAGTGTGTGGTTAGTAGTGATTTGACATAAAGAAGGTTTGTCTGACAGATTTACCGGCGTTAAGAAGCTGTCGATTAGAACAGAAATAAGTGTCTTTAAAAGGCGTTTGTCAGTGAGTTCCACTCCCACACATGTGACCAACACTCCAGTCAAGTCTTAATTTACATGCAATCACTCACACTCTCTTCAAACACGGTTTATTATTGTGTTTTTTCTGTCTGTGGTTGTTTGATGGATGAAGTAGTTTAGATGTTGTGTAGGTGTTATAGTCCACCACGTAACCACTGTGTTTCTAAAGATATATTGAATTATATTTCACTACAGTCATGTGTGTTTTATTGCATGTATTCCAAAAGCATTGGAACATAGGCCCCGATTTTCCCCCTGGCGTATGTCTTGAGGCAAGGCGCAAAGAGATGTTCTACATGTTGACCGCTATGAGCTCCAGAGAGCAGCTCCAGCACGCCTGCTTTGTCTGATGCCAGTTCAATCAGTGAACCTGCACAACATGACAGTGGAGCAGTGCAAGGAGTTCACAGGGAAATATGAAGAAATAATAATAATAATAATAATAATAATAATAATAATAATAATAATAATAATAATAATAATACATTTATATATATTTTTTAATTCTAATTTTGTCAGTTATTTAGTTAAAAAAGCCACGTTTAATGCAGTTATTGAATTAGGCAATATATTTGTAAAATAAAATGGATTCATGGGGTTGTGTCCATGCCTCTGGTGCCTGGATGCGTGCGGTGGTCCAGGTAAAGCACAGCGCGGTGGTCCAGGTAAAGGACAACGCGGTGGTCCAGGTAAAGCACAGAGCGGTGGTCCAGGTAAAGCACAGCGCGGTGGTCCAGGTAAAGCACAGAGCGGTGGTCCAGGTAAAGACAACGGTGTCCAGGTAAAGCACAGAGCGTGGTCCAGGTAAAGCACAGAGCGGTGTCCAGGTAAAGGACAGAGCGGTGGTCCAGGTAAAGCACAGAGCGGTGGTCCAGGTAAAGGACAGAGCGGTGGTCCAGGTAAAGGACAGAGCGGTGGTCCAGGTAAAGGACAGAGCGGTGGTCCAGGTAAAGCACAGCGCGGTGGTCCAGGTAAAGCACAGAGCGGTGGTCCAGGTAAAGCACAGCGCGGTGGTCCAGGTAAAGCACAGCGCGGTGGTCCAGGTAAAGCACAGCGCGGTGGTCCAGGTAAAGCACAGGCGGTGGTCCAGGTAAAGCACAGCGCGGTGGTCCAGGTAAAGCACAGCGCGGTGGTCCAGGTAAAGCACAGCGCGGTGGTCCAGGTAAAGCACAGCGCAGTGGTCCAGGTAAAGCACAGAGCGGTGGTCCAGGTAAAGCACAGGCGGTGGTCCAGGTAAAGCACAGCGCGTGGTCCAGGTAAAGCACAGAGCGGTGGTCCAGGTAAAGCACAGCGCGGTGGTCCAGGTAAAGCACAGCGCGGTGGTCCAGGTAAAGCACAGCGCGGTGGTCCAGGTAAAGCACAGAGCGGTGGTCCAGGTAAAGGACAACGCGGTGGTCCAGGTAAAGCACAGCGGCGGTGGTCCAGGTAAAGCACAGCGCGGTGGTCCAGGTAAAGCACAGCGCGGTGGTCCAGGTAAAGCACAGCGCGGGGCTCTGGTCCAGACTGTGCCAAACGGTTCCGTGCTCTTCCTCGTGCCACTCACACTGTTCACTGGTGGGCACTACACCTGCTGCAGTCACAGCGTAGCTCTAGGAGAGAGCGCACTAGAGGCCAACAGAAGAATAACTAGACCATCCGCTAAGACTGAGTAAGACTGACGGGAAGATCAGGGCCATAAACTCAAAGAAATGCATATGCTATTTGTGGGCTTAATCCATCTAATTTACTATTGGACACAACATATTACACACAGCAGATCTTCACCACCTCAGATTTACCATTTGTGCAAAAAACTTTTCTCCCTAACTTACTTTGCATGTGAGCAAAGGCTTGATAAATGACTCCATTAATGTGAAAAGAGTAAAACATTCCCAAACATCTTCAAGAGTCCTTTCATCAAGAAATATCTTTTAAATTAACATAGATTTGTTCTTATAGATGAACAAATCAAACATGTTTATTTATTTGTATTCTAATTATGATAATACAGTACCACTGATTTAGTTTATAAAATATTCTTACTTTGATGCTACGTTGCTTTTTTATTCGTGACTTTGTTTGAACAGCAGGATTCCACTCGTTTGCTGCCTGTAAATCCATTTAAAACAATTAAGTATGCTGAACTTCCATTATCATTCCACTATTAATTACAGCAAACCTACTTTCTTCTCCCTAACCTGTTTTTACGCCACTTCTGAGTGCATTTAAGCTGATAACACGGACCTATTACCCAACCACCATATCCTATAATGGATGGAGTAAAAAGCACCGCAACAACTGTACAGAGACGATCATTCAAACTAATTTAAACTAAGGGACCCTGCCGACAGCCACGCCGAGATGTGAGAGACTGCATACAATGGCTTCTATCATATTAATTCCTGATAATTGTCTGCAGTTATTAAGAGACAGGACCCGCGCCGCCTGAATCTAATTGTCTGGGCTTAATTACCATTGGATAGCTTTGTGCAGTTGGGATGGACATGATAAAGGCGAGGCAGGGCTGGGGAATAAGACGCCAGCGGCAAACTGAGAAAGTGAAGTAAAAGCTGATTCAAAGCCCGGGAGAGAGAGTGAACGCAGGCATGAATGTGAAATACATGTGGAGAGGGAGATACTATAAGGTAAAGCAGGGCTGATCATGTCAATATGCTTGGACCAAATCTGTCAATTTACCATGTTCTTTGTTGCGAGACGTGTTCAAAATGCTCCAATTGCAAGCAGCAGCAGTAGTTCAGACACATAGTCTAATACATAGTATTATAATTGTTTTTCTTTACAGTTACGTGTTTTTGATCATTCTAAAGCTAGCTGCTGTGTGGTTAAGTGGGTAAAGGGCATTATAAAACATCTATGAAAAGTTCAGCTTCTCATGATCTCTCTGGATAGAGTTTGCTTGCTCTCCGTCTCTCTGACTCCCTCCCACCTCCAAAAACACACATTTCAGGTCATTTTGCAAGACTGTAAAATTCCCCTACTGTATGAAGGTTCCTCGCATAAGGCCCAAAGTCCCTGGGAAAAGCTCCAGTTACAGTGCCTGAAAAATCCAAATGATTTATAAACATATACATTGTCTGGCCCTCTTTCGAGTTTCAGATAGCAAATCATCGACACGCGCTGTCTCTGGAATGAAAAACATGGCCACATACAGAAAAAAAAACATGCATGAAGCAAAAGACAACCAATAAGCTCTTTGTTCCTTATGAGTCACACAAATAAACTAATGTGATTGGCCGGTACGTTGCGGAGTTGATCAAAAACACACGTAGGGGAGTGGTGACCAGACCCACTCTTGGTAATTTGCGATGGGCTCTGGATTCCAGGCAACCAGTCACCAGAACCAAATGGGCACAAGCTGTAGAAAATGAATAAGTGGATATTGAAACTGAAAGCCTGCAGTCTCACAGTCAAGTTTGATTTGGCTGCAGACCAACCACAGCAGCACTTGTCCAAACTAACACTTGGACCTGACCAACGTATTACGAACTATTTTAGCAGAATTGCATATTGGTGCTAATTGGGTTTGAACTTCCACATTTGTGTAAAGAATGCACAAGAACTCAGAGTGGTACTAAACAAACAGTAGGACTCTTCCTTAACTTTACACATGCAATATCTCTCAAGGTGGTGTTATTTTTGATAATATTGGACTTTGCTTTGTTTTTTTAATGTTTTGTCCATCATATTGCATTGTTTTTGGTTTTGTTTTTTTAGTTTTTTTCCATAAAACTGCAGCTTTGTCTAGGCAGTTGCTTATTCCCTTACTCAGATGATTTGCTGCAATGTTTTGGACTGTAACTTTCTCCTTTCACTTGAGTGAAAACATTTAAGCATCAATCACCTTAGCTCCTCTACTCACCTGTAGAGCAAGATGATGTATCTTGATCAGTACTTTAAGACTGAGTACCCCTAACTTGGGATTTTAGGTTTCAGTTCACATCGTGGAAACCTTCTGACATCGAATCACTGGGTAGTTCACTCACAGCTTTTTGCTTTCCTAAATCGTTGTATCCGGACACATCAGTATAGTTCTGCAATTGTTGCCTTTTCTGTGAGAAAAAAAAATAATGCAAATTAAAGATCCCAAATCAAATCCTAAGTTAATATAGACACAAGGTCAAAGGAGAAGAACATATACAATCTGCTATCTCAACTCCGGTTGGTTCTGGTCAGCACAGTGCTTGATCTCTGTTTGCTGATTGGCTGACTGTACTTCCTGTAGTTCTGCGATACCTGCAGCTCGAGGCTGTAGGTGGTGCCAGTCTGGCTGGATTACTCGAAACAGTTATTTAAATTCAGATAATCACATTTCCGCATCCTAAACTCTGAAATCATTCCAAGTATTCGTATAGAAGTAAGAAGTGTTCGTATAGTACCAGGCCAGGGTTCTCAGACTTCTGGTTGGGAAACACTGCATTAGGTGACAGCTAACGATAAGAAAGAAACTCAATTTATATAATGTAATCTTTTTCAAAATGGTTGTATAATGCACCCAGTATTAATAGTATGTATTTAGAAAGTACTTCACACAGTCAACCTCTCACTTAGTGACATCAGTAGACACCTGGCGCTCAACTCTGACCACCACCAAACGTTTCCTAACCGGCTTACCTGTACCTATAACACAAATAACAATATTCATCATTAAAAATAAACAATACTGAATAATAATCACAAACAGAATGATGTGTAGGCTGGTTATTCTCCCTGAATTCTCCCACGTTTGGATTTACTTTTTGATCCAAGCCTCCATTTAAGCTCTGAACAATACACATTTTCTTTGTGGCACTAAAGTTCCATGTTAGCTACTCCAACAGATGCATCAGGAAAACTTACTCCTTTATATATAGTATTTTTCTCTCTCCTTCTCTAAACTCTCTTTGCTTCACTTGGCAGTCGAACACGCACCTCTATTAACCTGCCTTCCCGCTGGTCCGGTGGAAGAGGTGTGGAGGCCCGGTGCCATTCAAACTGAAGGGAGCATCAAGATAATTAAAGTTTCATTTCCAGCATGAAACCTGCTCACGAGTCGACTGAGGGCTCTGGATGTGATACTCCAAATGTGATTCTTCTGTTTCCAAATGCAGCCACTGTCACAGCTCTGATCAGGTCTGTCTGTGGAGAGTGAGACGTGAGCTAAAGAGTTGTAACGGTGACTCATGTTGTAGATACTCTCTGTGCTGGGAAATGTAAAAAAGTCACGGGCCAAGTTCAAGTGCAACTACAAGATGACTCGGCTTAGTTTTCTGTATAAATAGACCATTCATGAATCAAGACCTTTTACATAGTAGAGTATCTTTTGCCTTGAAAATCCAGACGATATATTAAAAATATATCGTGAGGCCACAGTGTCCCTCTTTTGGATTTCTGTAGCCGTGATTGACAGATTAATTAGCCAATCAGAAACACGCATCTTCCGCCATGTAAAATACAACATGGCTGCTCCCGACGAAAAAAAAACATGAGAAAAAATATCACGTGGAACTGAAAAACATCGCACATTTCTACAGAATCAATGAGCGAAGCAAAAAACGATTTTAATGTGAGTGAAGTTAAATTTTGGTCTAAATGACAGACGACCAATCAGCTCCTTTGTTTCATCTGCGTCACGCTAATAATCTAACCTGATTTCCCGGTACAATGTGGATTTGATCTGAAACTCAGGTGGAAATGTCGGCAAGTGGCTTCAACCAAAAATTGTGGTCATTTTATATTTTGCCATTTCGTAACATATTACATAAAAAGGTATCATACATTTTTGACATTTTGTCGTGCATCTAGGTTTTCTTAAGGGACTGGGCCGGTTAAAAGCATATTATGGGAATATTTCTAGCCCATTTTTGCATGTTTAATATATGTCTTCATTTGAAGCTGTGAAAAACGTTGATGGATGTTTGGTTGAAGCCACGTGAGAACATTTTCTTTGGGTTTAATGACTAAGTTTAAGTCTGAAGTTGCAAACAATTGATAACTTTACATCCAGGGTTTGGAGTTGGTTAAGGTTAGGATTTGAAAAGTGTTCATATTCATAATTAAAAACACAAAACAAAAACATTACTTCCGCCAAAGAAATGAATTGGGACAGAATCACAAATCATAGATAATCTACATACTTCGTCTTAAATGTTGGGCTAAGCTTTTTAACAGTGTCGTGTTGTCTTAGTGACTCATTAGCTCTTTTTTTTTGGGTTGCTTTCTCTAAGACCATGGTATGGTTTGAACAGATGATCACTACTATTAAGCATTAGATCTTAGGGCTAGGGTTTAATCACTTGAATTGTATGTGTCATGTGAGAGGATGCTCTGTCACATATAAGTCACAGGTAAATTGTTTTTTCCAGTCTTAAAAAAAAGGAAAACAGCTGATGAGAAAATGACAAATAAACAAAGTTCTTGTGTAGTCAAATCTGAAATGTGGTTTCTGAATGAGTGACTGTCACTTTAGCCCAGGGCAGCTTCGGCTGCAGCAAATGTATGTATATTTTAATATGTGTTCATGTTTATATTTCAGGTCTAGCTGAGGGGTGAGAATTGCTACATTAAAATGTGTGTCAGTACTTCCTCATATATCTGTGTGGCTACACTCTCTCTAGCCTCCAGGAAAATGTAGAAAGTCATGAAAAAAACATTTACAGCTGGCTAATCAAAACATTACAACATGAAACCAAGATTTGTATTCATGTTGTATTCATTTCTTTGTGTATTTTGTTGTTGTTGTGACAGTAACTTCTAATTGTGTAACTGCTTTAGAGGTAAGATCGGGCCTAAAAAATCTAGCCCGACCCAGCCCAGGCCCGCTGGTATTAAAGCCCGACCCGGCCCGAGCCCGACCAATTACCTTGATTTGCAGGCCCGAGCCCGAAGCAAGCCCGAAATTTTCTATTTAATTTGTGAGGAGGAGGAGGGGAGGGGGTGCGTTCACGTGCTCTAGCTTTGCGGCTCCTGTTTAGTTCAGCGCCTTCTCTCTTTTATCCAAATTATTTCTTTTTAACAAGGGGCTACGTTCTGATAATAACCCACAGAGTGGTCATGTTTATTTTATTTTTTACAGTAATTTCAGTAGCTAATAGACCGTTCACCACACACGTTACACTTTTCTCAAACAGGCGTTCACATGTTTTCTCTTGTTTAAACAAACAACAGTCCAAACATTCGTACACGTTGCTCTAGTGATGTGCAGGTTCGGGTGGATCAAGTAGTGGCCAAGACGTGCGCGACCGCGGGGTTTCCAGCGGCTGGACCATCCTGTTAGGACCGGAGCACGGACTGCACGGACTGTTTTTGGACACGGTGAGCGGACACGGCTCTGCCAAGACTTTAAACACATGGACAGCGTTCGTTTTGTGGATTTATTTCTTCAGAGAAGCCAGGTGCCAAAGCGTGACAGGGATTCTCAGTGAGGTAAGTGTCTGTGTGCTTGGCTGCAGCTCGTACGTGGATTCGTGCGTTGTGGTAGTTTGCGTGGTAAATGCGAGGCTGTAGTGTTTTGGACATGGGTTGTTCGTGCGTTGTTGCTTCATGCTCATTCACCGCTGTGTCAGTGGCTCGGTCCTGGGATAGTCCTGGTTGAGTTCTCGGTTGGTCCTGGCTGAGGCTGCGTTAGGTCAGCTCCTCCTGATCTAAGCAGCCGTAAGTTTTCTAAAAGAGTTCCTGTGATGTTGACTGTGAATGCTGGTGCCTTGAAACGGTCCCCAAACATGTGTTTTAGCGCTTGTATTAACACAGCGTAGACCTGGACCAGGATCGCGCGCTGTACACTGTAAAAAACAGCGATATAGCGAGGGAACACAAAGTCAGCGAGAGAGAAGCAAGAGCCCGACCCAACCGTAATAATATACATTTCTGGGCCCGACCCGGCCCGAATTTCGGGCTGGGTCGGGCCCGGGCCTGGGCTCGGGCTTAAGATCTTACCTCTAAACTGCTTAGCCACAAATATACTTGAACACTTTATTTGAGTGGGATTTGTTTTCTCTCACAGAAACTTACATGAGGTTAGTTTAAATCTACTTTTTTCCTCCGCAAATCGTTGTTGATTTAAAAACAGTATGTGTTGTTACACACTGTTTTTAAAAGTAAAAGAGTGTGTGTTTCTAACCACATTGCAGACAATGTGGCAGAGCCAGGTCAAACTATGGGAGCTGATACAGAAAACAATATTTAGATAAATAATTGTTACGTTAAATGTATAGGTCATGTCAGGACATGAAATGACCTTGTGCGGCCTGTTTACACAGATACATGTTTCAATACCACACATGAACGCTATTTTGTTTTTTTGCATATGTATTTCACACGTTTTTGTCCCAGTTTATTTCTATGGTGAATGTAAAGACATGCTACACAATTCTAATCCTAACCTTAAAGGAGACCCATTGTGTTTTTCCAACTCTTTAGTAAGAAACTAGTGAACCACAAAATTGATCAAAAACGTCTTGAAAACGGGAACAGCTTTATTGAATTCCTGTTCAAAACTGCAGAACTGATAAGCCCCGCCTCTTTGTTTTAAAATTTAGCTATTCGAAGCAATAACTAATTATTATTTTTGAAACAAAAAGAGGAACGCTTCATGGACCTCCAAACATGAGTAAAAGGTAGAAAGAGGTGCTCATTGGTGAAGGGGTCACAAAGCGATAGTACTCTCAGACAAATATTTCCTGAACCACTCTGGTCAGCTTTAAACAATGTCCCACTCTCCAGGACAAACTGGTCCACAGCTACCAACCACCTCATTCCACCAGGACATGGTTGGAGTCCAGGCCTGTGGGTTCCTATAAATGCAACAAATGTAATCATTGTAATAATATTTGTCAAACTAAGATCTTTTTGGACTGCCATACAGGCAAGGAATACACAATAAGACATTTTATCACATGCAAGACTATGTTTGTGATCTACAGGCTGGTTTGCCATCTGTGTAACGTACTCTACATTGGTATGACCAAGAGACGCTTACAGGACAGACTAGCCGAACACAAATATTCTATTCGAACAGGCAACACCAACTATCCGATGGCCAGACACTTTTCTGAGTTCCATAACAACAACCCCTCCAGTTTACAAGCACATGGAACTGAACATATACCAGAGACAATACAAAAAGGTAATAGACTTAAAAACTGCAACAACGGGAAACATTTTGGATTTATACATTGCAAGCCACTAAACACCCTGGATCAGGGCTCTCAACTTTTGATTTTGGCTTGGAGTGAGATTTTTTGTGAGGGTGCAAATCATTCGTAGGTTCTGGGGCGGAGTGAGGCGCTGAAATCTACATGGAGAATTTGTAAAGCAGTGACCTAATTGAAAGTCTGTTTTTTTAGTGGTTGATGGGCATCAGACGTATTTCAGCAGTGGGGAAACCATGTCGTACAGGGTGAAAAGAATGAGCGGGGGTCTGGGGGTCCTCCCCCAGAGATTTTTGAAAAAACATATGCATTTTGAGACATTTTACAGGCTTCAAGTGGCTGGAAAAAGTGAGACTAAAATTGTCGTATTGGATAACACTTTCAATTACTCTGAGCTTATTTTATAAAAATAAAAAATTAAAACAGGTGGTCAAACAACCAAGTGAATAAAAGATAAATGGCAATTAGGCCTTCTGTTCACGTGGCCCTGTGTGGTCGAGTCTGGGAGTTCCCCAAGAGATTTTGGTCAAAATATATGTAGTTTCCTGCAATCTGAAGTGTTTTTAACTAACAAATCCTATTTTCTAGCAGATTTACACTAGGACAAAGTCAGCTGTTTGTTAGAGAATTTCACCTTGAAATTTCTACTTATAGGCCTTCACATGTCCAAATCCTGTGTCAGTGGTTCACAGTGGAGTCCTAATACTCTTTGTTCTGTCCTGCTCAGTGGGAGACATGTCAGTGAGGGGGCTTCAGACTGCAGCTCCTGGTTTTGCAGATGTTCAAACTCCAGGTCTTGAGACTGCAGCCTCCAGCTCTACCTCTGCTGCTTTAGAGCTGCCTCTGTCTGTGAGCTGCTGCTCTACCTCTGCTGGCTTTAGAGCTGCCTCTGTCTGTGAGCTGCTGCTCTACCTCTGCTGGCTTTAGAGCTGCCTCTGTCTGTGAGCTGCTGCTACTTCACAGTGGACAATGCACATAGGCTCCTCAAACAACAGTTCTGCCTAAACCTTTTGTGCAGATACTTAGTGGACTTATGTTTGTTATGTTGTTTTTTCTATTCAGGATATGGATCAGGATTTTGGATCTGCTGTGCATGCTCCATCACCATAATTTACTTTAACTTTCTGGAGGTGAAAAGTCATCCACACATTTCAGTAGAATTAGAAAGTAAGACCACAGTTTGAGACATTCTAAATGTTGATAAATACTTTTTATGGCATAATATGAAAAAAACAACACTTTTTTTATCAAAACAAACATGCGTGGGCCCTCCTCCTCCTCCCGGGCAAATAACAGTCCATTTTGTGGCAATACAAGTCTGTTTTTTTTAATTATCTATTTGGTGTAACAAAGACATAAAACTGTCAGAAACATGAAAGTATTATAACATTGTAATATTAATTAGAAGTTTTTCATGTTAGCTGCTGAGCCCCCACACCCCCTTTAAAGGTCCTTAA
Organism: Mugilogobius chulae; assembly: GCA_038363315.1. NCBI lineage: Eukaryota > Metazoa > Chordata > Actinopteri > Gobiiformes > Gobiidae > Mugilogobius > Mugilogobius chulae. The sequence goes on along the minus strand of CM076397.1, from coordinate 12,918,373 downwards.
ATCCCTTTCAAACGGCCCTGCACTTCCCAGCGCAGACCGTGGATACAGAGTCAGTCTTTACGCAGCAGTGACAGTGTAGCTGGGCTATAGAGGCTCTAAAACTCCACAGACTTTACAAACATGGATCAGGACATCTGAACTCACACTTAGTATCTCTTTTACGTGTCCTGTGTCCTGGGACAGTGAATGAAATGATCTGCAGTGTCCAGGGCCTTAGTGGGACTCATTTTCAGCCCGGGAAAAATTTTAATGGACCAGCCCTCTGACAAATAAAAATGTAACTCTAGCTGGGCTCTAGCCGTTTTATCACCCTAGGCAAGATTTCAAATCACGCCCCTGATAGATAACCACTCTAGACCCTCAGACCCATAAGCCTGTAAATACAAATTTAAATCTAACAATGTTCAGATGTAATCCAGGGGGGTCTAGGGGAATTCTCCTACCTGGAGAATTTTTATAAAATCAATGCAATTTCCTGTATTTTGGTGAGTTTTAGATGTGATGATCCTATTGTGTGATGTCAATTTTATATAATTAAAAGACATGAGGCAGTTAAATAAACAAAAATACAAATAGGGTCCCCCCATTGAGGCCAGATTTAGGGGGCCCAAGCCCCAAATGCCCTTAGCTCCGCCCCTGTAAACTGGGATTTAGGAGCGTCAGGCAGACTGACTCGGCCTGACAGGACTGTCCTGAGTGATCAGAGCAGGGAAAACACGGGAGCTGCTGCTTTTATAAGGTGTCTGTTTTATGTCACATTCAGGGAAAAGTAAAAGTTGTAAAGAACTCTTCAAACATTTCCGCGGTGCGCCGTTTTGCGCGATTTTCTCCGCTGATAATAATTAACACACGTTATCTTTCACTGTACATTTTGGACCTTTTCTCCGTAAATATAAGGCTGATTTGCACAAACTATGGATCACTGTGAAGCTTCAGTTTCACAGAATATCACTGGGAGTTTGAAATGCGTCTCAAAGAAACGATCTGTCTGTTAAATAGCTCTGATGTGACGCTGCCCTGACAGTCGCGCGCAGATTCCCGAGGTAGGGAGAGAGAGAGAGAGAGAGAGAGAGAGAGAGAGAGAGAGAGAGAGAGAGAGAGATCTTAAGACAGCGCATCTGAAATTCAGATGCACTGCTCGGCCTTCTAGGCTCTATACATTTGAGACTATTTAATTTTGGTTTAAAAAAAAAAAATTGTGTCTGATTTTTCAGCGTGAGAAATGCCAGGTGTGGCGTGAGAGCGTGTGAAGGAGGTGAATTGCGTGTGTCACACGGTCACTGCGTGAGAGTTGAGAGCCCTGCCCTGGATTGAATGAGGATCTTGATTTTACTGTATTTTTGTAGTTTTGTGTGAACTTATAATATTTTAATATTTTTATCATACAACTTTTTCCACACCACCATCTTGTGGTGCATTTATGTTACTGCCCACTTCTCACACTAACTTGGTTAGGTGGTGAAGCCCTATTGGTGGAAATCCTGTATATAATATCACATGTTACATTTGAATTCTGTTTGTCCCCCTGATGAAGGCCAGAAGGCTGAAACGCGTTGGGGCTTTATGAGGTCCATTTTTGACATGCCATAGTTAATAAAGGCATTTTATTTAAAAGAGAGTGCCTTGGGTTTTTCTGTAAGTCGATGCAACTAATTATTATTGTTGGAAAGTGGCTATGAGGCAGTTTTGGACCATTGATGCTTCACTTTGAGTATTAATCTTTTGAATTATAACAAGTAAATACAGACAAGTGGGAAGGGATAGGGGGCAGGTGAGAACAGGGATTTTCTGAGCAATTGAGCTGCAACTGAATACAAGATTACCCAAACATGCATGAATCAATTCAAATATAACTTTGAGTAAACTAATGTTGAGAGCAGGCCATTATAAAAATCATAAACATCACATCGATGTAAACATGTGCGATGCGAGTGCGTCGGTAGAGAGGAGCTACATCGATGCAGATCGTGTGACAAAAGCAGCCTGCATCGGATTATCAGACTATTTACCGATGAATCTAGATTTTTTTTTTTTTTTCAGATTCAGATTACTTTATTTATCCCTCAAGGGGCAATTCATTTGAGCAGCATCAGACAATAAAATTTAACAGAAATCAACTCATAGAAACAAACATACAACAAACACAATGGAGCTTGTGCATACGTGATTTCCTATTGACAAAAATATTTATAAAAAACATAAAACCCAACCTAGTTTCACCAAGTCTAAAGAGAGTTTAACAGCCTAATAGCTGTTGGAACAAAAGATTTTAGGTGGCGATTAGTTTTACAGCTTGGTAAGGCATAACGTCTGCCTGACGGTAACAAGAAAAACTCATCTCTCAGCACATGCTCTGGTGATGCTATAATGGCACTGGCCTTCTTTAAGATCTGCTTGTTGCAGAAGACAGACAAATCTCTCTGCTGGATCCCAATGATCTTTGAACAGTGTTTTACAATGCGATCAATGCTGTTCTTATCCTTAAGTGAAAGATTAGGGAACCAGCAGATAAACGAAAAACATAGAAGGCTCTCAATGAAGGCCTCATAAAACCGAGACATTTTTCACGATTCACTGACGAAAGTTCACTCCTACACAGACACACACGCACTCACAAGCTGACACTGACACAGCAGCAAACGCTGTGTGTTTCTGACATTCCTTATAAGGGCTGTTTGTGGTTTATTTTCATCTGAAGATGTGCCAACAAATAGCTCAATCTGTTAAGGCGTTTGTCTCTTTCAGTCATTCTCACAAAGCCTGCGTAATAACAACAGTGTCCAGCGTGCCTTACCTGTGTATTGTAGAGAAAAAGACGTAGTCCATTGAAACTCGTGTTCAGAAGAAGAAGAAGAAGAAGAAGTTTAATGCGCTCCACAACACGTAGCTATTATTCCACCGGGAACGTGCAGGAAAGCTGTGCGTCTGTGTCCAGTAAGAGAGCTGTCCTTCCCGTGTTTATGTCCAAATCTAGACGGTCTGCGTCTTCCCAGTGCGCTGGTCCTCAGTCTGTCCGTGTTTGTTTCAGGCGATGTGCGTTTTCCCTGCGCGCTGTTCTCGTCCTCGCTGTTTTATTTCCGTGCGCACTGGTTCTCCACGCGCTACCGTCCCTCTTCGCACCTCTCACGAGTTAGATGCTGCTCCTCTATCGTTGCTCAGTGTGAGTTTGGGCCGTAGCTGCGTCCCACGTTCACTCTCCCGGGCCGCACTGACAAACTATACAGACCTTTTCATAAGCTGTATTTGGCAGTTTGATAGTAGACTGAAATAAAGCACTCCAGAATGGACCAGTTATTTAGCTTTTCCCCACATATTTATCGTAACATGTTGGCCCCGCCTCCACAGCAGATCTGTCCAATGAGAGCGCTGGGTCTCACACATGTAGGCTACATCTGATTACTTATAAAGTCCTATTGCACACAGCACTGTGAAAAACATGATACAATCCGAACCAAAAATAATAATAGGCCTATATTATTATTTATAATTTTAGAAAGTTAGTAATTGAATTTTCAAGTGACTGAAAGATACTTTTACATGGCTTGAATTTATCTGGGGTATTAGAGGCCCATGAATGATTAAACAGACAAAATATTTAGTAAGTATTTGATTAAAAAACAATGTTGACTGAATCGAGATGCATCGTGATCAGGGGGCATATCGAACCGAATCGATCGTTAGCTGTAAGACAAAATCGTATCGTTGCTAGTGTATCGGGATGCACATCGTATTGGACAAAGATCCAAGATTCCCATCACTAATAAAAAAGATTAAAAACTTTGAATAATACATTTTACATAATAGAACCCCTTTAACCAAGCCTCAGACCTAAACTTAGCCATTAACCCCCCAAAAACCTCCTGTTTGTTCTCAACCACATCACGTGTCAATACCACACCAGAAAAAAACGGGCGTGTAATTGCAAGCCAAAAATGGCCGAAGCGTCGTCATGACACACCATTTGTCACCGCGTGGTATTTAGCCATGAGAACACGTTGCCTTGTGCCCCTGCACCGAACATTGGATAACATCTGTAGATACAAAGACATGTCCAGCAATGTAAACAAATCTAACAATGTTAACTGTAATTGCGAGCTAAATGCTAACGTGATACTAGTACCACCTGACATGTCTAGCATCTTTTTTTTTTTTTTTTCTTTACTTTCTGTTTACTTTTCTGAGATAACACCACATCAATGACCTCCATTTAAACCTGGTTGTGACACAATTGTTGTTTTGAATTTACTTTGAAATACCCAGTAGGTGGGCTAATCTCTGACAAACTGCTTTTTTGATGAAATCACATAATGTAACTTTCCATTTCTTTACGTCTTTATGCAATCTTTTTTACTCAACTACTTCTCTTCTTGGTAAGCCTTTGTCTGGAGTGACAACTTTTGATTAGCCAATCAGTGAACTTTCTAAAAAAAAAAACAGATAATTTTATTTACTTGACAGTCTACATGCATTGTGACAAATTTGAAATTGTAATCAGGCCCAAAGAAAATTGTGACTTTTTTTTTTTTTTTTAGCTGTATTGCCCAGATACATTTCCCAGACATCATTTGTAAAACCCATTGAATCTTTTGTGCTACATATATTTTCCCTCTTCCTCACATCATCACTGCCCATTACGTTGCACAAGCTACCGCAAATGTTTCATCAAAATACATTCAAAGTCATTTTACCTTAAAGTGGCCATTCAACGTATGCCGCCAAACCCTTCACAACCATCTCTGCCTGATTTTCCTCAAGACTCTACATCGCTCCGGCTGTATTATTCAACTTCAATCACATACCAATTTGACATTCTCCCGCCATTGGGCCGCACCATTAGACCCAAGCTCCAAATTAGCATACAGATTGAAGGCATTTACACCATTCCTCTGATTTCTGGTGCTTAAGTTTTGGAGCAGGAGAGCTGGTTTGAAATGTGCCGTGATCTGCTAAAGACGGAGCTGGCGGAAAAGCCTTGAAGGTAGTTTGATGTTGGCTGGGATGTGGCAGGTTTTATTGCCCACAGTGGTAAAAGCGATGGGGTAATGCTTGTGGCAAATGTAAGGTTTGTAATGGTCAACAGGCAGATGTTTGCTAACGACCGGCAATGGAATGCTAATGAAGCAGAGGAATGAGAGAGAAAGCTGCATTTTAATTGGGAATCAGGCTTCATAGTCGCCCATAGGTTTGTAATTACAGGGAATATTGTTTTCTCACCAGATGTTTTAAAGGGACTGTACCTGATTTTTGCATCCTTAAAAATGTAAACAAACAGAAATAATTCATTTTAAACTTCCTACTTCAGGCTAATGATTTGCTCACTTAGCTAATGCATACTGAGCTTCAGAAATGTTCATCATGATGTGTTTTAATGTGTTTTCACAGCTGTTAGCAGCAAGTGAGTCTTATCATCTGAATCAAAAAAAAAAAAAAAAAAAAAAGTAAAAAAAATAAAAAAAAAAAAAAAAAAAAATAAAATAATTAAAAAAAAAAAAAAAACAAAAAAAAAATGTATAAGCGAGACTAATCTTTTTTTATTATTTTGTGTCAGATTTAATGTTCTTGATTTATTTATTTTTTTTTGACTAAAGATGCTAGTTTTTTCATAGCTTTCTTATTTTTTTTTTTTTTTTTTTATTTGTTCTTTTCTTTTGGTGTTGGATTGCAAGTGGTGCATAGATTTTTTCTGAAAGTATAGAACCTTGCACTAAGCACTGCTCATTTAAATAAACATTATGTAAATAGATAGACTAGTAAGAAGGTTCTTGATTTTTTTTTTTTTTCTTTCTCAAAATCTCAAGAGCTGCATGATGTCTTTAAAGAGCCGATGTGTCTCGAGCGCAGTTGCAGACTCTGCTCTATGCTAACAACAGTTAGCCACAATGCTAAAAACAAAAACAGAAAAGTAACACAAATGTCATCTTATTAGACATAGATTGGGCTTTGTGGACCATTTTCCACCTGAATAGATACATTAACAAGACATCAATGCTAGGGGGAAATAGTTTTTAAGTTATATTGTTGTGAAAAAAATGGAGTACAGTCCCTTTAAGCTTGGTTTTATTGCTGAAATATCTTACTTTTTGATTGTAAAATTTGCAAGCGTTGTCTTGTCTCATTTTAAGCGAAGATTTTTTTTGTTTGTTTGTTTGTTTTGTTTACAAGAAATGGCACAAACTTGAACATTGAGCAGAACGTATGCTTATCCAACACAGTATCACAAGAAGGCATACATTTACCATGACACAAAAACAGCGTATTTAGCACGATTTCAGGTCTTTTTTGAGTACTTATGTTACATTGTACATTTAGCACGATATGAAGAAGTGTAAAAAAGGCACGAGATTTCACACCGTTAAATAAAAAACACCACGTGTGGATGTTTTCTTTAGGTGAATACAAAAGTCATTCACCCACAGACGCATCATTTATCCTACAACCTCACCTTCTATTCTTTTATACAATCTTTTGTGTGCTTTTTTGTAATGTCTTGCTAAAGAAAATTCCACCTTTTGATAACAAATTACCCAATTCAAAAGATTAACTCAATTTTATTTTGAAACTATTTTTCAAGGACCTTTGATTGGAACCTTTTCTATTTTTCATGCCACACATTTTTCGGTTTTCAGCTCAGCACCTCTCTCAAACCTCGTAAATAAGCCCACAGGGAGGGAGAATTTTAATTAACTTTGAAATAAATAGCTTTCATTTTTTGAGCAATTTTGGCAAGGCAAGAATACAAACATTCTAATTATTTTGAACTGTATTAATACAAGAGAATTGTTGGTTCTGCTTCAGTATTTCTGGTGCATTCATGTGAGCACAACTTTGGATTGAAAAAGGAAATTAATATTAGCAATTTCTGTTGCAATGCAGAAGGTTTTATATTTATTTGCTCCCCAGTTTGCGGCACGGTGGGAGAGCGGATAGCGCTCTGGCGTCAAAGCAAGAAGGTTCGACTCCCGCTCGACCCAGGCTGTGTGGAGTTTGTATGTTCCTCCCGTGTCTGGGTGGTTTCCTCCGGGCACTCCAGTTTCCCCACCAAACAATAACATGGTGTTTAGGCGAATCACTTCGGCTGAGCTGAACTGTAAATGTGCTATACAAATAAATGAAATAAACCATTACATGGATTGTTTATTTATTGATTGATTATTTTCTTTCTTTATTTATTTATTTTTACAATAAAATGCACAAACCTTGGACTTTGAGCAGACCTTATGCTACAACAAACATCAGTATAATAACATGTTTATTGTGATAGGGATGATATTATGAAAAGTGTGATACAGCTTTTGCGGTGCACAGTAGCAGAGTGGTTAGAGTTCTGGCTTATCAATAGCTCATGCTCTCTGGCTGGAGTTTGCATTCCTACACTCAAATCATGTAGAACAGTTGATTTCAGTTTGAGCCAATCTCTCAACAGACATCAAACTTGCCTTCCCATCTGCTAAAACACGCATCCTTTGTCTCCAACATGATCCACCCTGACACGGTACACCTGCTATTTGTCTTCTTATTCCAACACAATGCAATCTCCCTCTCCATTACCATATTTCAGATAGATATTCCCCTCGGAGACTCCACCGCTAACCCTGGCTGTGTAGCGTCGGGGCTCCATTCACTCCGCTGCATTGTGCTAGCTTGTTCCTCTTAATTGAATTTGATACCAACTCTATATCATCATGTACAGCGCAGTCACTTTAGCTAACCTTGACACAAAAAGCGCCGTTGGTGATGTCTCCCGGTGGGAATGGCCCTCTGCTAGCGTCCCCTTGTACCGCTGTGCTAATGTAAAGAATAATGAGGAGGGAGCTGAGTTTTGACATTTGTCTTTGATTGTGGACAATGGAATCGATAGCTTGTCTGTTTCGATGTCGGCTGATGTTGGATCAATGTATTGGCAGATCTTCTGACCACAGACTCAAACACATTTTGTAATGATTGTTTCTCTCACAGTTGCATCATGTCATAGAACAGAGATACAACACTATGAATGTGATTTACTAGTGTGACAATTGCTATGTGATTAACTGTGACATTTGTAGAAAGCAAAAAGAAAAGTTGGTTACTCTGACTCTGACTTTGACAAATAGATCAATTTTGCACAATGTGTGTTGGTTATTTCATACATTTCAAGAGTTGTCACATCCTGGCGTGTGTCTGGCTTCTGTTAAGTTTATCATGCAAAAATGAAACAATCTCACAAACAACTAATAATTTGGTATGAGAATCGTTACTCGGGCCACACCTCCAAAAACTAATGGAGAGGCTCATCAAGCTTATGATTGGGCCATAAGTCTTTTAGTGCAGACGGCTTTGTTCTGTCAATAGTGGACAAGCTAAAATAACACAATAATCATTCTGCAAGCTACACTGCACTAAACACATTTAGGTGTGACAGTCTACGATTTAGAACACATGTTTGAGTGAGGTGATCCCTTTTCAGGATTTGCTCCTCCTTCATGGTCCTGTGTTGATGCAGTCCTTGTGCAGAGGACAGCTCAGCTTCAGTCCAGTGCTCCTTTCGTGCTGCTGCTGTCACTGTTTTTGATCCTGACACACACAAAACAATGCTCTCTTTCAGGAATTGATAATTTGTGAATCCTGAGGCCGGAGCATCAGACTGCACAATGTCATGTGAACCTCTTGTGCTTTTAAATAGCTGGAATTCCCTCAATGACTGCACCAGAGTTGGACTGAATGTCGGCTGACCCAGGGTAACGCTGGAGAAATGCTCAGTCTGGATGACTTCAAATACAGTAAGCAGAGCAAAAGATCTGAGATCTACCTTTTATATCTCCGCTCTGGTGTTTTTTTGAGGCTCAGAGGAGAGAAGTCTCTAGACAGAACTTTAGCAGTGTTAGATGAAGAGGCAATGTTTCAACAGTACTTTGAAAACTTGAATATTATTATTATTATTATTATTATTATTATTATTATTATTATTATTATTATTATTATTATTATTATTGATTATGATTATTACTACTTTTATATACAATGCAGTCTGTGTACTGTATAAAATAATAATGCTTCTGACCCACTAGGGACGAACAGATTTGAATCCTATTCAGACAACTGTTGCTCGTGGCTAGTTTCTCCTTTACATCTTCAACATGTGCACATAATTACATCTCCTTTTCACTGAAATGATGAGACGTTTGACTTCCGGCTCCAAATGTTGTTGTAGTGTTTTAATCCAAACACTTCACTTTGGTTCAGATTTGGAGACTTCTTTTTGTCCTCAAGCCGAGCCCAGGCCAAGGCTGCTAACATGTCCCACTTAGAGAGTGTTTGTGCTGAGCTGGGATCAGTGAGACTTTTGGGATGTGCGATCAGTCTAATGCTTCATTTAGGATTACTGCTCTGTACTGTTTTGTTACTGCATATTTGTGACTTCGCAGACTCTTAAAAATACGTCTGGGTCTCTTCACGACATTTTATTTTCAGATAACACTTTATAAAAATGAACAGATACAAATCATTTGCACCTGTTTGATCATGATCAGTGGCACTAGGTCAGAAAAAGAGTTTATACGAGTTTCCCCAAACTTTTAACTTAAATGAGGTAGAAGAAGAGCACAGTAGATAGTAACAAAACTGATTTTGTTGTTGTTGTTCTAGTTCTAATGTTGGCTCTGAGAAACGTATGTTCTTATACTCTTTCTTGCAATTTTAATTTGTGCATGAGGGTCTACAACACGCTTTACAAAGAACAGTAGTTTTGTTTTCATAATATTTGGATGATTCTTATTCTTTTCAAACTTTATCTATGAATGCTTCCAAAATCCCCACCTCAAGTCCAGACCTAAACTTTTGTAACATAAGATCTAACACCTGTCTACAAGACGCTAAGAAAACTGTGTCTGTAGCACTAGACAAACAAAAAACAGGTAGAAACATACTCATTATGTTCTATTAACATGTCATACTATAATGAAGCATTTCTGTGAGACTGTGTTGTTCAATTACGTCAAGTCTCAAGTAATCCAAATTCTCAAGTCCAAGTCACGACCTGCAAGTCCACACCACTGGGCTGCATTTCTCCATTTATGTCATTACCACATTCCTATAAAAAAAAGAAAATAATGATTAAAACAAAACATTTTTTTTTTATTACATAATGAGTGCATTTGTTGTACAGTTCTCCTCACTTCCTGTTCTAAGTCCCTTTCCCCAGGCTTTTCCTCAAGTGTTTACTTAAGTCTCCCCTGTAATCACCCGGCTCTTTTCTTTTATGTTAACGCACAGCCGTCACAATAACTCCTTCAGCGTCGGAAATGGCCAGGGCCTTCACAAGTGGCGAGCTAATTAGTGGTAGCACCTCATTTTGTGGTTGGAACACAGTCAGATAGGAGCGTGTCAAGTGGAACTGAAATGGAGAATTGCCCATTAAACGTGAATGAAGTGCGGGCGCAACACGAGTAATTCAGCGCATAATCACGACGCGCCTTTTTCATGTGAGCTGCGATCCAGAGCAGAGGTTTGAAGTGCACAGACGAGAAGAAGAAACAGGCTTATTTTTCAGTCATGTTGCACTTCAAAGCTCTGCAGAATTATTTATGTATTCACTTAGTTATGTGTTACATAATTAAGTCTTATGTCTTAAGTGTGAGCCAGAGAATTGACCCTTTATAGATTCATAAACACAACAAAGAGTTTTTATTAGTGTGACTCTGTTATGACTTTTTGTCCAACGTGTTCACAAAAGTAAGTGCAAATGTAAGAAAAATAATTAAATCTTGTACGATTTTAAACTAGGGATTGGCTGATTTTATTTATTTATTTAGGCTGATAACCGATAACTGGCAAACGTCTGCTCTGTGCTGCTTCCTAGTGGAAAACTACACTTGTCATTTCTGTCAGAGAAACACTGGACACTGGACTAACTAACTAACTAACTAAATAAATAAATAAATACGTTGTAGGCTTGGCAATGGTATTTGTACAGTAGAACTGTAGGGGGAGCTCTACTGCTGAAGTTCCTTAGTTCTGCTTTAAAATTCACAACAGAACTCACAAGATCACAAACCTACAAATAAATATATTCATGTGGGGTAAAATGGTGTTATTATGTAAATATATAGAATAATTTCAACTTAATTGTTTGTTTATTAATCATTTGTATGTTTTAGTCTGTTAAAATTGCAAATGTGATCCTTTCTGGACAAACTGAGACTGGTATATCTGCATACTAGAGAACCTCCCCTAAAGATATATATCAAATATATACCAAATATCGACTGTTTTTTTGTTTTTGTTTTTCAATATCGGTCCAATAATTAACCTGGCCAGCCAGATGGTTTATCTCACGATATTTGGGAATTCACAAACACGAGATAAACCATCTGGCCTTCCTGCCGCCCGATTGGTTTGAGAGTCTGAAACGGCCGTGTTTCACATCACAGCAGCGTGGTTTAGAGGCCCAATCACATTGTAGCAGGGCGGGCTAACACGGGCTGTAAGGTCCCCGGTGCCACCGCTGAGTCTAATTCAAGCTAAACGAAGATGGCTGCTCTCATGGATGTACGTGTTTCTGCTGCTTTGATGCAGTTCTGGCAGTAATTTCTTTTTGAAAGAAGAGCAGTATGTGTGACGCTTGTTCTCTCGCACACGGACATTGGATACATCAATACGAGTTGTTGCTGTGATTGGCTAGCTCAAATAAGGTAGCCCAATCACCAATCAGCTCCAAGTATTTCACTAAACGCCCCGCCTTTTCTCAAACGCCTTCAGCGAGTCAAGTCCCAGATGGATATAGTGAGAACTCAGATAGGAGTTCAACACAGATTAATTAGGCGTGAGCCAGGTTATCCGATAATGATATCACAAAAATTATTGGGAATATCGGCCAATACTGATAGTGATGCCGATATATTGCCCATCCCTAATTTTAACTACAGCCAATGCCAGACAGGCTTTACTGCCCGGCTTTGAAATCTAATAAACAGTCAACACAGTTTATTTATTTATTTGTTTGTTTGTTTATTTATTATTTATTTATTTTTTCATGCATAGTGAGTCAGTGTAACTGTCAGTGCTCTCCTGTAGCTTGTTCACATAATCCACACACTTAATACACAAATCTCACTCTTCCTGGTGTAGCCTATAGGAATGGATGTATCAAACAACATTTCAGAATTTGCCAAATCAGTATCGACTGGGAAAAAAAATAAAATCAGCAAAGATTTTGTGAAGTGCAGTCAGCTTTAAATTGTAAAAAAACAAAAAAAAACAAAGCATCAACATTCAGGCAAATTGCCAACAATTTCTGCTCTTCTCTCAGGTAGAAACAACATGTGACGTACACTGGCACGAACTGATTGTGTTTTTAATCAGATAATCAGATAAAATGAAAGAGGGGAAGCAGACACCATTATAATACAACTTGATATTCATTTCTCTCGAACAAATCTGCCTAATTTTAGTAAAAGACGTGATTAAATCCCTGTCAAAGCCAGCTCACAGGGAGCAGCTTTAATTAGGCAACAGCAGCATATCTGCAGTGGTTGGTGAGTTTGCCGCTGGTGGATCCTCTCACAATGCAAAGTGCTGATACTGCAGCTTAGGCCCATCTTATCCACTGTGCCCTCAATCTCTCCTGATCAAGAATCTCTGTGAAACCTGCAAACTTGTGCACTTTCCCAAAGCCCACAGGCGAGAGGTGGAGCCCAGGACGGACCAAGGAAACCGCGCTGAAAATGGCAAGTGTGAAGGGCAAAAAACACACATTAAGTGGATCAGGATGGAGTATTTTAGTAGGAATTCTAAGGGAAATTCATGGAGATAATGCCTAGTATGCAATAATGGAGGAAAGAGCTACAGTGAAGAGACATATATCACGGTGGAGTTTGCATGTTCTCCCGTGTCTGCGTAGGTTTCCTCCGGGTACTCCGGTTTCCTCCTACAACTAAAAACATGTCCAATATGCCCTCCTCTCCCCTCCCCAGGACTACAGATGGAAATTAGCTGTTAGCTACAATTTGGTACAAGTACTGCATCTCTGCCATTGTGCTTAATGTAATTGTACATTGTCCTTAATAAACATTACCTTTACCTTACTGTTTTGGCCCTTTTTTTGTTCAATCTACCACAATTGTAAATACACTTTTGTTCATATCACACATGATGTAATGTATTTATAATATAATAGACATTTGACAGAAAAGGTGTCTATAAGCGTTCTACAAAGGTTCTGCTAGGTTGGTTGTATGGTCTGACTAACGATCATTTGTCGTGTCACTTGTCATGTCTGTGTGACTGTGTTACAACATTTTGTCAGATCGTAAGATGCCCATCAGGACAGTCAGATAGTGCCAGGCTTCACCCACGCTTCAGCAAACTGCAAAGAGTGGGTCTGGTCACCACTCCTCAACTCCACCACATACCAGCCAATCAGATCTTTTTTTTTTTTTTTGCCTGACACACATTAAAGAAAAGAGCTGATTGGCTGTCTGTACTTTTTGCAAAAATCCAACTTCACTCACCTTTTTTGCTTCGCTCATTGATTCTGCAGAAATCCACCATGTTTTTCAGTTCCATGTGATATATATATATGCTTCTTTTGGGTTCAGTGATTTTTACAAATGCTTCTTTTGGGTTCAGTGATTTCTTATAGTAAAAATGTCCTTGCCTTCTGTGGAGAGAACAAACCCCAGTGGTGTGATTACAGATGCATTCCACAATCATGCTAGCTTATGGAAAACATTCCATTCTTCCCTTGTATCGGACAAAGCATCTTTCCTCTGGTTAGCCCTACCTTGTGACCGTCTTTGTCCTTGAGAAGTCTTTGGTTCATTTAGCGCGGTCGGGAGCACCGCAGGAGCCTTCCAAAGTCAATCGAGTTTCCAGCCAAGTCTTGGGTCAGTCCCGGCTCCCAGCTCAATCTCCGAGGCTATTTTTATCCTCGGGACTGACGGATCAAGTGGCACTGATCACGGTACACCTGGCTCAGAGCGAAGAAGAAAACTCCAGACCCATACATCAATGTGTCAGCCAGCGGGACGGTCCGGAGGGGGAGGGAGGTCCGGAGGGGGGAGGGCAGAGGTGGAGGCAGGTCAGGGCACCGGCTGCAGAGCGGAAGAATCGCACAGAGGGAGTATGGAAACAGGGCCTATAATACCAGGAGCAGAAGGTGAAGGAATAGTCAGTCCAATATTCTTTTAGTTGTATTATATTGGCAGAAATTAAGACGAAGAAACACTGTTCACACAAAGAAATTGTATTTTGGCTTCGATGCTACACAAAAGCCAATGAGTTAAATTTCCTGAGATATCTTAGTTCTAAACAGTGCTATGAATCAATGTTTCTCAAATAGGGGTGTGGGACTCTCGAAGTATTCAAGTCCAAGTCAATCCCCAAGTTTGTGCCCTACAGGAATAATTCGAGTCCAAGTCATCTGCTCATTCATTCATTCATTCAAAAATAAACTTTTAAAATACATTTCTGGTTGCAGAAAGTGAGTAGGGAAATGTTTTTTTTTTTTTTTGGAGGAGAAAATAAAGTCGCCTCAAGTCTGGATTGGATTTGGATCCACACCATTTCTTGGTCTGTTTTTCCTGAAGCCTTAATCCACATTCTGATCGCATTGATAATTGCAGAACTCAATACCTCTGCACACACCAGGTTAGGCAAAGAAGAAGGTTGGGAACCAAAAGTTGGAGGTACTGCCAACATTTCTGAGGCCAAAACTTTAAAGTGTGTCACAAAATGAACATTTAAATCTTATCTTGTGATTTGTTTACTACAGATTGTTGACCTGTGTTGCTTAAAGACCAATATTCAGGAACAGAAACATGGCCAACACTTAGTTTGTTGAAACTTTTTCATATGACGCTCACAATGCTGTGTCAGTGTAACAGCTCCTTGCCTCTAATGAGCGTCTGTTCTCCTGTGACCTTTATAAACCTGATTTGATCCACTGGTGTTTCATCATTGTTGTTTTTGTTAACTTTTATAACCGCGCATATGAAAGAAAACACTCTGACTCGATCACGTGACGCACGCACTGTTCTCCCATCGCTCCTGTTCTCCACAAGTCTGTGTCGTTTCTGTTCTTCCTACGACAACATGCCACTGTCAAACAAACAATTCTTGTAAATGTTGTTTTTTTTTTTTTTGTTCTGTTGATGTGTCTAAAATTCAAGTTTCGCCATGATTTTCAAAGAACTGTGACTGAATCAGCAAAAGTTAAACTTGCACAACACACAAGTACAACTTTAACCAACTTGGACTGGACATTACTATTATGTGCCACTGGATGTCTTACATTTGAAGCTTCAAATACATCTATAGGTCAACACAAGTATATTGAATGCAAAGTTCCAGATCCTGAGTACCATCGCTAGACTCTCATGTGTCCACTTCCGTATCTCACTGTCACTTCAGCCTTGTTATCGGACATTCACCTCTGTGAGACTGTGTCATAAAGCAACCACCAAAGTGCATTTTGTTCCCTTCTCTCGCCACCTTTTCCTTGTCCGCCTGAAACTCTCCCATGGCTCTCTCTGACCGCTGACATCTTGTACTTACCCAGTCTTTTTCTATAGAAGTTTGTGAAGCGGCGACCTGTCAGGAGGCCACCAAACATTTCCGAGGCGAGATCACGGAGAGCTCTGTGTCTGGGGGCATCAGCTGTTTGCAGAGATGGCAGTGACATGGAGAAGGGACATGGAGCTGGCAGATGGGGACAGATTTGAGCTGTTGGAGGAGGTGACAGAAGCAGTGTTGGTTCTAATTGGGTCACAGGTGGATAGACACTTTTGGATGGTGCAAATGTCAAAGTGGACCTGTAGAGTGGGGGCAGGTGTCCGGGCGGCAGAAGGTGGCTTGTTACCTGTGCCATGGTTGGTCATTGACAAAGTGTAGTGCAGGAGAAGCCATTAGTGGTGGGTGTGCTATTATCCCAAATCATTTTGTGACACAGATTAATCACTGCCGATTGATTGTTTACTTACAACAGTGGATGTTAAATGTTATGAGACTTCATGCCTAAAGGTTCCATGTTACACAAATTGTTGATACATAATCTTGTTTCCTCGTCAAAACTGATAACACTGTGTTTCACCCAAGCCAAGCTCACAAGAAAGCATATTTTTGTGTAAATATGATACTTTACACATGAAGCCCATCAGTATGTGCCTTTCCTGCCTTATCATCGAGATCAAACAAAGTCTGAGATTCATTCATTCATTTTCTACCGCTTAATCATGTTAGGGGTCATGGGTGACTGGAGCCTATCCCAGTAACTTTGGGCCTTAGGCGGGGAAACACCCTGGACAGTAGTCAACCATTCACTCTCATTCACTCACAGGGGAAATTTAAAGTGATGCACAATTAACCTAAACATGCATGTTTTTGAAGGTGAGAGGAAACCAGAGAAAACCCACAGTGACACAAGGAGAATATTCAAACTCCACCCAGAGAAACGTGAGATGTTGATATGGTCCGACCCGGAAGTTGAACCCACGACCTCCTTATTGGGAAGAGCTCTAACCACTCTGCTACCGTGCACCCCAGTTGAGATTGTGCGATCTATCAATCTTTCAATTTGTGGGACAGTCCAATGTCTACCTTTGTTTCTGTCAATCAAACATACTTTCAATTCAATTACTAATGACTCTTTCTGTTTCCTCTCTTCCATGTGGCTCTTTCCTGCTGGACTCCATTTTGAATCTTCAATTAAAGGTGAGTAAATCTTTCACTTTCCACATCCGTGACACATGTAGCGAAGCACTTCTGGATGAGTGACACTGATGCAGATTCTGTTTGGTTTGAACGTGAGGAAGGTTGTGTGGATGATTGGTTCTCCTGTGTTGTCATGACGATGGGCTTTTGCGTTTGAAATGAACATTGTGAATCATCATTACAATGTAGATGAAAGGCACATCAGTTCTAATGTTTATTATAATGTGTTTAACTAACAATCATTTTATGTTTTTTTTTTTTTATTGTAGCAAAGGTTGGTTCAAATGGTTCTTTCATTGTTTTGGCTGAAGTGGGTTCACGTGGCATAATAGAAGCTCTCTGTAATTGATTAATTTTCTTAGCTTCACTGGTGTATTGGGTGACTTCTATCAATGTTAAGTGTGTGTTTTTGCAAGAACAAACAGGAAAATGGCATAAAACAAGCTTACACTTTTGCTTGACATAAAATCAAATCAAACTTTACAGTGTACTAAAAACTTTCACATTCACCCTCCAGCACCCCAGTCAAAGGAAAGCTCCTCCTTCGTGTTTCCATGGTAATCATTCTTAATAGTTTGACGCACTACAAGCGAGGTAATGATAGCTCGAACTCTTTCATTACTTTGTTTGTTTGTTTGTAGCCACAATATATTTAAGATATGCTGTGTTACATTGTAGCAGATTAATAACTTACTTTTTAATGAAATAAAAGACCCTTCAGAGCCTACGTCATTTTGGGGGCGGAGCCGCACGAGTAAGTCTAACGATATTAAACGGTTAGAAAACTTAACAATGACTTCAAACGAAGCTCTGACCATTCCGTGTTCCTTGGGTTTGCACCAGTGACACATTTTATAACTCGTGATTTTTTAGGGCTAATTAGCTTACCGCTAAAATCTATAGAAAAAACGAGGGATCACTATCAAAACAAACACATGGCCTCAGAGTCATGTAAGTATATCCTCTGAGTCTTTTATACAATAATCTTCTGTAGAAATCAGCACAAAATAAGCCACAGGTGCAGTTTACTGTGAGTCTAACTCTACACTGATAATTGATAAATAATTACACAACTTGCACAAAAATCTTAAGCAATGTCACGGTAACTCACCTCCTGTCTTTTCCGCAAATTAATCGTCAAACTCATTAGGGATTTGTGCTCAAAGCTTTTCTCTTGTGCACATGAGTTTTCCCATCAAATATAAGTAAATATCAGGTACTGAATGTCGGGACACTTACTAACGTCATGCTAACATTCAGTAGATAACTGTACATGGATCTTGCTGTTCGTTAAATTGAGTTTTTAAAGAGAGTTTTGCGATTTTTTAATGAAAATGCACCTGCGTAGCTTGAAATGCCTGAGACTGGGCACCACTCAGGGCACCAGTTCGCGCGCGCAGCCATCTTTGTTTACTAACAGTAAATGGGTCTATTATTACACTATTAAAGAAAGTCAACTGTGTTTCTATATAGACAAGTCTAAAAAAAAAAATGTCATCGCTCATTCAATAAAACAATGTAAACCTACAGATAGTTCTTTGGGTTGTGCTCAGTTTAAAAGTGTCTCGCGAGCTGACAAAAGCTCATACACTTTTTATTTACAGTGCATTGAAAAGCAGGACCCGTCGGCCTCACTGTCCCTCTTTGAATTCCCTGTAGCTCTCATATTATCTACTCACCTTCTAGTTCACCTGTGATGCTTTGTCCAATAAAGCTTTATCAACCCTCCTCCAGGGGCAAACGTTGTCCCCTCTGTTGTTCTAAGCAGTGATGTATTGGCCTAATAATGCGGCTGGCCAACTTAAAACACACTTTATGTATTGTTTAGCCCCCGGTGCTTCTGCTTTATGCGCCGAGTGCATTACTTATTATTGAAAATGTCGACAGCGTGTACCGAGGGGTTTGTTTCTGCTCTACTCCAGCGGACGACTATTTTTTTTAGCATTAAAAGTATTTGTTTGACGTGAACATATTAGATTCTGATCTGGGAATACAACACACCATGTCCCAGTGGGTGTAGCCATTTTGCAGCTTATCTGGTAATGTCTGTGAGAGAAAAATAAGCAAGTCAAATGCTGAGGAGGATGTGAGGTAGTTAGTGCTGTTCTGAAGTATGACAATAAAAAGAGAAAAAACAAGAAAAAAAAAGTGTGTCATTGGTGGCTTCACTGCAAAAAGGAAAATCTAATTTAGATAGAATGACTTAAATTAAGCATATTCATCTTAAAAAAAAAAGATTATTTAACTTAAGATATTCCATCCTGATTGACCTTATCTAGATATAAAAACATATTGTTTTGTATTTGTATCTGTTTTAAACATCTGCTCAAAACAACTAAGGTTAGTCACATTTTCCTATTGCACTGGCAGATTAGTTCATTTGAAATAAGATTTTTTTTTTTTTTTTTTAAGTCAAAATAAGCAAAATGTTATTTTGCCCAAGGTCTTTTTTGCAGTGTTAAAAGTAGTTGGTACAGTTACTGTTTCTGCAAATAACCAATTCATTTAAATACAAATATAATCACACACTTTCTGTTTGCTGTTTTGGTACAAACCTGGAGATTGTTCTGTGTTGTTGCGTTCCGCCCGACTCTTCTTGAGTAAGCTAATATAAAAACGTATTTTGTTTTAGGCATCATTTGACTTTCTGACGCTAAGTTTCATTCATTATCAAAGTGAAGTGATGTGTTTTTTTTCTTGTTTTTTAAGTGAGGCATGCTTACCATTCCTTATTCTAAATACAACTACATGTTTTATCTTGTTCTATTGGCAAATCATGACGATGGTCAAAACCTACTCAAAGCACGATTACAATTTCACGTGTTCATGTACTTGTTATCTTATTAATAAAATGGTGCATTTTCCATAGTAGCTCAGCAGTATTCAATTTACTCATATGTTCTAAAAAAACTAATCAATGAATCCAAACAATAATTACCCAACTAATCGATCACCAAAATAATAGTTAGTTGCAGCCCTATTGTCTTGTTTCCACCAGTCCGACCCTTCTGACCTGTTATTCCAATCCCTCAGATCAACTCCAGAAAGAAAAAGTATAATTCCGGTCAGAGGTGATTCTAGACTTCCAGGTTTCGGGGTGCTCAGCCCACAGGGAACAGGATGTGCGCTCTGCGCGCCGAACATTTTGTACTTTTTTGCCTATAAAAACGCGCCACATGCTCTTTTTTTCCTCTCCCTGGATATTATTTAAAAGTATAATTTGATTTATTTATTGATTTATTTATCTTTATTTTAACAGGCACAACATTGTGAATAGATTCTTATTTACAACGTTAGCCTAGTGATTAATGAAACATTTTTAAACTTAAAATAAAAGAAAATTACAGAAAACTGCAGAACATCAACAGCACTCTCAACCTAAGCTGACTGACAAAGGCACCAGCAACTCCAAATACCTGTTTGGTGATTTTTTTAGTGGTTGTTCTATCAAATCAGTTGTACTGTATTTGACCACAAAAACCTTCCTCATCTTCCATGTGTCTCTGAATCAGATATGAATGTCGTAGGAGTTTGATGATGAGGCTTACTTTTATTATTATTTTTGTTATTATTATTTTAACTAATTTTATTTACTGAAAAATCTAATGTTTTGATGTTATGCTTTTTTCTTTTTGTCTGAAAACAGTGATGTGCATAATAATGTGGGACACATCATCATCATCCTTAAGCTTCAGTGGAAAACTAAAAGTAACTTTATGACATTTTAGAGTGGAATGCAGTCTAATTGTTCCTTTAAGAGCATATTTCACCCTCACATTTGCCAAACGATGCCATTATTATTTAACTGCTCTCTTTCCACTGCAGCAGGACTTTGGCTCATAGAGACTGTTTGATGAATGCCTTGACACATCTGTGGCCATTATTTTAGAGCGCTTCAACAAAATCAATAGTGTTTTCTCCGAGCTGCCCGGGGCAATGATATCCATGCATGCTTTATTTACCTCTTTATGCGCCGCCATCTTGAGCTCCGCACTGCTTTGACTAATGAATGAACTGCTGTGCCAAACATTGGCTCCTAATAACCTCCAAATGCCACTCTGACGACTCCCATTCGTATGCAGGTCACCTGGTCTCATCAATAATAGGTGAGGGCATAAGGAGCAGCCCGTGCCCAGCAGAGGTGCACTGAGGGGGATAGGGTAGACACAGAGGCTGGGGTACGTTTGGGTCTGTGGTTCTAATGAGGCAGACCCAAAAAGTGAATGAGCTTCGAGGCGTTTAGGATCATCTCCATCGAGTCAGGCTCTTGGTGGACATACATTAAAGTTGATTCTTGATAACAGATGATAGTACCTTGTGTTTAGTGTTCACAATATGTTGCATTCAAGTTACATTGGGAAATTATTATTATTGAATTTGTAGATTGCTCAGAATTGATTTCCTGTTTAATTGGCCTAATGTTGATTTGATGGTCTGGTCCAGTGGCATAGCCAAAACTTAGATATTGGATGTGCCTCCGACAAGGTGGGAGCGTCGAGAAAACAGACCAATATTACACCAATGTACATTATTATATATTTGATTAGGCTAATGAGCAGGTTTACAGAAAGACCTGCAGCTGTTTTTAAAGCCAGATTCGCCATGTTTCACAATGACAGGTGTTTTCTCCTGTAGTTCTGATGAATAAAGCCAATTATCTTTATTAGTGAACACGTGAGTTTTGTTAAAACTGGGTCATACAAATGTACAAAACTCAGATGTTTATCTTATATGTGCTGTTGATTATATATGCAAACATCAGTCTTAACTTTCAGGAGAGCCAGCTCTCTGCTCGGCCTACCTCTCTTTTAGTCCAGCAATGTATCTTTTATGGTTTGGAATAGTTAATTTATTGTCATTATTTTCAAAATATGTGAATGTGGTTGGACCATGTTTCTGGTTTCTGATTTATGTATATATGTTTTGTCAGTGTTTCTTCAGTGGGGCCCCAGCTCTCTGCTCCCCTGGGCTTAAGCCACTGTTCTTTTACTATTGCACACAAAGCAGTGCCAAACTAAGCTACATCCTTGTACTGGACTTTCACACAAATCCCATTGTCTGATGGATTTTCTCAGGACAAAAAAACTTGTTTTGTTTCTTATAAAGAAATCAACAGAAAAGATGTGCTCATGTTCACCACAGTAATTTGTGTGATTAAATCTGCAGATGTAGTTCATTTAGGACTTCCTGTATGTAACCTACTCTATGAGCCAGCTTTGAATACAATTTTCAATGTTGAGTGTGTGTATGCGAGAATGGGCACAACCTAG
This sequence comes from Mugilogobius chulae, assembly GCA_038363315.1. Classification (NCBI taxonomy): domain Eukaryota; kingdom Metazoa; phylum Chordata; class Actinopteri; order Gobiiformes; family Gobiidae; genus Mugilogobius; species Mugilogobius chulae. Next base: position 12,896,417 of record CM076397.1, on the reverse strand, counting down.
AATCACCTTTTTTCAATGTCAAATTAAGTGCATGGTGTCAAAATTAAATTATTTACTTTTTCCGAGCCTTGTTTGGACTATTTTGTGCAAACTCACTCATTTTGCAGATAGTTTTTGGATATAAAAACTCCTTCTTCTGTCACTCATGTGCTAATGTTAGGTGAAGTTTTCATACATATGTTTGCAAAGTTAATGAAAAGGAATCTTGAAGTGCAAGTGAGCAACTAGATCTGTGCTGCACAGCCTCAGCAGCTGTAAACCTCACCAACGTCAGGACCGCTATAACTCACATCACGCACCAAGCTCACTGTCCATATTTGGTGCTGTCAATCAATGTCTGTTCACACCCACTGGGCCCTCTGTTTGGAGTGCAGTTGTGGGTTGCCTAACCCTAACCCTTTAGGTGACTTTTGTTTTGTTGAATCAACTACCTCTCAACATAACTGTGTTGGTTTTAAAAATAGACTTCATTCAATCATAGTTTGTTAATTGATTCTGATGTAACAAACTGATCTCATATGTGTCCTTTAACTAAATAGATACTGTATGTCTTTTCTTTCTCACTTTCCTCCACCGGCGGATGTAGATGTAGTAGTTGGCCTGTATCTCCCGCCCATCACTGGCACTAGCTGCACAGAGCATGTTCTCCTCTCCCTCCTGCTCCTCCACGTACAAGGTGATTACAGCTCTCTGACATGTGGGCAGCCCTCTCCCAGCCGGGCGCTCCCCTTCTCTGCCTCTCCCTCTCTCAGCTGCCAATCATCGTCCTCAGCCTCGTGTCCTGCCAGAGCACGTGTGGTGGAGAGAGAGTCAGGGGAGCTGGCATGGCATCGAGGCAGCCTGTCCGCGCCAATCAAGCCTGTTAGCATGATGTAGGGTGGGCAAGGAGAGAGGGGAGGAGAGGAGGAGGTAGAGAGTGTAGAGAGAAGTCTGTTAGCATGTAGGGTGGGCAAGGAGAGAGAGGAGAGGAAGAGAGGGAGGAGGTAGAGAGAGTGTAGGAGAGAAGTCTGTTAGCATGTAGGGTGGGCAAGGAGAGAGGGAAGAGGAAGAGAGGGAGGAGGTGAGAGAGTGTAGAGAAGAAGTCTGTTAGCATGTAGGGTGGGCAAGGAGAGAGGAGAGAGGAGAGGGAGGAGTGAGAGAGTGTAGAGGAGAAGTCTGTTAGCATGTAGGGTGGGCAAGGAGAGAGAGAAGAAGAGAGGAAGGAGGTAGAGAGAGTAGAAGAGAAGGCGGTTATCATGTAGGGAGGGCTGGGAGAGATGGAGTGAGAGGGGAGAAAGGAGGAGGTGGAGAGTGTAGTGTAGAACAGAGGGGAAGGAGACAGTAAGAAAGAGGTGAAAAGAGGAGGATGATGGGTGACATGAGGAGGAAAGTGAGAGCTACGTTGGCTTTTTTACCTGAGTGGATTTTTTTAAATGTGCATTTATTTTTGGTGAATTTTTAATTTAAATTGCGACACACATCAATGTGTCCTTATGTCTTGTGTCTATATACCACAACATGACATGAAGTGTGTCATGACGACGCTTCTGCTTTCTTTTGCTGTTTATAACACACTCATTTTTTGTTTAACGGCTAAGTTTAGGTCTGAAGTTACTTAAATGAGTAAGTTTAGGTTTAGGTTTAGTTTTCATGAATAATAACACGTCTTTACATCCACCATAGAAATGAACTGGGCAGCAGTGTGTGAAACACACATCCAAAAACAGAAATTGCATCCATATGACAAGCTGTTTACAATTGTGTGGTAATAACATGCTTATCTGTGAGAACAGGCTGCACACACAAAAAGAGAGAGAGATACAAAGAGAGAGATGACTACAGAGACAGAAATAGAGCGAGAGACAAAGAGAGCGAGGAGAAGACAAACAATAACAAACCATTTGGATTAACTTGCATTTCTTTATTTCCGTTGCCTTCATCTTCATTGTCTTCTTCGCCTTCATCTTCTTCACCATCAGGTTTTGTCATTCAGGCATGTTTATTTTGCCTCCAGGAACCAGAGTTGGGTTTGGTCACCTGCGTTTCAGATCAACTTCATAACGAACCATCCAATCAAATGAGTGTATTAATGACACAGAAGAAACAAAGGAGCTGAGTAGTCACATCTCATTTAGACCACAATCTAACATGTACATGTACATTGTCTTTTGCTTTGCTCATTGATTTTGCAGAAATCTACAAATCTCCACTTGCACGTGATTTTTTTTTTTTTTTTTTTTTGCATCTTGAATTAGGGCTGTCAGTTTTATCACATTTTTATCGCGTTAATGCAAAACTATTTTAACAGCAATACTTTTTTTGAGGTAACTTAAATGCATGTTTATTTTTCACAAGTGAAATGCTCCAATGACTTGAGGTTCATAGAAAAACACAGAGCACAAGCAGAAACAGACCTAGACAAGGCTCTGCTGGCTCACGTCTGTAGACTTTGGTAACGTCTCCACTCGATCCCACGACTGTCTGAGTGAGATGTGTTTGTTTACCTCGGCTTAGTCCGTGTGCCGCTCGATCAGCTGATGAGGAGGCGTCCTCGAGGCTCTGTACCTGTTTCCATCTTCTCTTGTCTCGATAAGGTCCGTGGTCACTAAATGTGATGTTTGTCCACTCAAGTTGTTGAAGATATCCAATATCCAAATAGTCTTTCAAAACTCCGGCAAAAACGTTTGAAGTTCTACTTTTGTCTCGGCTAGTTACAGTAAAGCTTCATAGTTCTCACTAACACTTCCTTTGAATCCTTCACAATAAAAGCCTCATAATCTCCAGCTGCAGAAAGAGCTTTATTGTGAAAGAGCAGTGTAATAAATGCTTAGAATGAGTGTCAATACCACGGTTTGGCCTAATGTTTTGGGAAAGTCTACAAACCATTATTTTACACTTCAAGAGAGTAACACATTCTACAATTAAAGACATAATAATGAAAGCTAAATATGTTATTAGAATGCAAAACACATTCCAAAAATATAAAATAAAAAACATTTAATTACATGTGATTAATCGCGAGTTAACTCAAGACAATCATGCATTAAAAATTGTAATCCCTTGACAGCCCTAGTATGTATAATTCCAAGATTGTACGTTTATCAAATTGAACCTTTTTTATTTTTTTTTTTTTAGCAAAACTCTCAGTTTTGAAAATCATCGGAAATTGTCAAACAATAAAAAAAATGTTACAAACACTTTTTGAGACTCTCGTGTTATAGCCCAGGGATCCCCAAAGCACTGTGTTAAACAATCTTGCACAAGTAATGATGAACACAAAGAAATATGTTCATGGTGCTTATTTTAAGCTCTCCGATTTTCAAGCAACTGCTTAAATGTGCTAACACAAATACAAAAAATAAATAAATGAATAAATAAAAGTGTTTTCAGACAAAACAAGCCAAATTCAATTACAAAACTATTCTCTGCATTTTCTCAGAGGCATTGTCAGTGTTTATCTGTGCATTCCGATGTACCATTCTGACAACATCTGCTCTAATTATTTAGCATTCACACATCCACAAAGAGGCTGGTTCTAGCTCCAGCCAAATTCAATCTAAACCTTCTAATTATTTCTTTTCTTTACATTCCTGCCGTGCTGTTCTTTGTATTTGCTAATCAAGCCACATTTAGCCTTATCTGTGAGACAAAAGGCTGAACTGCTGCGCTGTGTCTTTGACTGTAAACACGCTAGGCCGTTCTTTGGGGAATGCTAAGCTATGGAGAAATGCATTATGGATGGGTTCATTAGCGCCAGAGCTAAACGGCATTTGAGCGTCTTGTGGTTTGAAGATCATTGAGGGAAATGTGTGGGGATTGTTTTGATTGGATGAGATGCTGAGTGGGAAAAATAGCAATAAACAATTCAGAACAGAAACATATTGTAAAAAGAAGAAGCTGACACACATGAAAAAGCTGCGTTCACCACTTCCAGGTGAGCATGGAATTATGGGAAAGAAAAACACTATAAACTGTATATTGTATGATGATGATGATTATTATTAGTTAACACTATGATAATGAACAGATACAACAATTTTACAAATGTGAGTAAATGATTAACCTATACTTTGCCTGATCATTACTAATTGATATGAACAATTTCCTTTCACTTCACGTGCTATAGCTAGGTCAGGTAAGCAGGACTGCAGACAGTTCCCAAACATGCAGGTTTGAAAACGCCTGATGGCAATCGGAGGTTGAGCGCCGGGTGTTTGGGCAAATGGCCGGTGTTGAGCTGATAGGCTGCTCTGTCACTGAGGTGTGTGTGAGGGGGTCATCTCACTGTAAAGCACTTTGTGACTGTGAAAAGTGCTACAAATAAACCTTACATACATACTGAAAGCAGGAAGTGCTGTCATCCAATCAGCGAGCAGTGTGGTGTGTTGGTTTGCACCAACCCGAGCTGAGTAGCAGACTGCATAGAAGAGTATTGCTCAACATGAGAGATGTGTGTGCAAGCGAACAGCAGAAAGGCTGATTGACACAAGCTGTAGCAGCAACACTCGCCAGCGCTGTTGTCAGCTAACTACAAGACTTAATGAGTCTGCCAAAACAAAAGTTCTGCTGATAAATCAATTTGTCATTGCCACTCATAAACATTACATTTAATTTTTTTTTTTTTTTTCATGAAGCCACTTTTGCAGCTTGCCTTATTTAGACATTTTGCCAAACTTTTATGTGTTATATATGTACTTTTTTGACTGAAAACAAGCTGGTTAGCCCGCCACACACTGCAGTATATGAAAGAATAAAGAATCAGTAACATGACCTTAGTGTAATAGTATTTGAACAAAATGTGACTATGGTCAGAAAACACTAACTTCTGTTTGTCAATCTCCCGTGTATCCAACCTTTTTATCCTAACTTTATCTTCCAAAACAATTTGCAGTTTTTCATAAAACCCTCTCCTTAACATCACATCTGAGCCACTCCGCACGGAGAGCTATTGTCCCAAGTCGTATTCGAGAGAACAAACCTCAGTTAAAAGTGGAAATTTCTCGGAGTTGGAAGCCAGCTGCTCCTGTTTGCTCCAATCTATAAATGATGAAGTACATTTGTTCAGTTCTCCTGCCTCACGGAGCAGGGAGACGCTGTCGGTGGGTTGTGGGTTTCTGCAATGAATCTCGTGGTCGATTTCCAAGTCTTAAATCATGTTGATGGACAAGCATTGGATTCCTGATTGCAGATCCGATAGTTGAGGCTATATAGACTCATTAGTGTGGGTGGACCGGTGACATTAGACCTGTGTGTCTGTAACGCAATATCCCGCCAAGCAATCCATCTATCGGCAAAAGATTTAGAGCTATAGTTGTAAATATTCAAAGGGTGACATCTTTCCTTTGCTGGATACACAGGCTTTGCTATTGTCCTGGAGGAGATGTTAGGGGGGTGTAGATGTTATGTAGGTGACATCATGGCTTTAGGCACCGATCCTGTGGCACCCACTCAAAGTCTGGGGAGTCCATCAGGCTTCTCTACAAGTGAGGTCATATACAGTTGTTCTGGCTGCATGAGTGCATACTGTATGCAGTCATACAGCATTTCTCTCTCAGGTCAGGTGACTCTGGAGTCTGAACGGTGCTGATCTGTCTCCTGCCCTGTGAGATCATGGTTTAATCCACCACTGACTCAAAGCAGAGGGGACAAGAGACATATGAAGTGACCAACTGCACGGCTCCATTCATGTACTGACTGGATTCTGTGGGAGGAGAGTGTGCCAGTCCAGAATGAATGTGCAAAAAAAGAGACGTGACAGTGTCCACATTCTGATAACCCACCAAAAAAAAAAAAAAAAACAGAAGTGACACAGATGAGAGCATTAACGCATGAGTGTCAGTGATGAGATGCATATTTTCTTTAACAACATGGCTTTGGTTTAGTCCAGACTTCTGTATTTTATTATTATTATTATTATTATTTTTTTTTTTTTTTTTTTTTTTTTTTATTATTATTTTATTTTATTTTTTTTCTACCAACGGCAGCATTATTTTTATGTTCTGATCCCTAAATGCTTAGAACTGCAAATTTGCTTGGAAACTTATAAATTATGACAGTTTTATAAACGACACTTCAATTAAAAAAAAATATAAATCTTGGTAAATGGAATTCTACAGAATTTTGAGAAAAAAAGTCTGTTACAGAAACTAGATTTTAAGACGGTATATACAACTTTTTTTTCTCCAAATTCCTAAAATATTGTTTGCACATTGATTGTGAAGATTTTTTTAAATATATTTTTTCCTTTTATTTATTATTATTATTATTATTTTTTTTTTCATCTTCATAGACGATGCACGTCCCTGATTGGCTAATGATCTGTCCGTCACACCCACTGAAGTTTGAACAGGGACATAGTGTATTTTTATACATCGTCTGGATTTCCATTTGAAAAAATAGGTCCTGAAATACAACCTTATCACTATTTTATCATTTCCCAGATGAATGTTGAAACTGTTCCTAAGACCCTCTGGTCTTGTGTTGGTCTAATCAGGACCAGACTCCACTCATTACAGTCATTACAAAACGAGCTGCTGAGCCACAGTCTTATTACCACTGGGCTGTGATCACTTTAATTACATTTACTTCCCCATATGCACAGCCATGACACTAAACTGTGCTTCGTATGGAAAAGACCACCCACCCATTACCATATGCTCCATTCAAATTGTCTCTCATTCGACTTACAAAGTGATTATGCAGCTTCATTATGGTTTTAATTCCATTGCTTCCTAAATATGTCCAAATGGCTGATTTTTAAATGATGGAGTTACATCATGAACTGCAAACTAATGATCTCCAATAAGTTACTAAATTGTGTGGTAATGTCTGATCATTATTCGAAGCTCATGCCTCATTGGTCCAGTTTGTTTCCTCTTGAAATCATGTCACTGCAGTTTATGAATAGAGATTATAATTGTAATGCATTTAAACATGAAGGAAATGCAGCTCAACTGCAGAAACATGAGCATCAAGTTTGTCAGATTATATACATTATCTTTGAAATCACGGTTCTTCAAGGGATTCTCAATCTTTGCCACTGAGGGCTTCACAAGAACAGCTAAATGGCAGAAAATAAAAAAAAAACAGTTGATCGACCCCAACCCCCTCCTAAAAAGGAAAATATATATATTTTTGGTTTTGTTTTTCGTTTTGGTTGATGGGGAATCCAGAGTGCCCGGAGGAAACCCACCCAGACACGAGAAAAAACACATGTTTGCCACTGTGTCGTAGATATTTACTGTCTTTATTACATCCTGATATTTATTCATCTTTATTTAACCAGAGGCAGTGCATTAACTGCTGAGCCACTGTGTTGATATGTTGACATCTAAAATCGTCAAATCTTATAAAATCTTATAAAACCATATAAAAGGTAAAGCCAAGGAAATTATTTTAACCCAGCTATTTTTGTAAGGCCTAAACATCTTGATTTGACATCACAAATAAAAAACTTTGAAATTAAAAACCATTGTAACCTTTATAAACTTTGAGACTTTGCCAATTTTAAAATAAATATCTGCTAATTTCTAGTTTGCAATTTGTTTTGCAAATAAACCGTCTTGTCTGATTTTGAGATTATCGAATGAATCTGATGATTTCCACATAGTAGTTGAGTGGCTTTTTTCTCAAGCACTACATTGTCCAATTTTAGTCTGATTTTTGTAATTCAATGTTCAGTGTTCAATGTTTAACTTTCAGTGCAAAATAAGTTGGAATAAGAAAAGATAAGATTATAACAACAAATGCCCCATTTCTGACTTTTGTACAAGTGACAGGATTGGATTTTCACTGAGACGTATTGTCCATAGTAGATCTATTTAATGTGGCGAGGCTGATCAGACTCAAATATAGGAATCAGAGCTGAAGAGCATTGCACCAGTGATCTAGAAAAACTCAGCTATAAATGACTTTTCCCATTGTGATGAGGTAAAAATATCCCAAATCTTTTTCAAAGGCATAAATTAGTCAAACTATTTCCCCAACTTAGATCGACCCAGTTCAGCGTTCATTCATCAGAGCAGTGCACATGGAACTATGCTCCCATTCCTGGATCCTGAGCTGACGTACACAGTTCTCTAAATCTATTCAACATAGAAACCTTTAATTGACCTGGATTTGTATTCAAATGTCTTCTGTCGGAGTAAGTCATCTCTTCAACCCTGTGCTCAGGGAAATGTACGTGTGCTCAGCAGGGGTTAAAGTGGGACTGTTTGGTTCAGGGCTGTGTGCAGGATTGTGAACATACCAAGGTCCATAAGGATTGGACTAAAAGTAAATAGTCTTTTTTTTTAGAGGCTATTATTACTTGTCTGTTTGTTACAATCAGACTATTGGAGGTTGCAAAAGTGAGACATTTTCTGCATGTATCTTAACATTCAGCAGCTGGATAGGCTATCTTTGAGAATAATAGAAAAATAATAATAATATTCCTATATATATGCTGGTAGCAAACACATGAAATAGCATGCAAATAATATAAAATATTCTATAAGATATGCATTCATATGACACACAGTTTCAAATTGTGTGGCATAGACACATATCTGTGAGAACAGGCTGGAACATTGTGCACATTCAAATTGGGATTTGGATTTGATGTGAATATTCTTGAATGTGGAATGTTCACAACTAGAAGAGCTTTTGCAACTTGAGACATGTCACAAAAGAACAGGCCACAGACAGAAGGACATTTACAACATTATGTGTCTTACAATCATGTTGCATCACTCAGACTGATGCCATGAAGCAAAAATGTAATTCTGGCACATTGCCTTTTAGGAATTGAAAATCAAGTTTGCAGCAATCGAATCAAAAGGCCAGAATCGATCACTTTTGCTCCTGCAGCCACTGACTAAGATATACACTCTGTAGTTGTATAATTCACGCAATAATACAATAAAAGCCACGCTGTTTGAAAGAACAAACCATGAACTTGAGCACCACCTGCCTGAATGTGTATTATTATGTTGCAATAACAACTGATGGGTGAACGTCTTAAATGTGAACACTAAATATAACTGTTCAAATGTTGATAAAACACACAAGTTCTGACACTAACAACAGTGGCTTTGTTAAAATGTCATTTATTATGGTTTATTTTGTGTCTTAAGGTAATTTAAAAAAAAAAAAGTTAATCCAGATAAACTAACCAAGTCGAACAAAATCGAAAATGATGGCTGCAAAATCGAAAACTGAATTGAATCATGACTTTAGTGAGTTGTCCCATCCCTATTGTCTTTATTATTTATTTAATGTGTTATACTGTATGTGAGTGATGCTCATGTAGAAAACCCTCAGGAGCCTGGACCATCATGAACATAACCTCTCCAAAGTGAACCCAGGCTAATGGAAACGTGACTATATAATAATGTTCACTGTGTTTTACTGTATATATAGTCTCTTCCTCTTTCTGCTTCGGCGACTGAACTGTCTGGTCCTATTCAAACCGACGTGTTTGCATTCAGACAGTGAGCACTGGTGGAGATGTCATAGAGCTGAAACAAGCGTGCCCTCCGCCTTGTACTTTTGCCCTCTGTTTAACTTGCCAATGAACCAATCGCTTTCAAGTCTGCAGGATCTGGGTCAGCGTGCCTCCGTGCTCTCTGGCTCTGCATAAATAACCGCACATCAGGAGAAACTTCAAACGGGGAAAGAGACACGACGCGAGCTGCCAAACATCCTTGTAGACTTTCTTGTTTCAGTCCAGCAAAGCCTTGTAGAATTTGGACACCCGGAGCAGGAGAAACCGAGTGAGAGAAAGAGAAGTGAAGGCTTGGCGGGCGAACAGGGCTACTTTGTCTGCATGAGGGATTGTGCTGTGGGATCGGATTTGTGCTTGTTCAAAATGAGAGACTGGTGAGACAGAGATGTTAGCTCAAAGTGGAAAAGCCAATCTGTGTAAAATGCTAAAAGCAACTGTCATTAGCTGGTTTGGAACACAGTTAGATCTCCAAAAACAAACGCGTATGTGTATGAGAGTGAATGATTGTCTGTGTCGTGTATCTGCATTTTAACTTGAGTCTTCCCCGTCTACGGCCCAAAGTCACTGGGATTAATTTGAACAAATGGTATAAAATGAATGAAACTGATAACTTTGAATGAGGTTGTCTTGTCTCTGTGTGATGTGTGTCAGTCCCAGTTTGTCCTCAAAGCATCACATTTATTGTTTTGAGAGTAAAGACATCACTGTCAAAAAAAAAAAATAATCGTTTTGCAATGTTCAAAGTTGTGGCCAACTTTTTTGATACTGTACAAAAAGTACAGTATTAAAGTGTCTTGTCAGGTTAAGTGTCTTGTCCTTGGGCAAGACACTTAACCTGCATTGCTTCAGTGTCTTTGTACACTGGGTGAGTGGATATTAGATTGTTAAGTGTTTTTAGTGCTTGAAAAAGTACAAAAGGACACTATATAAATAGACCATTTACTATTGCTTTAACAAAGGTAAAGGTAATTTTTTATTAAGGACAAAGGCAGAGATGCTTGTACCAGATTCTAGCTTACAGCTAATTTCATCATACGTTTTTGACAGTTTGTTGGTGTCGATGTTTTCTTTAGTGACTGTGCTGAATAGGGAAAACATGCTCACAGAAATGCGTAGATTTCTATGTTTCTATGCATTTCAGTGAGACTGGGTTAGATCCTCTGGTAATAAATGTTAGTGAACAGATCAGAGCAGAGCTGAGTAAAGTCTGACTTCAGATGAAATGGCTCATTTTGATGACAAGCAAAATGCTCAGGCATTACTTGTTTATCTTTCTAAGAATGAATACAGTGAAACTGTCTGAGTTAGCTCTAATGGTGAATGTTAAGAGGTGTTATTATTCATGAAGACTAACACAATCCTAATCCTAACCTTAACCAACTCCAAGCCAAAGAGCTAAACGTACCCATTGTTGTAACTTCAGACAATTTCGCCGTCAATCCCTTGAAAAACCTCATGTTTGTCGTCAACCACTAGGCGTGTCCAGACCACGCGAGAATTAACGAGCATGTAATTGAACGCCAAAACAGGCAGAGGGCGTCATCGTGACACGCAATTTGTCATGGCGTGCTATTTTACGTATTTCATGAGAACACGTTGTGCCCAAGGACACAACAACAATCTACTCCTGTCGTCCCACTGTGGCTCCTGGTGTTCCAGCGGTCTCCCATCCAAATACTAATCAGGCCCTTTCTTCCTTAGCTTCAGGCTTGACAAGCAGGTATGGCCAGTATAACACAAGTACCAAAATGACTACAGCTTTGAATGAATGTGCAAATTTAATGATTACAATACGTATTACAAACATTAGTTCCCGATTTTATTGGGAATAGAAGAAATACATTGTGAGTTTTTTTTTTTATTTAAGCATTTATTTATGATTGATTTATTTTATTTTTTTTGCATTTGTCCACTTTTGTCAAGTCCCCAAATAGTTGGACATGTCATGAGTCGACTAAATGTCTATATTTCTATATAAAGTATTGACACTTATCACATTATACTTTGGCAGCATTCAGCCTTGAGTGTTCTTTCATGAGTTAAACTGTTCTTACTGCAAAGGAAAAGTGAGGCTGAAATGCTAGCTCATCCGTGCTTCCTGTCACTTGTCTGTTGTCGTCAGCAAAACGTCTCTTATCTCTGCTTCTCAATCTCAATCTTTTCTGCTGTTTGCCCTCGCTCCTCTCTCTAATCCTGATGGTTCAGCTCATGTGGAGCAACAAAACCAGAAGTATGTTACCCGTCTGTTTAAATATGGTTTGGCCTTAATTTTTCGTTCATAGACCTGTTTACAAAAGTCAACCCTCCTCCCTCTGTGTAATGTATTTACTGTTTCTTACAGATTTTGCAGTGACACAAGTGTGATTTTTCCTTTTCTAAACTTATCTTACAAATACACATACAACATTCACTGTTGGGGTCACAGGTGACTGGAGGCTATCCCAGTGACTTTGGCCTTAGGCTCTGCCAGCTCGTGGTAGAGCTAACACAGAGACACAAACAGACAGAACCATTCACTCTCTCTCATTCATTCATAGGAAAAAATACTGATGCCAGATGATCTAAACATTCATGTTTTTGGAGGTGGGAGTACTCAGAAAGAACCCTCAGTAACACGGGTAGAACATGCAAACTCATGAGCGATCAAAGATGTTGTTGTTGAATCCATAATCTCCTATTTGGGAAGCTATGTGTGCTCCCTGCATAACAATGAGCCTGAGAGAAGCAGCAAACCACCCATTTTAAACAGTAAAACAGTCTGATTCACTGTACAAGTGTTGTCTATTCTCTTCTACATCAGACACTGTTTTCATCATCTTCTGGCGACTTTCAGACATTGTCTGTGCTCAGAGATGGACAAGTGAAGTTACAACAACTGCCTCTTCAAACACTCTGCCATGCCTCTAGGCTCTTGCTTGGTCTGGACCAGAGATCCTAAACATTCTTTTCACAAATGAGTAGCAACAGCAACAGGAGTGTCTGCAAAGAAGATGACTACAGTGTTGACATTAGCATTTTGAAGGACATAAGTGAGAACTAATCTGAGACATGATCAGATCTCAAACATCTTCTAATAGACCTTTAGGTCAAGCATTTTCACCCTAAATATAATTCAATTCAGCCTTAAGGTATAGAAAGAGGTTCTGCAGATGACAACACAGCAGTGTAAATGTCAGCAATAATTTGTTCTGTAAGGACTAAAGTTATTAAAAAAAAAAAAGCAGCTACAAATAAAACAAATACAACCAACCAACTACCAAACAATCAAACAACTACTGCTGAGGAATGAGTTTGTATGTGTAGAGACAGTCAAGTCAACGTGGCAGAAAAGCGGAAAAACAACAAGAACACTTCTTCTTGAACCACACCTTAGAATATATTATATTATTATTGTTACATTTTTAAGGAAGCAGAATTAGGTATAGCACCTTTAAAAATATGTTTTATAGCCCATTTGATGAGAGAATTATTTGTTGCGCAACTATAAAATGTCCATATCCCTGACTAGCTATATGTATCTTATAACATTTCTGCCACACATGCTCCAGAAAAAAAAAAAAAAAAAGAACCTAAACAAAAAAAATAAATAAATGAAAAATCTGTGTTCAGAACTGAGACTCTGATTTGAATAAGTAACAGAAAGCAGTACTAATACATTTTCTACGTTATCGCAGTATTCTGCTACAATCTCCACTGTATTCTTGGAAACACTGAAACGTAGCTTGTATGTGAAAGGATGTGTAGAGAACATGAGAACACAGGAGTGGGATAATGGATGTCATTTAGTGTAAGATAATGTACAGTATGATCTCATGCGGAGGCGGGCCATTTGTGAAGGTGTATTTTTAAAACAGGAAGCCTAATATTCTCACACTGTGCTAAGATCATGTACAATTTGTACATTTGTAAAGGAACCCTGTTAATGAAAAGAACTGCATGTCAAAAGTAACTGGGAAACCTCGCCCATCCTGAAGTCATTCCAACCCATCTGCTTCAAAAAACTGACACGTTGTCATGAAAAAGCACTAACAATTCACTACATATTTCACATTTTCTACCCTGTAAGTATTTTGGTCTGCACTCATTACTTTGTACACCCAGAGAACCCAGGCAACATGAAGCGCTAACAGGTTTCAGCGAGACTTGCCCACTATGGCTTTCCGGGGAGTTCTGCCGCAGATAATGAGCTAGACATGGGAGTGCTAATGCTAATAAATGGCCTCCTCTCTGGCTCTTGTTAGCTGTCAGTTAAATGAAGTAGAACCTTTTGGCCCAACTGTCCACCCCAGCGCCAAGACGAGCATATTTTTATCAAGGCCCTTCCCTTTTAAAGCGCTGTCTCCAGAACATCTTTGCCTGTCATGGTGCCGGAGAGATCCTATGGGAACTCGGGCCGCCCTAAGCACTGGTTTGAGACAGAGATTGTTCATTGGTGCATGCCTGCCACTCGGTGTGACGCTAAGTGGAGAGCTAACCTGGTGAGAAGGTCAAGGATGACAGTTTGAAGCTTGGGATTGTTGAGGTAGAGACAGTACAATGAAGAGAGGAGAGAGCTGTGAAAAGAGAAATACAACAGAGTGGAAATTACAAGCTCAACTGTACCAGGAAATTGTTCAAAGCTGTCATGTAATGGGTTTCTATGAAAATCGTTCAGTCTATATAAAAGACCAGTTATATGTGTTTCCAAAGCAAAACAGAGTTAGATTTACCTAGCTTTGCTGTAAGCCTTCTTCATGCTTTAAAGAGACCTGCTTTGTAACACTTTTTTTCTTAACTGCCTTCTTTCATCACTAGTTCATCACTAGTTTACTTAGTTTTATTAAGAATGATTTCTGTTTGAGCAGGGGCGACTCATCATTAAGGCGATAGGTAAAGTAAAAGATAGGTAAAGTAAAACAAATGTGCGAGGTGTGTAGTTAAAGTTGATTAAAGCATTAAAATGCCTTAAAACATCCTTGTCCAATTAGAATATATATATATATATATATTTTTTTTTTCAGCTGCCGGGACATAATCCAGCCTCGTTTGGTGTAAACTGAGCCTTGTTTAAAATCGTGAAGTTTCAGTCCTACAATGCAAACTACTGGGACTCACAGGTTCTCTCATGCTACACTCTGCCGTCAGGTACATGTGTGTGACGACGCTCTGCTGTCACGTACTTTGTGCGCGACAAAGCTCTGCTCTTGCATACATGTGTGTGACGACGCTCCACCGTCAGGTACATGTGTGACGACGCTCTGCTCTCACGTACTTTGTGCGCGACGACGCTCTGCTCTTGCATACATGTGTGTGATGACACTCCGCCGTCATGTACATGTGCGAGTTTATGTGTCAGTCAAGACATGTTTCTCTTTCTAAGCTGTTTAATGTCAATTTTGCATTTTTATGCAAACAAACAGGTAACACTTTAAAGTACCGCCCGCTAGTTAATAGGTAATTACGGGGGTACTTACTGGTACTTCTGGTGTTAGTACCAGTGGTACTTAATGGTAATTACAGTGGTACTTGTAGTGGTACTTAGAGTCACATGTACTGGTAACTAAAGTGACAGTTACCGGCAAGTTAAGTATTAATTATCTTGATAGTTACTGGTACTTTTGTGGTACTATTGGAGTGATAATTATTAGGGATTATGGTGGCATCATTTGTACTAATTGTTAGTTATACGGGTACCTCTAGTGATACTTAATTGTGTACTTGGTGGTTCTATTTGTGATGCTACACAAACAAGGTAAAGACTGTTATGAAACAAGTTTATAACTGCAAATATTGTGTATAACACAGATTATGATAAAAAATCAAACACTGGGCAATCTAATACAAAGAGACACCTCTTTATTATGCTCACAGCCACAACAGATATGAAACACATATTAACAATTTACAAAATGTTTATCGACAAACCCCAAAAATATTTCCATACTACAGTTAGTTAGTAAATCATGTATTGAGCTAAATGACAGTAAAAGTGGGTAGTAGTTACTATAAATAAAAAAACACTGACAGCTGGTCTTCCTGTAAAGTGGAATACAGTGGTACTTCGCTGGTAGTTACTGCATTAATTAACTATTAATTAACACAGACTGCGGGTTGTATTTTAAAGTGGGACAATGTGATACTTCACTGGTAGTTACTGCATTAATTAACTATTAATTAACACAGACTGCGGGTTGTATTTTAAAGTGGGACAACTGGTAGTTACTGCATTAATTAACTAATAATTAACACAGACTGCGGGTTGTATTTTAAAGTGGGACAATGTGGTACTTCACTGGTAGTTACTATAGTAATTAATAGTGAAGTACCACATTAAGTACCAATAATTTGTACAAATTATGCCACTATAATCCCTATTAATTATCGCTCCAATAGTACCACAAAAGTACCAGTAACTATCAATTAATTACCAGTAACTATCACTATAATTAATACTTAACTTGCCGGTAACTGTCACTTTAGTTACCAGTACATGTGACTCTAAGTACCACTACAAGTGCCACTGTAGTTACCATTACTACCACCAGAAGTACCAGTAAGTACCCCCATAATTACCTATTAACTAGCGGGCGGTACTTTAAAGTGCTACCAACAAACAAAATAGGGCTCCTTTAACTGTTCTGACTCACTTGCTGAGATTTTGATCGAGATTTGACTGACTTAAATGTTTCTCAAGGACATTTTCATCACTTTTACATTGACAACTTTGAAATGAAGTATTCATAAGAGGACACTGCATAACTTGTGACAAACAATATTGTGTCATTTCCACAGGTTTCAAAGGTTTACATCACCTGAAAATACTGTTGTGATTTAGACGTTCAAACGTGCAGGTTTATCGAAGGACAGACTGTGATGCTGCAATGTTTATCTAAAGCCACAATCCACTGATGCAATCTCCAAAATTAAGAGGTATTTTGACTTTTGAAGGACTCGTGCGAAACAGAATTATTAAAAGTGTGCATCCTTGAAATTGTCGATTGAAATATTCAAACTGTATTTCATTTGAGCTCTGGGATTGATTTTCAGAAGTGTGCAAAAGTGTGAAAAGTCAGGGAGTTCTTTAGGGCAAGTTCATCACATGAAACCACCGTAAATGTAATTAAACTTGGTCTAGCACGCTGATAGAAGACATATATGTGTCAGGGAGGGCTTCTTATATTTGTATTTAGTGTGTTTGTACAAGTGTAGATGTAGATTCATCCTTTTGTGACATGCACACTCACTGTGCACACACGTGTCTTCTTGACGGTGACGTACAGCACTTCTACATGATGTAAATCCTTCATTATTAGATCAACAGCATGGTTTTAAGTTCACACATGGATAAAACAGGATCAGGTTAGGTATCAGGTTTTGTGATGTCTGCACATTTGTACTTTATTCTGTTACAAGAACTCCTGCATATTTCACATTTATGATTGACGTTTTCTCACATTTGAAGTCCACAGCTCAGTTGTTCTGATTGGTCAGCTTGCTGTAATCCCGCCCCCTGCTCTGTGAACACCGACGGCTTCATTGAGGAAAATCCAAGGTTAACAGAAGAGTTGTAGTTCAACTAACATCCATTTTTGCCTTGTTTTCAGTATCAAAAGCAGGTACACATTGAAATATAGAAAAGCCAGTTTTTTGCATAATGAATTCTTGAAATACACTAGCCACCGTTGTTTACCACATCCATCTCCTGCTTCAGTGCATTCAGTCTCTGGATGAAATAACTACAGAATGTCATCCATTTCTCAGCATCTTCAAATCAAAGGCCTTTTCATGTTTGTTTACATAGCCCCATTCAGACGGCAGACACAATAGCTCTCTCTGCTCTGGACTCCACTTTCTCTCATTTATAACCGCACTGAGCATTTGTGGAGAGTCCCAATTGAGTGGTCAGTGCAAAGAGGCAAACTGGACCTTCTTTTCTTCATCTTCTCTGACAGCTGCGGCGTAACAACCCCCTCCTCTGTCTCTCCTCTCGTCACTCACTGCACTGCTGACATGGCACTGTGGTGGGGAGGGGAAAGTGGAGACATCACACTCACCCTCACCAGTGCTAGTCCTCAATCTCTGTCTGATTCTTGGGTGAAAGCTGCACAGTGGCTCCTTCTGTGGCGCTTCAATCCAATCTGCTCACAAGTGTAGGGGAAGAAATATCCCACTGACAGAAATAAAGATATGACCATGCTGTGTGCTCTCTTAAAAAAAGAAATCATGATATAGCTCTTTTAAAAAGTCGTGGCATTAAATGTAAAATGGGCTGTTGTGGGTAAAAAAAACAAACAAAAACAATGTTTACCAATGCAGAACTAAAACAGTTTGTTAGCCCAACATTAAGGGAGCAAGGGTATCCTAAAACCATAAACAAATGATTTAATGCAGGGGTGTCGAACTCAAATGGAGCTGGGGCCAAATCAATCAGAGTCAGAGTTGGTAAAGGCTGCATTTTAACTCTTTCCCTGCCAATGACGAAAATTTTTGTCATAACAAACCCAACCGTAGCCTGCCAGTGACAGTAATTGTCGTCATAAGCTTTTTTTTTACGTGCGGCGATAGAGGGCTCTCTGATGCACGTGTTCAATTCATCAGCATTAAAATAGCATGATGCAGTTTCATATATTCACCACCGGAAGGCAGTATCGCATGAGCACAAGAGCGCAGCGGAAGTGACAGGACCTGAAACTCACATGTTATTCTGTTTATATTATGGAGCACTGTCGGCTGTGTTTACGTGATCATCCTCCTCTAAAGGATCGGCTTTCTTTTCAAACGGATTACAGCCAACACATCTTGGACTAAAAAACATTGAGTAAGTTTAGAGCAGATATTTGATCTTTAAACTAAAGAAAAGACGATCCTACAGGACTAGGACTCTGAGGAGAACGACACATGCAGCGAGTCTGGAGGAGAAAAACAAACTTCTTCTTCCGGGAGCGAGCTCAAGTCAAACTACTGTATTTATTCTTGTTTGGAGAGTTAAATATAATCTATGCCCCATGAAAGAGGCTAAATCTATAGAATCTGTATCGGAAAGAAGAAAACTGTTGTGCTGCCTCCTCGTCTGTAACACAGCTTTTGTTGGTTTAAAGATGAAAAAGACACTCGTCCTCATTGTTTTAATCACGTGAAGCTTGTATTTTTATCCTAAAAATGTTATTTAATTGTAATAGTTCATTTTCTTTCACCAAAAGTAGTACAAACAAAAATAACAATGACATGAAGTTCGATTTAGAAAAAGGGCGTTATCTCAGAAGTTTCTCGTCAAACGCTGAAATCTAATGAAAACAAGGAATTTCAAATGCCTATAAAAACAGAACGGAATAATTTAGAATAACAATTTTTTTTTTTTAAATGAAAGTAGACACTTGTAGGTCTCATTTGCTGTATCACATGTCACGATCCAGTTGCACAAGTTTTTTTGTGGAGCTGTGAATATTGCTTAAAATGAGCAAAAAGGTCTGGGGTCAAAGTCAGAATAGGGCTGGCAGTGAAAGAGTTAATATATATGTTTAACTTAGATTCAAATATGACAATTGGACAATATAAAGCTAACACAACACATTTACTGTGTGTCCAGATTTATACAGCATCACATTGCATTACTAGGCATTAAATTACTGTATGTGCAATGTATAGCATTTTAGGTTTTATAGTCACATTTCAGCAGCATAGGCCTTTATATTTGCATGGGCTTATAGTAACAATGGGCAAATAGTAAAAGTAATGCATTTTACAGTGAGTTTGAAAACTCTACTTCTTTAAAGTCTGTATCAGTGGTGCCTAAACTGGGGCCTGCAGTGATGGGGTCTATATGGCTGAAGGGGTTTTCAAGTTTGTTTCGGACTATCTTTGTACTGAAAGTATACCACAGTACACCAAAAATCAGGTGTAATCTCAATAAACCTGTTAATACAAGGCAATCATCTCGTGTCAAAGACACTTTTCAAATGCTGAACAAAATTAGCGTTGGCCCTCGGCACGCTTAAATGTGCTCATTTTGGCCGAACAAGGAAAGAAATTCGGGCACTCTGGTCTATATCAAGAATTCTGCTGCGTACTATTGTGGTTTTATATCCAAATATGTCTTAGCTCATTTTAACTGAACTTGTTTTTATTGCATGTCCACATTTGGTCTGTGCCAATACATGCATGTTAGGGAACACGCATGTTATTACCAAGTGTTCCCACTGTTAGGGAACACTTGGTAATAGTCGGAGGTTGAGGCGCCAGGTGTTAGGTGAATCGCCTCTGCTGAGCTGCCCCAGGGCAGTTTACTGTCACAGAATGGGGAGGGGTTCATCTCACTGTGAAGCGTTTTGTGACTCTGTGTCTGTGAAATGCGCTATACAAATAAAGATTACTTACTTACTGTGTTTCAACATACAGCCTTCGATGAAAAAACACCCCAGCCGGAAGCACATTTTCTCCCAAAACTGCACTTGATCCAATCAGTTACGGGTCTCCTCTCTTTCCAAGCCACTGAAACTCAATGCATTCCTGGATGATTTGATTAGGTTGAACAATGAAATTCAATTTTTCCAGGTCAAAATTGTAGTTGCATCCAAAACAGCAAGTACACGATTAGCATTGCCTCGCATCAGTCTATTGTATAATCCTCTTTTGAACCAGAAATCCAACTTGATTGATGGCCAGGACCTAATCATCCTGCCAGACTGTGAAAAGAAGCTGATTCAAGATAATTCTGTGCTATTCATTTTTGACATGTTTTCTTCACTCGAAAATGGAAGTCCGGCGGCGACTGGTTATTCCTTGAGATGACATTCTTGATTTGGAGATTTTTCACTTCCATGGTCTAAAATGGCCGCAACACAATGGCAAGGTCGGGCGGTCAAGTATCCAGTGGAGCATGACAAAATGGCTACTCACATCTCCCATTTTTAATTAGCTTTAATCAGTGGTTCTATTGTACATGCTGCCGGCTTCCAATTATCAGTGATTACAAGCCAGTAGCTGCTGGGAAGGTGATGGGGTCCGGTGGCCATTGTTCACTGGGAACGGCCGCTAAGACCGTCGAAAGAAACGGTTGGCCTTCCACATTAATATAATGAAGATTTAGCAGGGGAACGCGCCCCCAGCTGTGACCTCGCTCCTTTTGCTTTTGTTTCACACAGATCAGAGAAAACAAAACCACGAGCGCAAAGTGATTCAATTAGACTCGGAGCTGTAATCAAAAAGTCAATTCAGATGGATATATGTGGATGCTTGGGATCATGATAAAAATCGAATCGGAGTCTATCACCGTGACGAGCTGCTTTTGTGATTAAATTGTCGCATTGTCATTTTTCCAACAGTGTGAAAACGTAGATATACAACAACATGTCTAAAACGTACGAATTTGGTGCAACCCTCCCGACTGTAAATGTATCACTTTTGTGTGGCGTCTGCTGCTGTTAGGATGGACAACACTGACTAAATGCATGATGGGAAATGCAGTGCTGTTGTCATGTGTGTTGACCCCTGACTGACAGATGAAATGTCCATTGTGTAGAAACATGACAGACTTTTCTCTCATTTTCTTTTCAATATGTGGCAGAGATCTACACATATGCCTGACCCGACAAAAGCAGCGTAGAAATGAGACCTCTGGAGAGACGGGCACGATCATTTTGTATTCCTTTGATTTAGGAAAAATCAAAAATTGTGTCGCATCGACAACTGATGGAGTTTGTATCGCATTCTGATTATTAATGTATCATTCTGAGAAATATCATCTATTGCCAACGTTCTTTAAAAAAGCTTCACGACGGAAATGCATACTTTTGCTGAAATGGCTTGTTTAAGCTAGTTTTATCCATAAAAGTGCATCTTTGCCATTGTGTTTAATTGATTTGCATTATCAGATCTAATGGAGGAATATGGCGTCGCCCAGTCCGTGTTTGTCTATGGGGCAGTTTATACGACAACGAGTTTTCACGAATCCGTGACGTTTCTATATCAGATTGGCTTCTCCTTTACACGACAACGAGCTACGTGTTCATTGAATCGGCGTTCCCTGGATACGATTAAAGAGGTAGTTTTGAGGGCTGGTTCAGTGGATACACCGCGGTGTAAACAAGAAAAAACTGTTGTCAATGAAGATGGTTATGTCACTTATTTGCACGTGCAGTAGACGCTACTTTAAGACCATAGAAGAAGACTGCAACTTCACCAAAATGTTTCATTAAACCAAAGCACCTTTCATTCTCACAAAGTCTCTCAAAGTTAAGCCAACAGTGTCCAGCTTTCTTACCTGCGTATTGCAGAGGAGACACAAAACAAATCTTCCAAAGCCACGCAGGTGCTGATTCAATTAGTCCATTGGAGTTTGTGTGTTCAGACAAAAAGAAAGTTTGAAGCGCTCCTCACTGGTCCTCGGTTCTCCGTGTTTGTTTCGAGCGATCTCCCTTTTAACTCGTGCGCTGGTCCTTGTTGATAACTTGTAAACCTGTCAATGCTCGTGTTATCATAGGCTGCGTGGGTTCACGGCAAGGTGATCTGGACAATTACGCCACCTCCTGGTGCGGCAGAAGAACTACAGCATTTTCGGTCTATCTGTGTTTCCATGTAAAGGAAGATTAGCTCGCTACGACACTATATAAACAGTGAGCACAAAACGTTACGACTGTGACATTTTCTGGCGTTGTCTTGTAAACTAGGCCTACGTATCAGTAGTAGAGCCCGACCAACATGGATTTTTGAGAACTGATACAGATACCGATATAAAGGAGGCGGGGGTGCTGATAATTAGAAATAGAAAAGTACTTTGGTGATTTTACTTTGAGTTTATGTAGGTCACATTTAGTGTTATTTTACTTGTTATGAGTGATTTTAAAAGCTTAAAATGTGTTTGTATAACATTATTTTGATAGAACTGCACAACTAATTTTAAGAGGCTAAAGATGGTTAGCCTCATTATTAAGCACAACGTCGCCGCTGCCAATAATATGCACAAATGCTGACCATTAACACCTCTTTTCATGACTAATTACATGTCAATGTATGACCAATAATCAACAACACAGACACAATCACTTTACCAGAGAGGATGAGGTGAGCGAGCCGAGGTTATGATAGCATCATGAGCTAACCGCTAACTACAGTGAGCTAAGCTGAACGTTAAAGTGAACAGGTTTTCAAAACTCACCGCTAAGATAAACTCTTCTTAGATCCCAATTCTCCACCAAAAATAATTAATTTAATCCAAACCCGAAGCAACTGTCCACAAAAAGAAAATCTAACTTTTTGTTGTTGACAGCAGTAGCACTAGTGACTGATGTAGGGCAAAGCGTCAGCCTGATGCTACGTTCAGGTGTAGTCTGACAACTAACAACTGCACTACATATTTATCTGAATGCTGATTGAATAGAATGATTGTTTTCTGGAAGATCTAAGCTTTAAAACAAAGAACAACATGCCCAGAATATCGACAGTTTATCAGACAGATTTTGGTCGATAACTGATAGTCCTGTAAGTGCTCACATATCGGCCAATCGTTATATCGGTCGGGCTTTAATCAGTCGGGATTCAGCAGTTTACTGGGTTGTTTTGTTAACTTTTGAACGTTGCTTTGGCTAATGTTAAATATGGCAAATCTGCTGAAAACATGTCAAATGCCTGTCTACTTCCATGGCGTTCCATCTCCAGCTTTATACTTGGTAGAAAAGACATTTACTAATTTTCAACCAAAAGTCACCTATAAACTTCTCTTGATTTGAGCTGGGCCATCTGCTCACTTTCTCACACACGTTCTGTCACGGCACAAGACACCAATAATAAAACTGAAATACGGACGCGATTATTCTTGCCGTTTAATTACTTCAGACGCATTTAGAAAAGCTATTCCACTTTTGATTCATCTAGCTCGCATTTAAATGATACATAAAGGGGCATTAAATCATCCTCCAGGGCCGTTAATAATTCTCTTTATTGCATTTGACTTGACTATTTAGAAGCAGTGGAATGCCCAGCTGCATGTAATATCAATATTCACATTAATATAAAACAATAATGAAGACTCGTGGGGCCAACTCCAAAGCCTCACAAGTCAATAGTGAGTGAGTTTTAGAGCAGAGAAAATGAAGCCGTTTCCCAAGTCAAGAGCAGACGTTTTTAGTTTTATCATTGATATATTATCAAAAGCGTATTTTTAGCTACTCGTGTTTTTTTCTACCACCACTTTAAGTTTCTTTTTTTTTAATGATTATTAATAATCACTTATTTCGTTTTTTTTATGATAGTTGTTTGTGAAGACCACTGATATGAGATTCTATTATTTGACCAAATAAATGACACGCGCACACAACACAACAACAAAAAAAAAAAATTTTGTATTAATCATTCCAATCATTTTATTGGTTTTTTTGATTTTTTTATTGTAATGTACCATTTGATCTAATGTATTGTTTAAAGGTCTTCGTTGAATGAGTTGAGGTTGTTTGTTTTGTGAAAAACGACAAAAAAAAAAAATAACAGATGTACACAAGCAGAAAAAAAAAAAAAAAAAAAAAAAAAAAAAAAAAAAAAAAAAAAAAAAAAAAAAAAAAAAAAAAAAAAAAAAAAAAAAAAAAAAATAAGCCAAATAGAGACATCTAATTTAGTTCTAATAATGACAGATAATGTATGAATTTAAATAATGCATGAACGATGGTTTTGTTTTAGTAAATATTGTGTCGAGTATTGTGTTACTGAGAAATTAGGATAGATCATAAAAAAAAAAATATGTCATGTGACTGTATTTTCTTTTGTTCTCGTGTGTGTCTGTGACACAAGCTGCCTCAGCTCATTTTATGATGGATGCAAAGGTTTGAAATTTTGTATAAATAATAACAAATCTAATCTTAACTTTACCAACCCAAGCCCAGACCTAAATGTTTAAACACATACAGCATCTGCATTTTGTAGTTAACCAGTTGTATATATTATTGTGTCACGCTGAGCTGGGCATTATGACATGAAACAGGTACTACTGTTTTGTTTGTTTTGTAAGTTTTGATATGCAGAACTAGTGTTCATATACTGTTTGGAGCAGTTTGGAAATGTGCTCTATAAAATGCCATGTGTGTGGTGTGTGTCATAGTACAATAATGGTATTTTTATCTTTTGCCAGTAGATGCAGAGTTCATATTCATGTAAGTAACATGTACACTGAGCATATGGGTTTTAGTAGACACACTGCACAGAATTTTAAATTTCACAACATGAGATGTCAAGGCATAAGAAGAAATGACAAATGCACCTAATGGCCAACATGTTTATATACACAAAATATTGACTTGACAATCATCATTCGTTGTCTGATCTCTTATTTCTGATCCGTTTCCACCTGAATTCTAAATAGTATTTTCTCTTTGCATGTGAGTTAATTGCTTTTTGGCCAGCCTTGGTTTTTCTTCCAGTTTTATTTTTAATGCTTGTTATCCGCAAACATGAAAAATCATGCAGTGGCTGCTGTTTGCTGAATAAAGATTTGCTTTTGGTATCGTCTGTAATTGGAAGCGTGACATGCCTTGGCGAGGAACACTCAAACCGCTGGCAATCCCTTTGTAATGACCCATATTTTAATAATGAGCTTAAAACACATTAGCTTATCTTCTGAGTAAAGATAAAGCATGCTAGCTAGCCCTGGGTTAAGAATGTAGAGTCTTAGAGGAAAGCACCGGGGGAAGGATTTGGTCTTCATTTGCATTGCACAATTGATTTCTTGGGCCTCCCTGTCTGCCATGTCAGTCACTCACCTCTTTTGAGTTTAATTAAATCCCCCACCGACTGACTGGCGTTCAGATTTCTGATTTAGAACGGCGGTCGATAGTGGCAGAGTGTCCATAGATCGGGCGTTGTTGGGTAAATCAATTCTTACAATGTTTCCATGGCTTCTTCAGGGGTGCAGTGTTGAAAGCTGTAGGCTTATACAATGCTTTTTGCTTTTATTGCAGCTTTTTCACCATGTGTTTTCTTTGGAAACTTACATCGGGCTCACACAGTCTCGCAAGACCAAGAATTCACTGGGGTTCTCGCTCAAGTTGGGGCTTGACACCATCACTGACAAACAAAGAACACTTGCGTGGAGTCATTTTCTGTTTGATTTTTTTTATTTTGAAAACCACCGGATGCACATCACCTCCATCCTATTTGTCGTGTCTTGTTTTCACAACTTCACCAAAGGAAAAATCCGAACGGCCTGTGCTGCACAGGAGCACAGCCCGGACGGATTGTCGCGTGAGAGCCTTTCATTACTTTTCAAGAAACAGAAAGTCTCCTTACGCCGGACCAGAGCACAGACTGGTCCGGCGTGTGAGCCCGGTCTTAGGCTAACCATGTATGTGTAGGTCAGTTGGCAACACTGTGAAATCCCTGTATTGAAAGAATGAGAGAGTAATGCTCATAGTCACATGGATATGCTCCAGCCACCCACAATGAATGCACAAATGAGTTTTTCAGTCTGTGGTACATGTACTACTGATGGTAAACTGCTTTTAGTGGTATGTGAACTAGAAGCCCAACACATTATCACCAGAAAGTTATATATACCATGATACAGAAATAACGCATGATTGCACACTTTTTGGGGTTCATATGTTACGCTGATTAGAATGCGCGATAGGATATACAGGACATAAAATATACTACTCAAGTTTGTGTTGACATCGGGTAAGTTTGGGCTTCAAATTACTAGAATGAGTAAATTTAGGGCTGGGGCTGGATTAAGATTAGGATAAGGATTTTGTTAATATAGATTTAGGCTACAGCATGTGTCATATTGACACAAAAAAGACTTAAAGTTGTTCTAATCATACACTATTGACATTTCCTGTTGTGTTGTGGTAAGTCAGGGGTGTCAAACTCAAAAAGAGCTGGAGCCAAATCGATCAGAGTCAGAGTGTGGCACGGTGGCAGAGTGGATAGTACTCTCGCCTCACAGTGAGTAAGGTTGCAAGTTCAACTCCCACACAGCCTGGGCCTTTCTGTGTGGAGTTTGTATGTTCCTCCAAATGTCTGGGTGGTTCCCTCTGGGCACTCCGGTTTCCCACCAACCAATAACATGCACGTTGAGGCGCCAGATGTTTAGACGAATCGCCTCTGAGCTGCCCCAGGGCAGCCTGCTATTACTGAGCATGGAGGAGGATTAACTGTGAAGCACTATGTGAGTCTGTCTGTGAAATGTGCTATACAGATGAAGCTTACTTACTAAGAGTTGCTCTTTCTTTCTTTGTTTCTGGTCTTTCTGTGTTATATTCAAATATTGCAATATCACATTTATTATTATTTTTTAATAAACTATAAGCAATTTGTTGCATTCTAGGTTTTATAGTCACATCTCAGCAATCTAAGCCTTTATAGTTACATAGGCTTTTTTATCTATTCGGGCCTATGGGGCTCCTGTTGACAGTGTTAGGCTACAGTGCAGTGTGGGATGTGTAGGTCAAATAGTCCCGTGCTTATATCTCTTAGTAACTATCAATAATAATCAGAAATCATCCTGGAGACCACATATGATTATCACATTTGACTCCCAGTTTGACACCCCTGTGGTATGCAGGCACTTTCTTGTGAGTATACCAGACGAATTTAAATGTGTCTGTATACCACATCATTTATCCTGTTTGCATATTACTACACATGCACTGTTCATTTCTATGATGGATGCAAATTCTAATCTTAACCAACTCCAAGCGTCAGACCTAAACTTAGTCATTAAACCCACGTGGCTTCAGTCAGAACACCTAAGACGCTAATAAAACAGCGTTTCTATTAGACTCTTTCACAGAGACAAACAGACACACCATTGTGGACACACCCAAATCGAGGTAAAAAACATGCTCATGTGTCGTAGATGCACATTTTCGTGAGACTGTGTTGGATGTAGGATTGGGCGATATGGCAAAAACGTGAGCCAGGACACATGTCAATTTTGTCATCATTCTATTTCCCTTTGGGGAAAAATCTAACCATCTGCTTTTGTCAGTGGTTAAATCCAGCTGTCACTCACTCAGTGCAAGACACAGGCTGACCAGTGTTTAGTCTTAATAAAGCATGAATAATGGATTAATTCTTAATGAACAAATGCAAAGTTAATGAACAAAATAGCCTTAGTAACAACTTAATTACTACAAGCCCTACCCCTCAACCCAAAAACCTAATCTTAGCTCCTTTATCACCTTAATTAACGCTTCCATTCATTAATTGATGATTTGTCCATTAATTGTTAACTCTTAATTCATGTTTTAATAAGGCTTTTGTGAGGCTAAATAAGGTATAATTAATATAAAGTGATACCCAGTGTTGAAATGGCAACTTGTACATATAAACATATATTAAAAATCCACATTTCAGTCATAAATGGCTTTATTTTCGTGGATTAAACCTAAGTAGTCGTTTGTATCACAAGAAAGAGCCTCTAAAACCACAGATGTCTCAGGTCGATAGCGGCAGAGTGCCCATAGATCAGATGTTATTGGTTAAATCAATTCATACAATGTCTCCATGGCTGCTTCAGAGGTGTGAGTGTAGTGCTGAAAGTTACAGTATATACACTGCAAAGATCATACTGTATCTGTGAAGGTTCCATCGTATCTGAATCTCCAACACCACGTTGCTTAGTATAGAACTACTTATTATTTCAGTGGCTTTGACTTGCACAAAAGTTATAAACTGTATTGGAATATTCTACAGCTGCACTGCAAGGTTTTGATTTAAACCCGCGCATAATAAAATATACAGCAGGCCCAAAATACAGTACCACCACAGAGTATTCAGTAAAATGCAGCGAATAATGATATATTCATAATTATAGTAAGTATAAACTGAACATGGAGGCCAAATCTCTAAGACACTTTTGGAAAAGGAATTATGACAACTTAACTTTCAATGCAGGACAGCTCATGTTCAGGATAGATTATCTCAGTAAAGGAGAAGTGAAGAATATTTGACATAAATGTATAGCGCCTTTCCTTTAACAATTCCAATATCATTTATAAAACCTAATAATTGTCTGATCTTTGCGCTGAGTGTGACATTTGAGCAACATTCTCTCTCCCTCTTTCCCACCGTCTCATTCAGCTAAATGATATTATGACTCTGTGAATAATGAAGATGGAATGATCCGTCTTCTACCACTGACACCAGGATCATACATCATGCTAATCCCTGCTCCATACTGCACACAGCATATCATGTACATGGCTCCTGCAGGGCTCCTCTGAAGCAGTTCTGTGCATAATGAGCACAACATACAGCGTCAGTAATGTTGTCGTAAATATCCATTGTTCACATAAAAGCACCGAGGAATCCAGGGAAATGTATTCAGGCTTAAGCAGGTGAAATGTGGTCTTGTCTGGTGTCATCAGGGTGCATGGTATAGGATGTCAAGATTAACTCTTGTTTCAATAATTGCATATATTTTCCTCCACCATGGTAGGGTATCTGTAAAAAACTCACAGTATACAGCAAACTGTCGAGTGTGGGCAACACTAGCCGAGAAAAGTGTGTTGTCCACTCACAGCTAAGTTTGAAAGGCTGCAGAAGTTAGCAGAGGAAACGGCACTCCAGGAGATGACCAGGGTGGATGAGTCTCCAATATGTAGCTAAAAGCGCAAACACAACCAACATGATCCAACATCTTCCATACAATCATTGCTCGCAGGTACAAATACTAAGTAAAATCTATAAATTAAGCGCTCCATCAGTATTTATGCTTCATTTGACATAAACTGAAAGTAACACTGAAGTCTTAAAGGAACATGTACAGGCGGTCACGTGACAAACTGCAGGGAAAACAAAACGTGTGGGGGACGTGAGTCACTTGATAGATGTCACATAATAAAACATTATTAGTCAGTATTGATCCCTCAGTGTAAGTATATTGAGAACATTAACGCAATCATTAAAGGTACAATTATGTTTTAAAATATTTATATTATTTAGAAATTAACATTAAATGAATAGATTGTCATCAAGTAAAAAAAAAAAAAACACTTTTTTTTTTTTTTCCTACATCATATTTTTGCAATATAATCAGTGTATTGTATTGTCAGGTAATTAAATGTTACTAATTTTGTTTTCAATAAATGTATGTTGTTTTTGTTTGTTTGTTTTTTGTTTTTTTGTGTTTGATTGTTTTTTCCATTTAGATATTTTCTCTTGGGGTGCACGGTAGCCAAGTGGTTAGAGCTCTGGCTTCACAATAAGGAGGTCGTGGGTGCATGTTCTCCCCGTGTCACCGTGGGTTTTCTCCGGGTACTCCGGTTTCCTCCCACCTCCAAAAACATGCATGTTTAGGTTAATTGGGCATCACTGTAAATGTCCCTTAGTGAGTGAGTGAGAGAGTGAATGTTTGTCTGTCTAACCCTGCGGCAAGTTGGCCACTGTCCAGGGTGTTCCCCGCCTAAGGCCCAAAGTCACTGGGATAGGCTCCAGTCACCCCTAACGGGATTAAGCGGTAGAAAATGAATGAATGAATGAATGAATATTTTCTCCTTTCACAAGAAAACGTGATTCTAAAATCTGATATGGTGACATCTGGCTTCCTGATGAAGAGATTGTTGGTTTGATCGTAGTTGGACAAAATCAACTTCTCCTAATCTCTTTGTGTTTAAACACTGCCCTGTTCGTTGTGTTTGCTTTTGTGAGGAGTGTTCTGACTTCCTCTCATAAACATGCATGTAGAGATCAATTCTCTCAGCGAATGAATGAGGAAGTGAATGATTGTCTCGATGTGTTAGCCCTGCAATGAGTTGACCACTGTAAGGAGAGTGTCCCCACCCAAGGCCCAAAGTCACTGGGATATGCTTCAGTCAGCCATGATCCCAAAATGGAAATTAGTGGTTCAAAATGAAGGAATGAATGACCTAGTGCTGTGTTTCTCCAATTGTAGTATGTGAACCACTGATGGTACGCACGCTGCTTTTGGTGATACAACCTGATCTCACAAGAAAGTGTTTATATGTCCAAACATTTCAGCCAAACAACTAAAACTTGTGTGTATTTTACAATATACACACGTCATCATCATCATCATCGTGAATGTAAGTATGTGAGACTGTGGTGGGTCCCTGGAGTCCTCTGCAGTTTGGATATTTCCTTTATTTAAACACAAGTCTATCATTATTTTTGTTTTCATCAATCATAATCAAGAGTTTACCCTTGTTTCTGACCCGGTTTAGTCTGACTTTAAAGGATTATGAGTTAATAAACAGAAATGCATAGCTCTGGTGTACTGGGAGAACCAAATACTCTTACTAATATTATCTTTGATGAACACTGATTTGGAGTATTCCCCATGGTCATCTCCATCACAAAAAATGTGTTCATACAGTGGTTCTAAACTAAGCATTCATGCCTTTCATGACTCGACGGTCAATAACACAATTCATCTGCAACTTGTTATTTATCTGTGTGATGTTTCAGTCAAAATTTTGACAATGATAAACATTGAACATATTGAAATTGCATTTCCAGTTTTTCATTCATTCATCAGAGATTTTGAAACAATACACTTTTTTGTTACTGAAATAGTGGCCACAAAACCGTCAGCTAATGGGGATTCTAAGAAAACAATAAACACAGTAAAGAGAGCTGGATGTACACTTCACCACTGAAGAGAAGCAGAGGCACCAAGGCAAGAGTGATGTTCTGTCAAATCAATACTGTATTACAGCGGTCCATGCAGATGTACTGTTACGTCTTTTATCCACTCTGTGCGGGAGCTTTTTGGCCTCATCGTGACATGTGTTCAAGTAAAGACCTAAAAAGTGTTCTCGCTCGAGTGCTCTGTGGAGTCAAAGTCATGACAGATGTGAGTGCTGAGTCAGGCACACTGTTTCATGAAAGTCAGCAACCTCTCTATATAGAAGTTTACTACAGTTATTTAGTTTGTTTGATTGTTTTTACTTTATTTGTGTCTCTTTTCGTGTAAAAAGTTACCAACCCCTAGAGACAGTATTTTTTTTTTCAGAATTCACACCAGTCTTCTGGATTTGTAATCCAACTTCCGTGGCACAGTATGTCAGGTGTGGAAGAATACAAATGCCCCTTTGTCTCAGTTTAAGGCTGATTTGTATTCCTCAGTCCGACTGAAGTCAGTCAGGCTCTGACTCACACCAGCAGAAACAATGTTGCCCCGCAGAGCCCTGATCACTCTCATGTTGTCTCCAGCCCTCTACAAGAAGTCTTCAGAGAGAGCACTAACCTGACAAAAAGACTTAAATATAATGATGTAATAAACACCTTTAAAATAAACTTTTTGTGTTTCACATTTTTAAGTCTATGACTTGCCATAGACTTAAAAAGGTGAAACACAAAAAGTTGATATTACAGAACCTTTTAAACAATAAGCTCACCATTATTTTGTAAAACTTCGATGGAAACAGCTTATATGTTCATTCATTTCTCCATTTTTGCCCATGTACTTGTTGATGTTCACCAGCAGAATCTCAAAGCCCCACAGAGTTTGGAGGAACAGTGTGTAAACAAACATGACCCAAAGCCTAGTCTCTTATTGGTATTTGTCAAATCCAGCTTTATTTTGGCTTGTGGTTGAACTTTAGCCGCCTGTTGTGTAGATTTACCGGATTTCCTTTTCTCATCTTGGCTGTTTTCAAGGTTTGCACTCCAAAAATAATGGCCCTCTTGTGCAAACAGAGAAAAACTGTCTAAATAAGCGTATAGATTGTACTTACAGGAACTCATCAGAATCATATCATGGTCCATAGATATTTTTCAAGCATTGCACTAGTTTTACAATTTGTTTTAACGATGTTGGGACCAACGAGTTATAATAATGACTAGAGAGAGCGTAGCCATGGTAACCTATAGCAACAAATGTCCAGTTCCAGCATTGGAAGACTGAAGTTCTCATACAAACTAATGGGAAGCTGAACTTTGAAGTGACTTTTTGGCCTTATAGCAGGTCCTGGGATCGATCCTTTCTACTGGAGTGTGCGTGTTTTCCCTGTGTCTGCGTAGGTATGCTCGGTTTCCCATACCACTAAAAACATATAAATAGCATATAATAATGGTGATGTCATGGAAAGAGAGGTTGGTTGTCTCTTTGAAACACTGAGCAGTTTTTGAAACTTCTTGATTTTAAGCTCAGTTTTTATCAAGACAAGTTTGGACTTCAACCAACTAAGAAATGAGACCTCTGATGTACAACAGACTAGAGCTAATAGGGTCAGATTTGTGAAAAGGAGACGTTTGTTTTTCTAGTAACCATGGAGACTATGCAAAAGCTAATGCTACCTGTGCTAGCTTTACTTCTGAAATGTCTGACTTTCACACCTGATGCAGCAGAGGATGTTCTTGTGAAAATACTTTGAATATTGAGATTGCATGCACCTTCAGCAGACATAAGTTAGGATTTTGTGAAGGAACTTGTTTTTCTTGTGTCCGTGGAGATGGGACATGAGGCTCTGGATGTCTCACTGGAAAAAGTTCTTTCAAAAAGTAAGAACATTTTGCTCATTTTCAAGTAAATAATCTGCCAGGCAGTAAAAAAAAAAAAAAAAAAAAAGTTTCAAGATCTCTTGACAACATTTTTAAGCAAACCCATTCTTAATTCAAGCAATTATGTCTTAAAACAGATACAAAAATGGCTTAAAATAAGTTTTTTCTATATCTAGATAAAGTAAATCAGGATAGAATATCTTAAACAAGTAAAATAATGAAAAGTGAAAAAAAAAAACTTAAAACTAGTCTTTTAAGATTATGCTTATTGAGTATTTTATTTTTTATAGATTTTCCTTTTTTGAAGTGTTAAGAATACAGAACTTTACATCTTCTGCAGCAGAAGTTTTCTAGAGCATGGTTGTACAACTCACAAGTGGCATGCATCTCTTTGGCTCATTCAGACACATTTGCTCCTCCACATGCTCTCTCTTCTTTCCTCTCTCTAGAGCGGTCAGCTGCGTGCAACTGTTGTGCAGCCTCCAAGCAGAGCAGACAGTTTGTTTCTTTGAAGACTTTAAAGAAACTGGAGCTTCATAATGATCCTTATGTTGTGCAAATCTGCCTTAGATTTACAGAGAAAAGGTCCAAAATATACAGAGAAATAAAACATGAGAACATGAATGGTATGAAACAGTGCAGCACAGGAAACCTTTAAAGCTTTTGTTTTGGCAAGAATGTGACAGAAAACAGAAGTTTAAACACTGGCCTCACTAAAGTTTGTGCAACGGTGTTTTCTTTGCTCTGATCACACAGGACAGTCCTGAGTCTGACTGAGGCTCCTAAAGCCGGGTTTTACAGGGGCAGATTTAAGGGGGGAATCTGGGACCCCCTAAATCAGCCCTCTTTGTGTGAAGCCCAGAGACCTCCTTTTAAGCTGTCCTGTGTCTTTTTTAATTATAACAAAATGACATAACATTATAAGAATTTCACATCTAAAACACAGGAAATGTATAGGATTTTTTTTTTTTTTTTTTTTTTTTACAGGGGAAGGGGCCCCAAACCCCCTTGAGTTACATCAAAACCTTGTTATATTGAAATATAATTGTAAAAATGCTTATGGATCGATGGGTTTGTGTTGTAAATTAGATTTGACATATAAATGAGTTTTCATTTCCATTTCCACCTGAAACTACACCAAATCCTCCAGCTCACTGCTCCTGACAGACGCCCCTGCGACTCTGAAGGATGGGTCACATGCAAAGAATCGTTTTCTTTTGAGGATGAATGCCGCCCAGTCTCAGATGAAAACGTAGATACTCAACAAAATGTAGATATGCACATTTTCACGCCAAGTCAAGTTAAATTGTTGTTGTGTATTTAGTACAGGAAAGACAAATACATTTCTGTAAGGCACTTAAAGACCTAAGTAACATTTTTACCTTGTTAAATGTTCTTCTAAGCCTTCGTGATGATGGTTCCATATGTATTTTGGGGCATTTGAAGCATGTGTCGGCTCTCTCACGTGCGTCCCACATCAAGTACAGCAAATGCGACTTGTCTGTGTTGCCACCGTGCCGACCCGAATTTCTGTCTTGAGAAAGTCTGGCTCTTTGTTTTGGGAATTTAGCAGTGTAAACTGTGCTAACATGTTTTTTCTGCTGCCCTATTCCAACCCTAAAGTTACGCAAAAATTAGAAAATAAATGAATAATGATACGTTTCGTTTCAGTTTGGCTAGCTTAATTACACAAGAGAGCAGTAGGGGGAGCACTATAGCTGAAGTTGCTTAGTTCTGCGTTAAAGCATGTAAGCACAACACATCCAACATGACGAGCAGTATGTTCAGTGTAAGTTCAGTTATGAAAAATGGATGAGGAGCATTGCTATTTATTGATGTTTTTATTCATGTATTTATTAGGGCTGGAAATTGAACGCAGTGTGGTATTTTTTTCTTTTAATCACATCAAAATAAGTTGACGCATCAATTAATCTTAAATATTTGTGTTTAACAAGGGTATGCGGAAATTAAAGTTAATCATGATTAACAAGACGATGTAGTCCCTCATTCATCCAGGAGTGATCCATAGTAGAAGTCTTCAAAGTAGTCATCTGGACAGTGTTTCCGAAGATCAAGACGTTTCGACTCTCATCCGAAAGTCATTTTCAATCTAATGGAAGTAGACTGAGACTGGCTGTATTTATACTAAGTTAAGCCCTCCCGCTAGGAGGGGCTAAACCCACCCAAACTTGTTCCTGAAACCTGTTCCTAAGGGGAACAGGTTAGGAACAATAGGAACAGGTTTTTTTCCCAGATTTGCAATTATTTATTTATTTTTTTTTTTATCAATTCCCGGCCCTAGTATTTATTATTATTAATATTATTATTATTATTATTATTATTATTATTATTATTATTATTGTTATTATTATTATTATTATTATTATTATTATTATATTTGTAAATAGAATAATAATAATAAAGTATTTTTACTTTTTTTTTTTTACTAAAACAAGCTTTGTGTAGGCCTTAAAAAATAAAAAAGAGAAAACTGTGATGTCCTTTTGTTACTAATTATGTAAGGCTTTAAACTGGATAATTGCTTGAATGGTTCTGATTGTGTTAAAGCGTCATTGCCTAAACATTGCTACTAAAATCATCCGAAAAACTCAAATTCCTCAATGTTGTCCTTATCTCACACCACGTCAAAGCATCGACTTCCTTAAATCATAACATTACACTCTTAACGTCCGGCGCTCCCTGAAGCCTTCCTGACAAAAAGCCCGAGCAGCCATTTTGAATCGTTTCCATTGACAACCATTACATCACAGCTCACCTCCGGCTGCCTCCTGTATTGCATATTTAATGGAACTCCAGCTACTACTTTTCCTTTTGCCATCTCGTCATCTGTCAAACGTGATCAAGCTCGCCGCAAAGAGAGGTCAAGTGAAATATTAACAAGTCCCCCAGCCAGCGGCCCAATCAATCCCTAAATGATGTATCCTTAAAATCCTGCGCAGGCCTGACAGCTGAAAGATGAGATG
The DNA here is from genome assembly GCA_038363315.1 of Mugilogobius chulae. Taxonomy (NCBI): domain Eukaryota; kingdom Metazoa; phylum Chordata; class Actinopteri; order Gobiiformes; family Gobiidae; genus Mugilogobius; species Mugilogobius chulae. The sequence continues at coordinate 12,860,543 of CM076397.1, read as the reverse complement.
CAAACTCGGCGCTGGCGAGTTGATTAAATCTTGTTTAATGCTGCCAGTTCCGGTATAATAGCAATGTTTTGGCATTCATGGCAGTGCATGTTTCCAAAATAAATGGTACAGTAATTGGGTTTTGTCAGCAAATCAGTCAGTTCTATTTCAGTGCTGATTTGGACTGAATTATAACCACAACAGCAGCTCCTGTGGAGGTAAAACGTGTATTTTGTGTATGGTCATCGCCTTTAACCACAAACTCAAGATTTTAACAACATATTTCAACGTGTCATCACATCACTTTAATATTTAGATGAAGCTTAAGTGAATATTGTTGAATGTTTGTAGTTTTTGATGTAATGCAAAATGGTCTGGTTATATAGTGCTTTTCTACCTTTCCAGGCACTCAAAGCACTTTACAATCTAGCATCCACTCACCCAGTGTAACAGACACTGAGGCAGTGTGGGTTAAGTGTCTTGCCCAAGGACACAATGACAATCTACTCCTGCCGTCCCACTGTGGCTCCTGGTGTTCTAACTGGTGGTCTCCCATCCAAGTACAAACCAGGCCCTTTCTTGCTTAGCTTATGTGATCTGACGGGATCTTTTTTAATGCAAAAAAAAAAAAAAAAAAAAAAGTAAATAAATAAATACTTAAATAACATATAATAGAAATAAAAAGTAATAGACATTTTTATTATCAACAAATACAATGGGCACATCAAAAATTGTAATTCCTACATAGGTTATATAGTATTTTTAAAAAGTATTATACATAAAAAAAAGAACCAGAGCCTCTGTGTTCTGACCCCCACAGGACTCAGGACCCCCTGTGACATCCCAGGACCAGAGCACTGATGGGTATAGCGAGGGTGACCTGTCCCTTCCCTCGCACGCTTGTTGTACCACAATGCAGAGCGTGATACATGTTCAATCCATCTGTGTCTTGAACATGTTTCCTCTGAGTGTGTTCTTGTGTGTTTGGACATTTTTAAAAGAAGCTGAAGTTTTCATCCAGCAATAGTCAGACAGATTATTATTATTTTTTTAATTCTCTCATGGCTGACTTCAGTGCGGGACGGGCTGAAGCGGGTCAGTTTTTAACTACAATCATTTTCGTTGCATATCTTACAAATCACTTCTTAGATCGCCCCCCATAAACTGAAGCGTGCTCTGTTCTCTAGACGCGCTGTGTAACAGAATCACACAGGGAAACAGTGAGGAGAGATCTGCTCCTTCATTGGTCAGAGCCACCGCTGTGCAGGAACATGATCTGTGTCACTTCAGCGGGACCATCGCGCTCCTGGACTTTATTATCTTGTGTTTTATTGGATCTACCTTACAACCTGTGAGGTGCACAGTGTGAACGAGAGTTGAAGAGTGCGGACATCTGCTTTCATTTTAGACGAGAAAGAGGAAAAAATGTGAGTGTGAAATGCCAAGAATTGTTTGAAATGCTCCGCGTTAAGACGAAAGCGTAACAAAAACATCAGTTAGACTAAAACAGGTCCTGAGAGGTAAGTCATCTACACGTGATGAATATTGTTCACTTTTCCCTACATTAAAGGGACTGTACCTGATTTTTGCATCCTTAAAATGTAAACAAACATAAATATTTAATTTTAAACTTATTACTTCAGTCTCCATGATTTCCTCACGTAGCTAATGTATTCTGAGCTTCAGAATTGTTCATCATGATGACTTTTAATGTTTTTTCACAGCTGTTATTGGCGAGGTGAGTCACTATGCTAACAACAGTTAGCCACATTGCTAAAAACAAAAACAGAAAAAGTTGGACACAAACGGGATTTTTTTAGACATAGACAGGACTTTGCGGACTCATTTTCACCTGAATAGATACTTTAACACCTTATCAATGCTAGGGGGAAATTGTTTTAAAGGTATATTGTTGCAAAAACAGTCCCTTTAAAGTCAGCTGTAATGTTACTTTTGGCTGTTTGGTTCGCTTTAGTCTTGAACAGTGATGGATTTTATGCAGTATTATAGCCTATGCGGGGCAGGGCAGGGCGAGTTGTACAAATACACTCGTCTGTGAAAGGCAGGTTGGGGCGGGTCATGTATTGTCAAAAGTGCGGGACCCGCGGGTTGTAAAAATGCCTGAAGTGCTATGACAAACTACATGTCATAGACAAACATGTCTAATGCTTCTGCCTTTTTGCTGTGTGTTTAATACTCACCTGTTTTTAGGAGGCTGCAGATGTGTTATAACCTAAGTCTCAATGATAGAACAGAAATGGTTGAAGATGGCGTTCATTTTTCCAGTGTTATTGTCCGTGATTGAGATTTCGCTGGCCGTAGAAGCAGCTTGAGCGATAAAGCTGTGCTGAATAAGATTTATCAGAGCAAACTAGGCCCTGGTTTAAAGGCCATTTGCCCTGGATCTCCCTGTGGCCCTGTGAAGACCCCATCACTGCTCTGTAAATAAATCACCCCAATGGGACTGACCGGAGCAGGATTACATTTAGGCCTGTGTGCATGTGGTCACTGTGAAAAGAGCATATTCAGTTTGATCTATGTGTGTAACCTTTGTGTGCTGTGTGAGCTAGCGTAGCATTGAGGGGATAAAACTGCATCAGAGGTTTGGAGACAAGAGTCATTTTAAAGGTGACGTTACTTTGTTTTTGCCACCTGTATTATTAATATTATTTTAACAGCGCTGAATGTCAGTGGCTTTATTTTGCTGAATTCATAAACCCTTTGCAGACCCACCTCATGATGATGTTGCAGCCAATTCCATCTAAAACTGGACTGTCAATCTTTACATTTTGGTACACAAAACTGCTACTACTACTACTACTACTACTACTACTACAATCAGTGGGCAAAGACAGTCAAGAAAAGTGGGCGGGGCAATAAGGTGAATAGAAAGCCAGCAAAAGAAAACAAAAAAGACAATGATGCATTTAGAATTTGACACGAGCGAGAACCAATCCTGGACATTATCCATTTTAAATGCACAGCTTTGATTGGACCTCCCACACCCTGTCTGAAAATTAATAGTCATTTATCAGTTGCTATGGTAACCACAGAGCAGTGATTTAGAATGTGATTGTGTGTGATTTTAACAGTTGTTGATCTACTTGTGAATTAGGCAAAACTAATGCAAAGCAGTTAGCATTAGCATTCTCTCTGACCTTTAAACTGCCTTAAACATCATCATTACTGCAGGCTGGTTGTTGAGACAGGAGATTGTAGTCGGTGTAAAATATTCATTCAGTAATTGCTTGCTCCACCAAACACATGCCTGAGTTGGTCTTGTCCTTTCTTCCGACGGAGGGGAAATGAGTCGTCCCGCTCTCTTTGTCCAGGAGCCACTGTAGATAATTAATTTGTGTCCTTTGAGTTGGAACATGCCACAGGACAGAGCAGATGCCTCTGAAACAGCCATCAAAGCATTCAGCGGCTCCACAGGTCTGCTTTTCACGTATTGTTACCGACAGTTTTATGTGAGGAATTCTGTACAAGCCTGTTAGCTTTGACTCACCTTTGGTAATTTATGCCAAGAACATTCTCTTCTTCATTTTAAGAGAGTAAATGTTCCACAACCAAACCAGAAAAGACACATCAGGATGTAAATGTGTGCACAGTAGCAGAGTGGTTAGATGTGTTACTCCCAGGTTGGACCAAATCAACATCTCACAATCTCTGGATAGAGTTTGCATGTTCTACCTGTGCAACCATGAGTTTTCCAGTTTCCTTCCTACCAAAAACATGTACGTTTAGGTCAATGGGGCATGGCATGAGAGAGTGAATAGTTGTCTGTCTCTGTTGTGAATGGTCACTTGTGACTCCCAATGGGAACAAGCAGTAGAAAATTATTGAATGGTGCAAAATTGCCTTTTTTATAGTTTTTAGCTCAGTTTGAACATGACTTCATCATCAGGAGTTGTGTTTGAGAGAGTATCTTCTTCTCTCCCCAAAGCCTCAGAAAACACTGTTGTGGATTTCATGGGTAGATGAAATCACAAAACTGTCCAATTATTGTACCATTGTGAGTTCCTAATGTGATAAATAGTCTGTATTTATTGGAAACCAATAACTTGCAGGATAAGGAAAGCTTGGTGGTGGTCGGAGGTCAGAGGTCAGGTGTTTAGTCACCATCATAACCACCATCTTCATCATCCAATGAATGTGTCTTGCCCATGGACACAACAACAATCCAACACTCCCACTGTGGCTCCTGGTGCTCCAGCGGTCACAGTTCAGTCTAGTTAGAAAATGAGGAGAAATGTGTTTGTTTGAAATGTAGAAGCTGGTTTGAGGATTGTCGTTTTCTCTCAATTAGATTCATCAAAAGTTTGAAATCACCAATCTGCTCCAGATGTTTGTCAAAAAAGAAAAGAAAACAACACAACACACAGCAGCTGTTCAGTTTTAAGTTTAGTTAACTACATTGAGACCTGTTCATTTAGCATCCATGCAGAATCACCTCACTATTGTAATAAATAAGACATTGTATCATTATTGGCCTGTTCTCTGTGGGACAGGGGTTTTCTTCTGTGTATCTGCCTCAGAACAGCAGAGCTAAAGCAGGCTGAGGGAGAAAGCCCATCTTTTAAACTCAATAACTCATTAAAAATATAGTTTGTGTAGAAAATTAACCCTTAAATTCTGACCTTTGTTAAAGCTGCAGATCCCTGCTGCCTAGGCTATTTGCTTGATCAGAAAATGCTTTGTTCTCTGATTAAAGTCTTATGAACTCCAAGTGTGAATAATCACTAATCAAACTCTATTAAAGGGGACATTTTCCAGTTTTAAACCAAATTGTCACAATATTCTCTCCTCTTTAGTTTCTACTTGGTAGCTTATTTTTCCTTTTGAAACGCCAATAGCAAAAATCTTGTTTTTTGTAATTGAGATACAGTATGTGTTGCACTAAATATATATATATATAGCTTGAAAAGCCACAAAAAAATTATGTATTTAGTCAAAAGGAGGGCCTCCTTGTATGTTTCCAATGATAAATTTTTCACAGTTTGGCATATAACATGCACATATCCAGCAAGAATTTTCCAAAGTATGGGTAAACTTTTTCTTTCCATCAAATCATGAAGTTGACCTCCCTTCAAAGGTAAATGTCACTTTAGATTTGTATTTTATTTAATTCAGAGGCTCAAGTACTCAGAAAAGTGTGTTTTCACCTTCCACTCATGTGTATTTAATGTACACTTACACTCATGTGTAAGATTACTCCAAAAAAATCACTTTCCACGTAAAACTTTGGCAAAACAAAAACAAAAAAGCGTATTACAGTAGTCCCTCGTTTTTCGCGGGGGTTACGTTCCAAAAATAACCCGTGAAAGGCGAAACCCGCGAAGTAGTGATCTTCATTTTTTATCAGTAATTTCAGTTGATAACCTGCCTGGTTCTGATGTTTAGTGCCTTTTGTACAGGTAATAATGCGCTGAACACATGATTCACCGCCAGATACAACAGTGCGAGTCGTTTATGTGACGCTTAAAGAGGGACGGTGCTGTGCACGTTTGCCTGCTCTGCTTTTGGCACGTTGCCCGTCCCGCTGACTCCACAGCCGACCGCCGCCTCCAATGCACATAACGCAGAGCGCGTAGGGCATCACCTGCTCTGGGAGCACCAAGCCGAGCTGTGCTGTCCCGTGTGCTGAACTCATGAGTGACAGACAAGTCTGATCTAGACACATGTGCCTGATGATTCTTAACACACAGCTCAAAATCAAAGTCTCTAGAAATCGTATCAAAAACAGAAACGTGTTCTACGACTCGTAAACTCTTAGACAATCTTTATTTTGCGTCAATAGGACACATATTGGGTAAGTTACGAGGAAAAACAGCAGCTGAATTAAGACGGCTGTAGATTTGAACACACAAAATACCGCGGCGAAAGACGGCGGATTTTGACACATTTGTGCTCAGCCACGGACACACGGACTCCAGAGCCGACATGAAACACATCCGGACTCTAGCGAAGTCACAACACGCTCCTCAAACACATCTCTGAACTAGACAAGTGACGTTCCAGCGTGAACAAACTTATCATTGTAACTACGAGCTCAAAGAGTCAAATCCTCACCTGGAGAAACGTCCGAGCGTCAGGTCAGCTTCCCCTGCATGATCCAAACGGTCTAAAGTTTCTAAAAGAGCTTCTGTGCTGTTGCCTGTGAATGCTGCGATGTCACACGGTCCCAACAGTGAGTTTGAGAGAAGAGCACGCTTACAGCGCGCATCTATAGGGCCGCGCACTGTAAAAAAAAAAAAAAAAAAAAAAAGCAAAATTGCACTAAAAAAAAATCCGCGAAACAGCGAAGCCGCGGAAAGTGAACCGTGATAGAGCGAGGGACCACTGTATTTCTTTAGTTTGATACAGGGAGTCACTGGACCTGTTTATATTTCCAAGAGGTTTTACATCAAATGACAGATCTATGTCATAGTTTGGCTCTAAATAAAAGGTCTACTGTAAATTCACACACTTCTTCCAGCTTCATCTCCATCTTGGAAACAGCACGCTCACATCACTTCCTGATTAATAATTGATTTGTAATAAATTGCTTTTGAAATAGTTGCAGGCAGAACAGTTTTCTTAGTTAGATTTCTCTCTCTCTCTCTCTCTCTCTCTCTCTCTCTCTCTCTCTCTCAACTGACCAATTCTCTAAGTTCATTGAAAGAAATAACGGAAATTGGAAAACGTGTGGAAAAAAAAAATAATGACTGACTTGCATCTCCACACTACGAAACACAATTAACTTCAATCAGCATCAGAAATGACAGCTGGATTTCTCTTTTCTTTCCGAACACGCTGAAAGAGCAAAGTGGCGTGAGTGCCATGTTGTGCAGGTTCTGAGACTGCTGCGGTAATGGCCTCAGATTGGGCTATTAACAGCTAGGCTTCTCCTCCCGCCGACATTAGCCTATCATTTAAAACCTCAGGCGCTAACATGGCCGCTTCCAGTTTTCTGTCAAGAAGACCAATGGGCGTTTGATGAAATGGAAGGGTAATGAAATGTAATAAAAGTGAATAGTGTGAGCTTTGGCCAAAAAACTCTCAGTCAAGCTCAACAAATGAGTCAGTCGGTTTTAATAGCAACATTTTCATGCTTTTGTTGTATTTGAAGAAAATCTCTGTAAAATGTCAGCTTGTTTTCAATGCTATGATCTATACTTTAGTGTAATTGTAAAGAAAATAAATAAATAAATAAATAAATGAAAAAGCATTGTTGTGTTTATTCAAGCTTACATTAGTATAAGTGTCAAAAAAAAAAAATTATTTGGCGATTATATTTTGGACAATACAATAATAGTGATATATATAGATGTCATAATGAGACTGCACTTGTTGGCAGTGCAGGAGGAAGTACTTTATTGTGTCTCTTAAATGTGCACTGTAAACATATATATATATATATATATATATATATATATATATATATATATATATAGAGAGAGAGAGAGAGAGAGAGAGAGAGAGAGAGAGAGAGATTTACCACTGTGTAACTTTCTGGAGGTGAAAAAAACAGCAAAATTCAGTAGAAACAAAAAGATAAAAACATGCTTTGAACATTCTGAACAGGATCAATATGTGTTATGCCCAAAAGTGAGAATAAATAAATCTGATGAGCTCATTATAAGTTCATTATGAGTTCAAGTTTTACTAAAAGGTTAGATTTTGTTTTGTTTGAGTGAAGGAAACTCATGATGATGTTAATGTCCATGCATCAAATATCTTTAGAACATGTGACTTTGTTGTGTTCATAGTAAGTTTAAAAGTCAACATGATTTCTATGTTGTTTCATTGGATTAGTTCAAGGCAGAATTCATGAATAAATTCATAATAACTTGAATTCACGATAATTCATGCTGAATTTATAAAAACACATGGTTAACTAATGCATGGACATATCCTGAATTCACCATGAAGTCATGCATTAATGCCTCCTGAACATATCATGAATTCATTAGGATAATCAATAAATTCATCTTTACTTGTTTTAAAAATTTCAGATATGGGGCAAACCTATTCTTTTAGAGTTAGAGGTTGTTGTATTTCACACATTATGAGAACTTAAAATGTCAAACATAGTCATCTTTGTACAGAAAATAGTGTTGATAAACGATAAAATGTATTGTTTCAAATGTTGACTGGTGTAACCGTCTTTATAGTTTCACTTTGTTGTGCTTTTAAAATGTCATCACAACCAACAATGACTGCATGGGGATATTAATCACCTACAAAAAAAAAAAAGCTAGACTTGGAGTAGACAGATGCAAAGACCCCTGTCTTGCCGTGTGAACATGGTGCAGTTTTAAAGCCCTTATGACAGACGATTGAACATTAGAGGAAGTAACTTGAGTTCTAACAGAATCCCTCATGCAAAGAATTTACAGTGTTACAAGGTTTTGGCCTTTGTCAAACCATCACTTCTGTGTCATTTAGGGGAGTTTTGGCCTGTTTTTGCTGTGCACTTGTCAGGTAACAGTTGTGAAATTACTTTTACATCAGATTTGCTGGACAAATGAAAACAAGCACAATGTTCAATAAAACCTTAAATTAATCATGTTCACCATGTTTTACTGAAACAGTCAGTTGAACCTGTCACTTGAAGTCTTTGGTTTCTGCGACAAACGACAAGTTTAGCTCCAGAACGTTTGTATTTATGTAATGTCTTAGTTCTATGCAAATGTGTGTCATCAGTATTTGAAACTATGGCTCTCCCGCTGCGTCTGTGAGTGCAATAAAACCTGGATTGATTTCGCAGTATTTCTGGATTAGCACTGGAGACGCCTCATGTTTAAACATAAGAACCAAATGCTATGCTGATCAGCCCGCGGCGCACTGCTTCACCCATCGCTATCCATTAGGACTGCTAACAAGGCTAACAAGCCATTTTTAGTCAACTATCATGCTAATAGTGGAACTTTTCTGTCTGCGCCAGTGTTCGGGGCGCCGGTGATTTGAGGAAGGATCCAATTTGCAGTCACAATCGCTGGTTCACATTTCAAGAGCAGTTTGGAGCTTAATAGCAACAACTTTCTTTGTTTTGTCTGGGCCCCGGAGGATCAGTAGCAGAAGTTTATGTATAATATTCAAATTCTTTCACATAAACATTGCAGAGTCATTCCGGCTGACTTGTATAATGTGGCTCTGGGAGAATGTTTGCGTGGAAGAGTTTAAATGCAGCAAAAGGAAACAGCAATAAAAGAAAATACTCAATAAAACCAGTATGACAGCGCAAACAGAGGTTTTGGGCTCAATCTGAATCTTAGTCCCTCATGTTTCACTCATCCTGCTGCTCTAGTTAAATACAGTATAATGCACTCATTGGATGTATTTATTGTCCCTGCCCACATGTTTGTAATGTGATTATTCAAACTGATTTTATATACAACGGCGTAGGGCAGGCTTATTCAACTTAAGGCCCTCCAGAGATCTTATCCATGTTTACTGTGACTATCCATTGTTCCCAGAGACGGCAAGTAACTTTTTATTCACGTACTGTGCTTAAGTAGTATCTGTACTTTACTTGAGTGTTACACAATCTGAGTTGCTCAGTGCTGTGAAAATTGACCCCAAAAATTGTTAATTTCTAACTATTAACACAATTATCACATGAGAAAATAAGATGAATTATAATGATTTTATTGTAAAGCCCAACTCACACACCACAACATTACAAACCAACGTTATGCACGGTAAAAATAAATAAATAAATAATGCATTTCTAGACTGGTTAAAATGTCCTAAAACCTGGATTTTAATTTACATTTTTTGTGTTTTTTCAGGTTAAAATGGTTTTCCATGATGCACCTACAATATATGACCTGTTTTGATGTGTTTTCTGACTTGTTTCAATATTTTTTTTTATTTTATTTATATATATTTTATTCATTTATATATATATATATATATATATATATATATATATATATATATATATATATATATATATATATATATATATATATATAAATGATCCCTCTCACCCTACGCGGGTGGTCTCATCCGCTTTCCAAGCTCGGGTCCTCTACCAGAGGCCAGGGAGCTTGAGGGTTCTGCGCAGTATCCTTGCTGTTCCTAGGACTGCACTTTTCTGGACTGAGATGTCGGATGTAGATCCAGGGATATGTTGTAGCCACTCATCCAGTTTGGGGGTCACGGCCCCCAGTGCACCGATCACCACAGGCACCACTGTTGCCTTCACCTTCCAAGCCTTCTCCAGCTCTTCTCTGAGCCCTTGGTATTTCTCTAGTTTCTCATGCTCCTTTCTCCTGATGTTGCCATCACTTGGTATTGCCACATCCACCACCACGGCTTCCTCAGCTCTTTATCCACCACCACGATGTCTGGTTGGTTCGCCATTACCATTCTGTCTGTCTGTATTTGGAAGTCCCACAGGATCTTGGCTCGGTCATTCTCTACCACCTTGGGAGGTGTTTCCCACTTAGATCTTGGGGTTTCCAGTCCGTACTCGGCACAGATGTTCCTGTATACTATGCCAGCCACTTGGTTATGGCGTTCCATGTACGCTTTCCCTGCAGCATCTTACACCCTGCAGTTATGTGCTGGACCGTCTCCGGGGCCTCTTTGCACAACCTACACCTTGGGTCTTGTCTGGTGTGGTAGATCTGGGCCTCAATGGCTCTGGTGCTCAATATATATATATATATATATTTTTTTTTAAGTCAAATGATTTGCTATTGAAATAAAACATTTTACTAACCTCAATGGTGGATTTGATTCAAGCTCAAATCTATTTAAAATAGTCAGAAATATCTTGAAACAAGTGAAATAAGCGGACACATTTCTAGAATTTTAATTGTTTTAACCAAAACAATGACTTTTGGCAGTGTGATTGTAATTTTTTTTTTTACCTAAGTAGATTTACATGTTTACTTTTTCACATGTACTCAAGTAAAGGTGTTTCAGCAGAACTAGAGTTGTTTTTTTTACACAAGTGTACTTTTACTTGAGTAGTGAACTTCAGTACTTATTTCGTGTTTGCAGAAATGATTCTCTGCAGGTAGTTTGGTCCCTTTTTAGTTTTGGTGTGATTCAGCTTTAGACCAGATCAGGTTTTGGTCTGATGATGGTTACTCTTCTTCACACTACCTGCTTATTGCTGGTCTAGTTCTTGTTTATTTGTGGTTCAGTGCTGGTTTGAACCGTTCAGAGCAAGTCAAACCAAACAGAGGCTGTAGCAGTAGTGACTAACTAACCCTGGTGTAGGATTCAAATAGTTTACTTTAATTTGTCCTGTTTGTTTTCAGCAAGTTAATTTTAAAAAGAACTTAAATTTACATTTACATAGAAAGAAAACTAGAGGAAAGAAATAATGATAGCAAACAGAATAGAGAAGACAGGTAAGTACACAGGTAAGAAACAAGTACAAACCAACACTTAGCCAGCTAATATGTAAAAAAATAAATAAATAAAGAGACACTGCTTATCAGTATTGCAATTTTGAACAGGAAACATACGTATGTCGAAAGTGTATATGTTACAGACAAAGTAGATAATAACACATTTTACAGAATGCCTGCCTGGATTATCAACTTTACCTGTAACATATATAGTTCTAAAATGTTGTAAAGACGTTATGTTCATCTTTGAAACGGAGTGGTTGGCTGCTTTCTTGCTGTCTCTCTGGGGGCACTGAGCACTTTTTGAAACTCTTTTGGTTTTTAGCTCAGTTTTTGGCACGACAGCTTTGGACTTCAACCAACTGAGATGTGTGGCCTCTGATGTTCAACAAACATGAGTTAAGTACTGTCAGATTTGTGAAAAGAAGACATCTGTTTTTCTTGTTACCATGGAGACCATGCAAAAGCTAATGCTACCTACGCTAGCTTTGGACTTCTGAAATGGCAGACTTTCACACCTGAAGCAGCAGAAGACGATGCAGTGAAAATAGTTTGATTCTTGGGATTTCATCCACCCTGTGATGTTCAACAGACACAAGTTAGGATTTTGTGGAGTTGTTTGTTTGTCTTGTTACCATGAAGATGGTAATGAAAGCTAATAGTGCGTTCCAGTCGTCCTCGGAGCTCGGTTCTCGGACGTCGGAACGACGTCATCTCCTAGGTAAACGTCGGAGAGCACATTCCAGTGGCCAAGTCGGAAAACCAACGTTAACGTTAACGTTATGAAATGAGAGCATACATTTTGGCGTTGTAAAGCTTTTAGATCTAAATCAAACAATAAATAAATGCTAAACGATTGTGTTGGAAAAGTTTTGTCTTCATTAGCCACCGTTACAATCACAGTTGTACCGTTACGGCTCAAACAAACATACATTTTACAAAACCATAACATTTCTTGCCACATTGTTGCACTAAAACTAGACAAACGCAAAAAAATTTAATAAAAACAATGTTTACTACAGCTGATGCGAGGGGTAGCCATCTTGGTTTATGAAGTCGGTGATGTCCGAGGCCGTCCGAGGTTCCGACTGAGATTTCCGATGTTGCGGCGCGTTCCAGTGGTCTAACTGAAGTCGGAACTCAAAAAATGCGAGCTCCGAGGATGACTGGAACGCACTATAACTTTGCTGGCTTTGGACTTTTGAAAGGCTACAGAACTTTTACATCTGCTGCAGCCAAAGCATTTGCAGAGGAAGTTTTCGTGGGGATGGCCTTATCACCGACTGAAACAACAGAAGTTCACCTGCTCCTCATGGACCTGACTGTGGTGTGTCTACAGAATCAACTTTCACCACCTGCACCTGACTGTCATCTGTCTCTCACTCCGGTTTCCACCTCCAACTGCACCTGCTCCTCCAGCTAAGGCCCTGACGAAGCCAAGCACAACATCATGGAGATTGTCCCCGAGCGCCGTTCAGTGGCAGCTCACTGCTCCTGACAGACGCCCAGCGGCTCTGCAGGATGGGTCAAATGCAGAGAATGAATTTCTCTCTCGAGGGATCAATAAAGTATTATCAATCAATCAATCAATCAATCAATCAATCAATCAATCTATCTATCTATCTATCTATCTATCTATCTATCTATCTATCTATCTATCTATCTATCTATCTATGTTCTACCATGAACAAAATGTAATGCATTGATCTATATATTTTAGCTTATTATTAAATGAAGTGCCCTTCTTCAGAAGTCACTATTTCTTCCATTCAAGTGACATTCATGACTTGAAAACAACTAAAATGTGAAAAAGCAGCTACAGTCTGATCAATATAAACAACCACGTCTACTGTACAGTATTGATTGTCTTTGTGGCATATAAAAAATAAAATCAGGTAAACAGAGACAGAAACGAATAAAACTGCAGCAGCACTTCTGTTTCTCTCACATGTCTTACTGACATCACACACAGCTTAACTCATTACCTTTTTGTGACCAGATAAGAGGTTTTGGTCAGTTTAAAGTGTGAACTATTCGTTGTGTGACAGTAAAAATGTCCTAATCAGCAGACAAGCTAGCTAAAGTCTACCCTGTTATTGCTGTGACAAAAGAAAAGCTGTTTTATAAAAGATCTATCAAACAAACGCTGCCCAGAAGAAAATTAGCCCAAAAGGAGTGAAGGTTCGAGGTGTATCATTATACCGTTGCCTGTAGTGCCTCTCCTTCACGGACTCTCTCCTCACTCCGGTGCTGACGTGGCGGTGCACTTCTGTCTGGCGTGTGAAGCGTTGACACGACTGAAGCAGCTTTGATGAAATGGTCTGTCGTCAGGTTGTTGACTTGCTGATGCGGGCTCACTGCTGCTGCTGGTGGTGGTTTTTCACATGTTGGCACCTCCGTCTGCTCGGGACAGGTAGAGGATGATGCGTTTCGTCACCTCCCATGATGCATCTGAATCTGGGACTCGAGATGTTTCATGGTTTTGCCCTGACTGAGAGAAAAATGGATTTGCTATATGACTGTATGTAACTGTATGTAACTCTTTATAATGCTCATGACAGGTTAGACTTGAATAAAACATTAAACATTTATTTTTTTCAGATTTCACTAAACATTTTTGCTTGTTGGCTGTTTTGATGGTCATACCTGCTCTCAGAAGCTAAGTGTAACCCAGTGCTAAAATACGTGAAAGACTGAAAATAATTAGTAAAACTTACAATGGTAATAAATATTGATAAATAATATTTTAATACATGCCCAATAATCTGTTGAATAAATATTATAACTATAGTTAAAAACGCTAAAAAATATACATAAAGTTAATTATTTTTGCTAAAATGGGAAACAACCAATCAGAGCCTTTGATTTGGGAATGACCAGTAAGGTCAAGGCTGCGCTCTCGGGCACTACGCATCGCGCAGCGTACCTCAGTCTTTTGCCTGGTTCTGTCAGACGCTGCAGACCTGTTTCTCCTCCCTTTCTCGGTGGTGTATTTCAGCCTTTTTGTTTGATTTACCAGCAGCATGCACATTTCGAAATATGCTAGCATAACTTGTTAGTGAACAAAATTGTTGTAAACTCTTACATTTGCTGAAGTCACTAGACCGCAGAAGCCTGGGAAACCCCGTAGCTGGTGAAGGCACACGCATTGGAGAGTGTGCTCTGTGTATTGCGCTAGCATAGCGTGTTAACCAATGCTAGCATCGAGCTAATGTTTACTAGCTGTTTAGCCATGGGAAAAGCCTTTTGCTTGTCCGAAATGACTAGTTTTTGTTTTGTTTTGATCCTCCATTGATGTAACTTCATGGTACAATGCCCAGTAATATTTTCTGATGTGTAAAATGGGTTAAATTAGCTCATGTTCCAGAACTTTCTCTGTTGCTCCGGTGCCCTGAAAATCTGCAGACGTGCAGCCTCTGTGGTGAACCTGTTCCGGTCTGAAGGTCTGGATGGCGATCCATAGCCCGAGTCAGATACCTGGTACCCTGTAACTCTGAGGTTACAACACAGCTGTGAACTTTTGACAATTGAATAGACATTTATGGACATTGAGGACTATGGACTATACAAAAGGGTTGTATTTTTATTTTATTTTGGGGAAAGACGCGCGCAATAATTTGTACATTGTATACTGTGAATTGAAATAATATTAACACATTTTGTTAATACAGTTACACTTTTACATCATACCTGGTTGTAGTCCTTTGTTGTTATACACCTCTTGGGCCATACCTGTTTGTCAAAGCCTGATCCCGTCAGATCTCAGAAGCTAAGCAAGAAAGGGCCTGGTTAGTACTTGAATGGGAGACCGTTAGAACACCAGGTGCCACAGTGGGACGACAGGAGTAGATTGTCGTTGTGTCCTTGGGCAAGACACTTAACCCACACTGCCTCAGTGTCTGTTACACTGGGTGAGTGGATGCTAGATTGTAAAGCGCTTTGAGTGCCTGGAAAGGTAGAAAAGCGCTATATAAATAGACCATTTACCATTTATTTGGGCTCCTACGAACCTATCTCTTCTGATTGGCCCATTATCCCTTTCTCTCGAGTATTCCAATTAAAGCTAACTATATCGCGTATTCAAAATACTAATTAAAAGGTACAGATTGCACCTTATGTGCTACATAAGCAACTTAGAGCCTGGTCAGTACTTGGATGGGAGACCACTAGAACACCAGGTGCCACAGTGGTCCTTGTGTCCTTGGGCAAGACACTTCACACATACTCCTTCAGTGTTTAAGTACACTGGGTGAGTGGTTCCTTGATTGACATGTGACTTTTGTAAAAAGCTTAGAATGAGAAATGTATGTACATTTATATTTGTTAGGTGGAAGTCTGTTATTGTTTTGTTCACGGTTAACGCTGGACGTGTGATGCTGTGTTCTCTGGTAGCACCGCCTGTTGTTGCTATCGGTGACATTTCCACACAAACAATAATGGCAGTGCATTAGCTTGTGGGAAATGCTTAGTCTGTGCACTGACAGAATGGTGCATCATCAGCAGCGCATGGGGAATCTGCATTTGTAGCTCTTTTCTATTGTTTATGGCACTTTTATGCACATATGTTCCTCCCTCTGCTGTTCTGGCTGCAGTCGTAACTCATCTTTAAGAACTTGGCTAAAGGAGCACAGTTTACAGGATTATTTAAGTTTTATCTTGGGTTGTTGAAGAAAATGCACAAGGAAACAAAAGCAACGCTGTGTCTCTGACTCACTATAATATAAGTCAGAGTTATGGTCGGACGCAGCTCTAAGGTCCATGAGGTTCAGACCTCGGTATGTTTTATAGACCAATAATTGATTTAGTGGTGAGTCATACTGGCATTAAAATGTAGCAATCTGTATAAGAAAGGTTATAACAGAGGTTCTCAAACTGTGGGCCAGAGTCCAAGTGAGAAGAGCATTTAACTGTCCTGCTCTACAACTGTGTCTATGACAAATTATTTTAGTAAATCTAAAATAGCATCCTTTTGATTTCATTAAAATATCTAAAAAAAAACATATTGAGTTTGTATTTTGATCTCTAGGATCATCAATGGTGCAGCAACCCAAATATTAGTGAACCAATCATAAATTAGGCCATATTGTGAAGCTGTCAGAGGACGCCCCCTGAGTCCCCGTGTCTACAGGAGCAGGTCTACATGCTACATGTCCAAAAACCTCTCACTTTAAACCTAAGAATTATAGCAGATATATATATATATATATATATATAATATATATATATATATATATATATATATATATATATATATATATATATATATATACACTGTACATATACAGGTAAGTTTAGGCTTCAGGAGCGCGTCACATACCCTGGTCAAAGTGCATGAACAGTCTGCTCCACTGCACCTTGTCTAGCAATCTTTAATCGCACAGTTACTACTGGTTCTAACTCTGTTGTTCCACACTGTTCTTGATCCTAATACGTTTTACAACGCGGTTTGTGGGAGATGCGACGGGGGAAAAAACACTGGTGTCAGCGAGCGGGACAGAAAAGGGAGTGTGTGTTGTGTAGAACTGAGGCTTCACAAGGACTTGTGTTTCCTTCACTGTTTAAAATGTCCCACAGCTCAGTGTGTGAGTGTGGACAGACTCATTTCAGCTGGATACTGTGAGTTTCAGACATTTAGGGCAAATGGCAATGACTTAAGACACAAAATAGTGCTCAAAAGACTTTATTGCAGCATTTCAGCAAGTTGTTTCAAGCTCTTCAGCCTCATGGTAGCGGGTACAAGATGACACAGCCTCTCTGTCTGGAGGTTTCTTGTGTATATATAGTCTTGCTTGTTCATGTCATTACATCATACCAACCCCCCAACAGCTTTGCCTTATAAGGCTAGAGATGACCAGACCACACAACACCACCTCTTTTGGAGACAGGCCACCTGGCATGTCAATCATACTGAAATCAGTGATCAGGCACAGAACTTGGAAATAAAGGATATAAACTCGAATTTAAATACTCACAATACAAACCAGATCTAGTCTAAAGTATCAAATTAAATCCTCCATCCAAGTGCATCCAACAATATGACAACTCTCCAGCAGAGCTTCAAGCTCAGTGCTGCTTTGTGTTTCCCACATGAGGAAACGAGGTACAGCTCTAGCTACTGGCTGGAAAGGACATTTCACAGGGGAAGGTATTAAATTCCATCTTGCCTGGTTAGTTAATGCTGCAGAAGTGCTTAAAATAATAGTCTGAATGATGTATAGACTTACAGAATATATCAGACATGTAACTATGACATCACAGATCAGGGACATTTAAAAAAAAATTATTCTGAGGCTCAGAGGAGAAAGAATAGTATCACACATTCAAAATTATGTATGAAGAAGCAGTGTTAGAACAGGATTAAAAACTCGAAAAAAGTCAATTTTGCATATGTTCCTTTAAATCATATCTGCACACTTTTCCCTTGAGTCTCTTCCCCAACAATATACATCTGTGAGCAATACAACTCTCTGCATGTGTGCAGCCTGTTCACAAAGCACCCTCCTGGCCTTTAAAGTATCAAATCAAATCCTCCATCCGAGTGCATCCAACAATATGACAACTCCCCTGCAGAGCTCCGACCTCATATGCACAGACATGGCTTGTCTATCTCTCTTCTCCTCACCGATGCCCTTTTCCTGGACATCCGCTGCCTGTCAATAACTGTCAAGCTCACAGCCGCTGGTCCTGCTCCCAGATCTAACCAGGAACAACACTCCAGCGGGCCCCGGGGAGCCCACCTCAGTCTGCACATGCTCCACATATGAACCAGTAATCTTCAACAAGCTTTTCAGAGTGATTACAGTGTTGTGTGTGAGAGAACTGTGGTCAGACAAAGAAATGTGAGTGGTTATTATCGTTAAGTAGACGGTCAGGCTAAGTGTGTATAACAGGTTAGAGTGCTTTTTCTTTTTTCATTGAACATGGTTATATTTATGGACATTTTGCTTGTTCTCTCCCACTTTTGCTCTTTTGATAAGGTTGACAATGGTTAGAAACAGGAGCAGAAAACAGGACAAACTCAGATACTGGAAACTACAGGCAGCACCACATAGGGCTGTAACTTCTTTATAGTGCAGACTCCTGAAGCTGGAGCTTGTTTCCTTTGGCTTAGATTTGATCATTTAAGTCTGGTATAGAGTTTAGATTTGGATTCTATATGGCATGAAAAGGGGCTAGTGCGTGTTTGATGAGTGAAGTAGAGAAGAGAGACAG
Source organism: Mugilogobius chulae (assembly GCA_038363315.1). Taxonomy (NCBI): domain Eukaryota; kingdom Metazoa; phylum Chordata; class Actinopteri; order Gobiiformes; family Gobiidae; genus Mugilogobius; species Mugilogobius chulae. The sequence goes on along the minus strand of CM076397.1, from coordinate 12,841,998 downwards.
AAGGGAAGGCACATCTTTCATACACACTGACCAAGGAAAAGTGGAGAAACAGAAAAAGAAGGAGCATGCAGGCAATGTGTTCGTACGCAGTGAGGCAAACATGAGGATGAGCCGCGTACTATATACTGTAAAATGTGAGAGAGAGATGTGCGATGAAGAACGCACTTCTGGTTCCGAAGACACACTGTAAACACACCAGTAATGTGCTTTTTCAGTGAGAGGGCGGTGCAGGCTCGCTTCAGTCTCAAACGCACAGAGAATGATCGGGTTCCAGTCGGGTTCGGACACTAGGTGCGCAGGCTATTTCACTTCTCGTTTGAAGTCCACAGCTTGGTGGCTGTTCTGATTGGTCAAGTGGTGCTAAACCTAACTCCTGTGAACACACGACTTACAGTAGGCTGACAAACGGTCACACTGTTTGTTGTACCGTCCGTGCCATTTGGGCTTCCGTCCCGCAAAGACTGTGTCCCTCTTTCTCATTGGTAATCTAACATGACGGTTAGAAGACTTAAAGCGCCATGTTAAATTTAAGCGGTCCACATTTGTGTGCGTTTGTGTAATAAGCAGTATTGCACATCCGTCAACAATCTGCTCGCTGCTGGGTTAGTTGTTCCTGCCCATCATTTGTGAGAGAATCTTGAGTCTAGCTGCGACAGCCAGGGAGAAAGGCAAATGCTACCTGTGTGTGAGGAGACAAAACTATGACCAGCGAGACAAAGAAAAGGAGAGTTTGCAAGGACAATAGGAAAGAGACAGAAACACACCCATGGAGAGAGAGACGCTGAAAGAGCAGTGCAGTCTGTGTAAAACCACAGATTGCAATATGACTTAAAACGGCAGGTCAAGATGTTACTTAGTTCTGCTTTTACAGATTGAGTTAAGGCAGTTTATCCAGAGCAGCTCGTGTGGGTTTGTACATCATGACTTAGTGCTTAGTCCACCACTGCACAGTTAACCTAAAACCAAACAATATACATGTTCCATTTCACAGATACAAAAGGGTTTAATCCCACTGCGGGGCTTTTGAAAGACGCAGCAAATCAGAGACGCTCGACCAGACTTAAGACTTATTTGATTTACTTTCTTTTTCACTGTTTAAATCTGTGGAGCTTTATTCTGTACAGTCCAGAGCATCTGCATTCCTCACAGAACCGTGTGGAACCAGATTATGTGTGCTGCACTATTCCATGCATGTAAAGGGGATTACAGAAACAGAGTTGGGAGAGAGAAGAAAAGTGCCTGTTGTGTCACTGTGATAGAAGAAATTTAAAGTGGCACTCAACTTTGACAAACTCATGTTTAGTTGTTTGCATTTTGTTGAGACATACTGTAAGTAAAAAGAAACAGATATTTTAGTTAGAAAATTAAACCTATGTCTGTAATTATTTCAAGCTGGACCATTCAAATTGGGTAAAATCCATTCATTGTACTTTATTAATTTATATGATCAAATTTCAATATAAAACACTAAAAAAATTTTTTAAACACCAAGTCAAAATTGTAAAATTACATCTTAAATCATTTTGCAACCCTTAGATTTGACTTTGTGACCCCCACTTTGGGAAACACTGTTCTAAGACTCCAAAGCCATGGACATGCAGAGCCTGTTATCCACTTTACTGTTTCACATGCCTCAGGTTAGAATCCATTAGCTGCTATGGTCTGATGCTGCTGTAGGCAAATGCACTGTACTTCAGATTCTGTCTGTTTTCTGAATAATGGCCGACAGCAAATGTACAAGACACCTTTCCCAAGAGACTGAAACGTACAGTTTAGATGGCACTTCACTGTGGGGTTAGGAATGATCAAGAGAGTGTGTAAGCTCTTTAAGAATGAACTGATGCGAGCTGAACCACTCAGTATTTCTCAAAGATATTACATTGCATTTCATCAGATGCGTTTTACATTTACATTGATAATTGTCTGAAGAATCCCAAGCATTTCAGAGCATGCACTGTGTCTGTTCAAACTGTACGCAGTTTTGCTAATTGCATCATTTTAATTTGCCACAACATCCACAGCCAGACAAAAATAGACTGTTCTATGTTACCTTATGTGACTGTCCTTAAAGAGAAGATACAAGTCACTTCATGAGTTTAAGGATACAAGCTTTATGTTACAGCAATGTCTTAAGGTAAGGTAAGGTATACTTTATTGTCCCCGTAGGAAATTTGTCCTCTGCATTTGACCCATCCTTCAATGCCTCTGGAGCATCTCCTCAGGAGCAGTGATCGCCGAGTGCAGCGCTCGGGGATCACTCGGGGCTTGGTCAGGACTACCGTAGCTGGAGGATATTACCCTAACGTGCATGTTATTGGTTGGTGGGGAACCGGAGTGCCCGGAGGAAACCCACCCAGACACGGGAGAAACATGCAAACTCCACACAGAAAGGCCCGGCCCGTGCGGGAATCGAACCCGCGACCTCTTGCTGTGAGGCAAGAGCGCTATCCGCTCAGCCACCGTGCCGTCTCTCATTAGTTTACTCACAATTCTATTTAGATTCATTCATGCATGTTTAACGAATCGTGTATTGTTCTGCACCTAATGCTTGAGTGTTCAAAATAGTTGCATTTTCACCTACCACCTATCCCTGCCCACTTGCCTGTATTAACTTGTGATTACTTAAAAAAACAAAACAAACAAAAAAACAAGCACAAATGCAGACTCCCCGGAAGTGATAGTCTAGATTTCATTTTAAAACTATACTTAGATACTAAAAAAGATACAATTATTTGGTATAAATCAGCAAATGTATCACGGTCACTGCACTTGAAGGTGCCAGGCCGTCATTAAAGTTGGGATAACTAACTTTTTTAGTATGTTTTTCACACACAAAAAGTCTTTGATAAATGCAGCATTTTGTGTAAACATTTGACCACTTTGTTCTGTCTGGACTAAAACCTAAAGCCTAAAGCAGAGCTCTGATTGGCTGTGCTTCACTTTAGTTTCACTTACTGTTTGTAAAAACAAGTTGAATGCCAGCAAAATCAATACATGCTGATTTTGTGTGAAAGGATTCATGAGAGGAAGTTGTCAGATGTATACCTTAATTGTATTTACAGTGTACAAATAATCTAGCTCAGTGGTTCCCAACCTTTTTTCCTCGAAGCCCCCCCCTGACTGAACAGAAGACTTGTCGAGCCCCCCCTGTTTAAACCGGTGGCCTCTAAATTGTTATTGTATGATGACAATTAGTATTAAAAACATTGATTTCAGCCAAATAAACAACTATTGTGGTGTTTTGGTGCTCAGATTTGTGTTTTTTACTAATAAAGTTTCACTTATAACTACTTTTAGAACTTGACCCTCTGACTAGACAAAGCTCTGGGGGACCCCCTGGAATCTCAGGTGCCCCCCAGGTTGGGAACCACTGATCTAGCTCACCTTTAAGATACCAATGTTCGATGGCACACGTCGTCAGTGAAGCCCAGACATCATTTTGCGACCCCCAGGTTGAGAACCACTGAGCTAGCACATAGCTGGCTATTAAGCTCTTAATGTTATTTAAATCTTTTACAGTTTACGACAATTACCAGTGGAAATCTGTACTTCTGGAACCAAGCATACGTTTTGTTTTTTTGTTTGTTTTTTTGTTGTTCTGTATATGTCACGCCTGTATATGTATATGTCACGCCACATATATTGTACATTATGAAAAAGCATAAAAATACACCAATTTTGGTTGAAGCTGTGGGGACATTTCTTCCAAGTATAGGGCTGGGGTTTGGGGTAGGGTAAGACTAGGATAAGGATTTTGTTAATATTCTTAGATAATATAAGTCGTGTTATATATACATATTATTCATGTGAGAAGAGGGTCATTTTCAAGCCATTTTGAGTCATCATATGTTTTACAATGAATTCACTGCAAGTTACTGATCTACCTAAGTCATAGTTTATGTTAAACGAATAAAAGAAAACACTATGTCTCCTTTAACGCCAGTTCATTTCCAGGTTAGCAGCTCAGCCTCCTTTAGCCGCTCGTGTCACCATGTCTGTAGCACTTACAGTACGTCTGGGTTCACGTAGTGGGCTCGGTGCTCTAGTGGTGCACGATGCTGCTTTTTTACGACAACGTTCTGCCTCCTGCTCGAGTGTGGAGGAGGATTAGCCTGCCTGACATGTTCCACGCTCAAGGCCTTTGGAGAGAGGAGGACTCCTGCTGAAAAAGACCAAAGAGGATCAACGGGAAAGCTGCAGTGCACTGTCAAATCACTATCTGAGAAAAAGGCTGCTTGTCTGTATTGTAACATTTGGAAGGTGTGGGGCGGTTGGATAACACAAACATAAAATAAACTGTGGTCTAAATGAAGTAACAACTTTTCATAAAACCTTGCCTAATCTGAGTCAGTGTTGATAATACTTTTTTAAAAGTGGGTGCTCTGTAAACTAACATGTTACATCACTGCACTACCAACAATTATCAATGCGGTTATTAGTGACAATGAACGCTCATTTTAACAAACACGAGTGTGGGGAAAAGCAGCTGCTGCAAATTAGAGCTAAACAGTTATGTGTGGCTTTGGGAGTGAGCCCACAGTGAGTCTGGTCACCGTCCCTGCAACTCCACCAGCAATCCAATATCACAGGAGAGTTAGGAAAGTGTATCCCATGACAGAACAGCACATGTCCGTAGTGTTTAATTTCAGGCCTTTTTTGCTTAATTATTAAATGCTTTACTGCCCCAGTTCATTTGTATGGTGTTATTATTTACAAAACCTTTTCTATCTTAATCTATCCCAAGCCCCAGTCTAAAGAAAATGTCCCCGCGTGGCCTCAACCAAAACTCGTGTGTATTTTACTCTGTGAAAAATCATGTTTATTTTACATTTTTTCACATTGTGCATTATATACGCCTATAGACGCAAAAAAAAAAAGTGTGAAATCCTATCTTATTAATGTGTTGTGGTATAAATGCCTACTTGTGATACTGTGTTGCCACAACGTACCGGGCAGTCAGATTAGTTTATTTGAGCTGATTGGTCATCTGTCATTTAGACCAAATCTAACTTTACTCACCTCACTTTGCCCAATAATTCTGCACAAATCTGTCATGTTTTTCAGTTCCATGTGATACACAATTGTCGTATACATTTCATGTGTATATATATATTATATATATTTATTTATTTATTTATATTTATTTTTTTTTTTTTTGCATATTCAGCATTTTTAGTCTTTTCAAGTTTGGGTCATAATCAGATTGTATAATGTTTAAACCACGTAAAAAAAAAAATAAATCAAATCAAATCCATGGAACAAATCAAAGGATACATTTGCTGAGACATGGGACACGGCTCAAAATAGGGACTGATACAGATATAAATATGTGGACACTTGAATGACTTTTCATGTAACACATCAGCTTCTATAACCCACCCTTAGGCCATGTGGTGGTCATAAGAAGGACTGCTAATTTGTGCCAAATCACAAATATTTAGTTTTTACAGTCAAATTTGAACAATTCTACATATGTATATGATCTTGTAGCTAAGGATGAATGCAGCTAAACCAAAAGTGCAAGAAGAGATAGAAGTAGATGAATGTATTAGTTCTTCTGTTCAGTCACAGTAACGTCTTTCATTATATCATACAAATATAAGCAGGCTCATTCAGGAAAAAAAAAAAAAAAAAAAAAAAAAAAAAAAAAAAAAAAAAAAAAAAAAAAAAAAAAAAAAAAATAAAAAAAATATAATAAAACAAATCTGAACAAACCAACCATAGCATTAAATAAAAAAAACTTTATTAATCATTTATAATAATAAGCATTATGATGGTTACTAGCAAAAAAAAAAAAAAAAAAAAACATTGTCATAGCTTGCATTCATTTCTGTTTTGTCAACTTCCCTTCTAGCCTGCTGCCTCGTGTGCTCGCAGTAACGCCCCTGTGCTACTTCAGACATGATCACATGACTGACCACAGATCAGGCTGGGACCTGGTTTTATCCTCCGGGTCCAACTCAGACTCTATAACGAGGCCATGAGCGACTTATTGGCAGCACTCTCGTTTTCTTCATCGCTGCTTATATTTACGAGGCCTCATCAGGGCGACTTTATGGAGCGTAGATTGTCACCTTGTTCCAATTATATGCTAACTGTTCCGACGCGCCGTGTTTTATCAGAAAAGGACACTATTACTCGCAGTGGCTTTTTTCCGACCGGCCTATTTTCATTCATCACACAAGCAATTAGCTGATTATGCTTCGGACACTTGGTGGGGAGAAGGTGATGGTTAAAAGAGGAGATTGCATGCCCTTGCTATTAAGCGTGTTTGCGTCCTAAATGATGTTGAAGCGATGTTTCTCCCGCGTCGTCAGCCCTGGTTTTATGAGCTGGCCTCCTGTTAAATTTGTCAAAGCATTAAAAGCACTCAGCATGATTCGCACTCAGCGTTTCCAGACATTTACACGCGGTAATTAACATGGAGGAATTAGTTCGCTGCGGTTGTAAGTGTGTAAAACTTGTTTTAATAAATTGACTACCAGAGCAATTAATGCTAGAGAGGGTGAGGTAATGCTACAGCAGAGCATTTACTGGACTGAAGGTTAAGGCGGTTGTAGAGGAAATCTGAAACATGCACAATCCTGGCATTTTAACACAAACAGATAGGGATGTCATGATAGCAAACTTTAGTAGCACAATGAATGTGAAATAAAATATCACAAATGAGCAATGATTCACAATGACCACAATCAAACAATGGCCCTGCCCCAATATCCACCCTTCCACCCTTGTGGCCCTCAGAAGCGCGTTCCCGCTGTGGGGTGGGAGTGAGTAGTGCGTCCCACAGTGGTTTAAAAATAAAAATGTGGTCTTATCCGGCCCTCAACTCATTTCCAAATAATTGCAAATTAAAAAGAAAACATTTTTTTCTTGTTGCAGTATCTTTTCTTGTACTTTAAACCAGACTTGGACCCATTTTAGTTTTAGTGTAATTCAGGTTTATGCCTGGCCTATTGGCTCAATGTCGGTGACTCTTGGTTCTGACTTGGCTGGTACTGGTCTAGTCCTTGTTTCATTCTGGTTCAGTGCTGCAGAGCAATACAAACATAACAAAGGCTAAAGCAAATTAAGTTGAACAGCTTTTCTCTAAACCAGTGTTGGTACATTTTGTTTGTATTATCTTTCATTAAAAGAAATTGTATTGAAGTAGCTATGTTGTCATTATTGATACATATTTCACATTTTAGAGTCATGTTGTGGCCATGTATTGTAGATTAACGTCTGGAGCAATAACTGGAGATGTCTATGGTATTCTGACAAGCCAGGTTACCTTTAAAACGGTTCATTATCTCTGAAATGACTTATAATCTTCTACTTCAGTCTGAGTTGCCAAGTAAAGTCTTTAATGTCTGGGACCCAAATGAGTTTCATTGTTGTTGCCCAGACGACAAGCAAACACTGCCGAAGGAAAAATGCACACATTTGTACTTCTCAAAAGCTTTTCAAAAGTATAGCAGACATCACAGAGGAGTCGATAATGCGATGTGTTTGATTCAGAGAAGAGCACAGACAAGCCTTATGTTGTTGACACCAGACAGTTTGAATCACAAATTTAGATTCATCAAAAGAAAACCTTGGCTTCAAACCATTATTTCAAACTTTTATCAAACCAAAGCTATTCTTAGTTGACCATCTTTCCTCAGACACACTTACATTATAATATGACACAAACACTTTTTTTTTCTTCAATAAACTATTCAAGACTGTATTTGTTACATGAAGAGATAAAGTCAAAGCCAGGCTTTTTTGGGCATCGAGGCTTAGGAAATCTCCTTTTCATCTGCACACTTTTGCTCCTCTTTTGTTCTGTCAGGTCATGTAAAAAAACAAAACAGAACTTTTTCTCTCATTGTTAGTAAAGTCATTGCTCCATTGATCTGGCCTCCTCACATTCAGCTGGAGCAAAGCATTTAGATTAAGCTTCAGTCTGATAGCATTGCTAAATGACATTTATTTATTTTATATTTATTTTTCATGGAGGACTAAAGGCTGAAGTTGAAGATGAAGCTAGTTTTTGCTCAAGATTTTAGAATAAAGCCACCTTGATTATTTAGGTATGCAGAATATTCTTTTTTTTTGTTTGTTTTATCCAAAATAGAAATAATAGCTAAAATTTGGTAGCATGCTTCACTTACTGTACTTACATTTCCGTTTGTTTAGAAGAGATTTTAGGCTGGACAAATGAAAGTAAAAATGTAAAATTGTCTCCTGCCATCGACAAACGAAATAGGAAAAAAAAATCCAGATTTAGTAACATTTAAACAAATCTAGAAGTACTTTTGTGCAGTGTAAGGTTCACCCTGGTTTGCGTTGCTCTTTAGGTGAACATAATGCTTCTGAGTTTGCCCAGAGCTACAGAGAGAAAGAAAAACAGAGAGAGAGAAACAGAGAGAGGGCGAGATGTGCTTTTGAAATGAGCTCGCCCACTGACAAGACAGAGGTCGGGTTAAAAAAAGTTGTTAGATTTTCTGAAGGAGCCTAATGTTTGCCTTGAGAGATGAAAAAGATAATGAGTTGCAGTGTTATATGAAGTGTTGAATAATGCAATGATCAGGATTAACTTTACACACCACTTTGGTTAAATGAAAACTGGTCGTAGCGCGGATCCTCCCAGCGACTGCAGATCACGGCTGCATTCGAAAGACTGGTACTGCTTCACTCACGAACGCCAATGCATTTCCAATAGAAAGCTAGCATTAGCCTTAAAAATCAGCTGTTCTTGTGACTTCATACAGTATATGATTGACAACAGAGCCTTGCCATGGAAAGAAAAACAAACAAACAAACTGCGTAGTTTATATCTATTTATTGGTGTTAACATCTATATATGGAGCCCGATCTCACAAGAAAGCGTACATTTACCACGACATTACACAATATGTAAATGAGGTATGATTAGCACGAGCATGATTAGTACCTCTTGCACTGACAGATTGCACTGTTGTTTTGATTGTTCTGATTACTGTGTATATTTTTATTGCCTAATTTTATTGGCCTATTTTTGCATGCCTTATACTTGATTTTATATATCTTAAACATTTTATTATATTGATATTTTTACTCTTTAGATTCTTTATCTTTATTTGTGTTTTCTGTGTTATATGTTGCACATTAGCACCGCAGCAAGTTCCTAGTCTGTGAATTCTGTTTGTTCACTGACAATGGCAATAAAATTCTTTCTGATTCTGATTCTGAGTTCACGGCCGTCCTGCGTAATTATAGTACACATCACAGTCCCCATTCATTTTAATGGTGGTTGTTAAGACGTGTTCTTATTTATGAATATTCATGAAATCCTGATTCTAATCTTAACCTGCCCCAAGCCCCAGACCTAAACATACCGATTTTATTCCTGAACTTACCCGTTTCACTTGAAGAAAACGTTCCCACGAGGCTTCAATTAAAACTCGTGTTTTTTTAACGCTGTGAAATCTCGTGTCATTTTTACACTTTTTCATATCGTGCTAAATGCACGGCATAACATAAGTACCAAAAATAGCTGTGAACTTGTGGTCCAAATACGTTGTTTTTGTGTCGTGGTAAAAGTACGCCCTCTAGTGAGACTGTGTTGGTCTATGACCATGGGCACTCTGCACCAGAAATATCAACACGTTTTCACATGAGCATGTTTCTATGTGTCTATTATACGACCTATCTATTTGACGCTGTGAAACATCGCAGACAGTACACAGTTTTGTGACATTATTGTCATGGTGTGGACTTTCTTTGTTGCTTCTTTGTTAGCTTTTCTTTGTCTTACTCTACATTGTTTTATTTGTTTTCAAGTTTTAGTTAAACACAATGTGGTGTTTTTATTATTTTACTGCATTATCTTGATACCAACCTTAAGAGACGGCACCAACTTTATGTAGTTTAAAGGTTTATCTGACCGCTGTAAGGTGAAACACAGAACAGTGAGTACAGATAAAGCTTCATAATTTGATAAATAGAATCCTAATAGAGATACATTATTCGGGGCACCACTCACCAAAGTGAGAAAAAAAGTTGATTCTAATACCAAATATTTTAATTAATTACCAATTTATTGATTAATTAATTAATTAGTCTAATCTGAAGGTTGTAAGATCTTCACACATTCCCAGTGACTCCAATCTGAAAATTAATCATGCACTTTACCAAAACAAGTTGTGGTTTATGAAGATTTATTGACCAGAAAATGACATACAGTGTTTAAATAAAGTATGCAGATGAGTTTCCAATAATGCACAATAAGAGTCTAGACTGTTTATCTAAACCTATTTGCATTAACTGTGTCTATACCAGCCCATGTGACAGTTTATACGACCAGAGTTTGAAGATGGCGGACGTCCTTCTCCATTGTCTCTGTAGAGGTCGCGCTGTGGGAAGAGGAGCTGAGCTGCACCGGGCATGTTGTAGCTGGGGTGCAGGGAAGACCACGGTTGAAGTTGCAAAATATGTCCGTTGCTTGAAGTTGCCTGAAGAGAGATGGAGCTTATGGCGTTGGCCCCAGAGGAATGTCTTTGTCTTTCATCTCTGAGTCAAGGCTGTCCTGAAGATTCTCAAAAAGAGGAGTTTTTGGCTTCCTGGCTCTTTGCATGGCTTACAAGAAGTGTGAGTCCAAAGATTTGATCCAGGGGCTGAAAGTAATGCTTTTCTTCTCCATTTTCTGCACTGAGGCCTGAGGCCCACGTGCACATGGCTAGTGTGTCCAAAGGAACTCCATGAGAAAACTTCTCCAAGAGGGTCCAAAACTGAACCGCTCGAGTGTAGGCAAAAACCTGAAGTGAAGTGATCTGCTGAATTGGGTGTTGCTTCTTCTGAGCAAAGTCTTTTCCCTGCTTTGGCGGGGAGATTGTCCAACCAGCTTGAAGCTTGTGTGTGCTTTGGGGGATGTCTCTGTGTGAGAAATGGGGGGTTTTACATGTGTGAGACCTCAGGCATGAACATTGTCCTCTTGTTAAGTCCGAGCATTTCACACACAGGCACAGTATACTGTATATACACATTATTGACATTGTCACAGTTTGTACATGGCAATTCATCCTGTGAAAATCAGTTCTGAATTAGTAGTCTTTCTTCCAAAAACCATCTGTTTTATCAGTTTTGGTTTTAAGTTACAGAGCATGGGTTATCCATCAAGCTTAAGACAGGAAACATTCCTGTGCGGGTGAGGGGTAGCTGTAGCCCGTCCACACAATCAATGCAGCTTCCAAAAAGTGGCAAAAAGACTGAAACTTGTCAAAATCAGATGTGCAGTGAATGTTTCACTACAACAAACAAAGCAAAGCAATTTAACACAAAAACTCACTTGGAGATTTTAACAAAGCAAATGATTGTAAAATGAGATTATCACTCTTTCGAAGTTGTAAATGCCTGATGAAACTAGTTCGGCTGCTAACTGTTAGCCTAAAAAGGCAATAAATAAGTGTTGACAAACTTTTGTGAAGAACATTTATTAATATAAATATAAATGAATAATCAACTGTACACTTACAAACAATGATTTTAATATATATATATATATATATATATATATATATATATATAATATATATATATATATATATATATATATATATATATATATATATATATATATATATATATATATATTGGCCTGCAAGTAATTGCACTCAAAGCTAAAAAGCAGGCAATGATAGGGCCTAGTTAGCAGGAGTGAAATTACATTGAACAAAGATGGTGCCAGTCTGGCTACAAAGTGTACCCATCCTCCAAAAACATGTACAGTATTTAAGTTCTAGTGAATTAATGAGAGAGGGAAAGGTTGTCTGTCTGTGTCTGACTTTACATGTTTACCATGCAACAAGTCCACGCTTTTCTGCTGCCTAAGGCCCAAAGTCACTGGGATAGACTTCAGTCACCGAGCGTCGAGTGACAGTGTTAAGCTTTGAATTGTGCATCACTGTTTAATAGCTGTGGTTGTTGATTAAAGTTTTATCTCATGTAGACTTGTTCTCTCATTTTAAGTTCCATGATGAAAACATATTGTGCTCTGAAATCTTTTTAAACAGCATAAGATCCAAATGAAATAGACTTGAACTACATGTAGTCAGCTCATCCACAGACAAGTAGGAGCTGTGTGTCCAGCTCCATCTGATTGTGTTGATCGTGGAGTATGTGCATGCAGAGTGGAGCTCTTACTCTGTCCTTGGATAGAGAAAACACAATTATCCCCCTCTGTGTGTTGTCCCCGCACATGGACTCACACTGAGAGGATAATTCCATGTCAGGGCTTGTTTACATCATGTATTTGTACTGGATAGATCAATGCAATGTTTTGTTTTTTCCAATTGTGTTTTTATGATTATCTACTGTCTTCTGTGGTGGATACAACATGATCTTTGTACCCGAGCTAGCCTGCACAGATCTATGGAATGGCTCCACTTCATGGGCCAAACCTTAGCTCCAGGCTGGAATAAGAACACGTATTATGAGATTTTTTTCTTGTCAATTTTATATGTCAATATTATATAAAATAAAAGTTGAAAATTACAGGAAGTAGTTTGAGTTCTAGAACAGGATCCTCCCACATACAGTATGTTGTCAGAAAACATCCAAATGCAAAGACAATTTACACACAACACTTTCCTGGAAGTTTTAACAAACATTTAACAAAATAAAAGGGTTATAAGATATTTGTTTGATTATTATTCTGGAATCATTTGTATGGATTCTGGCCAGATTTAAGTTGTGGAATTACCTTTACATGTGACATATTTTATTTAACAATTATTCATAAACGTCATCTAAACAGTCAGATTGGGTGAAAACAAACTAAATGTTCAGTGAGATATTTAATGTAATCATGTTAACCATGTTTTACTGATTCCCTGCAGTCTAACCACTCTGCTACTGTGCACCCTGCTTCATAACTTTAAAATCTGATGTTCTTTTGTGTAGAGCTTTTTCTCACTTAAAACTAAAGTCAGTCAGACGTCAGAAGCTAAAACTACAAAACCTCAGCTTCACAAAGAGTCGAGCCAATTGTTTGTGCTCCAAAAGATTCACAAACCGTTTCCATTTGAATGATAGATGATTTTAATCAGATGTTTAACCCTAGAACACTATTTGATTTGATTTGATTTGAGGTGATTTTCTCCCGGCGATAGTGAAAGAGGGTCATGTACGTTTTGGGTGGATTTCACCCAGAGATAGTGTTAGTGTTTAAAATCAAGCTATACTGCCACATGTCAAAGGTGACAATATTCAGACTCACCATATTTTCTCCATATTTACTGTCCCTCGTCAACTCCAGCTGTAACTCTGTGGCAGGATTAGTGTCTCTGACATCTCAGTGAGTAACACAGGTTTGCTTTCGGGTGATTTTCACCCAGCAACAGTGATAGAGGGTAATGTACGTTTACTGTTTTTTTTTTTTTTTTTTTGCCAAAAGTTACATTATGTAGTTAGCTATTTATATGAATTATGACTATATATCACAAAGTGGTGATTTCAAAGTGAATTCTTATGGTGAAAACAATATTTGAATCAAGTGGTCATTTTTACACTGAAAAAATACCAAGTTTTTGTTCCTCTCTCCTGTAGTTGTTTGTGTGTCCAGGAGTCTGAATCTTCACCAGTGAAGTCTCACATGTCTCAGGGATGGGTGGACCAAAGATCAAGTTTCCTGTATCAGTATTTTTTTTAGGAATTTTTTGTACTCAAAATCAAAATTTTTCAGTAATTTTCGAGCATGTTTATAGGACCTTCCTATATTTTTATTTTCCATTTTGTTACACATAACACAGTTGAAAATAAAAGAAAACCACTCTAATTTATCAAGTGTTGTCATATTTTGATATATATTTTATGACAAGTACTTTTTTTTGGGTATATTATATCGGGTGAAAATTACCCGGCAAAAGTGATAGTGTCACTTATTATAGCGATAGTGTTCTAGGGTTAACCAAAAATGGGCCCCATCATAAGGAGCTTTAGTCTTAAATATACTCATGTTCACTAGTTTTCTTTTTTTTTTTTTTAAGAAACAATGTCAAGAACAAGACAAGCACATTCATGTTTTTTTTTTTTTTACTATTGACTGCATTTTGCGCTAACGCTGAGCTCCAGAGGACACAGAGCAGAGGCCAGTGCTTCCCGGTGACTTGTTTGGCGCGTGGCCTCTGATTCGCCGGCACCATTCATTTAGCCGTTTAACAGAGACAACATTGATTGAGAGAGGTGGCGCTGGGCCGATTGGATTTCAGGGGACACAATTGGATTTGATGCCGGGGTATAATGGCTTTCACAGGCTCTTTTTCACCGCTGTATAGCCGGAGCTCCAGCCGCTGATCGGACACAAGGGTAATTCAGATCCCAAACATCCTGTACCTCATTGTCCCAGCTGGATGCACCCGAGGCTGGGATGTCCTGACCTTCAAAGTTAAAAGAGAAAAAGTGAGCATTGTCTGGGCGGTAGAGTCTAAATATTTTGGAGTAAATGTAAAACAAATAAACGAACCTATACACAAAAAAGCAAGCAGACAAATAAATGAACAGTCAAACCAGTTCAAAGTGTAAAAACATGGACTGTTCCAGCAGTCTCATTTCTGAGATCTGCAAACTTGTCAAAGAACACTACTTTTCTCTATTATTATTATTGTCCACACGAAGACGAAACAAGGATCGTTTTAAAAACAAACTGCATAATCATGGATCTGTCTTAGGACTTGTGAGCGGCAGTAAACCAGTCTAAAGCTGGTGTAATGCCTGGAACTGACCAGAGTGTGGCGCTGTGGCACTGACACAGAAAGTCACAAAATGAGAGAAAGTTTCAATGTAAACAGAAATTTTGTGGAGCATTATTTTAAACTTAGTAAACATTCTGAGAGAACAACACAGAAGAGATACAGAAAGTGGATTTATGCTTCAGAATCTTTGGAATAGTTTGACAAAGCTTCAAAATGGTTTTAATAGATATTGCAGTGGCTTTATTTAATTTTAAGCTTGTTTTCTGTGGTTTCTGGAGCAATGAGAAAGGCAACACAGTATCACAAGAAGGCGTACTTACACCACGACACAAAAACAGCATATTTTGAGCACAATTTCAGGCCTTTTTTTTTTGTACTTATGTTACTTCGCATATTTAGCACAATGTAAAAAAAGCTTTCACTGCTCAAAAAACACACGAGTTTTGGTTGCAGCTACGTAAGTTTAGGCTTCGAGTTACTAAAATGGGTGCGTTTATTTCTGGGGCTTAGGGCAGGTTACAATTTGAATCAGGATTTTTAAATTTTCATAAAAAAGAATACATCTTAACAACCACTGCAGATGAGACGTGACTCTGGGGCAGTGATGTCATTATGGGAAAAAAAGTTGCGGCTACAGCGTAACTCCAGAGATGCTAAACCGGAGCTTTGAAATCTTTCACTCTGGGACTTGGTTTAGTGTCCTGAAAAGGGCATTAGTTTTACCAAAATACTGTACATGTGTTTACTATAAATCTGTTATTGGGCAAAAATCAGCACTCTGCATAAGTCCACTTTAAAAAAGGATCTAAGCACAGTAATTGTGCTTTATTGTGTTGACAGTCTTATTCACTTATGTTTTTCTTCTGGTAATTTCAACTTCTGATAAAACAAGAAATGTACAGTATAATATATGATTAAGCAGTGATAAAAAATGTAGCTCCTTTGTTGTGTTTTCAATATTAATATATCTAAAATACAACAGATATGAGTTACTTTTAGCTAAGTGCACATTTGTGATGTTGTGCAATTCAAATGTTTTTTCTGTAACATTATGCTACAGCCAAGTAACCTCGCCAATTAGATGGCTTCTCTAGTGATATTATTGATCTCACAAACTCCAGAGAAATCCACCTGACCTACACCAGCCCTTAGCAAAGACAGCAGAAAGTAGCTCCTGAATCAAATAAAACCAAGATGGCAACTCCTGTGGATGTGTGTGTTTCTGCTGCTATTGATTCTGTTTTGAAAGAAAAGTGACACGTGTTAAATCCCACGCAGACTTTGGATAAGCCAGTACGATTTGTTGCTGTGATTGGTTGAGTACAAACTAAGGTCAGGCACACACCCAATCAACTCGAAGTATTTCAAATCCCACATTTTCTGAAAAAACTTTCTACGAGTCAAGTTCCAGATGGATCAAATCAGAGTTGATCACAGATCCATCTGACGTGAGCCAGGTTAACAGCCAAGTGTTCTGACCAATCACACCGCTCTTTATGCTTTTAAACTCTGCCCCTCTCTCTCTGATTTTATTTTATTTTTTATTATTAATATTATTTCTGCAACATTACCCAGTTTGCCAGCTTTCTTTGCCGTGGAGCTGTTGGGTAGTTTTAGGTAATTGTCATTTTAACATCCTCTCCAGTTTGAAAACCATTACTTTCTAACTGATCACTTTTGACAATCGTTCACAAATTTCCCCAAGCGTTCAGATGGATGTTTTGACAGTCGGGATGACAATAGCCTTGAACCGGGTCGGGGGCAGAAGGGAACGCGGCGCTCCGTGATGGGAAAGACATTTGGCCTCTGCACAAAAGCCCAGTGTTTGTGTGAAGTGAGGCTTATGGTCCTGATAAGACGCATTCAAAACTGCACCTTTCGAGTAATCACTGGCTCTAATTCAACTCCTTTTTGCTCCATTTTGACTGCATTCAGCTGTGAATTGTTCATCTCGTGGTGAAGAGAAAAATGGGCCGCAGTGTACTTGGCCTTTACACAATGAAATGTTTTCGGTTGAATGGTTGGTTCACAATGTTTTGAAAAGCCGAGTTGTGAGCAAGTGGCTGACTGCACAGTTGTAGCTAAAACAATGCAAGTGTTTCATTGTGTTCTGATTCAAACTGTGGCTTTTGTGATCGACTGAAAAAGGTTGTGGACTTTTTGAACATCTGCATAATTGGATAACTGTTATTCCTGGTGGACATTTGTAATGGGGCTAATCACATAAAAGCATGCTGTCATTCAGGCTAGCAGCTTACCTTCACCAGGTATAAATGAATCCAATTAAATTCATTAGGTCTTGTGTTAAACTTCTGTTAGTTTCTTATGTTTTATTCATACCTTGACAGCGTGGGCTGCACAATGCCACTTCCGTTCCTTGGTCAGCTGAAAATGTTCGAGAAAAACATGGAACTCTGCTCCACGAACAGCAAAAACACTACATTGCTTAAGCTGCCACAATGTCATAGTAATTCTCATCTTACTTCTCGGAAACAGACAAACAGCTTGTGCAGGACACATGAGTTTACCTTCTTAAGAAACAAGAAAACAATGGGTTACAAATAATATTCGCTTGAAAACACGGTCTCCACTGCGGGTCTTTCTGTCTAAAGTCTGAAGTCTGTGCCTAAGAATGTCGCAAACAGATAATATAATCTAAACTTTGCCGTAGCATCTTCCTGCTCATTGTTATAGTTTAAAGCAGAATGTACATGAATAATCCTTATTTCTCCAAGAGTTAATGCTGTGTCCCTCCTTTGTTCCAGTGTTGTGTGTGGTGAGAAAGTGAAACCTGTGGGAGTCCATGTGAGAAACAGCTGATTCATTTGTTTTGAGTTGTTACAGAATAGACTCCTGTGTTTGCATAGTTTGACACTAATGACATTGTTGATACTTTGACTTTTCTGTAGAGAAATCTGAGTGGACACAATAACATTGACCTAATTTCACCCAATTATACCATCATCATATATTTAAAATAGATAAGATACAATGCAGTGTCAGAAAATAAATGCATAAATACATTTAAAAAAAAACATAAATAAATAAAAATATCAAGAGTACTTCTAATTTTCTGCTGTTCTAGAAAACAGTCTGCTTTACCTTGATTTTGGGTGGTTTATTGATGTGTCTCAGTACATCCACGTCTCCCCAAGGTTAATAATCCACCAAACCAATTCCTTTTATCCTTTATAGGCAATGCATAAATCCATTTTTTTTTTGTTCAAGTAATTAATAAAAAAAATAAATAATAAATGTCTTAAGGTCTCGTAGTCTCTGGCGTCTGCTTAAAGCCTGAAAGCGTACATTTTACCAACCGTGCTCACAATGCTCTGTGTGTGTGTCGAGATAAATGTTCTAGTGGACTGTGTTGCTGCTCGATAGCGCAGAGTCAAATCATTAAACTGAACATTCTCACTGGATCTGGGTCCTGTTGATCTATGATTTAAGGAGCTCGGTACCTGCTCCAAACCCGGGTTATAAGCATGACTCTTTTGACATTCATTTTGCCACTCACTGCTGACATTTAGAATGCTGTGATGCTCTAGGCTGTGGAAGAACCATATTTGCCACAGTTTTCACCTCTGTCTGGTCTTGTTTGCACAGGTCCTCCAGCAGCAGACTCTGGATCAGACTCTGCTCCCTCGGTCCAGAACACGCTCCCTCACTTCATCCAGGAGCCCGAGGACGCCTACATCGTCAAGAGCAACCCCATCAAGCTCCGCTGTCGGGCCGCTCCAGCCTTACAGATCTTCTTCAAGTGCAATGGAGAGTGGGTGCACCAGAACGAGCACTTTTCTCACGAGTACAAAGACCTCAGCACCGGTAAGAGCTGCTGGAGACTGCACTGCTTAAATCATGGAAGGATGAGCCGGTAGACAGTCTTTCTCTGTTGTGACTGGATTATGAATTCAGGCTGTGGTGTGATTAGTTTTGGTTTGGTCTTGGTTCCAGACAAGCCCACTTATAATTGTCACTTATACTCACATTAGGTTTTGTGAACTGCTGAGAGTTATTTGAACTGCACTATTTGGAGTCTTAACGTGGTGACAGATAAGATGGACGTCCTCCTCCAACACTTTTCAAACAAACATTTGGTGCAAGGTTCGATTGTGCTACAGTAAACGCGTCCTTTGACCCATTTTGTCACTTGATTCAAGCAAAGGCTGTGATGGCCAGAAGAGCTCCCACAGCTCTATTCACAAATGCACATGTTCATTCTGTTTACTTTGCTTCTACAGCTCTACAGACAGGTTGCTAACGAATTTTGCCTGCTGTTTGTTTTTATCTGTCCAAAAAAAATAAAAAATAAAAAATAATTAAATAAATTAGGGCTGTCAGTTTTATCGCGTTTTTATCATGTTGACGCAGAACTATTTTAGCGGCGATAATTTTTTGAAGCAAACTAATCGCATGCTTATTTTTCGGCTTCGTCCGTGAGCAGCTCGCTAGCTACGGTAAAGCTACACTAGTTCTAACTAACAATTCCTGTGAATCCTTCACAATAAAAGCCTCATAATCTGCAGCTGCAGAAAGAGCTTTATTGTGAAAGAGCAGTGGAATAAATGATTATAATGAGTGAGACACGTCAATACCACAGTTTGGCCTAATGTTTTGGGAAAGTCTACAAACCATTATTTTACACTTCAAGAGAGTTACACATTCTACAATTAAAGACATAATAAACAGAATGAAAGCTAAATATATTATTAGATCGCAAAATACATTTAAAAAACATAAAATAAAACATTTAATTAAATGCAATTAATAGCGAGTTAACTCAAAACAATTATGCGAATAATCACGATTAAAATGTTTAATCGCTTGACAGCCCTAAAATAAATACATAAATAAATACATTCTGGTTTATTTGTTCTCTAGTTTTGCTCACAGCTGAAGTAACCCAAATCCTTTCAAACCTTTATAAAATGCAAATGGTCTTTTACAGTTTATCTCCATTGGTGTGGCTCATTTCTTAAACCTGAGATGACTTTCTGAAATTGACATGGACAAATCTCCAAACCAGCCTGCAGTTGGTTGAATGGCATTTCTCGTTGCTTTCATCACATTGTCCATGTCTCAGTCCAAGTCTCAGGTGTCTCAGATTGTCTTTACAAATGATCCTCACGTGTCCTACAAACAGCACAAAAAGATCTTACTGACACAAACTGATGAGCTGATTTTCAGTCTGGTCACTGCAGTGTTGCAGTATAATTGTAAGTACAACAGTAATACAGTTACATGGTAAGTCCTTCAGTCTTGACTCATGAGTAAAGTGTTTTGGGAGAGACATGAGCTCCTGCAGCTGATCCATGGTGTTGTGTTGAACCTTCCAGGTTATTTTAGTAAAAGTGACTAAGTGAATGAAAAGGATCTTTGTGATCTTGATGGGACTGACTCTAAATGGGAAAGTATCTTAGTCTTGAAGCCTGTGTGGACAGTTTTGGGAGAGATATGTACTTTTGCTGCTGAGCTGTAATGTTGTGACAAACTGCAGTGTTGTTCAGCCAAATGATCTTTTGATTTTGAGAATGTCTTCTCAGTTTAAAGAATGAGTCAAACCAACTGCAAATACATTTAAAATAAAGACGTGTGGTAAAGCATTTGAAATAATTTTAAAAAACAGACTGAGCAAATGTAAATATAGAAAAAACATCTCAAAAATGCCAAACAATTATTTTTTTTGCTTGTATTTGACATGTAAAAGGTGTTTTTGCTGGTGGCAGTTAATCATTTATTTGCCCTAATTATCATTATTGTAACACGTCACGACTTACTGTATGTGAAGAGACTGGAGTTGTAACCATAGTACAATTTTCACCTATGAATGACTTTAAAAGCTGTGATTACTTTTGGTTCTTCCTATTTTCTCTCTCTCTTTTTTTTTTTTTCCTGGGTGTGAAACAGCTGGCGGCGTCTGCATGTGCCGTTACCGTGCAGCTGTACAAGTGACGAAAAAACATGAAATTTCATCTCATAAAACTAAAACAGTGCTTTAAAACTGTCTGCACTCTGCTCGTAACTGCCTTTGATTAATGCCTTTCCAATCCTCCATTAAAACCACCGCATTTCTCCTTTTTTATTATATTCATTACATGTATAAAAGCGCTAGCATTGCCGTTAACGCCTTTTGGTAATGTATAGTGAGAGCTAGCTTGGCGTAAATAAAACATATGCAAATGTCGGACTGAAAACAGATGGTCGGTACTCGCAGCTCCAGTCGAGGTCAAGGATCGCCGCTGGACTGAGGGAAAATCCAAATCTGTGAACACGAAAGAAATTAGAAGATTATGAGAACATTTGATTGCAGTGAAGCAGAGGAGGAGCCTGAAGTGTGAGGAGTCAAGATGTTATGAAAATATGAAGAGTGAAAAAGGATTGCATGTTTTCAGATCATTTGTGAGAATTCTTAAAAAGACACACTGATGCAGAATTGACTTTATTACATGTTACAACTCTATCAAAAGCAGATTTTATGTTTGTTTAATGACGATCTTTCCTTCACAAGACACACAAAAAAAAAACACATTCTCAGATTTATAATATCCTTAATAGAAATCTTGCTCTGTCTGTTTTGTCACCAGAAGTGGATGATACAGTCGAAAGGCAGAGCTGAAACTGATTCAGGTCCAATTCTGATCGGGCGGGCAGCTGCAGAGGTTTAAACAAAACAAAACAAACAAATAAATAAAAAAAAAACTTGACTTCAGTACATTTAGGTTGAAATGGTAGTTTGCTGGTGTTGTTGTTGTCTGTCTACTCACTATGCTCCAACAGCTGGCAGGTCAAAAGCTCAGGAGGAGAATGTTGGTTAGTCAAAAGATGGCCTACAATAAGAACCACTCACTGTACTTTGAGGCACAGCAGCCTGTGCTCTGGGGGTGTGGCCTAAAGTCTGCAATATAAAGTAATGAAGAGACAAACTCCCACAGATATGTAAGAAAATGAAATAGGTGTCTGTCAAAAAGTTGGAAAACCATAACATTAAGTCTGCATGTATTTATTTCACTCAAGCATGCTGCTTTTAGTAAAAAAAAAATCCAGTTAAAATTGTAAATTGCATTTTAAAATCATCTTGACCCTTGGTTTTGGTTTGCGACCCCCTCTTTGGGAACAGTGCATAGGGCGGGGCTTCTTTGTGCACTGAATGTGTGTTAAACAGGCTCACGGCAGTTTTTACATTTAATATGAACTTACAAAGCAGTGTTATTCAAGAGTCAGACCTGAACACTGTGTCTATTCAAAACATTCATAGTGAGTGAATTCAACTTCCTGTCACTGACCAGAAAGGAACATTTTTATTTATTTTTTGTTTTTTTATAATCAATATTCAAGCGCCGACTCCTGAACTTGTGGATTGGCTCAACGTGCTTTTTATTGAGGCAAATCTTCGCAACACATCCATTTTAACACCCTTCTGATGTAATTCTAAAACAGTTTGGAGCAAACTAAAGCTTTATTAACCTGTTGGCTGGTTTGACTAGTCCCACTTTACTTTCATGTTATTTCAGATTTATAGAAAAGAACCAAAGTCTGTCTTTGTTCCTTGGTAAGTTCTCATTTTACAGCTGAGCTGACATTTAACCTGACATTTAGTCTGCGGCAGTAAAGTCTGCTCTAAGACTCCCATAGTTAAGAATGTGTAGATGAATATTGGATTAAACTTAATATTATCTGTAATAGTGTGTTATGACTATAACATTAAGGCTTCAAATATTCATATTGAGATTAGCATGCAGTGTTTCAAAATGTACAATAATGAGGGCAAACAATGAGTCAGTTTGACTTGTTTAAATGTGCAGATAGAGGACTTTCTAAATTCTTCTTGCATTTGGACTGATTCAAGCATGTTTAAGTAATCTTGTAATGTCCTGTAGCTGATGCTCGAGTGCTCAAAAAATCATTATTTTCACTTACCACCTATCCCCACCCACTGGTCAGATTCCTGCTTCAAACATGCAGAGCTTACAATGCCATGGAGCAACTTTCCAACAAAATCAAACAAGTCTAACTCTATAGCTGCTAAGTGCTTGTGCTTTCTGTCTGAGCTGTGATTTAGAGATGAGAACATCGTTGTGTTGAAATTAAAAGCTGAAAGGCATTGGTTATTGCTATCATCTTTGTCCAATTTCACATTAACATAAATCAAAGACTTTATGCTAATGTCTCCACCTACATGTTTAATCCAGCCATCCAGAAGCAGTGGGCCGAGAGCTGCAGAGAGATGCAGTGGGTGTGTTTTCTCTTACAGTTTTCAATGCTGACAATGTATTGATTTTAAGACATCACAACAGATGTAATTCTTTATGCTAAATTGCTCTTATATAGCACTTTTTTTTTTGCAAGGCTCTCAAAGTGTTTTCCATCAAAGTACCACTCAACCACTCAATTATTCAGACATTGGCATGAGGTGTGTTAAGTGTCACGCCCAAAGACACAGCAACAGTTCACTTCAGTCGTCCTGCTGTTGCTCCAAAAGTCCGTATCCAAGAACTAATCAGACCTGACCAGATTTAGAACTCTAAAACTGCTCATGGACTAAGATACAGATTCATTTAATTATATCTACATGCCTCTTGGTTTGTTGAGACTAGGAACAAGTTTGTTAAAGAACTAATAAAATGGCAACTTTGTCCAATTACCACTATCATTAGTTTATTTTGCTTTATCTGCGTTGGGTTGTGGAGCAAGGACTTCCCTGTCCACATGCCTCCTCCAGCTCTTATTGGAGAAAAAGAAAAAACAAACACACACAAAAGTTTGAGTCAGTAGTCTAACATGTGCTTAGTCATTTTATATTTATATATTTGTCTAGCTCAGAGCTCATTTGGAGACTGGTCCTTATGAAGCTCTACTTGTGGAAAGGCTCCAAACCAAGGCCAACTCAAACAGAGTAGAGCTACAGCAGGGTCTAGTTTTTTGTTGTTGTTGTTATTTTTTGTATTTTTTTTTTTTACTGCAGAACTATTTTTGCTAAAAAAAAAAGCTACTTTTAGAAGTCACAAAAAATGTTGCTTTAAGTGCAGTTATATATTGTTAACATTCTCTCATCTATTTAGCACATGATACAGGCGTTAAGGACAGTTACATCAATTGTAATAAGCATGGATAATAATAATAATATAATCTTGTTCATGAAACACAATATTTTTTATTCTAAAATCTCAGTAACAACATGGTTATCTATATAATAAGGTGTATTAATATGGTAATAGCAAGATAATAGCAATGTAACTTCAAGGTAATAACAAAATAATTACCATGTAAATCATGTGTTGTTACATTGCTGTTACAAGGCAATATGCTACTTTTTCTTAGTAATATTTGTCATTTCCATGTGTCTGTGTCATCACCTGAGCAACAGAAGCATTTCTGTTAATTACCTTGAAATAAGACACATACTTTCAACACTATTTACAGGTCATTACAAAGGATTTAGTTGTGTAATATTGCATTTATGTATAATATTTAACACAGAGTTAACCTCCCCCAGGTCTTTGGGAGCTGAAGGTGGTGGAAAAGTTACCCACATTTCATTTACTAATGACACAGCTGAATTAATTTTATTTTATTATTTTTTACTTTTGAATATGTAATACTTAGTTCAAATTACTTATATAAAAATACAAGTCTGTTCACATTGACAGTGCATAGAATCAATTGCATTACGTTGCATTTTGTCTTTGAAGATCTGCAGCTCATGATAACCAGCTTCAGGAGAATAGAACAAACTCAAACATGTATGATTCACTCTAAATGCAATTGTGTGAGGTTACATGAACATGAGAGACAACTACAGCATGGCTGAACGCTTCTAAAAGATGATTCTTTCTCTTGCACAAAGTTTGTTGGTTAACTGAAGAAAAAAAAATAAAATAAAAAATACAAACTCTTTTATGTGAAAACTCTTGCCACAGACCCAACAGCCCAGTGAGATAAGGCTTCAGCTCCTGTATGCACCGAGTCCTCTGCAGGAAACCAGCCTTAATTGCTTGAGGAAGTTCATTAGGGAGTGATTGCTGTGCTGTGAAATTGTTGCGAGCTCGCTAATGGAGAAATGAAATTTGTGAGTCCGATTGTTGTGCTGTTGTGAGCGCGAGGAGAGCTACAAGAGGTGAGTTCACAGTGTGCAACAGGCTGTTCTACCAAGCAGCAAATGACACCCATGTTTGGGCTGGAGGAGGCTGCAGTGGAAGATTTTAGGGCAATTTTGTGATGCATATCATTGTAGAAAAAAGTACCAAGATGAGAGGAAAATACACCGTGCACTGTTTGGTTTGTCTTGTTCAGTTGTGTTGAATAATGAATCACTGCTATCCACTTCTGTACTGGGTTGTTCAGCGCAGATGCAATAGCCCAGATTCATTGTGTTTGTTATAGTTTTTGTACAAAAATAAACAAAAAAACAGAATGACAAACACCATGGGAGAAATAGAGACATTCCAAGGTTGCGCGTCCTCCTCTATTCACATGTCGAAGATATTGTACCTTTTATCTGTAAATGTGAATCAGTGACACACGTTCACTCTCTGCTTCATGAACTACGACCCAGAAGCAGCTAATGGTTAAAGCAAAAAAGTCCAGCGAGAAACCTTAGTGGTGTAATGACAGTAATGAAGTAAAATGTATTTATTTATTTATGTTTTCATTTATTTAGAAAGGGACATACACATGAATGGACATATATACAGAAATATGCCAGATATTCTATAGTCCTTTGACAGGTTGATTGTGCTATTTAAGGACACACAAAAATAAAACAACACAAAAAAAACAGAGCATTAAAAAAACAAACATAAACTCAAATTTCATCATTTACAACACATTGAGCTAATAAAATCTATTGTAGATTTAAATAAAATGCAACAGTAAAAGAATTCTATGCAGTTGTTACATAATGCTGCTGCATACGTCCTAAGCTGCACAAGCTCTAATGTACACGATCCAAAAAGTATATCTACTGCACAAAAGTGGTATGTATGTTTCATATACATTAAAGCTCAAAATTATGAATCATGTGCATGTTTGTGTTGATTTTACATCGGGCTCACACTGAATCCAGTCCGTACTCTGGTCCGGCGTACGGAGGCTTTCCTTTTCTTGAAAAGTAATGAGAGGCTCTCGGTCCGGTGAGCCGCGCAGCTCTGCTTCGGTCGTCCGGATCGTTTCCGTTTCATGGAAATTTTTCCAGACTGCCGGAGCGCTCCGGAGCCCTTTTTGGTGAAGTTGTGAAAACAAGACACGACAAACAGGAAACCAAGCGCTCTCGGGTGAAAGAATCCGGTGGTTTTCAAAGTAAAAACATTACGTTTCTGCTACTACAACAAATACGGCAATATGCTCGACATATACACGACTATTGAACACACAGGATGTAAATAAACGTCCCGTACTTACCCATTGTGCGGCGAAAAATCCAACAGAAAATAAAGTGACGTGAAATAAGCCCAAAACACGGCGCAAGTGTTCTTTGTTTACATATCCATGTGCCAGAGATCACGTAAACTCCCCGAAACTCCCAAGTTAGCGTGAATCCCCGTGAACTCATGGTCTCAGAGGCCAGCAGAGTGCGTACATACACATGCATATTCTGGAGGCAGTGTGAGTGACAACCGGACCCAGACGGATCTGGATCTGGACTGGAGGTAGTGTGAGCCTGGTGTTAGCCTCTCTTTAAATAGTGTTTGAATCCTCCCTCAAAACTTGTGACATATGTTATTGTGCTCTGCTAAAACTGACCACTTCAGAGTGTCCTTTTATTGTAGCCACTCTTTTTCTTTTTTTTTTTTTTTTTTTTTTTGCAATAATCCGCTAATCAACATTTTGATATGCTTCATAACCAAGACAAAACACTATTTCATGTGTAATATGCTTTTAATGAGGCATCGGCTAAAACTGAAGAGAGAGAGAAAATAAAAAGAGAAATCTTGCTTTACAGAGGATCTAAAAACACAGAGTTAACTGCTGGAAAAGCATTAGCAGAAGGTGAAAGGAGGAGCTGGGAGTGAAGAGGTGCAGTGTGATTGGTTTGACAGCAGGTGTTTGTGATTATCATGCACTTTTGTCAATTCATGAATGATGTCAGTTCTGTAATATCTTATTGTGTCTGAGTGGATTTCCTCTGGGCACTGTTTTAAATAAAAAAACAACACAATTTAGGCAATGCTAATTAACTCTTTCCCTGCCAATGACGGAAATTTCCGTCATAAGCTTTTTTTACGTGCGGCGATAGAGCACTCTCTGATGCACGTGTTGAATTCATCAGCATTAAAATAGCATGATGCAGTTTCATATATTCACACCAGAAGCAGTATCGCATTAGCACAAGAGCGCAGCGGAAGTCAGATGACCGGAAACTCAAGTGTTGTTCTATTTATAACATGGAGCGCGTTCGGCTGTGTTTACGTGATCGTCCGACTCTAAAGGATCGTCTTTCTTTTCAAACGGATTACAGGCAACACATCTTGGACTAAAAATATTGTTGAGTAAGTTTAGAGCAGATATTGATCTTTAAACAGAAGAAAAGATCCTACAGGACTAGGACTCTGAGGAGAACGACATATGCAGCGAGTCTGAGGACAAAAACTAAACTTTCACTTCTGTGAGCGATCCATAAGTGTCAGAGTAAGTCAAACTACTGTATTTCTTCATGTTTGGGGGGTTAAATATAATCTTTCCCCCGTGAAAGAGGCTGAATCTATAGAATCTGCATCAGAAAGTAAAGCTTCCTCCTCGTCTGTAACACAGCTTTTGTTGGTTTAAAGATGAAAAAGACACTCGTCTTCATTGCTTTCATCACGTGAAGCTTGTATTTTTATCCTAAAAACATTATTTAATTGTAGTAGTTCATTTTCTTTCACCAAAAAGTAGTGCAAACAAAAATAACACTGACATGAAGTTTGATTTAGAAAAAGGACGTTATCTCAGAAGTTTCTCGTCAAACGCTGAAATCTAATGAAAACAACGAATTTCAAATGCCTATAAAAAGACAACGGAATAATGTAGAATAACAATTATTTTTTTAAATGAAAGTAGACACTTGTAGGTCTCATTTGGTGTATAACATGTCATGATTCCAGTTGCAGAAGTTTTTGTGAGCTGTGAATATTGCTTAAATGAGCAAAAAGTCCTGGCAGGGAAGGGGGTCAAAGTGAGAATAGGGCTGCAGTGAAAGAGTTAAACACAATTTTAACAGTCAACAATAGTTTTAGACTTTATCTCCTGTCTAAGTCTAAACAGGACAAGTCAAACACAAAGGTGCTCCAGAGTGCGTGGGTAAACAATGGCTCTCGTTTCTGTGCTGGAGAATGTGTAAGTAATTATTGCTCCACAACAATATCCAAACCTCCAGGTGTTCAGCTGCTAATGGCAAAACACGGAATAAATTCAACCACTACTACTGCTGCAGTCATTAGAACCAACACACTCTAATCCTGCGTAAGGCAAACATTCAATTTATGGTAAAATATGTGTGTTTTGGACTGAGAGAGAGGGAGGATCAATACTAGCCCATGCAAGTTGTAAAGCTGGCCCTGAGGCTAAGACTTTCTCCGTTTGTGAGAGGAGAGACTGACATGCACGGTTCAGCTTTAGTGATGCAGTTCATTTCATTTTAAACATAAATGTATTTACTGCGTTAAAATTCGGCCAAATTGTGGTCCAAATACTATAGGCCATTTCTGCCCTTCATAACCAGCAAAGAACTAGACTAGCTTTGGACAGACAGTAGAAAGGATCAGTATTTTATTGTTTTTTTTTTGCTAAATTAAGTTGTCCAGTTTCAGTATGTAGATTCTCTAAAACTAGAGTCTGTTTGGAAATGTTCTTTGAAGTTAAGAGTTATGTGGTTTAAGAAGCAACAAGTCAAAATAATACCTCATTCTTCCAGGAGAGAAAGACTTCAAAATTATATTTATAAAAAGTTCCCGTTGACACATTTCGACTCATACAAAAGTTATTTTTAATCTGATGAAAGTGACCTGAGCCTGAGTTTAACTGAGTTTGTCTCGCCCCTGAGGAGAGGCTACATTCTAAGTCGGCTGCAGCAGTTTATAAACTGGTTTGGTGGGTCTTAGTTTTGACCGATGCTTCCTCTCTTTTGTCTGGGGCCTTATTGTTCTGACTGTTAAAGTGTGTACTGTATGTCAGGTCAGACTACATTTGTTATGTATTTACTGGTATAATTTGAACTTTGAACTTGTTTAGTTCTGGTTTGATTGTGTCTGGTATAGACTTTTGTGTTTTGTTTTCCTCACATACCAGTAGTTATTGTTACAACATAATGTTGTGGATATGTTGTATAACTCCACATTGTGTTAAAAGGAGTGTTGTGTCATGCACCTCTGGCTTGTGTGAAAATCTGACCCTGGAAAAAAAACAAATAAACAGTTAAATAGCCCTGGTCTAGGCAGTTCACATTCACACACTACTTGTCCTGGTTACCTGGGAACGGTCTTTTATTACAGTACATTATACATGCCACTACTTTTATCACAAGCTTGTGATGAAATAAAGAGTTCATTTAGAATTAAAATGAGCGTTACATGTTTATAAGAATCTTACAAACATGTAACACTCATTTTCAATTCTGGCCATTTAGTCTTATCATAGATTAATTATTTGTGCTATTCCATGGTCATGATTCTTCCCAGAGTTGTTATTGGAGACACGTTTTCCTCTACAGAGTCTGCAGAGCTAGTTTCTGACCAGTATTGTGACTGTAATTTGATTTACATGTTTTGTTTTAACAATTCTACAATTCTTATATCTAACTAATACATTATTATATAATAATTACATTATATTACAATGAAGTGGTAAAAGAACAAAATAAACACATAAGGATACGCATTTTAACGTTTATTAAGTCATTTTTCAAAGTGCAAATGCCCAGATACTTCCAATCAAACATTAAAGTTCTTTTGGAGCTGTTTTTTTCAGATTCATGTTCTATTTCATTGCTGTCTTGATTACAGAACACATCATAAACACTTTTCTAAGAGTCCAGCGAGGCAACAGTGATGGTCTCAGACTGGAGCAAACAAAAGTCAAGTTCATAAGACAAATATGTAGCATTGATTATCTTTTGACATTGTATTATGTCAGAATGTGTCTGTTAACACAAGTGTTCTTTTACTCAATATTGCATTTTGATTGATTGATTGATTGATTGATTGATGTTTGAGTAACCTCATGTTGCCCTGCAGAAGTTCTGTTTTCACACACAACCCACATTCCTGCACTTAAAGTAGTCATCTTGGGCTGTGTTCATGTATTTGACATTGGTCAATCATTTGTAATTTGTTCATTGTAAAACTTAAAACAGGCCCATTGACTCCAACTGTAGAACTAATCAGTATTTACATAAAAATGCTGAGAAGTGGGCAGACTGTGGCGACACTATGTGTTTCATTGACCTTTGTTATTGTACAGAAGAGCTAAACACACATTTTACAGGATGTTTTGATTATTTAATTATTAGTAAGACAAAAATATGAATATCTGTATGATAACACATAGAATAACAAAGACAGGCTAAGACTTTGGGCTCGACTTGGACTTGAAGGTCAGAGACCTGAAGTCTTGTCACTTAAGAAAACTTGAGGCTTCTGCTCAAAACATAACTAATTTAATTTGACATCAACATGTCCCTCCTTTTCTTTTTCAAACCCTGAGTAGTAACATCCAACACAGAACCTATAAAACACAGCCACATTTAGTCTGTGGTGGCTTCACCTGTGGCAGGAGCACTTGTGTTGGATGGATGTCAGGCGCCGGGCCGTAAAGTTTAGTGCAGAGAGAACTGTGTCTATAAAGATGATGGGTACTGAGCGAAGCAGCCTTGTCAGCAGCTAACAGCGCTAACAGGCCCGTGATGTAGCGCCTCTGTCACTGTGTAATACCTTTGTCACTCACTCAGCTCTGCTTTATGGAACATTTGTCTATTTCCAGAGCCAAAGGATTTGCAAAACAGTCCCAATGAAATGACCTTGAGATATGGAGGATTTCAATTTTTGTAAATGGTTCTGATGCTACTTTTCTGTCTGACAGTCAGGGAACATGTTTGAGAAGAAAAGTTTGAAATAGATTAAAAATAAAACAAATAGACTTTTTCAACTGATGACATCACACTAGGGAGACCAGTGAGTTCTTATAATGACTAGAGCGAGTCGCCGTGGCAGTTGTGGTGGCCATCTTGCAAGTGAAGAAACATCACAACTGTAATTGAGAATAATGTAAAAACAAGGCTACATAAAGGGAGTAATTAACATAATTATATAGAGCTGATTTCTATCTTTGTTGGTCACGTTTTCTCTGAAGTGTGAATGCAAATACAAAAACAAAACACTGTGCTGGTTTGATGCTAAATCAAACCATATTGGTATGTTACTATGTTATCTGAACTGAAGCCTGGGGTTTCAAACTAGCGGCCTGAGGGCCAAATGCAGCCCCAAAGATGATTCCACGTGGCACCGGGATAGTTTCTGAGTATTATTGATAGTGCTTCCCTGATATAAGCACACAACAGACTGAACTACATGTCCCAGAATACACTGCAGCCTGTCACTGACAAGAGGAGCCACAATGAATAATATGTCTATGGAAATATAAAGACGTATATAGATGGCCTGCAACCCTTTGTTGCACAAAGTTTCCGCCCACTTTTGGGTGAAATATTCCATTCAAGCCTATGGCGGTAGATACAAATGCTAAGTACTTCTCTCTTTTTTGGCCAAACAAATTAAAAACCAGCCGCTGGAGCCGTAGAAAAACAGCTGCACATTTGTAAGGATGTGTGAGATTAACTGACAACATTTGAAAAAGATTGTGTTTTATGAAAATACGTCCGATTAAAGCTAGCTTCTCTGCTCGAGTGAACGGCTCCACACACTGGCCGTCTTTAGAAGTGACTCATTTATTCAGATTAGTTCAGTAATTTTAGAACAAATAAATGATGTAAATATTTGCAGGCTTTGTGTGTTTGATATTGAATTCTTATAATGTCTATTGTGATTTTTTCCAAGTGATTTTTTTTTTTTTTTTTTTTTTTTTTTTTATGAGACCCTAGTCCAGATTCAGTAACTGCATGTGTGGATTTCCACATACATGTAACCATCACAAAGGCTAGAGCTGGTTATTTTCAGTTGCACTAGTCTCGCCTAGTCGAGATTAGTCAAAGCTTGTTCCTCCCTGTGTCCAGGTGGTTTCCCCCAAACACTCTGGTTTCACCAACCAATAACGTGCAGGTTAGGGACACTTGGTAGTTGCCTGACCAGTCAGCCCCTCCTACATTCTGTTACATTCTGTTTGATGCAGAAAGGTCTGAAACCGGAGCCTCGGCCAATGATTTCCCCGTCCAGTGTTAAGACGATCCAATCAAGCACGGCGATTCTGACACGTGACACTAAAAGTCAAAGTTGCTTTCAAGCCCATTTCAACACATTCAAGAAGGCGAATGGCGCTGATTCGGCTCGTTTTGTTTGACAATGAACGTATCAACTCCTTAAAAGCTGAGCAGCAAACCATGTTGAGGGGCTTCAGACTGAAAAAATCCTCGCGCTACATGTTTACGAAAACATCGTGTGACTGTTTTGGTGGAATTTCTGGGTTTTCTGTGATTGGTTGATGCAGCGCTCGGAAAGGCCGCCCAGTAAATTGAACCTCGGCGCTCCGCTCCCAACCCTCACGGCTTGTAAAGTCTCTGTCAAAGTGTGTAGGGACTGGCCTGCTCAGCAAACTTGGTAGTGGTACAGAGGTGATTTAGGCGACTAACCTAAAATATACTTTTGATTATGGGCTTAAAACAGATATGAATAGTTTTTTTTATATCTAGATAAGTAAGACTTGGCTTTTATTAAGGGAAAAAAAATCTTAAATATGTGGTCTCTTAAGATTAATATGCTTAATTCAAGTAATTTTATCTAAGTTAGATTTTCCTTTTGTGTTACTTGTTGTTTGTACAATATTGAATTGTACCTGTTTTCAGTTGCCAGTCACGGTCTCAGTCATTCTGAATCACTCTCAGTCCAGTCGAGGAGTGTGTGCCAGCTCTCTTTTATCTTACTTTTTTGTTTTTTTTTCAAAGGTGTCCACAGACAACAATGCAAATGTTGTGAGTCCTGGTGCAGTGTTGGTTCAGATACATTATAAATATATATGTCTGTATATAAACTGTGCATTACTACCTCAGGGACAACTGCACCATGGTTATTTTCTTTTCTTGTTCCAGTAAACTGCATTGCAATCTACTATTCCAAACGAAATTGCATAGATCTGTCCATGATGTTATCTGAAAAAGCAATATGCATGAATCCCACGTACAGTTTAAATGCAGATGTTATCGATGCTACAGCACAAACATGTTCTTCTGCGTGTAAAGTGTGGCTTATGTGGTCATTTCAGAGGCACATCCACAGTGTAATCAGTCTGCACAGTGCCGTCATGAGACAGTGACACACTTTTAATCGCTGTGTATCATTTTCAAAGAGGAATTTGATGCCCGTTTGGATTTCATTAACTCAAATTATCCCTGGCTTGTTCCTCGACATCTCGCGTTATACGATGCTGCAGACTGACAGCTCCCAGCAATTAGACTTGATCTGTCATTATGCACCACACTTCTTGGTTCCTCATGAACTTGTTTTGAAAAAGAATCTTCTGTGGTGATTACGAGATGGGTGTATGGAAGGTGCTATTATGCATTCTTCAGTTGGAGGATTCATTAAGTGTATTGTTCTTGTCTATGCAGGCTCTTGCTTTGGCATCTCATGTTGGATGAAGAACTGAATGAATGTTTAAACAAAACGGGTCATGAAGGGTTCAGAAATATGTGATCAAGTATTGTCCATTCTGAGGTTGGCAGTTGTTATGCTGCATCAACAACATGTGTCAAAAGAATTGATTGTAGGCTATCCGTCTGGATGGCTGTGCAAACCTTTGAAAAAAAAAAACAACAAAACAAGACAAAAGCTAGCTGTTTGGATCAAGTCTGAAACGGTTTGACGGACTTGTGTCTCCTGAAGCTGATGTGACTCTTCAAACAGTGTTTTTCTCAACTTTTTTTTTTTTTTTAACTCAAATTAATGTAACATTTATTTGAACATTTAATAATATAGACAGAAAACAATATATATACATTTGTACATATACACATACATACATACATACATACATACATACATACGTATATACATACATACATACATACATACATACGTATATACATATTTACACATACAGTATACACATGTAGATACATCTCCAACTGCGATACTTAAAACCACATATAAAACTTTTAGCAGAAACTTTGCAAATATGTACATACTATTAATGTTGAAAAGGAGTAGAAGGAAGCAAAGCTTATTAAATCCTACCCCCATTTTACCTGCAGTAATAGTACGATAATACAACATACTTCATCTGCTTCTACATCCTGACAAATTTCTCAATAGAAGTTCAGAAAAAATCTAAATGCGACCAATTTCATGACACAAACAAGAATCATAAGTGTCACTACAATAAACGTTCAAGATGATATAATTCTAAAAGATGCTGTTTGTACATTTTTTAAATAGATACCAATTTGCACATTTCTTAAGCTTGTCTCCAAGTCCATTTTTATAAACTTACTCCACTTACAGTTACGCTCATCTGTCGAACATGTAGAAGTTGTAAAGACACATTTCATTCACAAATGTTGATTTTGCAGCATATATTTTGTTTTGGCACAGTGATACACTCTTGTAATTAGAGGACAATAGTGCAGGGTAGTGTTGCTGCTACAGCTTGTGTTAACAATTGGGACAATGTGCTGTTGTTGTCTGCCCAAATGACTTCTTTTGCAGTGCACTAGTATAGAATTGGGGGGTCAGAACTTTTCTTCCCTTTCGCAAACCCCCGTGATGGGAAAGTGTTGGTTATCCAATGTAATCCTGTGTTTTAAGTGCATTTCAGTCATTATTTCACCTTTGTTTGGGTCGCTGAACAAGCTGTTTTTGAGCCTTTGAGTTGCTCCGATGTTTTTATTTATTGACGCGAAGAAGTCTGGAAAAAATACTGATGATGTCATTGTCTCTTCTTTGGGCCAACTGTAACAGCACATGTTGACTACGTTCACTTTTATTGTAATCCAGATTAAACAGAGACGGCCTCCAATCGTTCGGCAGTGTCCTTTGGTTCACTCCTGCACCAACAATCAAAAACCAGCACACACAACACAGAAAGAAACACACCGGTCACACTTGTGTTATATTCCAGGTAAACAGACATTTTAAGGTAGCGTAAAGTGTCACTGCTTGATAGAAAGTCATTTAAGTAGCTACACGTAAATATAGCAAAAAGTGGACTTAAACACTGAGGTCGTGCAAAGAGACCTTGTGTACTGTCAGCACACATTTTAAACAGGATGTGGATAGTTCCTAATTATGTGAAATGAGGATGCAGATGTCCTTTGTGTTCATGGAAAACAGGATACAGACGACAGGGAATTCAATAGTTAAGTTAAGTAGGATGCATGGAGCCAACTGAAAAGACATGGTTACAGTCCAGGAGCAAAATGAGGCCCTCAGACCAGTGTTTGTGGACTTTCAGGTTGACTGCTGACTGAACAACGGCAATACACTTGTCAAAATATGATATGATTATGATTTATTCAGGGTAAAGTAGTTCAATTATGTTGAACTACTTTGTTCTGTCAATAGAAACAATTGTAATGCAAATGTCACATAATTGTTGTTTTGTGGTTTCTACCTTTTTGGGTTATTCTGCTGTTTCTAGGCATTGAGTTTTTATTATTATTTAATTTTTTACAGAAGCTCAAATACAGCAGACTAGACTAAACTAAGACTGAGACTAGACTAAATATTAATGAAATCTAGTTTGAATTTTTGGTGAAGCAAATTCCTGATGACATGACTTTCAATAATGATGAATTACTATTTTTGGTTTAAATATCTTTAGAATGCTTGAATTCTCAGTAAGTTTAAAAATCAAATAAATAACATGATTTTGTCTTAGTTCATTAGATGAATTCATGGTATAATTTGCAAAAGAATTCATTCATGAAACCACTTGAATTGAAAAAATCAAGGTGAATTCCCGATAGTTCTTGAGGACTCAGTGAACTAATGCATAAATTCATCCTGATTCACCATGAATTCATGCATTAATTTCTCATGAATTCACAATGATAATTAATGAATTTGTGTCCCCTTTTTATAAAACATTACCTAGATGATTATTCAGTATTGTTTATGAGAAACACCACAAATCATAAAGTTATGTAGCTTTTGTGATTTAGTTTACTGACTTTGCATACTGGTCTAACAATTTGAATTGACTTCAAAAAAAATAACTGAATGTTGATGTTGGACAACTTAAAATGTTTATTTTATTTCATTTTTTATTTTTTTGTCAGTATTGTCCATTGTCATAAAATGTGTTTAAAGTAATGTGATACATGTTTTTTGCAATGATACAATTGTCATGACAAAACTTTGTGTTGATCTATTGTAAAATGATACATTAGCCCTACCTTGTCAAAAGTAATTTATTTCTGCTTTTATATCCTAAAAAACAAGCATTGTGATGTTATATGAGGCTTAATCCAAAATGCATCGTTCTAAAAGACTTGTTTTCCACATCGTCAAATAGATACGTCGTACATTAGACACACATGCTCACGATACACTGTCATTATAGACACACATGTGTGAGACAGTGTTATATCATCTCACCATCTCCATGAATAACACTGCACTGTTTATAGGCTCAACCTCAAACACGGCCCATCGCTAATATAAATGCTGTAAGCCGTTTATTACCACTGCTGCACCTCCAGGCTGTGTAAAATCCCTCCTATCAGCTCCGGCGCAAGTGGATTAGCCATTAGCGTCTCCAGCGGATGTCCTCCTCTCTTCTGGCCCTGCTTCACATTTCCCTCGCTCAACACCAAATCCAGATAAGCGCCCCTCGTAACAGGCAGCCTTTGTCCTGGCACTGTAAAAAGACAGGGACATTTGTATCGGATTAGTGCGGCTAATCACAGGCGGACATCAGTGAAGAATTGGAAAGTTATCGATTGGGACATGGGCCCTCAATGCCAGCGGGGGCAGCAGATAGCATCTCTTATTTACCAACGGGCCTGATGAATCGCTAGGCAAAGATAAAGCTGACAGCGCCCTTGGGTGACTGCGGGAGCTAAAACAGGCACACGGTTGGGTCCACTAAAACTGCATGGAAATCAATTGGGTTTGTGAAACAGTTTGGTGTGATCAAGTTTGTTTGAATGTCACTTTGGACTCAGCAGTTAAGGACAGAGTGTGTTTGCTGTAAAATGAAGAGAATATACATTGTAAAAGTTTAAAAGAGACATTTTGCTGTAAAAAATAATGTCCATGTTTTCAAAAAATTTAGGTGCCTTGTGATGTTCAAAGTTTAAGTCACATAAAGTTGATGATTTGCACTATAAATGACAGTTATCGTTATATGACCTAGTTTCAAGAATCAAAAAGATTGACATATTTTCATGTCCTATATTAATACTTATAAAATAATTGTCATTTGTTACTGGTATACAAACAGTGGTATTAGGACGACAGCGGAATTTGACTTGTTAGTGGGTAAGACCTGGTTTGATTGGGTAAATGTGAGCACGCTATCAAACATTGTTGTTAGTTGTGCAGCTAAATGAGCAGATGGTACCTTTCAGAGCCTGTTTTATTCAAACATTTTTTTTTTTTTTTTCTGTTTTCTTGTAAGCTATCTTGTCTCCTCAAATGTCTTTGCACCGTCTGTCACTCATGCTAGTCATGGTAATGCAAGACAAATAGAAGGAATCAGCCATAAAAAACAAAATGTGGCAGACACAAATGCAGTTTTAGTTTTTGTTTTTGTTTTTTTCACTTAGCCAGTGCAAAGACTCCAGAACAGGGGAAGTGTGGTCATGCTTTATGGTTGTTGTCAAGACTGCACCAATCTAGACCAAGACCTTTCAGAGACCACAGAGTCCCGAGACTGAGACAAGACCAAGACCAGTCAGAGTCAAGACCAAGACAAGGCAGAGTATTTTATAAGTCTGCAGTCCATTGAGACCAAATCAGTGTAATTTTGTACAGCCCAAAATCACACCAACAGTTGTCACTGAGGACTTCACAAGGTTTTTAGTTTAGAAAATATGAATGGTAGAATATAAAAAATAAAACAATGCACATTTAAATGAATAATTGCCCAGAACATCCCTTGTCCTTAGACCCTCCTTTTCGGCAAGGACAAAATAAAAATATATAAAAAATAAGGGGAAAACATTTACAATGAAGACAATGTGAATTGTTGATCTGCAAATGCCATATCCTAAATATGAAGAAAAATCACAATTTATTATTGATACAAATGTAACATATATAGCTTATATTTTCATAAACATAAAAATGAAAACAATAAATTAAAAAGGGCACTTTATTCTTAAGTAGGCCTAAAGCCTACTGAAAAATAGGATCTGCAGAAGCTGAAACATATTCCAAATTGCAGGAAATCAGACCTATTACAACCAAAATCTCCTGGGGAAGACCCCAGACCCCTACATTATACTTGCCACCCCTGAAATAATAGTTGTCCCTGTTCGCCACCCCATGAAATTTTTTCTGGATCGCCCCTGCCACAGTGAAGGAGGGATCTACTCCCATGAACGAACAGGCTGTAGATGTGACTAAGACTAACACAGATCTAATTGTAATAAAGAATAAGTATAAATATTATTTTTGAGCAATTATTACAAACTGTGCCTGGGACATGTCACCACTCTGGGGCTATGTCTGAACTTCAAAGGGTCTTTCACACCTAAACGACCCACATTCGCTATTGATAAGGAGGAGCGACGCAGTGTCTGTTCACGTCTATGTGAAACAACATTCAGACAAACACCAAATAAATGGTGAGTGAGCATGCGTGTGATGTAATGTTTGACGAAAATGACGAAACATAAGTTGCAAGCGAAGAATACCGAAGAACATGTTTCTAATTTTTATTTTCCTCCACAGTCCAGCCTTCGTACTGCGGTCACTGTAACTCCTCCGACTTTGTTTTCCTTGAACCAAATAGTAGCCATTCACCTCTGTAAGGTGGTGACACCACCTTTTCCATTAGCTTAATTTTCGGTTTCCCGCACTATATTCCCGTGCACTGATTCGCTAGTTCTCCTGTGGCCACGGGCCAATCAAACAGCTGCATTTGCGGCAACTGGCTACGGCCAACTGTACCTGCAAGTCTTCAAAATCCCGCCTTCACAATTTGTTCCGCGCTCCTCTGACACCCAACAATCCCATTTACACCAAACACACGTCAGCCACCTGTCGGCAGAAGTTGCCAAAGCGGTTCAGACGCGACTCTTGGCCTGGTGTGAAGAGTAACCCTCCTACACTGCCATGAACTCCTGCTGCAAGTTTAGCAGAGTGTGATGGGAATGAAGACAAGACAAGACCAAGTCCAAGACCTTTAAAAAGTGGTCTGGAGTACTACACTACTTTTTAGTACCAGGTAAAAGTAGTGTTGCTACATTTTGCTCAAGCTGCAGACACCAAAGGGAGGCCTAACTGACACAAACAAAGCATTAGAACAATCAAAACAGGTGTTTATAAAAGCATGGATCAGTAAATGTTCAGACTTGGTATTGAATCATTGTTAAATGCTTTAGACCTTATTTTTAGTCCTGGCTCAAACACAGGTTGTATTTTCTTTATTCCGTTCACGGTGGAACAATGAAAGGCAAACATGTCATGTGATGTTTGTTGGGTAATCATTTGTATAAAGCATGCAAACAGTGGAGTGCATTGAATTATTGGTCGAGATTAACAGGGATAAAACTACAAGGTTCCAATGCCAAAGCCTGCTGGCGGTCGTCACCAGAGCGGCACTGCCATTTGTAACTGGCATTGATCTGCTTGTTTTGGCACATGAGTCAAAGCACAGCATAATCCTGCAATTACACAATTTAGTACAAGGGTGGGCATGGAGGAAGTCACGCTAAAAGCACTGCCTGCACCGCCACCGAGAATGCTTTATGGAGACAATCAAAGTAATGGTGGTGCAGGCTAACCAACCTTCATTACTGTGAAGGTTGGGGGTTGAAATCCTGCTCCTGCTCATTGTGTCACTGGGCATGACCTTCTGATCTAAACGCTGATGTGGGTGCATTAATCAGAGTCATATAGATGTTTGGTCAAAGCAGTCTCTAAGTTGTGAGAGAAGATTTAGCATTGGCTTATTAAATGTAGGTTTTGTTTTTAATCTTGTGCAGGCTCTGTCATGAACCAATATGAGTTGTTTTGAGTCATTCAAGTTGTTAGATTTTTCTTGTGTTTTCTGTCAGCTGTGTAGCTGTCTTATAGACACATGTTTAGGTCAAAGCCCCACAGGAGTGGGTTACAATTACACAATAGACAGCCAAAGTTATCAATATAGTCACCTCAAACGCTCTTCTCCTTGGCGCCACATGCATTCAATCATCTCAAGTCCTCACTTTCCTTCCCCAGCCTTCACCAGACGCACATCAAAGCACTAAACTGCGACTTGTTAATTTGCAAAAGTTTGTCACACATTTCCCGCTTTGTGAATCATTTAGTTCTCAACCGAAAAAAACATTGACAGCTGCCATCATTAAAACCATATTCACCATTCAATATGTGTGTCGCTTCATCAAAAAATACAGCATTTTTTTCTAAACCTAGTTTTTAAACCAAGTCTGATGTTGTTTGGTCGACGCCAGCCAGATGTCTTCTCCCATATCTCTCGTGACTCTTCTTCTAATAACTGTTTTGATATACTGGGGCATGATGGGATATGAAGGCAGCCATAGGAGGAGATGAAAAGAATATTATGGGGTGTTAGACCAATATGGGATTAGCTGGGCCTGTTTGGCTTGTCAGAGTGGAAAGCCTAATGGAATGAGGAGCAGACAGCTGCACAACGCCGATTTCATTTCACGTCATTCACTCAGACTCGCGCACACCACAGGGGCTGCTGCAGGATAATATAAAACAAAGCTCTGCGCTGTGTACTGTTTTTTGAAGATAGTATAATGGAATTAACAGGGACTTTGTCGACTGGAATGAATGTAGGCAGATGTTTGGGATTACACTGCGGACGACATGATTGAGACATTGCACGATAGCGGAAATTACAAATCTCAGTCGTGAAAAGTATTGTCAATGTTATGTAATGGTTTTGTAGGCAATATTTTCATGTTACAGTGCAGAAGTCTTTCATTGTAGCACGGACAGCCAAAGTATTGTCTCGAAATTGTAATTAGATTCTGCCTAATTTATTTTAACTACCTGAAGTAAGCCCAATAAAAATGCACCATATGTCTTGGAAGCGACTCAAAAAGGCAAAGTTTTGCTCAAATATTCAACCAAATCTGTTCCCTTAAGTGTTCAACTGTCCTGTGAAGATAGTTTGAATTTGAATATGTTGTGAAGAAGCTTGGAGCTGTCTTCTGTCCAGACTTTCTCTCTCTGTCAGCCTGTGGTGTGGATTGTATAGAGACAAATTCAGGTGCATGGTGCGGCCCTTGTCAATGCTGATTTTGAGTCTAAATCTGATGTGCGTGTGCCCAGCAGCTTCAGTGCAAGTGCATTAATGTTGGCCTTTGACTACGCAACACTACGAGGACAAACAACAGAATGCTGTATCAGACCTGGGCAAACTACGGCCCGGTTTCCAGATGAGGCCCTGATCTGTTGTAATCAGGCCTGATGGACGTTTATGAGAAAAAGTCTCCTTGAGCAGGTTCAGTGGACCAAAGAGCTGAGGTTTGTCTCCATGGTGATGACTGTTTATTTCATACTGTGGAACATGATAACACGATGTGTGTCCCGTAGTAGAAGAGTTTATGCACCTTTAAAGGACTTGTGTTGTTCCTGTCCAGCTCTAGCATTTCCACTTTGGAATCCCAGGCACCAACACTATTAGGAAGGTGTAGTAAAGCACATGACAGTCATGTGTTTCCCACATCAGGAATGAGATAGAGTTCCTGCTACTGGCTTCAAGTGAAATGACATGGGGAAATAATCAAATGGATGAGTGCCATACCTGCTTGTCAAAGCCTGATCCCATCAGATCTCAGAAGCTAAGCATGCTAGGTCCTGGTTAGTAGTTGGATGGGAGATTATCATTGTGTCCTTGGGCAAGACACTTAACCCAAATTGCCTCAGTGTCTTCATGCCCAGGGTGAGTGGATATTAAATTAGAAAGCGCCTTGACTGCCTGGAAAGGTAGAAAAGTGTTATATAAATAACCATTTATTATTTCTTTCCCATTTCATCCTGTCTGATATTCTAATGCTGCAGAAGTCTTTAATATAATTTGTGGACTTAAAAACAGTGTAGGAGACCTCAAAGATCTACTTATGACATCATAGATCCAGGACAGTGTTTCTGAGTCGCAAAGTCAAAAGACAACTATCTCACAGTCAAGATTTCAGCTGGTGTTTTGCTGTTTGCTATGTAACAATCATGTCAAGTTATTCGAGACAATTGTTGTTGTGATTTTAGGCTCTACAAAAATACAAAATAATTATGAAGATGCAGTATTAGAACATGATTAAAAAGTCAAGTCAATACTGCCTGTTGTGTGTCCTTTACCCAGCCCACTCTGAGCAGAGGAAAGCATAAATCTGTGGAGACCTCACCTTTCACCAGTCCTCCGTCTGTTCAACTTGTTATACTTTGAATTTCCAAAGTTGTACAAATATATTTTCATTGATTAGGCCTGAGTTTTGATTCAGCCCGGAGCGGATTAGCATATCAGCCGGTCCCCTTGAGTCTCATTAGGCTCGGAGTGGCATTAAGTGAACAGGTTTGAAATCTTTGACGTATCGAGTGAAGAGCTGTTTACGTGAGAGAGTTACCTGTGTGTGCAGACGTGACTGGAAGCTCGTTAGGCCCGTCTGATTAATGCCAATAACAATCAACAACCTCCTGCTGCACAGTTCATGTTAATACACACTCAAAAGTGAAGTCAGATTCTGAACAGATACAACGGTGGTTTGGAAACATGGTTAAGACGATGTTTAAGACAAGGCATGGTTCTCAAATCTTATCTATCAAAAGTTTTACTGTTTAGTTTCCCTGGCTTAGGTGGACTTGCAACTTGTTAATTGAAACCAGTTCATAAAAACACTTCTGTCCCAATATTTGACCTTATTTTTATTATTTTCCTTTTTATATATTTTTTCTTATAAATATAAAATTACTTTTTGAGGCAGTTCATTCCTGTGAGAAACATCTCTGTATATTGTTGAAATAATGCAGCAACTTATATACAATTAGTCCTTTTTTTTTTTTTTTGTAGGACAATCTAAATGTGGACATACTGTTTATGTTTTAGTTAGCAATCCATAGCATGATTGTCATATAACTTATATAATTTGAATATAACAAAGGCCTCGACCAACTCTGACATTGATCGTGAGTTTGAAACCCCTGTTCAGATAAAAGACTTGGGACTTGGACTTGAAGCTCTGTGACTTGATATGACTTTTTCTTAAAACATATACTGTATGTATTTCCTTTGTTAAATGTGTTTTGAATGACATAATAAAAACAACAACAACAACAATTAATAGCATAACAGTAGTTAGTGATTTGATATAAAGATGTGAAA
The DNA here is from genome assembly GCA_038363315.1 of Mugilogobius chulae. Classification (NCBI taxonomy): domain Eukaryota; kingdom Metazoa; phylum Chordata; class Actinopteri; order Gobiiformes; family Gobiidae; genus Mugilogobius; species Mugilogobius chulae. Next base: position 12,798,646 of record CM076397.1, on the reverse strand, counting down.
ATACTTAGAATTAAAGACAATTGACTTGGACGTGATTTGAAAATGGGGCACTAACATCAGACTTGACTTGGACGTCTCTCTGTTTGACTTGAGACTTGCCTTCACAAACACTTAAGGCTAATTTAAAGCAAAGTCGTGACTTGATCCCACCTCTGCCGAAGAGTTGCATAAATGCACTTCTAGTTCTCATCAAGAGCCTAAAGTCGCGCTCTGATTGGCTGTGCTTGGCTGGTCCATGTCACTCCTCTCACTTCTCCAAAAGCTGTTGTTAGCTATGATTTTAATAATGTGCCAAGGCGTTCGCAAGAGCAAAGAATGTGGCCTGTTCTTAATCTGAGTCGTTTTGCCTGAAAAGTTGTACAAAATCGCATGGACCTAAGGAAAAAATGAAAGATAGATGCATTTATTGACATTCCTAGAGCTTGCAAAAAGTAAAAAAAAAAAACAACAACAACAAAAAACACCTGAACCTTTCTTTAGCAGAATTTCAAGAGGTATTTTCAGTAAAGTAGGTGCTCAGTACCAAAAACCAAGATTATCTTCTAACTCTTCTTTCATACAGAATGCATTTAGCATTTACACTGCCTAAAACAGAAACATGGGACATTGGAAAGTTAACTGAGTCAGCAGTTGCCTTAGACGTTCACTTTGTGGCGCCGTGGCTCAGCTGTGTGACGAATGCTGACTTGCGCTCACAGATGCATTAAAATATCTTGTGCGAGCTCATCTGCTAGCTTGCTTAAAGCGTGTTTGTTTTGGGGGCCCACAGTCCCGCTGCACCTTGTTAGTGCGCAGACCGCCATTAACAAACTGTGAAGCCATTATATTTGGAAGTTACTGGAGCAGATGTGCTTCCAGATTTAGTAGTAGAAGTCTTCAAAGTAGTAATTTCAATCAGATTAAAAATGACTTTCGATGAGAGTCGAAACGTCTTGATCTTCGGAAACACTGTCCAGATGACTACTTTGAAGACTTCTACTATGGATCACTCCTGGATGAATGAGGGACTACACCGTCTTCCAGATGTAGTACAATTTTGGTCAACGAAAAGTTCTGGGCCTGAGTGAAAAGCCCCCTCCCCCATGTTAAAACACAGTTCTGAACGCGGCTAGTTCATATTTATTAGCAATGACGTCTATTTCTGACACAGACCTTTTATTCTCTGCGGCGATGTCAGACTCTCTGATGCTGTCTACAGTCAAATACATGACTCACCAGCAGAGGGAGGAATAGTGTGAGCACAAGGACCCAGAGGAGGTCACATGACCAGGAAACACATTCTCTTTTGTTGACATTGCACTACTTACATGGCTGTGTTTATGTGAACAGCTGCTTCTGGAGGTTTCTTTTCAAACAGATCACAGACAAAACATGTGGCACTAAAAAAACACAGTTGAGTAAGTTTAGAGCAGATATTTGATCTTTAAACTGAAGAAAAGCTGATCCTACTGGACTAGGACTCTGAGGAGAACGACACTTCCAGCGACTCTTCTGTGAGCGAGTGAAAAGTGTCAGAGGAAGTCAAACTACTGGATTTCTTCAATCTAATCTCTGCTCCATGAAAGAGGCTGAATCTAGAGAATCTGCATCAGAAACACAGCGTCTGTTGGTGTAAAGATGAAAGACACACTTGTTCTCATTGTTTTAATCATGTGAACCTCATATTTAAAAAGGCTTGGCAGAGGAAGGTTAAAGTGACAATAGGGCTGGCAGGGAGGGAGATAAAAAAAAAATTAAAATCACAAAATGTTTCTAATCACAAAAATGTATGTTCACCAGGCTCTTACCTCTTCTAAATGTGGTCAGTGGGTTTGTACCAGCTTACACTTGTAATTATTCTTAGCTTTTGTTTGATTCGAGCTAATGCTAACTGTAACGTCTGTGAAGCCAACACAGTCTCACTAGAGGGCGTACTTTTACCACGACACAAAAACAGCGTATTTTGAGCACAAGTTCACGGCTATTTTTAGTACTTATATTTCGCCGTACATTTAGCACAATATGAAAAAGAGTAAAAAAAACACGAGTTTTGGTCTTGTCCACGTGGGGACGTTTTCTTCAAGTGAAACAGGTAAGTTCAGGCATCAAGTTACTAAAATTAGTAAGATTAGGTCGGGGCTTGGGGCAGGTTAAGATTAGAATCAGGATTTCATTAATATTCATAAATAAAAACACGTCTTAACAACCACCATTGAAATGAATGGGGACTGTGATGCGTACTATAACTACACAAAACAGCTGTGAACTCATGTTAATCATACCTCATTTACATGTTGTGTAATGTCGTGGTAAATGTACACTTTCTTGTGAGATCGGGCTCGGGAAACACATGTCCTCAGTCTGCTCCACTCACAGTCTCCCTCAGGTCATCTGTAACTCAGCTGCTGGACATTTGTTGGCTTGAGTTACTTTTAAAATAAATCTTAATAAGGCCAGTGTTTCTCAAACTGTGGTACCTCTACTACTGGTGACACTAGTGTTTATTTATTGTATTTTTATCCTTTTTGAATGTTTTCTTAGCTAAAGCAATGATGATTAGCCCTAACCTGGCTCAGCCAGATGGATCTGTGTTGAACTCCTATCTGAGTTCTCACTATATCCATCTGGGACTTGACTCGCTGAAAGCGTTCGAGAAAAGGCGGGGCGTTTTGTGAAATACTTCGAGCTGATTGGGTGTGGGGCCTACCTTATTTGAGCTAGCCATCACAGCAACAACTCGTAATGGTGTATCCAATGTCCGCGTGAGATAGAACAAGTACGTGTCACACATACTGCTCTTCTTTCAAAAAGAAATTACTCCGTATTTCTGCTGAAACCGCATCAAAAGCAGCAGAAACACAAACATCCACGAAAGCCGCCGTCTTTGTTTAGCTTGAATCAGACTCGGCTGTGGCACCGGGGAGCTAACGGCTCGTGTTAGCCCGCCCTGCTACAATGTGATTGGGCCTCAAAACCACGCTGCTGTTATGTGAGTGGGCCGAACCACGGCCGTTTCGGACTCTCAAACCAATCGGGCCGCATGAAGGCCAGATGGTTTATCTCGTGTTTGTGAATTCACAAATACCGCCAGATAAACCATCTGGCTGGCCAGGTTAGATTAGCCCTAGTTTAAGCCTGGAAGTGCCCTAGTATAAATCTGATTTTTAGGAAACAGAATTTAAAAATGAGAACCTCTGATGGGTTTAGTTTGATGCTCGCAGTTATATAATTTTATTTTTGGTTTGTGTTCATGTCTTGTCACTTGGTTTTGTAGGTTTGACTCAGAACTGACAGTGTAGCGTACTGTAAGGTGTCGGATGATGCTTTATCCTCAGATGACTCAGAGAACAGAGAGAAGAAACATGAATACAGTGAGCAGTGAAGAGAGAGAGTGTAGTTAACCATCTCCGTTTCCCTCTAATGAACAAACCCGGAGCTTTCTCTGTCACAGCAGATCTGAGACTTCCTCTGTGGCTCCGCGTGACACCAGTGGGAGAGGCAGCGCTCCCTCGGGTGCCTGCTCCCCTCCCGTCCATATGTCCTGCACCGCGGGGATCCATCCGTCATCATCTCACTAATGCAGCTTCAGTGTGGCGACGCGAGAGGGCCACCACCTCCAGATGGGAAACACTTTATCCTGATTTGTTCATACATGACTTTTGCATAAGGGGAAAGTCAGCAGCTCATTAAGATGTCACAAAGACACTTTTCTGGGAGCTTGGTAATAAAAATACAAAATACAAATAAATTAATAAATAAATAACTACATCTCTTATCAATCAAATCTGCACATTATAAGAACTTTGTTTGCAGACAGAGCACCAGGACGAGTAGATACGATTTGATTCTTGTCTCAATACATCATGATTGAGATTTTAGTATTATTTTTATCTCAATAAGATTCTACGGCGCTCATAGTACTCACGAAAAAAAAATATAATTTCTCGTAATTACGAGATAATTTAAATGGCTTTTCCACATTCTGTATACCCACACGCTTCGTATAGGCTAAGCTAGTGACTTTATCCACACGGTAGACTTTCTGTGCTAGCTGATTTCTAAATATCTAAGATGTACTTGTGGATTTCGTTATGTTAAATAAGTGCCTGTGGTCTTCACTGCAATGTTTACGGTCGACAAAAGTATGAAAATAGCTAATAACGTGACTGTGAATTCACGCTACAGTTAGCATGCTATTATAAAGACGGCAGTGTGTGGAGCTGTTCACCCACCAGAAGAAGCTAGTGGTAATCGGCAGGTTTTTAAAAAAACTCGATCTTCTGACTGTTGACAGTCAGTCTCATCATCCTTAGAAATGTGCGGCAGTTTTCTGTGGCCCAGCGTCTGGTTTCATTATTTGGCAAAAGGGGAGAAGTGCTGCACAGACTTGCAACTACGGCATTTTGCAGTACCCACCACTGGGGATCATGCGGAAGTGTAGCAAATGTGCAGCATTTCTCTTTTTTTTGGCCAAATAAATTGAAAACTATAATAAATAAATAAAAACATGTATATCTCCTGTCTTTTCAGGGTCTAAAAAACATCAATAATAAGGGCTAAATATATAATATTCAACATATATAAAAATAACACATTTATAATCTTGAATAATACTAACATTTCAATCATAGTAAGCTCTATCTTAAAGTATATTTAGCCACAGCCTTTTGAAGTTGGATAAAAACACATTTCACTAAAAAACCTGGGCCAAAGGTAAATAATGTATAAATGTTCTTATTTCAGTCATTCCAGGCTCAATTTTAGTAAAGAAATTGACAGAATGACAACTCACCTGAACAACAATAGTAACGTAATTTCCACTTTCTGCCTCTGTTCAGTGGAGGTGCCCTTCTATCTTGTCCCATGTATCTCTGGATATGTCCTGCTTTGTCATGTTTGGTTCCATCTGACTTTTCTTGGACGTTATCTTCCTGCTGCAGCAGACCCACTCTTCACAATGGGCTGAAGCGTGGGCTCTAGATCCCAGGTGTTTCTTATTGGAGAGCAGTAAAACTTATGATAAGATTTACTTTGAATTAAACACACAAAAACAAATACAAAATTATTCATAATCTAACCAACAAAGTGTCTGTGTTGTTCTTATCCCTCTTTTTCTGCGTTGACGTGTTTTTGCGTGCTCCAAGGAAAGAAAACGATGGACCATTTCTATCTCATCCCAGAGTCTGGTCTCCACCTCCTCTTCTCCTCCATTTTGGGTAATCCTGTTGATTGGTAAACTGTCTCCCAGTTCCAAACCCATTTACAGTTCACTGGTTATCTCATCCCAGCTCTGTGTCCATGGACCTTTCAGCATCAGCAGTTTAACTCTGAGCTCAGTGACAGTTGACAACAGTCTCTAAACACACATTCACCTTACATTTTGGGTACATCATTTGTATTTGTAAACACACATAGAACATATTTTTTTCTAACAGTGTGAACTTCCTCTGACAGAGAAATGACAGTGAGATGACCCTTTCACAAATACACAAAAAAACTGGTTCAGTTGAAATGAAACACCAGTATCGCACAATTTGATCATGTGTTTAAAGCTTTAAACAAATAACTCCGGGTAGGTATGTGCCCTGTATGTAAATATTACAACATCTGATGTTTGTTTGTGGCTAATGTATCTTTGGATAACAATGACCTGACTGGAAAATGCGTTTTATAAACAAGTCAAAGGCTGGATTGTTGACTTGTTGGTGCACATGAATCTGCACTACTCAACCTTCTATTTAATAATATAGACGTATAGTTCAGCCAGCAGCAGTGTGGCACAGAAGAAAAATTGCGTGTGCATTCTTCTATACAGCGCCTCCACCATATGTCCTGCTCTGTGGGGGGCTCCTCCGCCTCACCTGTCTTCTCTTTATCTCCTCTCTTTATCCTTGTTTGTTCAAAAGAAGCTGATGTTATTTGGTCGGGTCCACGCATCTCTCTCCTTTATGTGATTTTAATTGGCTCCGTTAAGCTGCTCCCGGTGGAACGTGGCTAATAAAGCATTTGAAGTTTGCACACAGCTTGTCTGGGTGGAGCGAGGCAGGGGAGACTGAAGCAAAAAGTGACCTTTCTCTGGACGAGTGAAGACTGAATGTTATCTGGGGTGAACAGACTGCTAGTAATGTAGTATGTTTGTGTGAATATTGTCATGTTGTTTGTGCTGAATGTTGTATTGTGTGTCACAGTCATTCGGGATCTGTAGTACGCTAATAGTTGAGTAATGCATCATAAAAATGGGTGTGATTTATTGTTTCATGTGCTATTCTTTATGTTGAATATGTATTATGAAGTAAAATAAATTCATGTTTGTACAATAAGGAATCATGCAGATAGCTGATGGTGACCATATGGGCCATATGTTGGATCAATGCTTACTCCCCAACATCGCTGAGCTTGGGTCGAATGGTGCACTGCACATAGTCGTTGGACTTTGCAGAGGTGATCCCAAGTCATGTTCAGTGACAAAAAAATGTTACAGTGCTTCAGAACAGAAGATCGAGATCAGGTTTACAGGAGACGTTGGGAGAGGCAGAACCTTGTGTTCGCCAAGTGAACCGGTGGGGTGGTCCCAGTGTCATGGTTTGGGCAACCATGTCGACAAATCACTGAACAGACCTGGTTTTCACCGAAGGAAACCTCAATGGTCTCTGTTATCGGGATGAGATGCTGAGGCCTGGGATGCTCTCTTTTCTGGACCAAGTTGATGCGGTATGCTCTGTTCCAGCACGACAATGTGCGACCCCAGCCATGATTCTGGACTTAAATCCCAATGAAAATGTCTGGGATCTGCTCAGTATGCGTATGCTGAGGGCGGCACTGATGGAAGAAAGGACGGCAATTCCACTGGATCAACTCAGACACGACTGCTGATCCGTGACGAATAACCGCTGTCCAGGGCCAACGGGGGTCACGTGAACTATTGACAGTCTGATGAAATTCCTGTCACTTTTGGTTTGGACTTGAAGTCTTGAAGTCAAGTCTTGGTCCATTTTATCAAGTCTAGTCTTAAGTCATCAAACGATCCAAGTCACACTGTAGTTCAACTCATGACTCACGTCCACACCTCTGATATTCAGTGTGAAGCTGGGGAACACTAGTGTGTCCTGTGATAATGCCTGGTGTGTGGGTTTTCAACATTTAATTTATGAAATTAGCTTTATTAGATTTAATGACCATTTGGGGAGCGTTTGGGACGACTTTTTACCACAAGAATGAAAGCAAAACCAATCATCATTTACACATTTTACAAAGAGATTGTGTGTATGACTGGATTGTTTTAAGATAAGAACATGTATTTGTTTCTAGTTTATTTTATTTTTAATGGCTTAAGAAACCATGCTAGTTAATTGTGAGCAGGATTGCCTCTCCAAAGATCTGACCTGCACCACTTGACTTTGTTGTGTCACATGCTTCTCTCTGTTCAGATAGAACATTGCAAGCATAGCGATACAAAACAAAAAGACAAAAATAATATAAAAATTTCTCAAAATGAAATCATTAAGTTTTCCAAAAAAGCTTGATTTGGTCATATTTGAATAGATGTTTTGCCTTGGATAATATTTAAGCACAAAAGTGCGACATGACTGAAAACAGGTTGAAAACAGTGGTCTATTTCTGCAGCTGACCCATCCTTCCATTGGAGCTCATCCTCAGGAGCACTCAGAGCCCAACCTCACATCAAAGTTCAAATCACAACTTAGTTCACAGCAGGACCTCAGACCTTTTCAGCATGCTTTATTAGTTATCACTGTCCTAGCAGTTATAATTAAAAAAAAAAAAAATATATATATATATATATATATATATATTTATATATATAAATATAAAACTTTATTGATTTTAATTGGGGTTTATTTAGGTCACATTTAGTGTTAGTTCGCCTCTTATAAGTGACTTTCAAGGCTTGAAACTTGTTTGTATAACATTATATTTGACAGACCTGTACTACTGAAGTGAATTCAAGATGGTAAAGTTAGCCTCATTAAAATGCACGACGTTTCGGCAATTAATACCTCTTTTCATGACAAATTTATTTCAATGTGTGTCCAGTAATCATCAACACAAACACAATCACTTTACAGTCTCCAGATAGAACGAGCTGAGGCAATGTTATTGTTTTAAGCCTCACGAGCTAACCGCTAACTTCTAGCTAACTACAGTGAGCAACAAGTTACATTGAAAGCTAAAGCAAACACGTTTTCAACACTCACCGTCCAGATAACCTCTTCTTAGATCCCAAGTCTTCACAAAAATAATTCCTTTAACCCAAACTCCAAACGAGAAAATAGTGAGAAAGCCAACTTTTCCCTTTTGTTATCAGCAGCCGTGTGTCCTCTTTTATGACGAGGATCATCCTCCTTCTCCATACGGACACTTTGATTAAATAAAAATCTTTGCTATTGCGGGCGTCATCTGTGATGAAATAATTTCCTTTTCTCTAGTTAGTAGCGGAGTTGAGAGCATTTAAATCCAGCGCTGCCTCAGAGCGCACTAGTGCAGTGATGCAGAGCGTCAGCCTGGTGCTGCGTTCAGGTGCAGTCCGACAAAAAAATAACTTCACAAATAAATGTGGTAACCATGCTAAATATTGATTTGATTGGTGATTAATTATAATGTTTGTATTCTGGATGATCTAAGCTTTAAAATGAGGTGCAACATGTCCTAAATATCGGCGGTATATCAGCGATATTTTGGCCGATAACCGATCGACGTGAAAGTATATATATATATATATATATATATATATATATATATATATATATATATATATATAAATGTTGTTGAACTGGGCGTGAGCCACCACAGTCCCTTCTGCTCCTCCTCTTCCTCTTACACAACAGCTCTAGATGTGTTTGGGCCTCCCTCAGAGTTCTGTCTGTAGCCGGAGGGTGATTTGGTGATCCGGTTTTAATCATAACTGGTCCTTACTACACACAAGTGCACTCTATACTTCACTGGCTTGTAACTTCTCTTATTCTAGCAGGTCATTTTCTGTTATTTAACACTGCCACCTCTGAGTGGGACTGTAAATCTTTATGTGTGCTATTTTTACGAGAAGCAGCTTTTTCACAGCTGCTGACTAAGGTTCTTTAGTCTAATACTTAAGCCTGATATCGATGCGTGCAAGGCTGTTTTTATATCTAATTTAAGAAGTTACACTTGGTCTACTTTTCACTGCGGACTCTGGATTCTGTCAGCAGTGTCACTCACAGCAGTCTCACAGTATTGTTTTGTTTATTTGGCAAAACTCGTGTGCGGTTTTGAGAGAAAAATGTCCTTGTTTAGCCCAGCACTGTACTCTAGTACTCTAGTACTAGTAGTAGTAGTAGTAGTGGTAGTAGTAGTAGTAGTTGTAGTAGTAGTAGTGGTAGTCGTAGTAGTAGTAGTAGTAGTGGTAGTCGTAGTGGTAGTCGTAGTAGTAGTAGTAGTAGTGGTAGTCGTAGCAGTAGTAGTAGTAGTAGTAGTAGAAGTAGTAGTTGTAGCAGTAGTAGTGGTGGTAGTGGTGGTAGTAGTAGTAGTATTAGTAGTAGTAGTCGTAGTGGTAGTCGTAGTAGTAGTAGTGGTAGTCGTAGCAGTAGTAGTAGTAGTAGTAGTAGAAGTAGTAGTTGTAGCAGTAGTAATAGTAGTAGTAGTGGTCGTAGTAGTAGTAGTAGTAATTGTAGTAGTAGTAGTTGTAGTAGTAGTAGTAGTTGTAGTAGCAGTAGTAGTAATAGTAGTAGTTGTAGTAGTAGTAGTGGTAGTAGTAGTAGTAGTGGTAGTAGTGGTAGTAGTAGTAGTAGTGGTAGTAGTAGTTGTAGTGGTAGTGGTGGTGGTAGTGGTCGTAGTAGTGGTAGTAGTAGTAGTAGTGGTAGTGGTGGTAGTAGTAGTAGTATTAGTAGTAGTAGTGGTAGTGGAGGTAGTAGTAGTAGTAGTCGTAGTAGTAGTAGTGGTAGTAGTAGTTGTAGTGGTAGTGGTGGTAGTAGTAGTAGTAGTGGTAGTAGTAGTAGTAGTGGTAGTGGTGGTAGTAGTAGTAGTAGTGGTAGTGGTGGTAGTAGTAGTAGTATTAGTAGTAGAAGTCGTAGTGGTAGTCGTAGTAGTAGTAGTAGTAGTGGTAGTCGTAGCAGTAGTAGTAGTAGTAGTAGTAGAAGTAGTAGTTGTAGCAGTAGTAATAGTAGTAGTAGTGGTAGTAGTCGTAGTTGTAGCAGTAGTAATAGTAGTAGTAGTAGTAGTAGTTGTAGTAGTAGTAGTAGTCGTAGTGGTAGTCGTAGTAGTAGTAGTAGTAGTAGTGGTAGTCGTAGTAGTAGTAGTAGTAGAAGTAGTAGTTGTAGCAGTAGTAATAGTAGTAGTAGTGGTAGTAGTCGTAGTTGTAGTAGTCGTAGTTGTAGTAGTAGTAGTAGTACTCTTTTTTTTTTTTTTTTTAGATAGTGACACAAGAACAAAGAAACTAATAGCTGTTGTTCCTATGTCCCAAGTACTGTCTTATCTTTGTCCGACATACTAAGTACCCCAAAGTCAGGGTTTTGGATAAATGATTGATTTTCTGTGTAAAGCACTTTGTGATTTTTATCTGTGAAAAGTGCTGTATAAATAAAGTTACCTCCAGACTGGTACGTGCTTCTACCCCCAGGGGGCGCTGTACCTGGGCTTAAGAAACACTGATTTAGGGCATCACTTATGAATCCAGGAACCACGTTTGTGATATGGACACAAAGACACAGTCCAGTCGACTATCAGTCCTTTACTCCATCAGACTGAACATTTGTCTGGTTGGATTTACACATCCAAGTGTGTCTGTGTGAGACACAAGCTCATCTTTAACTGTTCAGCATGTTAGCAAAGACTTCATAATCAAGGCTTCACGGCCATCAGGTTTCACAGATCTGTGGCCACAACTTGGACCTTTCAGACCAACTTGTGACCCCCACAGCAAAATGAAATAGCAGCCTATAACAATTTCAAGTCGGAAAAAAGGGTTAAAATGAATACATTTTTGTATTTACTGCTTTATTAGGCAACAAAATCTGCTTCCAATAAATAAATGCCAAGTGATGATTGGAAAATTGCATCTTGTAACAAAAAATGAAAACCTGCTCAAACCAATGTTTTCGGTCCCACAAAAACATAAAAGTAAAAAAAAAAAAAAAATGTAATAGATTGTATTACAAGTGACTCTCAGTATCCATATCACAACACCTCAAGTTTGTTATCTGTTAAAAATGAAATAAAAAATGAAGTCATTTTAAAGTATCTAAATAAATAAATCTATCTAGTCAACAAAATTACAAAATCGAGCAAAACAATGACATAACATTTGAGTTGACAAACTCCACATTGCTGCCAGCCTCTTCTCGGCTCTCTTCTTTCTCATTTGGCAGCACTGCACTGCCAGAACCACTCGCACTTGAGGACAAAACGGAGCTAATACTGCTTTCATTTAGATAAATTTGTTCTGCGCGACACAAAGAGACCGACCCTAATGATTAGAATGAATGTGCTCAATACGCTGAAGTAAAACACATTTTAAGAGCCGTGGGCAAAGAAAAGGCAGACTTACAAAAATCCCAATCGTGAGTACAAATAGTGAAGTTTGGGTTTGACTTTTGGCACAAGTGGGTAGTGGATGTGAGGTATCAATCTGCATTTAGTTGCTGTTGAAGCCGGCGTGGAGAGAATAACTGTGTTTTGTACGTTTTTAACAAGAGAATGTGTTCCTAATTGGGCTGTTTACCGTCGGCGCTGGAGCAGGGTCACAGCCACTCGCGGTTTGTGTAACATTTGCAAGATGTGCTGTTATTTTGTACCGGCTTTGAGTCCAACTTTGGAACGCGTTTCAGCAGAAGTTATGGTTGTAGTATGTGCTTCTCAGATGGAGGCAGACTTTTAATTCAGCTAAATAAGAGGATAACTATGTAATGAATGTCCAGACAAATGATTTATTTTCATTATTTATTTTATTTTTTTACTTAGTTTGTGTGATAGTCTTTATGGTTATTATTTATCATCAATTTTAAGTAGTAAAGTTGGAATGTATTAAAGAATTGACAAAAAACTCTTTATCATATATTGTAAAAAAGAAAATTAAAACACAACTGACAAGGTTAGGTGGAGTTTAGATGACCATTTTACAAAACTAAAGTCTTAGGAAATTTTTTCATTTTACAACATCTGTCAAGTTTATGTGGATTTTGGGTTAGGGTTGCTAAGCAACAGTTGTCGAATTGTTGTTGGACAAAAGCCAATGATACACCTCAACAAAACTAGTGATGTTGGCACCACCTAGTGCCTCCAATGAGATCAGTTTCACTCCTGCAACAGCTATGCTGCAGATGCTTCCTCAAACGCAGGAAGTACAGTTGTCCAATCAGAAAACAGAAGCGGAGCTGGTGTACAGGACGCCTGTTTTTTTTTTGTTTTTTTCCAACCCAGTTATGCCAGACACCATCACTTTGCATTGGCGGCTATGCTAGCAAAAGTTTATAGTTTAAGATATTTACTTAAGGGATTTGGGTAAGGTTAGGGTTAGGATTAGGGTTAGGGTTAGGTTAAGTTAATTTGGATTTGGGAAAGGTATGCTAACCAGGAAGCGGCATAACTGTGTTGGGGAAAATAAAGATGCGTACAGGACACACACATGTCATGAACTAAACCCCCTCGGTCACAGTACAACATGGTGGCGGCGCAGCAGTCGGCGTGCTGGCCTCATGGAAGGTCCTGAGTTGGACTCTCAGGCAGCCCAGGGCCTTTCTATGTGGTGTTTGCATGTTTTCCTCGTGTCTGTGTAAGTTTCCTTTGAGCGCTACAGAGTTCACTGCCACTAGAAACATGTCCAGTAGATCCTTCTCTCTCGTCTTCCAGGACTACAGATTCTGTAAAGCTGGAATCTGGAACAAGCGTCTCTGCCGTTGTGCTTAATGCAGTTGTACATGGTCCTAATAAACACAACCTGATCTTTATGGGAGGTGTACACTGCAGCACATTTAACTGGTGCATATTATTAATATCATTCTTTTTGTCTGTAATGCTGGACTAAAAAAATATATTCTTTTTGTTGTTTGCGTAACTGTGCCATACCACAAGAGGTTACCACAATTACAGCAATAAACTGATATTATTTTGTCCCCAGAAAGTTGAATATGATTTTGCAAAATTGTTACAGGTTATAATTACAGGACTCAAAGTTATCATCCACTAAAACATGTTTACACCCCTTAAACGTGGCTCTCATGAGGGCTTTGTGTGGACTGGGAGTCTCGCTCTGAGTGCTGTGCTAGTGAACTGTGAGGGGAAATAAGCTGATGTTTGTGTCTTAGTGAGGAAACAACTGGAGCAGGAGGCGGCCGAGTGGAGCTGAGCCTAATAGGACCCAGATGGGACATGACAATAATGCCACTGTTACTGCTGCTGGTGCTGGGACAGAGGACAGTCCTGCAGCTGCACAAACCAGGGACGGTGGACTGGAATACAAGACAAATGTACTTTTTAGTTTATTCAGTTTAGCGTACATCTGTTTAGGCGTCCAACATTCTTTATATTCTTCATAAACACTGGGTTTTTAAGCATCATATTTTAATGTGTTAAGGATATTCATCATATTCTTAGTGTATTGATTATAAAGATTAATATACAAAAACATGCTTCAACACTTTTTTTAAGTGCAGAAATCAGATAAAACATAAATAAATAAATAAAAGGAAAATGTGTTTTGATTATAAAAACAGTTTTCTAATATCCACCTTATTCCACCCCGCCTACATTTCTTGGCAGCGCACTTCCTGTTAATGTAGCTAACAAGTCTGCAGAGTGATCTCAAATGTATTTTATGATCATTAAAATAAACCCACCCAAACTATCTGCAGATTAGCTGAAAGTATGCTGCTGCGACAATAAGTTGAATATCAGACAAACGTAGTGTAACAGATTTATTTATTACTACATTAGTGTGATACCAGCCTCACGCGGCACCAGATATGTAGTGGTTTGTTTTAATATAATAAGCTAAAAATCGGCTAATTGTGGCATGGCGCACTAATTGCTGATTATTAGTTATTATGTTGTGTAGGCGATTAATAAAGTTAATCAATTTGGGGCACCAGAGTTAACATTTAAAGTCTAACTCAAATTTTTTAATAAAACCTACACACTCCTCGTTGTCTGTCTGAAGGCGCGCTCTCTCATTACAGTGACAAAATCCTAATTATAAAACCATAACCAGTAACATTTTGTGTGGTTTAATAAACAAAAACAAACATAAACATTCATCACTCATTTCCAAACAGTTACAGTAAACACTAGTTTCAATGGTAAGATCTGATTTGGTTTAAATTAGGAGTAACAAGACTTTCCTAACTACCCTAAAGCCACTTCTTTGTTCAGCCACCATTTTTGGTCTTACGCGTCCCATTTGAGGCCGGAGATGTGTTGCTCCTTGGTGTTCCTCGAAGTTGGAGCCTTTCTCTCGTTTGGGCCATGATCCAAGGTGCAGCTACTGTTGTTCGGTGGTTTAGCAGTAGTTGGAGAGTTCTCCTTGTAGCATGTTGGTGCTGGTTGGAGAGCAGTCTACATAGGCCTGATCTCAGCTCTTGCAGCAGGGCGGCTGACCCCCGCAGGGGGCCACCAAGGGCCAGAGGCCCTCACGGCTTTTCCAACCCCGTTCAGCACGTGAAGGAGGTAGATGTCAAGAAGCCAGGAAGTTCCAAGTAGAAGTGTGTCCCACCGTGTGTGTGTCAGAAGACTCAAGTTGGGGGGTTTTGTGGAGTCGAAGAGGCGGACTCTTATGACCTGGGAGTGGCTTACTTTGAGGGCAACATGTATGTCCTTACTTAAAAATAAATTGGTAAACAGTTAGCTATTATTAACTTATTCCATTAACAAGAACATACATACTGTAACATAACACAACTGAAAACATATTGACATCTCAATTGCTAGATCTTCAATTGTGTTGGCAGATTAGATATGAAGCATGACTTTCACAATCAAAAATGTATGAAGAAATGACAAAGGACAGAACATTTCCAAATGCATATCTCAACAAGGATACAGACATGGGAACACATGAAAACACACATGAAAGTAGATGAGTTATAATGAAAGTCCTTGTCCTGCAAGTCTTTGCAACAGGTCACAGCAGGGGCTTTGGTGCTAGAGTCAATAGCCATTTGTTGATAAGACACAGAGGGTCGTAAAACTTGATCAGTTTTGGGGGGGAAGGACTGCATTCCTTTTGTCCCTCTAAGATGATGGAAAAATACAGTTCAAAATGTCTCTTTGGTGGTTCATAAGGCTACATATCCCTCTCTCTTTGGAGACTGTTATTCCAAAAGAAAAAATAGTTTTCAAAGTCCAGAAGTCCTCAGGTTTGAAACCAAAGACAAAGTGGCACAGAGTTTAACATCTGGAGATCTGTTTAGCCTATCTAGCACTTTTGGTAATAGGTAAACCACACAAGATATTCAGGTTGCCTTAAAAGAAGAGTAAAAACATAAACGTTTCTAACAACAAAACGACAAAACAGACAAGACAAAAAGCAGTCATTTAACAACCTACTCTAATAACACAAAACGAGAAAGGGGCAACAATGTTCTTATTTGTTGTCTGGTCATGTCACAATAATCTGGGCGCAGATTGTTGTACATGAGTACGAGATGTTAGTTTGGGATAGCGTTAATGACTTCTAACGCAACTACGCAGCAACTAGTTTTAAAAGCATTAGACACTGGTAAAACAGAAGCATTTTAACTAGTTCGATTGTAGTAAGACGAGGCAATGTTTAACCTCAGCATCTAAAAGTAATGAAAACAGATATGAATCCGAACTCACAACCTTCAGATTAAGTCTAAGAGTTTAGTTGTTTAATCTTAGTGGCATAAGGCCTTGGTTAATGCGGTCATAATTGATAGCCTAAGTTTAAACATTATGTTGTTGCTAAAATTGAAGTTCTTATTTCAAATTTAACAAAACATTATCAATCACTGATTCATTGGTACTTGAGGTCCAAATCAGCCTATGATAAAGAAAACTTTGAGAGATCTGATGGTTTGCTCTCAAAACATCTGCATGTCTCTCATGGAGCAGCAGGGGGAGGGCTTTGAGCATGTCACCTTTGAAGTGGGCACCCTCTCTCTTGGGGTCCACTCTCTGCTTCCAGTGGTGACAATGTCAAATAATGTTATTTTAACCTAAATCTCAATTTATGCCTTGGCAAAAATAAGATGAGAAGGGAAAAATTGAAGTAAAAGCATGCAACTTTGCAGTAGCAAAATGATTTGATTGCTCAAATCTTTACCTATAAAAGGCTTTAAAAAAATGTCACCGTCACCAACAGTGATAATTTACATTACATAATCAACAGCTCAGGGCTATTCATTATACGCTGATGTAAACTATTTTGTTGATTCTTGCCTGAGGGGATTAGAAAATACTTGTGCTGGGGCATTCAGTTTCCTAATTTTTAAATTCAGTTTGGTGCAAGATCAACTGGCTAAAGATTAGCTTGCAATGTGGAACAATAAACAAGCTGTAAAGTCAACTTTATCCAATCCGAAGAGGTGAGCAGATTGACAAGTTAGAGAAAATTTAGTTAGTGAGAAGACACTGAGAAAACAAAGTTTATTTTGTATTCAAGGAAGCAAAAGTCAGCTCGGAGCTGACCGATCTCTCTTCTCCTGTTCCTGCTGTGAGCGGAGGTGAGCGGGGGAGAAGCAGCAGCGCCAGAGCTGCAGCTCAGCGTAATTGGACTCTGTGAGGAGATGTTACTCTGAGAGCAAAAGAGTCATAAAGTCAGCAGGTGGGCTGTGGTTTTGCAAGTCAAAGCTGATTGAGAGGAGAAGAAATGTTTGACCAAGCCCAAAGTTTAGTATTTTGGTCAATTTGGGTATGTTGCAACAATTCTGGTGAGCTGGACTAAACGCGGCAAAACAGTTTAAATATGTCGCAACTATCCTGTCTAAGCTGGACTCAAACGCAGCAAAGCAGTTTAAATATGATAATATGTTAAGACTGGACTATACGCAGTTTAACTATTTACCATAAACACAGTGTATAAACAGGCATACACTGACTACACAATGTGACTCACCTGAGCGGTAGGTACACATGTGATGAGATGTGGCTGTCACCTGAAAGCGGTAATCAACACACGAACGACCTTTTCTTAACCGGTTAAAGTGAATAAGGTCTAAAACTCAGGAAAGACTCAGTCGAATCCTTAGTTTACATGCTCTTCTGGTAAAAGAACATTAGTTGGACATGGTTAGTCCTTTTAAAACGGCCTGTACCTGGAGCGGTTTAAGGGTCACGTTTAAAGAAGTGATTTGGTTCACTTCAGTTCAAGCATTTGCATGTAGCATTAACGTACAGTGCAGCTCAAACAATAGACACGACGACGCCTGGGCGGCCTCGGTGCTCGGCCTGTGTTTCAGTTAGCTAGGCTGAAACAACAGACTTCAACAGACTAAACATTCTGGAATAACGCAGCAATGTTTTTTACTGTTAATAATTATTTTGTACATATTTGCAATTTAAGAAAAGCGCAAATATTGTGTAGATAAAGTATTTACTCTGGAGTACCGCAGGCAGTAATACGTTTTATCTACCAAGGCCTTATTGAAAATAAGGTCAAAAGCACGTGGATACAAAGAGGAAAGAGGGCAACACAAATTAGCACGAACCACTAGAGCGAGTGTTACTGGCTAATTTTGGAGCGGGAATGAGTAAACGCAGATTTTGCTTTAGTTTAGAGATTTTAATAATTGAGAAATTGTTTGAATTGAGCCTCACACGGGGCACCAGATATGTAACAGATTTATTTATTACTACATTAGTGTGATACCAGCCTCACGCGGCACCAGATATGTAGTGGTTTGTTTTAATATAATATGCTAAAAATTGGCTAATTGTGGCATGGCGCACTAATTGCTGATTATTAGTTATTATGTTGTGTAGGCGATTAATAAAGTTAATCAATTTGGGGCACCAGAGTTAACATTTAAAGTCTAACTCAAATTTTTTAATAAAACCTACACTCTCCTCGTTGTCTGTCTGAAGGCGCGCTCTCTCATTACAGTGACAAAATCCTAATTATAAAACCATAACCAGTAACATTTTGTGTGGTTTAATAAACAAAAACAAACATAAACATTCATCACTCATTTCCAAACAGTTACAGTAAACACTAGTTTCAATGGTAAGATCTGATTTGGTTTAAATTAGGAGTAACAAGACTTTCCTAACTACCCTAAAGCCACTTCTTTGTTCAGCCACCATTTTTGGTCTTACGCGTCCCATTTGAGGCCGGAGATGTGTTGCTCCTTGGTGTTCCTCGAAGTTGGAGCCTTTCTCTCGTTTGGGCCATGATCCAAGGTGCAGCTACTGTTGTTCGGTGGTTTAGCAGTAGTTGGAGAGTTCTCCTTGTAGCATGTTGGTGCTGGTTGGAGAGCAGTCTACATAGGCCTGATCTCAGCTCTTGCAGCAGGGCGGCTGACCCCCGCAGGGGCCACCAAGGGCCAGAGGCCCTCACGGCTTTTCCAACCCCGTTCAGCACGTGAAGGAGGTAGATGTCAAGAAGCCAGGAAGTTCCAAGTAGAAGTGTGTCCCACCGTGTGTGTGTCAGAAGACTCAAGTTGGGGGGTTTTGTGGAGTCGAAGAGGCGGACTCTTATGACCTGGGAGTGGCTTACTTTGAGGGCAACATGTATGTCCTTACTTAAAAATAAATTGGTAAACAGTTAGCTATTATTAACTTATTCCATTAACAAGAACATACATACTGTAACATAACACAACTGAAAACATATTGACATCTCAATTGCTAGATCTTCAATTGTGTTGGCAGATTAGATATGAAGCATGACTTTCACAATCAAAAATGTATGAAGAAATGACAAAGGACAGAACATTTCCAAATGCATATCTCAACAAGGATACAGACATGGGAACACATGAAAACACACATGAAAGTAGATGAGTTATAATGAAAGTCCTTGTCCTGCAAGTCTTTGCAACAGGTCACAGCAGGGCTTTGGTGCTAGAGTCAATAGCCATTTGTTGATAAGACACAGAGGGTCGTAAAACTTGATCAGTTTTGGGGGGGAAGGACTGCATTCCTTTTGTCCCTCTAAGATGATGGAAAAATACAGTTCAAAATGTCTCTTTGGTGGTTCATAAGGCTACAGTAGCTAAGTGAAGATTTATTCCCTGACATGTTTTGATGGAAACTTTCGTATTCCAGGTGGAACCACACCCCTGCTGCCCGGTGGTTGCTGGAGAAAGGTGGTCTATGTCCTAAACAGTTGTAATGACCTGATAGTGCCAACTTACGTCATATTTGCACAGCATAATAAGAACCTTGGGGTGTGTGTGAATAGCGACAGATTTATAACAACAACCTTCATTCTTGACTTGAGCATTTCTTGTGCTTTGCGTCTGTTTTACCATCAATGACCTGAGCTGTGGCAGTGTAAATGTGGTTCCTCGTCACGTTGTTGGCTTTGTCAAGTCAGTATTCATTAATTTCTATCCAGTTCACAAATTGAAAACACAAACATATGCATTCCCGACATAATAGTTTGGAGAAATACAGAAGGCAAGATTCCAGGGAAACATTAAAGACATTTTTACAGACAGGGCCAATTGGCACAGGACTAGAAACTCAGACGATATAGAACATTAAACAGCAAAGCAGGAAGGGTAACCAGAACTGGGCAACAGAGTGAAACAGGACAATTTTGGCAAAAGTAAGACTGTTTTTTTTTTTTTTTTGCTTTGACAATCCAGATTGCATTGATCATGATTGTCGTGTGAATTAGCCAATCAAGTATGTCCAAAAAAATGCCTCTAGCTGATGTGAGGAGGATGTTTTTGGTGGTTAGAAGCAGGACTGGGCTCTGTTTTGGGAACTGTGAAGATTTTTATTATTTTTTTTAATATTCATAAAAGTCATT
The DNA here is from genome assembly GCA_038363315.1 of Mugilogobius chulae. Taxonomy (NCBI): domain Eukaryota; kingdom Metazoa; phylum Chordata; class Actinopteri; order Gobiiformes; family Gobiidae; genus Mugilogobius; species Mugilogobius chulae. The sequence goes on along the minus strand of CM076397.1, from coordinate 12,778,746 downwards.
TTTTATTTAGTTTTCTAAAATGTTAAAGAACAATTTGTGAGACAGACCAATATGAGAGAAAAAAAACATAAATAATAATAACAATAATGATAATAATCATAATAATCATAATAATAATAATCATTGTAATCATAATAATAATAATAATAATTGTGAATACTGTCCATATGTTTCCAGATCACCCAGCTTTAATTATTAGAGCTGTCATTACTGACAAACTTTAAAACCATTATTTTCATAAATAAACTCTACAAACTGTCAATGAAGTACAACTTGAATAAATAGCATCAAGAACAACATCAAAACAAGTTGTGGGTCCGAGAGCAGGAACTAACAATGGTCCCGGTTCTTCTGTGAGAACACGGCACAAAAAGAAGCAGGAGCTAAAGAGGTTATAGGAACATCAAAAGACCCACAGAAACAAGGATTTTTCCTGCACCAAAAAAGTTCCATATTTCCCCTTCAACCAAAACACTTCAAAGTTCAAAGTCCAAACATAAAAAGTTCGATATTGACTTTTAAGTGAGCAGTAAGACTTGATTGTGTTGAAGAGCACAATGAGCACTTTTGTAAACACAGTAAAACACCAAAGACAACAGTGACTTTTACAAGAAGCAGCTTTTACCACCTCGGATGTAAAAGCTGTCTTCAGTGCGTTTGGGTTTTATCACTGTCCTGTAAAAAGCAGCCATGCAAACAGCTCCATCTTCTCTGCTTTCCTCTGGGTCACATCTCACACCAGATGTTCAGACCAACTCAAGACAGAGGAAAGATACTGTTTTTAATCAGTTACTCACAGTTGTATTTGCACTGATTCCTGCATGTTGTGTAATCTTGTATTGTCCTGATGTTCAAGTGCTCAGAAATGCCTCATCACTCACAGCCATCTACTTGTCTGTATTACTTCAATTACCCACTATTAACGCAGCTGAATATAGGCCGCATCAACTAGATTTAAATAAGAAAAATGTTACAGTACAGTCTGTGAGAATCATTTTGCTGCATCGCTGTATGAGTTGCAGACTTCAAAGCTCGTGAAAAAAGTAGTGACTTACGGTCCAAAAATTACAGTACATCATAATATCCGAGTAGAACTTCATTCAAAAAATCATTCAAAAACTGCTGCTTGTTAAAGTAGAATTTGAACATTAAGTCAGTGAATATATTAATATTTTTAAGGGTTAGGTTAGTTTTTTTTTTTTTTTGCTAAATACTTTGAAATGATGTATGTCTCATTTAAACACAATTCATTTAGTATTAGTGCAGGGCTATGTTTCAGAGGTGTTCACTGTACCACCACTTCAGGCATGATTCAGATCACATAAAACATTATTTGATAAGTTTTAGTGCTGTACAACATTCATCTGCATTGACACCTGCTTACTTAACCAAAACATGTGGGTTAGACAGTACATGAGTAAGTTGAACCCAAATTCAAGCTAAAGTCTAAAGTTAGCCTCAAACAAAAACACAAGTACATGAGACAAAATATGTTTTTTTTACATTTGGAAGATGAATCAGGGCCAGATTTAACAGGGTGGATGGCCTGATCTGGTCCCCGGGCCTTATGTTGAAGAGCCTGTGTTAGTGTATACATAAATGCTGTGATGATGAGTGAGAGCACATCACTGCACATGAATGGGGAAGAGATGATAGTGAGCAATGTGACATTTCTGCTGTAGTTTAGTCACATGAGTGCATGTGTCATGTCAGGTTTTCTATTTTATATATATAAATAAAAATAAAAAAAAACTCATAGTGGTGTCAGCAAAATCAGAAGAAATGACAGTGCAAAGTGTGAGGTTTTTAGTAAGGTTTTTACATTAGGGTGAGGGTTTTGAATTTATTTCATACATTTTATTTATTTATTTTAGTTTTTGATGAGCTTTTGCCTAACATTTTTTTTACAGTATTTTGAAACTTTAATGAGTCAGATATGAACAAACCAGCCTGTTCTCATGGAGAAGCGTGTGAATACCACGCTATTGTAAACAGCGTGTCATATGAACGCAACTTCTATTTTATGCGTGTGTATTTGACGTGTTCTGTCCTCGTTCATTTCAATGGTGAATGTTAAGTGTTATTATTCATGAAAACTAACACAATCCTAACCCTAACCTTAACCAACTCCAAGCCAAAGAGCTAAACTTACCCATTGTTGTAACTTCAGACTTTTTTTTTGCCGTTAATCCCTTGAAAAACCTCGTGTTTGTCGTCAACCACTAGGCGTGTCCAGACTACGCCAGGGAAAACGAGCGTGTAATTGCACGCCAAAACAGGCAGAGGGCGTCGTCGTGACATGCAATTTGTCATGGAGTGCTATTTTACACATTCCATGAGAACACGTTGGAACAAATCCTTTCTTAAAAACCTTTAAAATCTTGTTCAGTTGAAGATTATAAAAGCAGTGACTTTAGATGAGGTGAATTAGATTCAGAAATAACACAACTTTGAAAAGAAAGTAGGCTTTTTCCACATGAAAGTCCTACACTGAGAGAGAGAAATGCAATGGAAGACAAAAGTCTTTGTTATATTTGATGTCTGTCGGCTGAAACAAAGCTGACATTCAAACACAAGTGTCTGGAGGATCCAGGTCAGTCATTGTGAGGACTGAGTATACATTAAAGCACATTAGCTAATGGCTCAAATGGAGATTTGACCTGAGAAATGATCTTCTCTACATGACGCCACAAGGCCATTTGTCCTGAGAGGATTCACAATCACCATTACTCAGTCACACATTTACAAACGTATGTGCTCCTCCTCAAAGGGCTGCTCCATTAGCATGAAAAGAAGAGTCACAATTATTGAAATCACATTTGAAATCCTGATTAGAGCATCGCTGACCTTTAAAGTGAAGACTGAAGAGATAAAAGGAAATAGTTGACGTTATATATCAGACTGTTATATATAGACTGTTTTATTGTACTTATGCATACACTCATACATCGTTATTTATGTATTTGTATTTATTTTTATTATAGCAATAATTATGATTTAAATGAAGATCATATTAACTCTTTCACTGCCAGCCCTATTGTGACTTTGACCCTCCTTCCCTGCCAGGACTTTTTGCTAATTTTAAGCAATATTCACAGCTCCACAAAAAACCTTCTGCAACTGGAATTATGACATGTTGTACATTAAATGAGACCTACAAGTGTCTACTTTCATTTAAAAAAAGAATTATTATTCTACATTATTCCGTTCTCTTTTTATAGACATTTGAAATTCGTTGTTTTCATTAGATTTCAGCGTTTGACCAGAAACTTTTGAGATAACGCCCTTTTTCTAAATCAAACTTCATGTCAGTGTTATTTTTGTCCGTTCTACTTTTTGGTGAAAGAATATGAGCCAGTACAATGAAATAATGTCTTTAGGGTAAAAATACAAGCTTCACGTGATTAAAACAATGAGGACAAGTGTCTTTTTCATCTTTAAACCAACAAAGGCTGTGTTACAGACGAGGAAGTATCACAGGACTTTTTCTACTTTCTGATGCAGATTCTATAGATTCAGACACTTTCACAGCAAAGATTATATTTAACCCTCAAACATGAAGAAATATAGTTTTACTCACTCTGACACTTATGGATCGCTCACAGAGGAGAAAGTTTAGTTTTTCTCTTCCAGACTCGCTGCATGAGTCTTTCTCCTCAGAGTCCTAGTCCAGTAGGATGTCTTTTCTTCATTTTAAAGATCAAATATCTGCTCTAAACTTACTCAACAATGTTTTTAGTCCAAGATGTGTTGCCTGTAATCCGTTTGAAAAGAAACACGATCCTTTAGAGTCGATGATCGCGTAAACACAGCCGACTGCGCTGCATAAAGTAAACAGGAAAGACGTGCATCCGGGTCCTGGGCTTTCCTCGGCGGCCTTGTGCTAATGTGATACTGCCCTCCGGTGGTGAATATATGAAAGTGCAACATGATTGCTAAATGCTGATGCACCGGACACGTGCGTCAGAGAACCCTCTATCGCCGCATATAATAAAAAGCTTATGACGACAATTGTCGTCATTGTCAGGGAAAGAGTTAATTGATTTAAGCAGATTCATTGCCAGACCTCATTTACAGTTTGTTTCTTGTGAATCCCCAGATGTGAACTTGTTCTGCCCCTTTCTCCTGTTGCATTAGTGAAGTCTGCACGTGAGCAGCTGATGTCACTCACACACTAAACATAAAAAAAATGAAAATAATATATATATTTTTTCTTTTTTTCTTTTTCTTTTGTAATAATTCCATGTCTGTGCCACTGTGACACGAGGGTCAGGCTGGTGCTAACGAGGATGTACTTCCAGTTTATCATCACCTTTTTGCATTCATTTCACTTTTTGCAAACCCCTGCAACTCTGAGCTGCATTTTAAATGCTCTTTGTTTAATAAAACTCCAGTTTTCATTGGAGGAAATGTAGCAGTTTGACACGTGATCGAGTCGATGTTTGGTGAGGAACATTATTTCATGTTTCTATCTGCTCCTTTCTGTGTTTTTTTTTTTTTTTTTTTTTTGCCTGAGCTTGTGTTTCTCTTGTCCAATCATCAAGCTCATTCAGCTGCATCAGAAGTTGTGGTTGAGGGCCTAAATACTGATTATTTAGTATTGACAAATACAGATTATTGGCCACAGCATCAGATCCAAAATAGGACATTTGTTTCTGCCTGAAAAATCCACATTAGCACATCTGCTTGGCAACCACCTAGTTTGCCTAAGCTCAAAGCCGCCCCTGAAAGAGAACGATGGCCCTGCAGGGACATTGTGTTCACTGCCTACAACATAAACAAGTATGCACACAAAACTCACTCAGCTGTCTGCTGTTGTCGGAGCTAAGTCCTGTCTTCAAACAATATTTGATGTAAAACATAGTTTCTTACTCAAATCTCAAATCTCGTCCATGCACACCACTGTGATTCTCCTTCGTGTTTATCCCACAGTAACAGTCTTGTACTAAAAACATGTTTCTGACGGACCACGACCTTGAAAACCATTAGCTTTTATGATCTCATCTGATTATTTATGAGCCAACGACAGCACAATTCATTATTCATCTTTAGACGACTTAAATATATATCAGGCTCCGCTCGCCGGACCAGTTTCCTCATTTATATCCTCTGTCTATGACCACAATGTACCGCTTATCTGGGTCAATTATCTGGGGAGGCTTTTATGAGGCTTAATGCAAATTGTGCAGCATATCAACAACACAACATGTCTCACTAGTTATAAAATCTATTAAGTTGAAAGGCAGGTTAAGTCTGCAATGAGTGGCAAAATGAATGAAAGTCAATGGAGATAAACTTTATTTTCTCCTGTAAAAGTCAAAACAAACAACAAGAAAAAGCAGCAGCAGACTGATAATATAGACAGCCACAGTGGATCATTGACTGTGTATGTGACGAGTAAATAGAGACAATCAGAAAAACTACAACACATTTCCCACTGACACTTTGGGGTCAGGTGCAGTTCAGCTCATTACAATTTGTTTCCCTTTGAATCCATTTACTGAGTAAATTGTTCTTTTGTGCAACAGTAAAAGTCTTAAATCTCCAACTGCCATTAGCAAACGAGCTAAAACCTGCATCATCTGTGACAATAGACAGAAAAGATACTTAATTAAATGTTTGCAAAATTAACATCTCTAGGAGGAAAAATGTAGCCCAAAATACATCATGTCATCAGGTGTTCTTATACTTTTGCTCCTAGACATTAGTAGACAGGCAGTCAGCAGCTCTGGTCTGTTGCTACAACACGAACAGCGCAGTGTCTTATTCCTCCAGTAGATGAAATGGCCTAAATCAATTAAACACAAAGGCTGAAGTTGCACTTTTATGAATAAAACAAGCTAAAACAATTTTAGCAAAACCATGAGCAAAACGGCCTGATGTGTGTCTTGTGAAGCTTTATTAAACAACATTGGCAATGTGTATATTGTGTTTCCCATTATGACACATTCAAAGGCAGGAAATGTTATACAAAGTCCATCACTCACGATGTGGCCTGGGCGCTCCTCCACAGAGGAGTGAAGCTACATGTACAACTTTTGTTTTAGTGAAGTTAATGTATTTTTTTGTTTGTTTGTTTGTTTGTTTGTTTGTTTTGTTTTCACTGGCAACGTGAAAGAGGAAGCCAATAGCAGACACATTTTTAGTTACATACCTAAAGTTACCAAAGCCTTAACAATAATTTAAAGATTGTATGGAGGATTTTATAAAAATATTTGTTGTTAGTCCTGGTCAAATCAGTTGCATAGAATTGTAACAGCCTTGTACTTAAGCTAAACAAACAAAAATATATATATATATAAAAATATATAAACTGTGGACATGATGAGGCCAGTAAAACGTTGACCAATAGATAACGAGGTACCTCGTTAACCTGTCAAACAAACTCTCAGTGTTTCTAAGTAACTCATTGGCCCAGTTAGCAGTGAAGGGCGTGGCCCTGGAAGGAAACACATGAGCATCATTTGAAAAACAACAAACAGTTGTTGGATTTGAAAAATCACCCATACAACTTTTAAGTAACATACATATTTAACAAATGGTGAATATTTATGCACATTTCTGCAACTCTGCAATTTCCACATCCCTGATTGGCTAATTTGTCTGCCAGTTACTCTCACTCAAACTCAGCAGATAAACACGGTGACCAGGCAATATGAAATACACTTGGAGATGTTACAGCATCCACCAAATAAATATGGAGATATAGAGCTGCAGACCTCAGACAGAATTCAATCACTCTTTTTCTCTAAGAATTTCAGAAATTGACCATAAACCAAGTGAAAGCATCGCACTTTTCAGACTTTGGCAGAAGAATGATGAACTTGAGAAATCTCAAATAAAAGCCATGGAATTTCCAAGATCTTTAGAAAACAATTAGTGACAAGTCCCTTTTTAATGAACAAGGCGATTGAATTGGCCTGGAATGATTGCATTGTCTGAACACAGCCCAGTAACAAGTCTAAGTGTGGAGGTTAATCAGAATGTTAGCTCAGGGTAAGTGGAGTCGGAGTAAACACTTCCATCAATGGCACCTGCAAACTCAACACGAACAAAGGCTTTTTAATCAGAAGGACAGACGGGCTTTACAAATCAACCCACAGACGGTCGGACTTTCAATTAAGCGTCACATGAATATGTTGAGCTCTGACAAGAAAGTGTGCTGGTCTAGAAAAAGGCTAAACAACCTAACATTAAGTTCATTAACAAATCGTTAAAACCAAAAGTAGACATTTAACTGAACTGAACCACTTTACTCAAGCAGTGTTTCTGTTGTTATTAGCATGCTCAGTGCTTTTTGATATTTAGATTCTAAATCTTGTGTTGTCCTGTAGAGTGGTCAATTGAGTGTCACCTTAGCTCTGGTACGCTTGTGTTGTATTTCTTATAAATTGTAGACAAATAAAGGGTATCTATCTTTCTAATGATACACAAAACAAAAAAACATGCACATGTGGTTCACAATTGTCATATAGATCCAACAGAAGTACCTCTACTTGTTGCTGGGATGTGACACAGATCAGGCAGAGACAAATAGTGTTTTCTTTGAACTTCCTCAGTGTGATTTTGTCCCACAGCGCCTCCACAGGTGAGGAGCACATGTGTTTCTACAGCGTGTGAACAGAACCAGACCAGTTTAGAGAATAAGACAATGTTGCAGCTTTGGTCCCCAGTGGAGCCTTGTCCGGGTCAGTTTGTTATAGTGCCTAAAACTCCTCTGAAAATGATAAACTCCTGTTTCCTGAACAGTGATACTTGTTCAAATGACTGTGGAAACATGTGATATTTGGATTAAGTTCAAATATTTTGAGGTTAATGTGCATCTCTAAATCACATTTTAAAGAAAAAAATGTCAGCTTTTAAAGAGGAATTGTCCAAATCGGTGTCATCTGTGACAGCAGCAGAGCTCTTCTCACTTAAACCTACAGTCATTTGGACATCCAAGACTAAAACCACAAAGCCTCAGCTTCACAAAGAGTCCAGGCAAGTGTTTGTGTCCAAAGGTTCAGAAACAATTAACATTTGAATTTGAAATTATTTTAATCATGGGTTTAAGCAACAATGACCCCCATCATAAGGGGATTTAAATGATGTCTACACAGTACTCTGGAGCGTTCTACGATAGAGTGAACTGGATGGAGAGATTTTAGACACACACATTTATTGTATAATTAGTTTGACTCACCATAAGTTTGAGAAGAGATCAAACTAAAAGGCAATTTTGTAGTTGACTCCAGTGCACTGAACGCTGCTCCACACAGGTTTGCTTTGAATGGAAACCATCCACAAAATCAACAGTTGCCAGGAGCGAGTTGTAAAAGTGTAACAGCGCCAGAGTTAAAGTAGAAATTTCATCAGAACGATTTTCTCCAACTGAAAGAGCATCTGGTGGTTCTCGTGGTCTGCTCGTGTGATGAGCAGATGTTTGAGTTTTAACAACTTTAGTGAAAGGAGCCTGTCATTATTATCATCGCTCTGATACTGCTCAAATCTGGACTTGTTTATGTGTTTCATTCCATATTTTTGATACATTTTTTAAATAAAATCAGAATGTAATGGCATCTGAATCCACCAAGGCCCAGGATTTTTAAGCATTTGCTCATGTACAAAATATGTTTGGTGGAGTAAATACGTTTCTCTCGTACAGACAGTAAAGATGCAAAGTTCGAGGTGGTGCACATCTGTTTTGTGTAACGTGTTGTATGTACAGTACATCTCCCAATATTAAACTGAGCTCACCAAAAACAGTATAAACCTGACTTGATAAACCAGACCCAAAATGCACCAAAAGGAAGTGTTCTTATTCTAAACTTTAATAAGATCATACAGCTAAATCAGGGCTTCCCAACCATTAATAATAATAATAATAAATAATAATAATAATAATAATAATAATAATAAATAATAATATATTATTATTATATTATTATTATTATTATTATTATTATTATTATTATTATTATTATTATTATTATATTATATTATTTATGTATTTATTTATGTATTTATTTATTTATCTATGTATTTATTTATTTATTTATTTTGCATTGCCAATTTAACCTTATCATTTCAATTCAGCACCCTGGACAGCAACATGTTAAAATGTAACTTCTCCTCAGATTCATACTTTGAAAAAACAACTTTCACATTATTCATTGTAGTGGTGATAGTAGTTTGTCTTTAGCTAAATGACATTTCTTCACTTTGAGCTTTTATCAACGACTCATAATATTAAAATTCAGCACCTTGGACAGCGGCATGCCACACTTTAAGCTATTAGCAGCAGTAGTATTCATAAAGTAAAAGTAGTAAAGCGTTTTCAATTAGGTAAATGTAAACTGAATACACACTTTTATCCAGCACTCATGAGGTTTCATAATTCAGCACCACGGACAGCTCTGATTCAGTGGCATTTCCTCACAGTGCACTTCTGCTCTGCTAACACACGACACATATCTGATCTACTTTCTCTCTCCAAATGTCACTTTGAATACCAGACCAAGATTGAAGACTCCACAGCACGATTCCCGCTGCACTGCATCAATGGCACAGTCACTTTTATGTATTTACTTAAACATGTTTTGTTGTTATTGATAAAGTTTGTAATGTAGTTACAGTCAGGGCTACATTTCGGTGGCAGAGTGGATAGAGCTTTGGCCTCACAGCAAGAAGGTTGTGGGTTTGACGCCCGTCCAGCCCAGACCTTTCTGTGTGGAGTTTGAATGTTCCTCCCCGTGTCTGTGGGTTTCCTTCAGCACTCCGATCTCTCCACCAACCACTAACATTTAGGTTAGAGAACGCTGGTGGTGGTCAGAGGTTGAGGCGCCAGGTGTTTTTTTTTTTCAATTTGAACAAAGTAGAAAAACTAAAGCGGCTAAACCCAATTGCATAAGCACTAGATCAAAACTTCAAGAAAATGTATACTTCAAAACAGACAAACTCACCACACTGATGAAGCAGTTCTTTGATCCCGCGCCGGCGCCTCTCCTGGCCCAGATGCAGCCCTCCTCAGAAAGTTGAGGTCGAGGCGGGAGCAGTTAATTTGGAGCTCCGGAAAAGGCCTTGTTCGCTGGTTCCGAAGCTGGAGAGGGACCGGACGTAGGACAGTTTCGACAACGCCAATATTGTTGTGGATTTCTGAAATACACCTTTAAGAATAAAACACAGAAAGTTTGTCTGAATTTAAGTATAAAGTTTATTATAAAAAGCATAAAAAAGTATAAAGAAGTGTGCACACAAAAAGCCCTATGCTGTCCCTCCACGTCCCATCTGTCCCTACTCTAAACATCAATATGTCACAAACATATTTAAAGACAGAAAGAGGGCGTAAAGTCCCGCACCAGAGATGTTGAAAACAGGACATGAAGATTTGTAATCACTAAACCTACAAACATATCATAAACAGTTCAGGCTTATCCAAGCATAAACATCAAAGTGACTCAAGGCTGGGGGTTTATGTCAGAACATCCTGAACTCACTCTAATATGACTGTCTAACACATGGGAATGTATTAGATGAATTAACCTTAGCATCAAATAATTAAAATTAACATTAAAGATATTAAAGATTTCTATAACAGGGGAGGAGGGGCTGCTGTAAACCATCTCACTGTGAAGCGCTTTGTGGCTTGGTTACTTATTTATTATTTATTTATTTATTTATTTTATTTATTTATTTATTTATTTATTTATTTATTTATTTATTTGTGATTTGCAATGCTCTCTTTTGAATAAACTAAATAAAATGTAAAAAAAAAATCTGTTTTGTGCCTGCACTCTTTACATTGCTGGAAGCCTGTGACTAAAATAAGACACCTTTGGCTTCATGTTTCAATAAAAGTATGTACAATCAATCCAGTTTAAACCCTTAGAAGAAAACAAAAGACTATTAGCATTCATTTTAAAATCCATTAAACTCTAAGTGAACATTAAACTCTAATATAACATTAAAGCAGTATTATTGTGACAGACAGATTAAACTTTTATTTTAACTCAACGTCATGCCTTATTCTAATTATACGACAAAATTACACCAGCCTATAATCTTTCTAAATGTGACTTTTTGTTCCTGTGTGCAGTTCTTTACATTGTGACCACGCTGCTCAAACCACACAGGGCTTCTCCTTATACTGCAGGAAAAAGTCTTCCTGTCAGAGTGTGGAGTTAAAACGTGTAGCAGCAGTGGAAGTAACGTCGTGTAGAAAAATACTGTGAAAATGGTGAGGCTTTTATAACACGAGGAGCATGTTCCAGTTTCACTTTCTGTTCTGTCAGTGTTTAATAAGGTTTGTCTCTTATATGACCTGATGCAGCGATGATCTTCACACCGCATACATATTTAAGGGCTGAAAAGGGGATGCATTTTTTTTTTTTTTTTCAATTTTATTTTCAAAAACAAAACACAAAAAGACATACAGACATAAGATACCGACACAATCAAGAACAAGAAAACTACAACTGAAGTAACATTACACAGGGTTCGTACAGTCATGGAAAACCTGGAGAAGTCATGGAAAACTTAAATCTAATTTCCTGGCCGTGGAAAAGTTTTGGAATTCTACTGGTTTTGGAAAAGTTTGGGAAAAGTATAAAATATTTTGAGTTAATGGAAGATGGTTCTGCTCATGTTTAGCTAAAAAAGTGCCCATAAAATAAAAAACTGGAAGTGTTGCAGTGACTTTAATAAATGTATGTTTTTGCGACAGAACATTTTGACATTCTTTGCCTTGTTTGCTCAAAACTAAAAAGACTAAATGGTTTGAAACTAGTTACTGAAAACAATCTAGGAAAAAATATAATCACATTTTTTTTTCCTCATATCGTTCAATTTCAATTCAAATTTTGTTTAATCTTTTCAAAAACAAAAGAAAAATGGCCTTTATGACCAAAACCTTTTAAAATGTCTCATGTATTGGATTTTTTTTTTTTTTGTGAATCAATATTCCACCTCAATCTTTGACTTTTGCTCCAAATCACACATTTTTACTGGTTTTCGATCTTTCGATTCAAAAACATACAACCAAATAATTTTGATTTGATCTTTTGATGTTTTGATTATAAGGTCATGGAAATGTTGTTTAGGAAAAGTCAATGAAAAGTTATGGAAAACAAAGTGTACGAACCCTGATTACAAGGACGAACAAATAAACAAACACAAAAACAAAACTACAAACATAATGAATAAATCACATGCATCTTTCTGGTTGACATTATTGATCAGGCACTGCAGCCTGGTTTTGTTCATATTTCTGCAAATTTGACCTAACTGTCGTGCTAGATAATGATTTTAACATTTAGCTTAAGTAGCAGTGAGAAATGTCCATTCTAGTGCCGTTACCATCTTTGACTCCATCTAATTCAACATTTGTATTACTTCCAGAGCACAATAGCAGTGGTTAGAGTTGAAGGTTTGACTCCTGGGTTGGATCAAGTTAGCATTCTGGATGGAGTTTGCATGTTCTACCTGTGTCACTGTGGATTCTCTGGCAATTTCACCTTCTGCTCTCACCTCTAAAAATCTGCATGTGTAGGTCAATGAGCAACCTGTGAAACGTCCCAAGTCTGCGTCTGTTTTAACCCCGCTGTGAGCTTCCCCCACCTAAGGCCAAAGTCACTGGGAAAGCCGGTGCAGAGTAAAGAGTCAGGACAATAAGTTTATTTAACTTGACAAGTGAGTGACGATAGAGAGTGAGAGGAGAAGAAAAAGAAAGGAGAGAGAGAGAGAGAGAGAGAGAGAGAGAGAGAGAGAGAGAGAGAGATGATAAGGAGAGAAGAGAGAGAGAAAGAAAGAGATGACAGAGAGAGGGATAGAGACAAGAAAGAGAGAGAGATGAAAGAGAGAGATAGAGAGAGAGGAGAGAAAGAGAAATTTGGGATGGGCAAGAAAAAGAGAGAGGGAGGGAGACAGAGATGAAAGAGAGAGGAGAGGGAGAGACTCCGAGTGAGAGGAGAAAGAAAAAGAAAGGAGAGGGAGAGAGGGAAGAAGGAAGGAGGGAAAGAGACAAAAAGAGAGAGGAGAGATAGTTTGAGAGAGAGGAGAAAGGAGAGGAGGAGGGAGTGAGAGAGAGACAAAGGGAGAGAGAGAGAGAGAGAGAGAAAGGTAGATATAGTGGAGAGAGTGAGAAAGCGTGAGCAAGAGAGAACAGAGAAAGGCTTTTGACTTTCAACCGCACATTTATTTTGTATCAAATAAGAAAGAAATGGAGAGAAGGAAAAAGACAATAAAGAAAGAAAGAATAACAGACAAAACACTAAATGAGTTAAACTAAAATGTTTGAAATGTTACTTGGATTTTTAAGTTATTCTGCACTATTATTTTTCACAGTGAAGGCTATGACTAAATGTATGATCTAGTTGTGATGTTACCTTTTACTTCAAACACAGTTCAGCACCACGGACAGCACCACTTCAGCCCTGCTGTGTTTACTGGCTGAAGTGTGTTTAGTGTACTTTATAATAACGTAGATCAGTAAATGTCAGAGTGAAAAGCAGAGCGACCACACTGCAGGCTTTATCTGCTGTTCTCTTCCTTTGTCCTTTCGTCTGCCGTTCAAAGACACAGATCCTGATTACCGATGCGCGGGGCTCCAGCAGACAGGTGGTCTTATCTCCAGGGCTGGTGTGGCCCTTGGGCTGCGTATCGGCATGCTAATGAAGCTAATCGTGGCGTTATCTCCAGATGACACGCTACTGTAAGAAAGAGTAGGCTGTGTACTTCAGGTGGAGGGTAGAGTGACTTTAAAGGGCACAGAGATACTACAATACAGCACAGTGTTATTGGGTTTAAGGCGTTTGCTTATCATTTTGATTATACCATGTTTTATTCCATTTTCCTTTTTTTGCAGTTGTCTCTTTATTTTAGTTTTGTGTTTTTCAGATTATTTTCTCACAACCTTTTACACCAAGTACCACCTAAGGCAGCATTTGGCTGGACCAAATGTAAACCTGAAAATTAGACTAAAGCAGACTAAACTCTTTTAAAAAGTCTATTTTAAACATGTTGTTGTTGTTTTTAAAGATAAAAAAAAAGGCAGGTGAGATATGGTCTGTGTTACACTCAGGGCGTTTACATGGAGGCCAGGAAAAAATTGCAAACTAGCCTAGTGCGATTTAAACTAGTTTTCCAAAGCGCATGTAAACCCAGGCAGACCTATTGAGGAGCCGTAAACCGGTTTTCGGAAAAGCAGTTGGCGCACATGGTCCCGACCGATTGTAGACTCATGTAAACAGACAATCGGTCTGCAGCTGGACAATGGAACTGAACATGCTCACAACTCCTGCCCACTCCACAGTCCAACAATAAATGTCATTTTCAGAACATTAAAGTGCCTTGCACAAAGTTCAACACGTTAACAAGTTTAACACTGTTTTAAAACAGTCCTATATGTCCCAGAAAAAAAAATGTAGTCATTTTACAAACAATTAATAATAATAAACAATATTAATTATGTTAAAGTTATTCAACAAATTATTAATCTGACACAGCAGGACCAGTCTCTCCAGGGTAATCGGTTTACTCTCTCACATGTAAACAGGAACAGAACTGGTTCATCCGGTTTGAGGTGAAAACCAGATAGAGTCCAGTTTTCTAGCCTAGTCTGATTTCCCTGATCATGTAAACTCACTGTGAAGAGCCACAGACATTAGCACAGAAACACTTTTAACATGTGAACATCAGGACTATTGCACTTAATCTCTGGAGCAGTTGTCCTGTTAGTACGGTTCACTTGGTTAAACACTCTTACTTGTTCAGTTCTATCACAACAGGTTCTGGATTCAATGAAATGAACTGAGAGTGTGCCCTGAGCTGTTTCAGATCAGCACACTCCAACATGTAGAGTCTTTGACAAAGTAATTAACACAGGATTTATGCTCATTAATATGATTCCTGACATCAAAGTTCAGATTGTATTTAGTATACACACATGATTGACAATGTTTGGTATTGCTACAATACCAAGTACTCAGGATTTTTTTTTTTCTCAATACGGATACTGACACTTGATACCAGTGCAGTCTTTTGTATCAGATTATTTTGTAATTATATATCAATATTTGTTTGACTTTTGTTCAAAACAACGTCAACCCACAACCAAATAATTGACGTTTTCATTCAATTTGTTCTCGGTCTCTCAATTTTTGATTCTTGTTTCGAATTGTCTCTAAAACACAACAGATCAGCAGAAACAGGTAGTTAAACATTAAAGCTGCTAGTACAGTACATTTGAAACAAAACAATTAAAAAATCACCCCCAATAAATCTAAAAGTGAGAATCAATAGGGACACATCATGAGCTCTGTGTTATTAAGTCATAATCATGTCTACTGTAAATGTGTTTTAAATAATTAATTATGTTAAACACACCACCTTTATCTTCTAAAAAAATAAGTCAAGTTCTACAAGCTGGTTTTGCTAATCAGTCAATAATCAATCAATCAATCAATGGCACTTTTTGTCCCTGAGGGGCTCACTAACTGAGGCTAACTCAAACATACACAAGAGCACATTTAGGGAACACAATGCTCCACCATTAGACATAGACAGGGCACAGCAAACTCACTTTTAACCAATCAGATGCATTGATCATACCTTTGTTCTGCTTTAAAGTTATTTTAATTAAAAACTTCAAGTACAGTACAATTATTAGTTGTCAGAGTACTTTCACAGGTTGATTTGCAGCTCCTTTTAGCAGAGCTGCATTAAAACAGTGCAACGGCAGCTCAGACAAACTATAGACTAAAATTAAAATGCATTAGAGTGAGTAGGCTCCACTTAATGCCCTCCCTAAAGAGATGCACACTGTTTACCAAGTATTACAGCCTTTAAATAAATATCCCTGGAGAAGTGACTTTATAATGTATATGTATTTATAAAATGATTCCTCCAGCATCCTCTGCAGCTAAAAGCATCTTAGATGTGAACGCAGCTCGGACAGACAAGTTTGTGTAAGAACCAATCAGTTTCATAACACGAAGACTGGGCCTGAGCTCCAAACTTTACTCCAAGCACATAATCTTAATTGATTGATTGATTTGTTTCACATTGCACATAATCAATCATTTCCCTTTTAACATCCAACCTGTGACTGTTGTTTGTTTGCAAAATGTAGAAGTCGAGAGACCACATAAGTAAGACTAAAACCTTTTCAAGTCCTGAGACGAGACCAAGACTACTGAGGATCAAGTCCGAGACAAGACAAGACCAAGACTACTGAGGATCAAGTCCGAACAAGACAAGAAACAGGGGAGACAGACAACGACTCGAGGTCAAGAGCCCGCCTGAGGACAAGGACAAGACAAGACCAGACTACTGAGGATCAAGGCGAGACAAGACAAGACCAGACTACTGCAGGACAAGACGCCGAGACAAGACAAGACCAAGACTACTGAGGATAAGGCCGAGACAAGACAAGACCAAGACTACTGAGGACAAGGCCGAGACAAGACAAGACCAAGACTACTGGGGATCAAGCCAGACAAGACAAGACCAAGACTACTGAGGTCAGGACAAGACAAGACCAAGACTACTGAGGATCAAGTCTGAGACAGACAAGACCAGACTACTGAGGATCAAGACTGAGACAAGACAAGACCAAGACTACTGAGGATCAAGACAAGACAAGACAAAGACCAAATCATGACCATCTTTGTCATGCA
The DNA here is from genome assembly GCA_038363315.1 of Mugilogobius chulae. NCBI lineage: Eukaryota > Metazoa > Chordata > Actinopteri > Gobiiformes > Gobiidae > Mugilogobius > Mugilogobius chulae. The sequence goes on along the minus strand of CM076397.1, from coordinate 12,762,091 downwards.
ATAATCTACAAGCATCAATGTCTGTCTGGCACAAACTGTTTCCCTTTTTGGACCAGGCTTCAAGACAACTTGGAAAATTAAATAAATAATAATAATAATAATTCTAATAACAGCAGTCCTGTTATTGTTGCTAGTGAGAGATGCTAACGTGCTAACTACCGACAACACGTATCTACGTCAAAGGACCAGTGACGGGTAATACCTGCAATTTGACCTTACAAACAAGATACAGCCTTAAACTAAATAATGACTTTTAATAAATAAATAAATACTAATCTCTCTTGTTGTTATGTTGATGACAGTTAGCCACAATGCTAACAATAATAACAAACTGACCTCTAGGAACAAATGGAGCTTTATCAGATGTAGATGGGACACAGCACATTTTCAACCAAGTAGATTCTTCAACTGTAAATGTGCTGAGGGATTCAATTTTAGTTATTTACACTGAATGTAAAGAATGCACATTTATTTATTTTTAATATATTTATTAAGGCTGTTCTTTTCTGTTGTCTTTGTCTCTCTTGTTATCGGACTCGAATGAAGAAAAGCAAACTCGTCTGATAAAACTTGATGTCACTCATCATTATCTTCGTCTCACATTCTTTTCTCTTGACTTTCCACTACTTCTCCCACAAAAGTCTGCCTCGTCTCTCTCACCACAGGAACTCGGGCAGAGAGCTGTTTTTTTACTCCACTTTCTGAAAACAAAATCACAATTCAGGACCACGGACAGCGCTCCAACTCAGCTTGTGATAGTGTATTAGCACAATCGTCACATTTCTTTGTCAGAGTTTACCCACAAAAAGTTTTCTGGCTTTCTTTGTTCTCCTTTGGAATTCCAGTGAAGACATCTACAGTGATACAAATGAATTTCCATTGGATAAAACTCTGGGGCTGCTTCAATTTTGCTCTGTTCCACTATTGAGTTTGCAATTTGTGGCGACAGTACATTTGAGCAGATATTGCCAGTTTCTGAAAAGCCTAATATTGATCTATGAGTCTCTACCTTTTGCCATTTTAGGTTTATTGGATGGTTTAGAGAAACGGCTAGAAGAAGTAAGACACAGACTTAACTTTTGAGACATGGAACTTTTGAATTGATGCTGCCATTTAGAATGTAATTTATTTGTAGCTTCCGGACAAACTCTAAAGAACAATATTATCAACAACTTTTCAAAACTTTCCACTGAGCAATATTTTAAAGTGACTCCTTTGCCGTATCCATGGTGATGTCAGTACTTGGACTAGAACTTTTAACAGCAAAAGAGAAGCTTTGGCTAGATTCAAACTAAATTAAAGTCAGAAAGAGAAGTGGCAGTATTTAGCTAAACAACTTTAAAACATGATGTGATTTAAAAGAAGTAGGCCTTTTGGTTTGCTTTGTTTTTGGCCTAAGAGAAAAGTCTGTGCCACCGATTTTTAGGGATTTGTCGTCTTAGCTTAATTTGTCGGATTAAAGAAACAGTATTTAGGATGAATGGTTTAGATAGATAGATAGATAGATAGATAGATAGATAGATAGATAGATAGATAGATAGATAGATAGATAGATAGATAATAGATAGATAGATAGATAGATAGAACTTTATGATCCTCGAGAAATTCATTCTCACATTGACCATCCTGCAGAGCTCTGGGCGTCTGTCAGGCAGTGAGCTGCCGCTGAACGGCGCTCGGGGACCAGCTCCATGATGTTGTGCTTGGCTTTGTCAGGGCCTTAGCTGGAGGAGCAGGTGCAGTTGGAGGTAAAAACCGGAGTGACAATCTGGTGCAGATGGAGCAAGTAGGTTCTGTAGACACATCACAGTCAGGTCCAGCAGATGTAAAAGATGGTTTAAAAAGAGATTCTAATCACACATGATCTTGAGTTTGATGCCAGAACACATTACTAACAAATTTAAAACAATTACAGACGTTAATAGTAGAAGACAAGGACATTTGTGTACCTTTTGTACGCACTTCATTAAAACAGAGAGGCTTTGTGAACTCAAGAATAAAACTGTGGAATGCTTTAGGAAATGATTAAAAACATCACACACCATTGTACTTTTATAATGTGAATTCAACAAATTTTAAATCGAAAATTATGTGAATCGCATTTTAAAAAATTAAATAACTAAATAAAATGCAAATAATAATAATAATAATAACAATGATAAACAAATAAAATAGCCTACTATCAAAACTCAAAAATATATTAAAGTGGAATGAAATGGTTGGCCAGTTTTCTTGTGCTTTTGTTTACGGAGGGAGCAGACACTGTCTTCATCATGCTCCTCTTCAAACATGTCGTATGTATTATCTGTCAAATAATGACTGCAACTGTAAAGATAAATGACACATGTAAGAATAAACTGAATTAAACGAGAAAAAAAAAAGTTTCAAAGAGATTTGGGGAGCTACTTAAAAGCTACTGACCAGTCAGGAGAAAGGGACTAACACTGAGTTATTATATTGATTAGAGAGAGCGAGGGCCTGTTGCCGTGGCAGTTCCAATGGCCATCTTGCGAAGGGAGAGCAGCAAAGTAATTGGAAATTATATAAAAACAAGGTCAGATAATTCATAGATTAAAGAGGCTAATGAAGATGTAATTATATATGTAACATTCCCAATGACACAGAGACCTGTTTTCTGTCTGTAATCCCCCATAAAAGAAGATGTTAAAAGCTAAATGTAAAAGTATGTTTTTGTAAGATTTTCTCACATTAGTTCAGTTAAACAGAAGCATTAATGTACAAATACAAAAAGGCTCAGTTATCAAAGTATTTAGAGAAAAAGTCATTAAAAAGTCCAGCGTCCTGTTAGTTTTAGGAGATCTTAGACTCTTAGACTTTAGACTCTCCCTACACAAGATGGCTGCCAAAACATTTGTTGCTACAGGTACCATGGTTACTCTCGCTTTAGTCAGTAAAATAACACACAGCCACATGAATCTCTGTCATGTTTCTACATCAACAATAAGCCTCCTTCACACGGTGAGTACAGGCCGATGAGAACTGTGTGGAACCAGCTTCATGAGCCAGGGCCGGCTTTGAGCATAGGTGCACTAGGCAGTTGTCTAGGGCGCCATCTGGTGTCATTTCTGTTCATCTGATTTACTTTCCACCTTCTCTCATTCAAACGTTTCCCTGATGATGTTTGTTTGAAATATAATTGACTCTAAAGCCCTGGACAGAGAACGTTTCCTCAGACTGACCATGAAACAATCTGATCTGCATTTACTAATGTTTTCTTCTCACACTTCTCTCTCTGCTTATTTATTAAACTAATTAAACATGCAATCACCAAAACACAACAGATTTTGAATTGTTTTAGGCCGGAGTTAAGTTGTTATCCAGATTAAGATGGAATGTAAGTCAGGAAATAGCCTGACTTTCTTCGTTCTTTGATCATACAGTATGTCAGTCCCACTGTGCAAATAATCATCCTTATTCTGTAAAGTTTGATATTCAAGACCGCCGCTTTTGAACTCTATGGAATCCACTGCCGGCCTGAGAAAACACGGTGCATGCTGGGACAGTGTGACGTCAGCTTCTTTTTGAGCCACTATGTGACCATCTGTCTGTGGTAACGCTCCACAAATACACTTTTCTCAGCAGAATAAAAGCTGCTTCACTTCTGCACTTGTCATTGTACTTTGACGGAGACGAGCCCAGGCAGTGACACTTTTTAGCAGTGATTGAATAAGCTGTCTGACTTAGACGTGAGCCCTTTTTGCACAGTTTTTTGTCATGAATGATTCAGCGTTTTTCACATAGATTTATGAAGCGACCGGTGGAAGTGTGAGATCAAGACTTTCACTCTAATGAGCTCTGTCAAATGCACTGTGCATATGAACACGGCCGACTGACAGACACAGACCCACTCCAATACACCTGCTTTTATCTGCTAGCTTGTTTATAATCAAATAGCTAACTCATTTTATGTACAATGTGGTCTCTTCATTTCTTCAGGTTTTTAAGCCATAGTAAGAGAGTTTGAGTCAAGCTCTGATTTGTTTAAAGTCCTTTAATAGAGAAAGAGATGACCTCAAATACACTTCATGTGGTGATACACTACATGGGAGCTTTAGTTCTGAATAAAGATATCTTAATGATCCTATGTGTTTACATGGTGTTATTGAAAAGCATTATTTAGATTTAAACTTAATTCTGAAGAAAGTGGCTGATTTATTCTGCATTTAAAGCCAAATTACTTTATTCCTTTTGTTTATTCCATTTACAAATAGTTTTGCTTGCACTGTGCATGGTCTATGTGTCACTTTTCTGGCCCCAGTGACGCACTACAAGATGGCGACACAGACCTGAAGCTTTTCTGTTTTATGTTCAAGTGCACTACAGAAGATACAAATACTAAAGAGTGCATGGCAGAAAACACAAAAGTCTAACCTTTTCAAAAAGGCACCGCTGATTATTATTGTTATATTTATTAGTAGTAGTAGTAGTAGTAGTAGTAGTAGTAGTAGTAGTAGTACTAGTAGTAGTAGCAGCAGCAGCAGTAGTAGTAGTAGTAGTAGTAGTAGTAGTATAGTAGTAGAAGTAGTAGTAGTAGTAGTAGAAGTAGTAGTAGTAGTAGAAAGTAGTGGTAAAAGTAGTAGTAGTAGAAGTAGTAGTAGAAGTAGTAGTAGAAGTAATATTAGTAGGAAGTAGTAGTAGTAATAGTAGTAGAAGTAGCAGCAGTAGTAGTAGTAGTAGTAGTAGTAGTAGTAAGTAGTAGTAGTAGTAGCAGTAGAAGTAGTAGTAGTAGAAGTAGTACTAGTACTAGAGGTAGTAGTAGTAGTAGTATGGTAGTAGTGGTAGTAGTAGTAGTAGTAGTATACTAGTGAGTAGTAGTAGTAGTAGTAGTAGTAGTACTAGTAGTAGTAGCAGCGAAGCAGCAGTAGTAGTAGTAGTAGTAGTAGTAGTAGTAGTAGTACTAGTGGTAGTAGTAGTAGTAGTGGTAAGTAGTAGTAGTAGTAGTACTACTACTAGTAGTAGTAGTAGTAGTAGTAGTACTAGTAGTAGTAGCAGCAGCAGTAGTAGTAGTAGTACTAGAACTAGTGGTAGTAGTAGTAGTAGTATTACTAGTACTACTAGTACTACTAGTATTACTAGTACTAGTAGTATAGTAGTAGTAGTACTAGTATTACTAGTACTACTAGTAGTAGTTTAGTAGTAGTAGTAGCTGTAGTAGTAGTACTACTAGTAGTAGTAGTATAGTAGTAGAGGTAGTAGTAGTAGTAGTAGTAGTAGAAGTAGTATTAAATGTTGCATAGGTCGTTTAACCATAACAATTTTAAGTTTAAGACTTACAGAAGAAAAAAAAAAAAAAAAAGAAAATACACTGCTCTGCAGTTATGAAAAAAAAAAAAAGTCCATTTCTATTATTATGTCATGTGTGCTCAATGTATGTTTACAGTATATCACATGTTCAATACAAGAACATATGACCGTAATATTTCTTCTTCAAGCAACCAAGTAAACGTTTTTCTTCCATTTGACTTCATTTTACTCCTGATTAGAATTCTTTGTCTCTCTCTCTTTCCTTCCTAAGCCCTGCCTCTCTTTCTCTCACCACAGGACCAGAGCTGCTTTATTTATTCTGCATTTTAGCCTTTTTCTCTTCCTCGCAGCTTGTCAATCACAGTTTAAACCAGCCGGTCAACAAACCCACTGCCTCGCGTAGAACTGTCTAATTTTCCATTTCACAACTTGTCAACAATAACCGTGCAGCCAAAACCCTTTTTCTCCTGCTCCTGTCACTTCCCACAGACCTCCCGCTGAGCTCTGTTCCTCAGATTGTAATACTTTTTAGCGTCAGTAGCAGCGCGAGGCCATTCCACTGTTCACTCTTTTTAATTGGTGTTCGCTGGGTTTTCTCACACGTCACAGTTTGCTCCGGACGACTCGACTTTAGTAAGAGCAAATCAGATTCAGAAGTTATTTATCATGAAATATGCATGAGAGGACACAAAGGAAACTTGTAAAATGTGGTAAACATGAGGCCAAAATACTGAACGTGACATTGAGGTTTACACGAGGTGTCCATGAGGATTTAAAAATATATTAAAGCTGATCAATTAAATGAATCTAAAATGAGGCCCTTAAAAAGTCAAATCTTTATCATAACATTAGAGTGTTATATGGTTATCATTCATTGCTTAAAATTGCATTCTTTCTTTTTTTCATTCTATATAATAATTGTGTAATACTATCAGTGTGTTGTCACTGTAAGCTAATCAGATATCCCTAATGTTGTTTAAAAGTACACACTGTAAAAAGGCACGAGGCCAATAAGTTAAATGAACTTAAATCTTTGTGTTTTTCAACTTAGACATTAAGTTACAGGAGAGAGAGAGAGAGAGAGAGAGAGAGAGAGAGAGAGACCAACTAGCAAGAGAGAGAGCAAGAGAGAGAGAGTGAGAGAGAGAGAGACAGAGAGAGAGAGAGACCAACTAGTAAGAGAGAGAGCAAGAGAGAGAGAGTGAGAGAGAGAAGAGGGAAAGAAAGGCAGAGGTAGAAAGAGAGAGAGAGAGAGCTAAAGAGAGACCAACTAGTAAGAGAGAGAGCAAGAGAGGGAGAGAGAGAGAGAGAGAGAGAGAGAGAGAGAGAGAGAGAGAGAGAGAGAGAGACCAACTAGTGAGAGAAAGAGCAATAGAGAGGGTGGTGGAAAGGCAGAGGTAGAAAGAAGAAAGAGAGAGAGAGAGAGAGGGAGAGAGAAAGAGAGAGAGAGAGAGGGAGGGGGGGGGTAGGAGATTGAGTTTGGGGGAGTTAACACAACTCTCATACATGAGTTTAATTGATCCCAAACTTCAGACAATAAACAACCCCATCACCTTTGAAAAAAGTTGTATTATTATTATTATTATTATTATTATTATTATTATTATTATTATTATTATTATTATTATTATTATTATTATTATTATTATATTATTATTAATTTATTTTATTTTTTATTTATTTATTTATTTATTTATGTATTTATTTATTTAAATAAAGAATTAAGTCACAGTTCCATCCATTTCTTGGTTTTAGTACAGTGAATCAAATCATGACCAATGCAAACGGGTCAAAGGCCCTGTTCCTCAGTAGCTCACATAAAGACTAACACTGTACCTGTCACACGGGCTTATATGCCTGATTGCAATCACTTGAGAAACAGACACTTCTCTTTGTGAACTGCTGGCTTCCACCTCTAAGTATAAGGTTTAACACTCCTCATTATGTGAACAATCGACTTTTTATATCTATGACTAAAGCACTTTGGGTCTCATTCATGAAAGTTTTTTAAAACTTTCATGATGACATATTTTCATCTTTCATCCAGCTCTGCCAGATTATTTAAAACACAGTTAATATCTCCACACATTCATTTTTGACTGCAGTCATGGCATAAGAACATCTCTTTACACACAGCAAAGTGAAACTGGAATGGATCACCCAGCTCAGCCAATTTACTTCCAATGTCCCACCTCTTTATATTTTAGGCCTGCCTTTTTATAATGAAGACGCTCTGCCTCTTCATTGCAAGAGTTTAAGCAGCAGAATTTAAATGTGTAAATTTTGTTGTTGTAATGTGGTTTTGTGACATCTACAAATTAAACTAGATACAACAACAACAACAACAACAACAACAACAAGTAATTTAAATGACTAATCAAGCATGTCATAGTTAATTACTAAATCTCCATAATACTTTTGAGCTAGCTTTGTCCAATGATGTCATAAATATTATCCTGCTGAGATAGGCTACATCTCTAAATCCATAATTCATATTGTGAGCTTTCTTTTCCCTCACAAACTATCCCCACGCAGCATGGCTTCTTAAAACAATGACCGATCGATGCATGGATCGGTCCGAGGCTTGCTCCAGTGATCAATGGGGTTTTAGGGGATTAGTTATGCATACGATCTTAGGCCGCGGTGACATACTTCCCAGATCAACGCTAAGGCTTGTGGGAGAAAATTGGCAGAGCTTCAATCCCTCGGGGGGCCCTCCTCTGTATGTTTGTAGCTAACAAGAAGAACGCTAAATCAGCTGGAGCCGAATTAAGAGCTAATCGCAAGGACTGCTCTTAAGCGCTTCAAATGGCGTTGTTGGCAGGATGAACAATATGCCACGTTATGTAATACAAAGTCACAGGGAATGTCTTATTAAAGGCAAAGATTAAAAAAGGCTATGTGGTTTTGTGGTGGGGAATCCTCTTATAATATGATATAGTGCTGGGTTAAAATGGTCCGCTTGCTGTCAGAGATTTAGATGGCCATGTTGTAATCGGAGACACAGGCTTAAGGCTTGACACATGTTTTTTTGTTCTGTATTGTGCTCAGCAAATGGAAACGGCACCAAACACGAATGTGGAAATAAACTATTTCAGAAAAAAAAAGCTTTTGTGGCTAAAAGTTAAAAGAAATGAGCTCAACTGAGACCGACTGACTTTCACTTGGGTTCTATTAAACTGCAAACTCAGCTAGAGTAGGTTCTAGAGCAGGGGTTCTTAACGTTTTTGACCACGAGGCTCAAATGTTCATGTGCAAAGTAACCAGGAGCCCAATCTCATATTAAATGTATTGTATTTTACTGATGTGTGGCCCTCAAGGAGATGCTCGTGGCCCAGCCCCGGCCCTATGGCCCTAGATTTAAAACCAAACAAGAGTCTAATTTTCAGTAACTTGGCTATATATTATTGTAAACAATTATGTTTGTTTGTTTGTTTTTTTCACATTAACATTGACTTACATTGTATGAAGTATTCATAGATACAGGGATTCCAGTTCTTTTTTATTGTCACCCACTGGTGTTCTGTCTTCATCAAAAGGTTTATAATTAAAAGCTACATTAGACCTACAGTACAACCTCCTTGCCTGCACTAGCAGCAAGTTGCACAACACAAAGTTTTGGCAAAGCACACAGACAACAATTTTGCCTCCACCATGGAGAAGTGGACCTAAATAGTGACCTAATTAAACAATAATTTCCAGACAATTCCACAAATACATTAGGCCACGTTGAAGCTTCACTTTGTCCTACAGTCTGCAAAGTGCTAGTGTGACTTTGCAGACTGACGGTTAAAAAACATATTCTGAATGAAAAAAGGTCATTCAGAATCTGTGCCAGCCGCAAGTTCCTCCACTGGACCTCAACCCTCGACCTCATTATTACTCTGCACTATTTAACTTCCTCCTTTATAACACATGCTGATGATGTTTTTGTGCTGTGCTGTCCCAGGGCTGAAGGTGCGAGAGGTGATGATCAACGTGTCCCGGCAGCAGGTGGAGGACTTCCATGGGCCTGAGGATTACTGGTGCCTCTGCGTCGCCTGGAGCCACTTAGGAACCGCCAAAAGCCGCAAAGCATCTGTCCGGATTGCATGTGAGTACTGATACTACTGCTTCTCACTTGTATCATTACTCTAACTTGGCTTGGATAGAGTTTTGATGATTTTTGTGGCTTTGCATACTTTTGAAATGCATCTGACTGATTTCTTCTTCCAGAATTGTGGTTTAAGTAGAAGTAAAAGATGTCCAAGCAAACCAAAACAAAGATGGTGACACCTCTGCCACTATAACCCACACAATCTCTGAAGAAAACATAGATTTAGACCAAAATATTACGAAAAGCCAAAACCAAACCACAAACTTTACTTGAAGTCACGTGGAACATTTTCTTTGGGTTTGAGAGGTAAGTTTAGGCTTCAAGTTACCAAAATGGGTAAGTTTAGGTCTGAGGTTTGGGTTAGATGAAGATTTACCCATTAAAACCAAAGAACGTTTTCGTAGCATATTGACTTTAAAGGTGTGAAAACATGCTTATCATACATTTTGTACATCTATATTTTCTGAGACTGGGTTGACTGGCAAAATTTAAAACTTTTTTCAATTAGAAAAAAAATACATTTGCTTTGCTCATTGAAGAGGGAAACGTGTCTGTGCTTTATTTGGATTTTTTATATGGAAGTAGTACAATTATAAATGCTGTGTGTAATGCATAAAATGGGTAACAATATCACTAAGTTGTTGGCAATGCTAATGGAACTGATATGCAAAGTAATATATGGATTCTAAATGTGTAATAGCACTATTCTAGTGATCAGGAGAAGGACTCAGGGACAGAGTAGGCACAGACTGTAGATTGGATTTTGCTGGTACCTTGTATTGACTTATAACACTCACACAGACAATACATCAAACATTTAGCTGGCTGAATGGTAATTTACAGAACGATAGAGATCTGATATTTACAATACATCAGTATTCAAGTGTCTTCTAAACCAAAAGACCAGTGTATTTACAATGACTCAATACTCAGGTATGTTAGGAGTTGACAGATCAAGTCCTGGAGGCACAGTCAACACGCTCATGTGACCCAACAGAGGTTTCCGACTTCCAGAAAGTGTTAGTTGTGAAGGAGTGAATATGGTAATAGCAAGGTAATAGTCGACTGAGCAGAGAATCAGGTTCTTTGTGCATAGCTCACCATCAAGATCTGTCTGATTTGACTTATTTCATTAAAATGCACGGCTCATTCGATAGATTGTCAGACTGGTCGGCTCCTATGAGTTAACGATGCACACAATAACTTTCAGATGTTGACATTGCAAATTGATAGTAAATGATGCAAACTCACCAGCAAACCTTTGTTTGACTTTAACTAGACCGGGGTTGCTCAATACGTTGGCCGCGAGCTACCGGTAGCTCTTGGAGGCAGGAGGAGTCGATCGCAAAGCCCTGCCTGGTTATACAGTATGTTATAAGGTTAGTGACTTTTGTACAAATTAAGAGAATGGTGCGCTGAACACATGATTCACTGTGAGATACACTAGCGCGAGGCTTTTTAGGCGCTGTGCGTTTTCGTCTGCTCTGCTTTTGGCACGGTGCTCGTTGCACACTCCACATCCAGAGCGCACAGGCTCCAGGCCAGTGCAGACAGGATGCAATGAGCGCCATCTTTTGCTTGAAATCCTATTCATGTGTATGTGTCTGTCAGCTGAGGCGCGCTCTGAGGTGCCGCTGACAGCCACATGCACATGAATGGGATTTCAAACGACATTTGACCCTCATCACATCCCTCCGGAGCCGAGACAAAACACACGCTCTGTAATGTTCCGAGCTCTAGCGAAGTCACAGCACGCTCCACATGTACAATCGTGAAATACAAGCGCCCCAAACCAGACAGACGCAGTATACGCGCACTCCTCCGCCAACAGCGGAGAAACGAAGCTCACTAGCCCCGAACCCACTGCACTCTACTGCGTTTGCACACGTATAGTGGACAGACAGAGCTCACGCATTCCGTGTCCAACAGCTGAGACACCGAGAACATGCGCTTGAAACAGGGACAAAGAAAAGCCACGGGAGGAAACAGGCAGAGCCATAACAAATCCTCACTAAGAGTTTGTTTTTGATGTGAGCCAAAGCTGACTTTGTCAAAGTCTCAAGCCCCCGATTTAAGATACAATTGAGGTTAGAATGAGGTTAAACTCTAGAAAACAACTAGATTTTGATTTCTCAGAATAATTAGCTACATTGTTTTCTTCCAGATTATTTTACAGGTTTAAAAATCCTACATGTTGATTGTTAAATTCTTCTAATTAATGTATTCAAGTAAAATTAGATGCTTGTATTCTATAACTAATGTTGCATTAATAAACAAAATCTTATAACTTAAATTGACAATAAAAAAAATAAAAAAACAATCAAAATCGAGAAGTAGATCTTTGGCCCTTACTTCTACTAAAAGTAGATCGCGAGCTGGAAAAGTGTGAGCAGCCCTGGACTAGACACACAAATGTCACATAATATCAAAAAGTTAAAAAGAAAGGCAAGATGATACAGTTAAGGTAAAGTTTGGCACCTGAGTTACATTGACATCACAAGCAAAATTATTCCATTTTCTACCGCTTTAATCCTGCATTCATTCTTTTAGGGGAAATTTACAGTGATGCCCAGTTAACCTAAACATGCATGTTTTAGGAGGTGGTTGACACGGGGAGAACATGCAAACTCCACCCAGAGAGATCGTGAGATGTTGATATAGTCCGACCCGGGAGTCAAACCCACAAGCTCCTTATTGGGAAGCCAGAGCTCTAACCACTCTGCACCATAATCATGAAACTGTGCTGAGACCTATCAGCCACTTTAAGTTTAGTTTTTGTCTTGTTGTTGTTTAATAAACTGTACTTGAATGGTTCTAAACATCTTCCAGATTTGATTAGAGTTCATCCACATTATCCACATAAGCAGCCGAAACACATACATCCATGGAAGCCATCTTTGCTTTGCTCAATTCAGGAGCTACGTGCCTCCATCTTTGCAAACAGGTTGAAGAACAATAGGTAAAATGTCTAATAACAGATTAAACAGTGGAGTTTATTTGTGTCTTTTAAGAAAAAATAGAATAAGAGTAAATACCATTACAACATATAAAACTTGCTTATTGCCTTTGTTCTCTGAAACTTTTTAGACAAAGGTTGCTTACTGGAAATTTGAACTAAAAATATAACTTTATCCTGGTGTTCTAACTTTTCAGAAGCTTGCTGTGTCTCCATATTTCATTACACTCCCAGTTTCTATGCCAACGCAGGCGCTGACAAATCAATTAAACCCAGATCTTGGCCCAGTTTGAGTTCTACCACTGTTGTTTGTAAATCTTTCATAGCCACCGATCTCGCAGTGTTAAAAGACGCCCTGCTATGCTAGGACTTCTTACTATTTCATTACGACCATCTCAAAAATATAAATAAATCAATTCCAAAGTTCTTTAAAGTAGTTTGGAATTATTGTCACTCACAGTAAAAATAAAATGAATCAATTGTGCGTCCTTCCCTTGGGGTGTTGCAGGCTGATGCAGAGTGACAGCTTATTAAAACTAGCCAATTTAAAGTCCAAATATGGATGACTGTTATTTTAATCGTGAATAAAATGGAGTTGACAGCAAACTTTGTGTCCGCTGTTCCTTTGGTCGGTGGAAAGTAGAGCGCTTTGACGTTAAAAGCAACGGTTGTCGGTTCAAATAAGCACTCAGACTCTGGCTAAAAGCTGCTGACCAGTCGATGGCTGTCCAACACACTTATTATTGCAGTCAAAAGAAGTCCTTCAAAGCCCTTCTATTAGCATGGCCGACAGCCTGACACTTAAATCTCATGCTATTTGATGGAGACATATTTTTCAGTTTAGCAAGGGCCAATCTGCCATGTGCGAATGTGTTGTGTCTTTGAGCAATGCACTTCAGAGTTAGCTCACACATGGGTTCTGTTCACATGACACAGTTATCTATTCAGGTGGAAATTAGTCTTCACTGACCTGAGTACATGGAAAAATTTTATGTTTGTTCTCCAAACTCCACAACATTCCTTTGTTGTTGTTGTTGTTGTTGTTGTTGTTGTTGTTGTTGTTGTTAGCATTGTGATTAACTGCACAGTCAAGCACTAGTTAGAACTTTTAATTTCGAAGACTCAAACTTAGGAAAGAAAAATTGCTAAATCCGGTAACGCTTTAAAATAAGGTTCCGTAATAAGCTAGTTATAAGCGTTAATAAGCATTAATAAGCTGCTAATAAGCACTTATAAAACATACATTAACATGACTGATTGCTCACTAAGACATTATAAAGAGTTAATAAGCCATTTATTAAGACTTGTGTGTGTGTTAATAGCCTGTGTCCATTTCACTTGTAAGTTCATTAATATGTTTCTACTATCAACAAAAAAAGTGATGAAGTTACGTTCAGTTTTGAATAAACATGCTTATAATTTGCTTCTTACCAAAATACTGATTAATAAACACATTATAATGCTTTAATAAATAGCTTATAAAGTGGTTTTGCAGTACCCTAATCTAAAGCGTGGACAACTTTTGTAACTATGAAAAATCACAATAGACTGTATGAAAATGTTACTTTATTTGAACATCAAGGCCCCAAACAAACAAGCCTGGTGGTAAGTTGTACAGTGAACAGCAGCATAAATGGAATGTCTTTTTCTTGAGAAAACACAATGTTTGAAAACACCTCATACATTTGCAGCATTTTAAAGGAGACATTTTATGTAACATTTTAATGGGCAATGCATTGGATTGGTGATTGGTGAAGTTTCTGGGTGAACCATGGAAGTAAAATGTCATGTTATGTAGCCATTTAAGCCTCTTTCCATGACCAAGGCATTTAGATGATTATTGTGGTAGATAATTAACAAAAAATAAAACCTTGGTCTTCTTGTGGTTCAATAGTGCCTGAACATTTTAATACTGTATAACTCCTCTAATAACAGTAAACAAACTAATTTGTTAGAAAGACAATACGCAATCAAGCTATTACATGTGAACTTTCATTTTTCACCCAACAAAAGCCACTTAACTTTACACTAATGGTACTGTTTGCAATATCTTGAAGAAGTCGTCCAAGTGGACCATTGTGATGCTTTTTAGCAAGCCACTCATTCCATTCTATTACATATAAGTGCTCACTTAAAAGATCTTCAGTTTGATTACCACGAAGCCTCCATACCTGCTCCTTAATTTTTCTCCAGGCCCTTTCTATGTGCTGTGTGTGGGTCCAGTGACAGGATCCACATACCATTGACTGTGGTTCACAGTAAAGTGGTTGTACCCAAGTTCAGGAAGCACACGATAAGCTCTCCATTCATCGCTGAGAATCATAGAGCCAGGTTTTACATGGTGAGCTATCAGGGGTACAAGTTCTTGACGACCTCTCTTCTCCACTAGGCGCAGAACTGGCCTTCCACTCTTTCCTTCGTTTATTCCAAGCATGCCAAACACCCATTTTTTTCTTCGCCATGCTCCTGACATTCTCCCTCTGCCATACTGTAAAAAAAAAATGTATTAAAAGAAAGGCACAGGTATATATATATATATATATATATATATATATATATAATATATATATATATTATATATATAATATAATATATATAGTATAATAGATAAGATAGATAGATAGATAGATAGATAGATAGATAGATAGATAGATAGATAGATAGATAGATAGATAGATAGATACAGACAGACAGACAGACAGACAGACAGACAGATAGATGGATAGACACACCTAAAAAAATTTGTTAGAAAAATGTACCTTTCTTTTATGTCTGAAATGAGACTCATCAATGGCCACAAATTCTCTTCGACCACCAATGACTTGTCCTTTGTGGCGCCTCATTCTTTCAACTGCTGTGATGCAGATGTTTCTTAGTTTTTTAGACATTTGGAGAGTGTGGCCGAACTTGCTGCTATATCATCCGCCATCATGTCTATCTGGCGCAGACGTAGGCCTTGTGCAAATCTAGTAAATTAGAACACAAATGAATTTGGTAAACATTACACATGGCATGATTACATTGTTGTTCATTGTAGTACATTGTAAAGTACATAAGTTGACAACGTTGACAACAAAATCTGAAATACACAATACTTAAAACCAAACATGTTGAGATGAGAGAGTAAAATAATTCTAATGGAACAGCAAGGATAATTTTGATTTTCATTCAGTCTAAAAAATAACCTTTTCATTAATCAATTACTTTTTAGAGACGCTTAAGTCATTCGATTAAGAATTTCAGAATCCTGCTATTGTTACTTTTAGGATTTAGGAGTGTGCATAGGAAAACACTAAATTTGCTTAATTTTTTTTTTAATTGCTGCCCAGTTTGAGTCATAAAATTTCGTTATCAGCATATAGCATGTTTAGAACGTCTGTATAGTGAGGTTAACAATCATTTGATTATGAAATTAATTGACAATAATTAATATCAATGTATTAGTTAGAATAAATCAATTAGCTTCTAATTAAATCTAAATTTTCATTACATAAGTCATCTATACAATCAAGTTTTTTTTTTCTTTTTTGCAAATTTTTAAAGGTTAAACAGATAATTAAATAATCTTTGTCACAAAAACTTTAAAATAGTAATCTTATAGACGGCAGATAGAAAGGTCTTTTTTAAAAATTAAGTAGGTTAATAACTCCCAAAAAAATCATTTACTTATCAAACAATAAACATACCTGTAAATAAACTGCATCCATTTAAAAAGTGATATTTTAGAATGCTGAAATAGAGACTTGTGCCGTATTGATTTCACTTTCTTCTTCCCTCGGTGCACAGCCCGCTGACATATCCTGTAAAATAATTTAGCACAACAGTAGAACACATCATGTACACTTTGCCAACAAACAAATAAATAACAGGAAGCGAAATCAATAGGCAGAATAGCAACATAGCATTGGCTAGCTACATACCAGGCGTAATGGTCCTTAGTGTTCCATGACTGGAGTTTCCATTTTCTGCTGGCATAGACTGCATTTGATCGTTTTTCTCAGAAGATGCTTTCTCTGCATCCATTTAATTAACCTTTGGCTTTTTTTTAAAGACGTTCCTTCAAAAATTAGCCTTCGAATCTTGCTAACCAAGCTCATTTTGGCGGACAAGCTACGTTTACCTTTAACGCGCATGCGTACCGCGGTCTTTCCAATCGGCGTGAACGTCAACTACACAGTGGACCAGTCTTCGCGTCTAAACATGGCATCGCCAAGACGCTTTCAGAGTTTAATTCAAACCCGCTCTGGAGGTGCCAGGTTGGCACAGGCTAAACTTGAAGACAAACTCAAATTGAAAAGAAATGCTAAGAGAAAAAATGTGGACGACGAAGAGCGCACGTGTGGTAAGTTGCACAGGGTACTATGCACACACATTATAGCATTAGCTTTACCCCTCGTTAGCTTAGCTAGTGCTATCTTTATAACATTTTGCAAACATGATAAACTTGCTGCTGGCTGATCAACCTCCGTATTTATTTATGTTGACCTCAAAGTTAAAAATATAAACGTATTATTAGCGCATAAAACCGATCTAAACTACACTTCCCACATAGCACCGGGGCATTAGCGCCCTCCCACTAACGGACCTTCGAAGGGAAAGTTAACATGTGGAGTGAATCAGAACAGCAGCTTTATCAGTCACTGCTCAAAAACTACAACATCAAATGTGGACTTTAGGAGATATATTGTGTCAAATACAGACACGAAGACATGGGAATGAATAAAGTGATTCAACCTTCCAAGTATGTAAACATATCTAGCAATGCTAGCGGTAGCTAAGAGCTAAATGCTAACGTGATGCTAGCGCCGCCTGGCGTCTTTTAGCATCTTTTTTAACTTATTGTTTATTTTTCTGACCTAACAACATCTCAGTAACCTCCATTTAAACATTGTTGTAACTCGACTTGAATTAGTTGTGCTAAAAATACATATAATTTGCCAGAAAACGTCTTAAAAGAGGTAAACAGTTTAGCTTCCCCCTCAGCAGGCCACGCCCCCAACAGTGACGCGTTGCCGACTCTATAGATCCAGAAAAAATGCTTGTTTAGTTATATGCAGATCATTTGAATGGTTTTGAGGTCTATTCCATCTAACTGAACTGATAAAATAATAATATAATACAAATCTAGCACTGCTGTGACAAAAAAAGTTTAGTTATTGTTTGTGTTGCTCCTTCTCAACCTCAACATTTTGTAGTTAATTCATAATGTGTAGGCAGTAGCCTAGGATCGTATCTAATATGGTTTAATACTAGAATATCAAATAAATAATATAAATAACTTTACAAGAGTTTATATAATAACAGTGACTTCTCATTTGTTGCTTGTTTAATTGATAATTTTAACATGTTTTTCACTACAGGTGATGTTACAATTTCACCAACTGCTCAAGTTCAGGTGAAAAAACTGAAGCATGAGCTAGAATTGGTCAAGCAAAAACTACAGTGGGAGCAGGAACATGTTAAAGAGCTGTCTGCAGAGAGAGATTTCCTTAAGGAACAACTTGGTATGATATAATGCAAATGTCTTTAGTATTTTAGATGAATATGGCACATTGTTCATTTTATTTGTGTTTAGCTGTGAAACAGGCTTCTACAAGTGATGTGATGGGGCCAGTAAAACAGACGAAAACCCAAGCTGAAGTGTACATTTCATCAGACTCATCCAATTCTTCAGGCTCAAGCTTTGCTCCTGACTCCTCCTCTGGATCATCCTCTTCAGAGGATTCTCCCAAAAAGAAAAAGAAAAGCAAGACTAAGAAAATGAAGAAAAAAAACAAGAAACGCAAAGGTGGCAACAAAAAAAGAAGCAAAGACCAGAGACAGGTTCGAAGAGGTAAAACAATATGTTTTTTATTTTAGGTACTCATCTTGGCATTCTGCTCTTTTTTAATCTATTTCATACTAGAAGCCCACTGTAGAATGTTTTTAGAGAAGTCTACCACAATCAGTGAAAATTGCAAAGGTAGAAACAACTAAATATTTGTTCAATACACTAAGTACATGTCTACCAATTTTAAAACAAAAATGATGATAGCTAGGACATTTTCTTATATTGGCAAGTGAGCAGTATCAG
Source organism: Mugilogobius chulae (assembly GCA_038363315.1). Classification (NCBI taxonomy): domain Eukaryota; kingdom Metazoa; phylum Chordata; class Actinopteri; order Gobiiformes; family Gobiidae; genus Mugilogobius; species Mugilogobius chulae. Next base: position 12,743,701 of record CM076397.1, on the reverse strand, counting down.
TATGCCATGGCTATGATGTAAGAACANCCATTGACTGTGGTTCACAGTAAAGTGGTTGTACCCAAGTTCAGGAAGCACACGATAAGCTCTCCATTCATCGCTGAGAATCATAGAGCCAGGTTTTACATGGTGAGCTATCAGGGGTACAAGTTCTTGACGACCTCTCTTCTCCACTAGGCGCAGAACTGGCCTTCCACTCTTTCCTTCGTTTATTCCAAGCATGCCAAACACCCATTTTTTTCTTCGCCATGCTCCTGACATTCTCCCTCTGCCATACTGTAAAAAAAAAATGTATTAAAAGAAAGGCACAGGTATATATATATATATATATATATATATATATATATATATATATATATATATATATATATATATATATATATATATATATATATATAGATATAATAGATAGATATAGATAGATAGATAGATAGATAGATAGATAGATAGATAGATAGATACAGACAGACAGACAGACAGACAGACAGATAGATAGATAGACACACCTAAAAAAATTTGTTAGAAAAATGTACCTTTCTTTTATGTCTGAAATGAGACTCATCAATGGCCACAAATTCTCTTCGACCACCAATGACTTGTCCTTTGTGGCGCCTCATTCTTTCAACTGCTGTGATGCAGATGTTTCTTAGTTTTTTAGACATTTTGGAGAGTGTGGCCGAACTTGCTGCTATATCATCCGCCATCATGTCTATCTGGCGCAGACGTAGGCCTTGTGCAAATCTAGTAAATTAGAACACAAATGAATTTGGTAAACATTACACATGGCATGATTACATTGTTGTTCATTGTAGTACATTGTAAAGTACATAAGTTGACAACGTTGACAACAAAATCTGAAATACACAATACTTAAAACCAAACATGTTGAGATGAGAGAGTAAAATAATTCTAATGGAACAGCAAGGATAATTTTGATTTTCATTCAGTCTAAAAAATAACCTTTTCATTAATCAATTACTTTTTAGAGACGCTTAAGTCATTCGATTAAGAATTTCAGAATCCTGCTATTGTTACTTTTAGGATTTAGGAGTGTGCATAGGAAAACACTAAATTTGCTTAATTTTTTTTTTAATTGCTGCCCAGTTTGAGTCATAAAATTTCGTTATCAGCATATAGCATGTTTTAGAACGTCTGTATAGTGAGGTTAACAATCATTTGATTATGAAATTAATTGACAATAATTAATATCAATGTATTAGTTAGAATAAATCAATTAGCTTCTAATTAAATCTAAATTTCATTACATAAGTCATCTATACAATCAAGTTTTTTTTTCTTTTTTGCAAATTTTTTAAAGGTTAAACAGATAATTAAATAATCTTTGTCACAAAACTTTAAAATAGTAATCTTATAGACGGCAGATAGAAAGGTCTTTTTTAAAAAATTAAGTAGGTTAATAACTCCCAAAAAAATCATTTACTTATCAAATAATAAACATACCTGTAAATAAACTGCATCCATTTAAAAAGTGATATTTTAGAATGCTGAAATAGAGACTTGTGCCGTATTGATTTCACTTTCTTCTTCCCTCGGTGCACAGCCCGCTGACATATCCTGTAAAATAATTTAGCACAACAGTAGAACACATCATGTACACTTTGCCAACAAACAAATAAATAACAGGAAGCGAAATCAATAGGCAGAATAGCAACATAGCATTGGCTAGCTACATACCAGGCGTAATGGTCCTTAGTGTTCCATGACTGGAGTTTCATTTTCTGCTGGCATAGACTGCATTTGATCGTTTTTCTCAGAAGATGCTTTCTCTGCATCCATTTAATTAACCTTTGGCTTTTTTTTAAAGACGTTCCTTCAAAAATTAGCCTTCGAATCTTGCTAACCAAGCTCATTTTGGCGGACAAGCTACGTTTACCTTTAACGCGCATGCGTACCGCGGTCTTTCCAATCGGCGTGAACGTCAACTACACAGTGGACCAGTCTTCGCGTCTAAACATGGCATCGCCAAGACGCTTTCAGAGTTTAATTCAAACCCGCTCTGGAGGTGCCAGGTTGGCACAGGCTAAACTTGAAGACAAACTCAAATTGAAAAGAAATGCTAAGAGAAAAAATGTGGACGACGAAGAGCGCACGTGTGGTAAGTTGCACAGGGTACTATGCACACACATTATAGCATTAGCTTTACCCCTCGTTAGCTTAGCTAGTGCTATCTTTATAACATTTTGCAAACATGATAAACTTGCTGCTGGCTGATCAACCTCCGTATTTATTTATGTTGACCTCAAAGTTAAAAATATAAACGTATTATTAGCGCATAAAACCGATCTAAACTACACTTCCCACATAGCACCGGGGCATTAGCGCCCTCCCACTAACGGACCTTCGAAGGGAAAGTTAACATGTGGAGTGAATCAGAACAGCAGCTTTATCAGTCACTGCTCAAAAACTACAACATCAAATGTGGACTTTAGGAGATATATTGTGTCAAATACAGACACGAAGACATGGGAATGAATAAAGTGATTCAACCTTCCAAGTATGTAAACATATCTAGCAATGCTAGCGGTAGCTAAGAGCTAAATGCTAACGTGATGCTAGCGCCGCCTGGCGTCTTTTAGCATCTTTTTTAACTTATTGTTTATTTTTCTGACCTAACAACATCTCAGTAACCTCCATTTAAACATTGTTGTAACTCGACTTGAATTAGTTGTGCTAAAAATACATATAATTTGCCAGAAAACGTCTTAAAAGAGGTAAACAGTTTAGCTTCCCCCTCAGCAGGCCACGCCCCCAACAGTGACGCGTTGCCGACTCTATAGATCCAGAAAAAATGCTTGTTTAGTTATATGCAGATCATTTGAATGGTTTTGAGGTCTATTCCATCTAACTGAACTGATAAAATAATAATATAATACAAATCTAGCACTGCTGTGACAAAAAAAGTTTAGTTATTGTTTGTGTTGCTCCTTCTCAACCTCAACATTTTGTAGTTAATTCATAATGTGTAGGCAGTAGCCTAGGATCGTATCTAATATGGTTTAATACTAGAATATCAAATAAATAATATAAATAACTTTACAAGAGTTTATATAATAACAGTGACTTCTCATTTGTTGCTTGTTTAATTGATAATTTTAACATGTTTTTCACTACAGGTGATGTTACAATTTCACCAACTGCTCAAGTTCAGGTGAAAAAACTGAAGCATGAGCTAGAATTGGTCAAGCAAAAACTACAGTGGGAGCAGGAACATGTTAAAGAGCTGTCTGCAGAGAGAGATTTCCTTAAGGAACAACTTGGTATGATATAATGCAAATGTCTTTAGTATTTTAGATGAATATGGCACATTGTTCATTTTATTTGTGTTTAGCTGTGAAACAGGCTTCTACAAGTGATGTGATGGGGCCAGTAAAACAGACGAAAACCCAAGCTGAAGTGTACATTTCATCAGACTCATCCAATTCTTCAGGCTCAAGCTTTGCTCCTGACTCCTCCTCTGGATCATCCTCTTCAGAGGATTCTCCCAAAAAGAAAAAGAAAAGCAAGACTAAGAAAATGAAGAAAAAAAACAAGAAACGCAAAGGTGGCAACAAAAAAAGAAGCAAAGACCAGAGACAGGTTCGAAGAGGTAAAACAATATGTTTTTTATTTTAGGTACTCATCTTGGCATTCTGCTCTTTTTTAATCTATTTCATACTAGAAGCCCACTGTAGAATGTTTTTAGAGAAGTCTACCACAATCAGTGAAAATTGCAAAGGTAGAAACAACTAAATATTTGTTCAATACACTAAGTACATGTCTACCAATTTAAAACAAAAATGATGATAGCTAGGACATTTTCTTATATTGGCAAGTGAGCAGTATCAGTATACCATGGCTATGATGTAAGAACAATTATAAAGAACATGCAATTTATTTTGACAATTCACATTTTTAGTCTAGATTTGATTCGTGATTCTTTGTGTGTATGAAATCAATTTTACCACATCATTTTCTATATGTGAGCACAATCTACTGGCATTTGAATCTCATTTAATACATTTTATCTGCAAAACTGCTGTATAGACATGTGTAAGAAAAACCACCAAAAAATAGACCAGATGCTTAAGGTATTTGGCTTAACGACTCAGAGATAGTGTGCACTGGTGTAAGCAAGTTAAATTTGTTAATTTGGGTGGGGTGTGAATATTTTAACCACTTCTGCCCTTAACAGCACCCCTCACAAATTTAGAATGCCTCATGTAATAGTCTGCTATTACTTAACTCTTTTTCAGCACGTGTTCCGGAGGAGGTGGTTGAAAGATACCAAAGGGTACTGAAGAGCTTCCAAAGAGGTCGGTCTCTTTCAAAGGCTTGCGAGAAGGTTGGAGTGGATCGCAACACTATAGTCTGCAATGCGGCGGTAGCAGAACTTGCCATCGCTGACCCGCAGAAGTACAACGAGCTCAAGCAAAGACGTAATCCCAATGATAACTGAGTGATTTCACAAAAGCATGTAATGATGCCATTTGTATGATATTGCTGTAAGCAACAATATTCACTCCTTAAAACAATCCAATCAGCTTCTGCCTTTGAGGAAGACAGGCATTGAGATTACAAATGTTTTTCTATTTGCCTTAGAGGCTTGAAAAAAATATTTTGTTTTTAGTTTTGTTTTTATATATAATTTTGTATAGTACAGTTGTACTACTTTGTACAGTTCCAAGATTTTGTTTTGCCGGAATCAAAAATGACGTTATAAAAAGGGTAAAAGCTTAAAGTTGTTTTGCATATGTCTCCTTTAAAATGCTGCAAATGTATGAGGTGTTTTCAAACATTGTGTTTTCTCAAGAAAAAGACATTCCATTTATGCTGCTGTTCACTGTACAACTTAGCACCAGGCTTGTTTGTTTGGGGCCTTGATGTTCAAATAAAGTAACATTTTCATACAGTCTATTGTGATTTTTCATAGTTACAAAAGTTGTCCACGCTTTAGATTAGGGTACTGCAAAACCACTTTATAAGCTATTTATTAAAGCATTATAATGTGTTTATTAATCAGTATTTTTGGTAAGAAGCAAATTATAAGCATGTTTATTCAAAACTGAACGTAACTTCATCACTTTTTTTGTTGATAGTAGAAACATATTAATGAACTTACAAGTGAAATGGACACAGGCTATTAACACACACACAAGTCTTAATAAATGGCATATTAACTCTTTATAATGTCTTAGTGAGCAATCAGTCATGTTAATATATGTTTTATAAGTGCTTATTAGCAGCTTATTAATGCTTATTAACGCTTATAACTAGCTTATTACGGAACCTTATTTTAAAGCGTTACCCTAAATCCTAATATTTAGTCTTGCAATACTAACATTTAATCTCGTGCCATCCCTTGTCATGACAGACTTCACCAATAAGAGCACAAGTACAAAAGCTTGACTCAAGTAGAATAAGGGGAGAGTCCTGGTCCAGTCTGTGTCTGAGCTCAAGGACTTCCAAGAGCAGTGCTGTGTCCACATTTTAGAGTTCAGAGATCAAATCAGCAGGGAGCTTTTCTAATATTACAAGACCTTACATTATAACATTACCCTTTGTGTTCACCTCTAGCAGGACATCATGAGTCACACCTCACTTAGAACAGATTTAACCATGTCATGTCATCATTCACCAAAAAACTCATTTCACTTCCTTGTGGTTTCATGAATTATGCTTCTAATCAACAAAATATTTGAGTTTATTTATTTTTTCCTCCCATAAACTCATCTTCAGTCACTTCCATCAAGCTAGCATGTGCTGCACTTTAAGGCTTTATTGCAGGGTTAATGCAACACATGCGACACAGTGGCACAGCGGTTAGCGCTCTGGCCTCATAGCAAGAAGGTCCCGGGTTTGACTCTATGTGGAGTTTGCATGTTCTCCCCCGTGTCTGCGTAGGTTTCCCGCGGGTACATTGTCCTTAATAAACATTACTTACCTTACCTTACCTTAATTGTGATGATTATTTATTTATTTATTTTTTGTCACTTAACGCTGGTGACGTGATTCAGTCCAAAAACATGACTGTGCTGCTGTTGCTGCTCCGAAGATCTGAGCTCCGAGTAGCACTGGAACGCACCATTCTTATTTTGTACCCCATCTTTAAATTATCTATTGGTTCAACATGTAATCAATGAAAATTGAGTTCCGACCCCTAAGGACGACTAGAGAGCTTTCCCCTGTCGAGAACGGTTTCCCTTTGTTCAAAATCAGAGCAAGAAAATCACTAATATTTGTTTTATTTTAAACCAGGGGTGCCCAAAGTGGGGCCCGGGGGCCAAATTCGGCCCGCCAGATGGTTCAATTTGGCCCGCGAAGGGTTGTTCAGGTTTGTTAGGACTAACTGTTTGATTCAGTTTTGTGCTGAAAAGAATGTCAAATGACAAAATTCATGTGGAATCTTATAAAACGTGTTAATAAAAGATATTTTAATCTTCATCTCTTCTCAAAAGGTTTTTTTTAAATGCCATAACAATATTATGTTTGGCCCTTGGCACTCTTCAATGCAATACATTTTGGCCCGTGAAGAAAAAATTTTGGGCACCCCTGTTTTAAACGATTTTTGTTAGCCCTCACTGAAGCCTCAATTCTATACTTAGTCATCGGTAAGGTTCATGAACAGCCCCGAAAGCCTTGACACCACACCAGAAAAGCTGTTTCATTATTGCTGTGGGTAAAGTTTGTCTTTTTGACTCACAAATTGACTGATCTTTTTTTTTTTTCCCCACCTCAGTTGCTCACGATTAATGTATTTTTTTTCGTTTGTTTGTTTTATATTTTGATCCAAAAAAAAAAAAAAAAAAAAAAAAAAAAAAAATATGTATATATATATATATATAAATTGCATACAATGAAACCTCCAACCATTTTTGTACCTAGTTAAATCCACCTTGAGTCCCCTTGTCCTTATCTCAGGCCCAGAATGTGCTTTATCAGCCGGACTGGTGCTTCTGAAAGGTCGTCCAGTGGTCTGGAGTAGCTTTACCTCGTCTGACTCCCATGTGTCCTGTGCTCTCCAGACCTGAGGAAGAATTTCGAGGAGGACCCCCAGGGCAAAGAGGTTCCCATCAACGGCATGATCGTTCTGCACTGTCGCCCGCCGGAGGGAGTGCCCGTGGCTGAGGTAAGGCCCCACACAAGCACACCACACACGCTCACTGAGAATGACTGAGAATGACTGCTGTTGGCTAAGAATGCTAAATGTAGCTCCAATATAGGTACAATAATGGTTCACGTCACATACTGCATCAATGACATAATGACCTAAATGTATCTTAATTTTCAAAGAACTCAATATTTTATTTATATTTGATCAGTATTGGTATAATTTCATTCTTTGAAATATAATTACTGTTAGCTTGCAAATACAAATTCATAGTTTGTGTTCAGAACTAATACATAAATTGTAGCCTTAGATCGCCTCATATGACATGAATAAAGTCTGGTAGGAAAGTTTAATATTGTTTATTTTTGGTAAAGTCTCGTGAAATCTTGTACTAAAACATTCAGTTAATAGTGTGTTCCAGTGGTATTCAGAGCTCAGATCTTCTGAGTTCCGACTTGTAAATTCACACTGGAACAGATCTCGAACTCAGAATTCTTACTTAAATACTGGGATAGAATTTCAGAGTCCGAGGTAGAAAATGGAACATGGCAGCGCTCTGATAAACCTGCGTCAGCCTGATCAGTGATCGTACCCGTGTTATTTCCTCTTTAGTTTGTCTCTACAGTTCACTCTCCTCTGCAGTGGCGCAGCCAGACTTTTGAGCAAGGGGTGGCAAGGATTTTTCAAAGGGGTCCACAATAATGACATCCATATATATGTTTTCACACGCAACATGACTTTCTCTCATACTGTCTTATAAAGAAGAAAGCCAGATTACATCTGTTTAACATGGGCATCACAATGTTTTGTGAAAGGGGACACATACAGCACAACTGTATTGTTTCATATTACAGTTTTGCTGTAAAAAGGAAATAATGCAATCTGTATTGTTTCATTGAACATCTTTTCCATCTTTCCTTAGAAATCATATTCTAGGACAAAACATTTTTCTGTAGAACATCTTTTTCTATGAAACATCCAAAAAGAGGCCCTCCTACAGGCCAAATAATCATTTTGTGGCAATACAATTAAACTTAATATGAAAACAATAACACTGAGGGTTTTTTTTATATTATTATTCATTTAGTGACTATTAAACAATGATAGGCATTTGTTAAAGTTCATTTTTTTTAATCAAAAGTTGCAGTGCATCTTTAAGAACAGATCTGATTTTACTCAAGGAATTTTATGTTTGAGCCTATTTATTGTATTCTTGCATATTTTTGCCTGCTTTTTATCACTATGTATTGTCTTATTTATTTATTCATTCATATTTTACCAGGTAGGTCGAGTGGGTCTTTTATTAATATTGCAGCACAATATTGTTATTTTCTGATTCTAAATCTAGGCATATTCATAAATAGAATGCTTAACATTATTATAGGAATTTATAAATGAAACTAGGTTAACTTACCAATGCTGTTTAGAGATTTGACTATTGTTTTTTATATTGCTGTAATTCACATCGTCTATCAGCTCCTCCGCTGCTGAATCTCGTGTCGTTGACAGAGGAAGAGTGTTTCTGTCGTGCTCTTTCACAATAAGTGTCTCTCTGCTGCTGTGAACTACACAGCTTTTATTTTGTCAGAGCAGCGGCAGTATGTGTACACTGAACTTAGCGGAGACTTAACCACAATGAAAGCGTTTTGAGGCTTTTTCAACCGGAGACGGGGCATTTACGCTCATGGACTATATTACTGCATTTGAAGAAACTAAAGACAGGCGCTCTCGCAAACTGAAGCTGTGATTTGACTCTTCTGCCCCTGCACCAAAGTCCTGTTTGTGTGTCCAGCCCCGACAGAACACCGGTCCAGGTACGAACACACTCTGCACTTTCGTGCAAAATACGAGCCTCCGAGGCTCAGAACAACCTGTGAGTGACCCGCGCTTCACGGTCACTCCCTCACATCGCAGTCATTCAGAAAGTTTGTTGAACAAGTGTTTTAGCCGCGTCTGTTGTTCTTACATTGTTGTTGGGTGTAATGCTGATGAGACAGAACTCTTCTCCACCTCCTCGTGTCCTCTCCTTTGCTCCTTCTTCGTCTCCCGCACACACATCCCAACTCTGCGCGCACCGATCCGTTCTGCTCCAGACAGTTTGGCGGCTCTGCTCACTTGGTCTTACCGTCCGAACGTCCATCTCGCCAGCTACAGGTGGCCTACATCTGCTCCCTGAGAGACGTGTACAATGCCATGTAAATAGCGAGGCTATCTAGAGACACAGGCCGGGTCTTCGTGGCGGGTGCAATTCAGGGATGTGAAAATGGGTTTCGAACCACATCACAAAAAAGCTCACGTGTCTCTTCAGCAAATGAAATGAAAGAAAGTTAGCAGTGCCGCTGTACGCACTGACGTAGCTTCAGGGTGTTTCACAGGCGCTGGGAAATAAAAGTTTTCAGAGCTAAAATTCACCAAATCCTTACAATAAAAATATATTCACGTTGCCGTCTTTAGAGGGGTGGCCACGGGGGTGGCCAGGGCAATCCTAGGGGTAGCACTGGCCACCCTGGCTACCCCTCTGGCTCCGCCGCTGCTCTACTCCAGCTCCACTAATGTGTTTCTGCTGTTAGAAATGTGACGTTAAGTGCTGCTATGCTAATGCTGCTAATAGCTACACAGAACTACAGTAATGTGAACAAAACTTCACTCTCTAGTAATGTTTAATCAATAGTAATTGAAACACAATGTGATATACAGTACAATACTGTAAACGTACTGTGACTTGACCACCAGATCACACAATATTCAGAGAAAACCTCACTCTGAGTCCCGACCTCTGAGGGCGACTGGAACACTGATGTGAGTGATCTCGACTCTACTCTGAGCTGTTAATAAAGTTTCTTCACAGTTACAAATTGTGTTTCTCACATGTTGAGCTCATATTCAAAGGTGCACTGTGCAACTGCTAAAAGTCAGAGACACAATTTAGTAGAAATAGAAAGCTAAAAACTAGGGCTGGGCAAGTTAACGCGTTATTGGCGTTTAACGCAGCACGTGCTTAATCACGATTAAATATTTGTCGGCGTTAACGCAGGTCACGTGATTCGGCCAAAAGCATGAATGAAAGCGTCCGCACTGCTGCCGCTGCGCCTTTTTTCTCCTCCTCGCTCTCATAAACAGTCCACAAACAGAGGATCTGCTCCGTTGCTGCTAGCGCTTTAAATACAAAGAAGTGTGCTCTGCTGTACTGACAGCGGACAGAGACGAGTCTGAGCTTCGTCTGAGTGTTTAAATCATCCAAAAGACCCAAGAACCACGGAGCTACGTCTTGTTAAAGACTTCAAACCGTTAACACCTCATTAAATATGCGCACGGAGATTCAGCGCTAGGTCAGCGGTGATGCGCGAACTTTTACACACGTGTTTGTGATGTTTACTTTGAAAACTTTAAAATTGTCTTGTTTTACTTCCCACAGTGTATTTAGTGAGCACTGAGCTGGTTTTAACCAGGACTATCCCAGAACTGGACCAGGTTTTCATCAGGACTGAAAATGTTAGTTACCTATGTAACTATAGTTCTATGAGTAGCTAAATTATGCATCTGAGCCAAAATACCACAACATTTGCAGAATTGTTCACTCTATAAAATGAAGAACCTTAATATACTTAAAAAATCCTCTTTTGTTCGAAAAAATAGGTTAAATAGCTATTTATTGAACTTTGTGTGTAAAGTGCGATTAATCGCAGGTCAACCATTTGATTAATCGCGATTACAATTTTAATCGCTGCCCAGCTTACTAAAAACATAATGTAGGACAATCTGAATGAGGACAAACATTTGTTTTATTCCATAATGTGAAAAAAATACAACTTTTCAACTGGCCCTTCTCACATAAAAGTCTATTCTGTGATGACGAAAACCTGCTCAAAGCAAAAACACAGATTTGTAGTGCATCAAAGAAATGTGAATGACAATAACGTTCTTTATCAAGTCTATTTTGCCAAAAAGTTACACAGTGCAACTTTAACCTCAAATAAACATTTAAAAAGTAATTGATAAATATAACATATTCTGTGGTGTTTGTCCACATGTGTTGACGTGAAGACCAACCATGGTTTGCGATATGGTTGCTAGGTAATAGTTGTAGAATTATGTCATACTTGTTGGAGAAAAGACAATTTTAAACCTCATTAAAACAGCCAAATGAGTAAAAACTAGCAAAGTGTCCAGTGAAATCTCAAATACAATCATTGTTTTACTGAAAAGTAGTTTAATCCAGACTACATTTTCTGTTTTTTTTTTTTACCTCACAATTTTTCCTCTAAATCCCACAGACGCGCTTCCTCTTTTGGCAGTGAAATGAAATAATAGTGTGGAGTTGGCGGAGGCTGTGTTGTGCTCCCACAGTGCCAAACCCAACTCTCCGCTGCTGGAGGGGTCATCCTAATTCACCAGCTCGCTGCGTCCTACCTCCTCACACCTTCCTCTGACCTTTCCTAGATTGATACAGCTGGGCCAGATGCAGCTCGATACTGAATTCTAATGAACGGAAAGGCAAGAGCGCCGTGGAGAGAGAGAGAGAGAAAGGTTTAAGGCAAACAACGGAAATGAACTCAACTCTTTGTCCTAATGTTACTTGACAACTTTATAAGAATTTAACGTGACAAAGGACACGCATGAGAGAGAGAGAGAGAGAGAGAGAGAGAGAGAGAGGAGGAAAAAGAGAGCAAGAGAAAAGAGAAAGAGGACAGAGTGGGGCAGAAAATAGAAAGAGGGAGAGACAGCATAAAGAGGGGGAAACGAGAGGGAAAAGAGAAAAAACGAGAGAGAGAGAGAGAGAGAGAGAGAGAGAGACAAAATACTCACATAAATCTTTAAGACAGAACTTGGACTTGCATTTTTAAGTGAAACGTCATATCAATTGTTTGTGTGTTGTAAGTTCAACAAAGGTGAGACAGATGTCACAATTAGCAACAAAAAAAATCTCAACTAATAAAATGTTCTGTCTAAAACATCTGATTCTGACATGGATGTGATTCTTTGTTTGGTTAGTTCAGCTTTTGTGTCAGTTCTTTTGAACACATTAAAATAACAAAAATCAAACTTTTGCTTCATCTGACTGCAGGAGTTGCATAGTAGGGGAGATAAATAAACCTATATTACATATGATTCTAGCTACAGTGAAGCTAAAAGATCACCTATTTTTTCGTCATCAATACATGATCACATGCCGTGTCTCCATTTCTGACGAGTTTCAGAAGCTTGTGAATGTCAGACCTTTGTGTGGTAATGATACAGAGAGTATCAGTTTGGATTCTCCAAGTTAATGTTTCAAATCTCTGTTTTAGTGGATTGTAGTTGTCGCTCGGAGAGCTAATTTTACAAACCAAGCTTAGAGGATTCAGTGAGCCTCACTGACATGTAGACAATTACAAGATGGTTTTGTGGTCTTGGTCTTGTCTCGGTCTCAGGACACTCTTGCCTCAGAAAGGTCTTGGTCTGGATTAGTGTAGACAAACACACTCCAGTGAGGTGTCTATGTCAACGAGAACTGCAACAACGACAAATTGATACGTCAATTAGGAAAATGCGTTGCTTTTGAGTTGTGCACGCGCTTGTCACTCACTGTGAATGACCCCCTGCACTGTGCACACGTCATCACACACCCATACACAAGGTTTTCTATCAGCTGTTAAACACATCAGGAGCTGGATTTGTCACTGTGCCTGTGTCTGTTTGAAACCATGTCAGAAAACCTAAAATATTCATACTATGTTTGTTTGTTTGTTTGTTTGTTTGTTTGTTTTGGGCAGCACCTATTCAAATTATAACTTGACAGCACAAGTAAAATTCCTATATAAAATAAATTGTGTGTTACATTTAGCCAATAAAAACAACAAATAAATGATACAATATTCCAGTAAGTCATCAGAATCCACACAAAAGTAATAATGTAACTAACTGATAAATTGAAAAATGAGTCAATAGATTAATCAATTAATCAACAAAACCATTGAATTAGTCACAACCCTAATGTTAAACAGAACCACTCTCTTCTTTTATGTTTAAAGAGAAACTAAACTCAGAATCAACTATATTTCACTGTCAGACTGTGTAATGGGGTCAAAATTGAATTATCTACTGTTTCCAGGCCTTTTTGGACATTTTTGTGCAAACTCGCTCATTTTGGAGTTATGGTGCAAAAACGTGGCTGTACTGCCGCTGGGCAAACCTGTCAGTGCATTTTTAGTGCCCTCTGACGTCACAGTGAGTTGACGCGACAGACGAACCACCCAGATGGTTTATCTAAACTCCTTCCTCTGACATCCGCTGCAGAGAGTTTGAAAGGATCACTTGCTGCACGTCAATATCAGTAGTCAGTTAGCTCAGCTTGATGAGCGAGTGGTGCGAGGTGCATCCAACGATGCGCTGGTTCAAACTCGTGCCAGTGGCAAGTTTATTGTTTTCGTTTTTCATTTTCATTTGTAGAAAATACTCACATCATACGATCATGTGCTTATGTAGACTAAAGCAAAGGTTTAATACATGATATGTTTTGTAAAGTAAATATAAAAGGAATCTTGCAGGAAGCAAACTTGCACATCAAGGAAGCTGTAGTGCTGCAGACTACAGCTTCCTCATCTGTAAATCTCACGTCCAGACTTGGACCGCTCCAATCCAAAACTCAGCATTCACCAGGCTCCTGTTCATATTTGGTGCTGTCAATCAATGTCTGTTCACACCCACTGGGCGTCTCTTAAAGGCCTCCGGGCATCTCCCACTTTTGCGAGCCTGTTGAGGTTCAGTTGTGGGCGGAGTTAGTCTCTGAAAGCGTGTTTAGCCTCACTTAAAGTATCCTCAGCTACATTCACAATGGTACGTGATGAGTAATTGGCCACATTTTGATTTCAAAGTTTAGTTCTCATGATATTAAAACCCTCTGGAGTTTGAGTTGTGTGAACAGAACACTGTTATCATCTGGACACACTTTTTTGTCAGTCTTAGTCTTCTGTTATAAAGGCATCTGCTTCAGCTGTGATATTTGAGCATTTGTTGCAGTTCTCACCTTTAAAAGCCGAATACTGTGTTCAATAAGTAGTGTTGTGAGTGGCACAAACACAAACAGTGAGAGGTTAAGCTAAGTGCTACTCCAGCTGCACTGTGCTGAGCTGGAGACATCTTTAACATTGTTTACTCATTAAACCAGCGTCGCTCCAGCACCACGCTCTGGAGCTCGCCGAGTTTAAGCCCAGAGGCAGAGACTCTCACTGGGAGTGTCAGGCAGATGTTCTCAGCCTGTGATCACCACAAAGCAGTGACGCGTGGGGCAGACGACGAGCTGCCAAGTCACTGCTGATGCTGCTGACACACACAAGTCTGTACGTTTGAGTTTATACAAGGTCTTAATGCACACATACTGGTGACTGGATAGAGTCTGTATATTTTACTGCAGTTCTATATTAGTCTGGTCCTTTCATCTCCAGACAGATTGACAGATGACAGTGAATCTCTGCAGAATCACAAAATTAAAAGACAAAACTTTTTCAAACAAATCTGTTATGAGGAAACACAATATGCAAAGCCTTGTTGAACACAGCTGGAGTTTGATCTGTGAGATCTCTCCTATTCCTCTGAGCCTCAGAAAACACTGTTCTGAATGTCCCAGATGTGTTATGTCCTAGATGGATCTCTGAAGTCTTCTGCAGCGTTTTTAAGACCATAAATCATCCAGACTCGCTTGGAGCATTTCTCTACTGTCATTTTCTTTGCGGCAGTAGATCAGGGCTATTCGACTTTATTTGTGTCTGAAGTCAGGTATCACAAGACTGCAGAGCGTTCCCAAAAAGCAGGAAGCACAGTCGTCCAGTAAACAAGGAGCGGAGTGGCATGTTGGCCAGAACCAACCTGAGTTGAGCTAGTATATGTCCACTAGTGTCAGATATTAACTTAGAACATTATGATGTACCTTTCCATTTGCAAGCTTTCACATAGACACCAGTGGTTTGGACTTTAGACTTCTCTGTTTGGTTTGGTCCAAAGATGTGAATGCTCCCAAAGACCACAGTCCTGACCAATCTGGTAATCAGTTTCTGAAAAAAAACAAAAAACTGCAGGACACACGTGACACACACAGACCAGAGAACCTCAAGAAGACAGACTCAAATGTAAGGGAAAAGAGAGAGACTGAGCCTGAAAAAAAATATATACTGTATACTGTTAAGTCAAGTGCTTTACGCAGCTGTGCTTTCATCAAGCGTCAGAACTGCACAAGAACACAGCTGGATTCCTTGTCCTGGCCTTTGAACCATACTTACAATCAGCCTTACATCCTCTTCTCAGAGCTAAAGCCACTGAAGGATCAAACTAACATTTAACTGAAACACTAGTATCAAACCACTGAGTACCAACCTTTTTTATTCATTCCTTTCTGTTGGAAAACTAGAACAGTTTGCTAAACAACGTGACCACTTCCACACAGAGATAAGTCTGTGTGAGAACCCAGTTCCACAGTGCACCTCTAAGATCTTGTTGCAGCCAGGTTGAAAGCCTCACACAAACACAACAGTCCTGTTGGTGTGAGCAGTGAAGTGCTTTTCTGTGGAGGTCAATCTCTATCTTTCTCCTCGGTGTAAATAATTCAGCAGTGAAATGCAGGAGTAATGCCAGCGCCGGTTAAAGCCACACGAGGGATAAAAATAGTGGAATCAGAGCCCGGTCCTCCATCTTTAGTCTTTTTGTCAACACAAATGAAGCCCATTGTGAATAATGTAAAACAGTTAAGGCAGGACGGGCGGGCTGCAGCTCACCTCAAACATCAAATATTCAGGCGCTGGGCTGTGAGAGTGGACTTCCATCGAGCCAGTGCAGGATTCAAACATGCGGTTTTCAGCGCGAAGTAAACACAAGGCTACTAGTCTGTTATATTTGCTGGGCTAACTTTTGAATAAAATATTACCTTACAAAGTAGTAGACACCAAACACAATCTTTTATTGTTGACAAAAAACATTCATTTTCACTGTTTCCTGACAGTTGAGCTCCAGGTTGTTGCCAGTGAGTTATTCGGAAGCTCAATAGTCCTGAATACTTGAAAGTTCAGGAAATATCTATAAACCGAAACAGTAGTTTGCTCAAACAAACGTAAAGGTGCATTGCGTGAGTTAAAACACTCAATGTTGAGATGCTGTATGTTACAGTCCACTGGCACAATGGTTTACATTTAGGATTATACTTTTATGAGCAATGAGCAGGAGGATGTTACGGCAAAGTTTAGATAATATTTTGTGTTTAGCAACATACTTATACGTAATTTACACTGGATCACTCAGATTTATGAAGCTCGACACGCAGACTTTAGACAGAAAGGTTCGCCATAAAGACAAGGTTTTGCTTGAATATTATTGAAACTCTGGACCTGTTCCTTCTGTTTAAGAAGGTAAGCTCACACACTGCTTTTGGGCGACACAGTGGTTAGCGCTGTGGCCTCATAGCAAGAAGGTCCTGGGTTGCTTCCTGGGCGGCAGGAGCCTCTCATGTGCAGTTTACATGTTCTCCCTGTGTCTGGGTATCTTTCCTCCGGGTACTCTGGTTCCACCTACAACTAAAAACATGTCCCCTTCCCAGGACTACAAATGGAAATTAGTTGTAAGCTAGACTCTGGAACAAGCGTCACTGCCTTTGTGCTTAGTTGTACATTGTCCTTAATAAACATTACCTTACCTTCTTTGGTAAGCTTTCAGTTTGTGCAGACACAGATAAAAGCTTGTGCACAGTTTGTTAGGGAGAAGTGAGACCTGGTTTGTTTGTTGTTTGCCTAATGCGGAGATTTAAATGTAAGGAACAGAAAAATGGCACTGAAAGTGTGTCATGTTTTTAATGCCCAGAACATGCATGGATCCAGAGCCATGGTTCAGCAAATGTGAAGAATCAGAATAGTTTATTGTGTGATTCACATGAAACAAAGTGGTTGATTGGTCGTCTGTAATTTAGACACAGATTTAGTTATGTAGCTTTACTTTTTTAGCTGTTTGTCTTGATTTTAGTTTTTGTACCTACAGAATAAATTGGCCTTCAGCATTTTGGAGACGAGTGTTTGTGGGAGGGCATCCTGTTGCTTTGTGAACGAACTCAGCGTCAGGTGCTCTGGGATTTCAGGCAGAATGAATAAAAATCCTGGTGCGACAAAAATTAAATACATTCTTTATTGTTTAAAAAGGAGTAAAATGGACACTTGGGTTGTATTTAGCATTTCTAAGCCTTATGTTCACTTATTGCGTTCATGTCGTGCAAAAGCCATGTTTTGTTCCAGCAACGATTGATTTACAAATTAAGCTCTGTATCGAACCCTTATCCTCTATTTCTAACACATTAAACACATTTGCTAAGTGCACACACGCCTGTATTTCTGTCAGACCGCTGCTTTGGACGATCATGCGATTCCCAGTGTAAACAAAGCCATCGTCAGCACAACAGCGTCAGCCTGCTGTTAATGAGCGTCTAGTCAGTCACTTTCTATCACGAGCTAATAACACTCCATTACTGCAGAATCACTGACACTTCTGCGTCTGGATTTGCATGTGGAAAAGAGCCATTTACCGTACTCTCACGTACACTTCCCAATTACTGCTTTTATTAGGGAGGAAATCTGGTCTTGTGCTTGACTCAGTATTTTTCTGTATTTTTGACATAAATGTTCACTGTAGCATTAACAGTTCTTTCACAACAGCCCTGCATAACGACTTGTATTAAGCATTTGTGTTTGTAAATCAGAGGACAAGCTTATAAACAATATATTTGCATTGTGTTGCTCTTGAGAACCTTTACTTTGGTATGTAACAAAGCACAGATGACAGTCAGGGGTTTCTCACAGACTGAGTTATAACTCAAACCAATAACAAAGAAATATACACAGGAGAAGTAAGCAGACCATTTGTGCTTGTTATGCGCTGAAATACTCAAAACAAAGATCTACCCATGACATCACTAAACTGGTAATTTCACATCAGTGTTTTCTGAGGCTCAGAGGAGACAGGATAGTACCTCACAGACAAAGCTTCAGCTGTGTTTTCAAAAGCCAATATAATCTGTAAATTTGCTAAACCAATTCAAGAGCTCTTGTTTTTTAAAGCAGCGTATGAACAAATCTGAATTTGGCCTGGAAATCTTAACTACAGAGAAAAAAGAATAAAATAAACTCAGTGTACCAAATGGTAACAGTCACAAAGTGCATCATTGGAAACCTTTTTGGTCATATTTGGAACTACAGGACCCCCTTGAAAAAGAGAGGATACATCTCAAGGGCCTATCCTTAAATAAATAAATAAAAAAATAAATTAAAAAATATTTACTCAACCATTGAGTAAATAAATGAGTTTCCTTGTAGTACAATGCAACACAGTATCATACAAAAGCAGGCCAGACCTGCCAAAGCCTGATCTCATCAGATCTCAGAAGCTAAGCACGTTAGGGCCTGGTTAGGAGACCGCTGGAACACCAGGTGCCACAGTGATACACTGGGTGAGTGGATCCCTGACTGTAAAGCGCTTTGAGTGCCTTGTAAGGTGGAAAAGCGCTAAATAAATAGAGACGATACACATAACATGACCCATCAATAGCATCTGATAAGTATAATCAGATAGTCATATAATCATTAGCACATCTTTACAGCCATTATATAAATGAACTTGTCCTGATATGTTGTGGTAGATATTTGCTTTCCGGTGAGATCGGGTTGTATAAAGTCAGATATTACTATCATATATTCTTGCTTTATTGATATTAGTCGTTCAATTCTCCAAAATGATTGGAAATTACCCACAAATAACATCATTATATTCAGATCAGATGAAATTGTGTCTTATTTTTGAGCCTGAACTCATACTAAGAGTCAGTTTGACATAAAGTGAGACATTTAAATATAGAAATCCATCTTTTGTTTTTGTGTTGTTGTCACAAGCTCAGTCCTAAGTCCTTATGTTGTGGTTTGCAAATGTAACATCAGCATGTTCAAGCAGGAAATGAGTCTGGAGCTCGTGAACAGACCAGGACATAATGAGCTGCTTTAGTGAAGGCAGAGAGTCACTTCAGGCGAGGCAAAGCACCGACAAGTGTAAAGCTTTTAGACGCTTGTGTTATGTATGGAAATGTAATAAAAGAATTACATTAAAAGGTAAATGAAGAAACAATGTCAATGATTGTACAATGATAAATAAAAAAAAAAAAATTAAACAAAGTGTATAGTTACGTTCACATGTGAAACTGTTGAATCCAATTTGGAACCCAGACTCCCACTGCTCCACACTGCTTCCTCACCTCCATCGCCGCTGTGGATGCCAAAGCCTCCTTTTCAAGTCGCAGACGCTGAAAAGCAGGGCCTGTAATGAGTTCCTCTTTGAGCGAAAGTGCAAAATGAACAGACAAACTAGGAGCCAATTTCAACTTTGTCGAATGGAAATCCTTTAATCCAAAATGAATCCTGCTTGATCTACAGTAGCAGGTAGACACCAGCCGCCCCGGCACCAAAAGTACAAGCTAAATGTTCCCGGCTGTGATACAAGAAGCTCTGATCTACAAAGCAATTCTCAAAGTAAGTTTAGTGATGCTGCTGAAACTGCTACTTAGACGGTATTGAGGTGTGTGAGAGAAGTCTGTTACTTTACGCTCTTGGAGTTGATGATCAGACATGGTTATGCTGTCGTCTTGTTTTTCAATTACATTTGCTTCACTGGTAGAAGGAGAAATGTAAAGATAAATCTATTTCTGTACACACTGTAAGAAATCTTTCCGTAAGAAAAACAAGAAATTATCCTGGCAAAAAATTACCAGCAAACTGTCCGTAATTTTTCCGTTGCAATTAAACCTGTTAATTTACAGGTTTTATCCGTAAAACTCCTCGGGGCAAAAACGGAAAGTTTTATGTTAATTTAAGAAACTTTTTCATTCAAATTACGGACCATTCTGTATTTTAAAACAATATTACAACAGAAACATAAACAGTAAAAACAAATCATCTTACAATCAGAAGAAGAGCTTACCTTCAGGTTAAAACAGGTTTGTGTCTGAAACTGTTCAAATCCTCAGAATTTCACTTTAGTCTGTCACAAACTCTTTCAGTCCTTTTCTTCTCTTTGTCCAGATTCTCTCAGAGAATTCCTGAAGGAAAAATATTGGATGATTATTAGTGCAAAAGAAATGTACAATAAAGACCAAAGCAGAAGATGAATCATTATTTTGAGTCTGAAGCTGTTGCAGAAGCTTCAGGAGCAGATGTTTTCTTGTCCAGACGTCACTTTATCTGAAAATAAAATATAAATCATGTCAAATAAAAACAATTATTTGTTCAAATCCACTAAAACATGAGAATAGTTTGAGCTCTGACTCAGTTCTGTGGGAAACACTCGCCCAGACAAAGTTTTCAGACACTTCTGGTGCTAAAATCACATTTAAATGAATCAGTGATAGAACTATCACTTGTTCAAAAAATACAAAAACTATTAATGAAACCTGTTTGTGACTGACCAGAGCAGCTCACATCTCTTCTGTCCCAAACAGACATAAGAAAACGGACCAGTTCATGTAAAACTACAGAGAAAAGTCTTTCTTTTTACAAACAAACTGTTACAATACACGAAAAGCAAACATTCCAGTTTATTTATGGATTTTTTTAAGAGTGCAAGTCAGTCCAAGCTCTCCAGACTCTCTGTCTCAGTCCTCCATGTTTCAAGTCTTACCTCCAGGACCTAAAAGACTCACACTTTCAAAAATGCAGCTGGAGTTTCTTATATCTTTTATTCTTTTCTTCATGTTTTAACATTGTTTCCTCATCAAAGCACAGATGTTTTTAGATTGACTCATGTCTGTTTGAAGACTCAGCCCTCTTAAATGTGTGACAGTCCTTGTGTTTACAGGACTTTACTTTAAAATAAAGATCATTTAATTCTGAATAAAATAAATTTCGTTCTAAAAAGCCCATGTCAACACTTAATTCCTGCTTAAAACGATTATTTAGATTTTTTTTCCCACTTTTAAAATGTATTTATTTCTTTCTCATGTAACTGTTTATTCCGTTTAAAATAATTCCGTTCACATTGCGTAGACTTGGTGCGTCGTTTTCTGACTCCGTGACGCTGCAAGATGGCAACACAAACCCGAAACAGTTTAGTTTTTATATAAGTGAGCTAGAATATCTACAAATAATGACAAGAGACATGCAACAGTGACCTTTTCAAAAATGCAGTGGAAAGTTTGGAACAAAGAGTGAAGGTGAACAGAGACGCTGCTGATCTGAAACGGACTAAACTTCTCCTCAGCTCACAGAACATGATGTGGAGCTGATGATGTGATTCTCCTGATGCTGCTAAAAGACGATCATCAGAACGACTCCTAAAAGTTAGCACCATGTTTGCGTCAAGGCGTTAAAACAAACCCAGGTCATAAAAACTGGAGGTGGTTGTGAGTTTTTTTCAGTAATCGTAATTACACAATAACATATGTGTTCTCGTTGTCCAATCAGAACTCTTGCTAACCCTCAGATGTTAAGCAGAACTAAACCTTCTTTTGGGATTATTATGTAAACTTAAAGAAAAAAATCTTTGAATTCCAAACTATAGAAGTTGAAATAATTAATAAAAAAATAAAATCATGTAAATGTGGCAAGTTTAAAGCTCTTATACCTGCACTTCTTTTCAAGTCTTTTAAGAAATGATTATTCTGACCATTTATATCATCAACCATTATTAACTTGTTTTGTAATGGGCCCCAGACCCAGCAGAGAGTAAGGCTGCATTCACAAAACTGTACACTTTTGATTGGGATCAGGATTGGTTTGCCTGGATAGTTCAGTTCGGTTGGGTAATTGTAAAAGCACAACAGACATTGTTCCGGTCCAAAATGTCAAAATCTGGTCCAGTTAGAGAGGTTGGTCTTGGCTGAGTTGAATCGAGCTCTGGAGCGGTTCGTTTGTGATCCACGCTGAGACGCCGTGAGGCCAAACACAACAAACATGTGTGAGATCGATAACAAATAATACGCAAAAACAGGAGAAGGACAGGGAATGGTTCAGTTAGAAGTAATTTTGATCACAAGGCCATTTATCACTATTTTCTCTTGTTTATGAAAAAAAAAAAAGTTAAAAATCTTAAGTGGAAGCAAACAAGACAACATACCACCAGCTCACGTTACTGCAGAGAAAATGTCCTTGATTCATCCGATATTTAGTTACACAGCTAAATGAGCAGATGACAACCTTTCAGAGGCAGATTTTTGTTACGTTTTACTCTGGGCATTTGGAACGAAATTCCACAGATGTCTTTGCTCCAACACTTGGTCTGACACTCACACTGGGTCCGTTAATGTGAGAGAAGTTGTGGGGTAGATCCCTAAAAACAAAAATAAAGTAAATCAGCGTGTTTGTCTCTGATGGAGCTGATGGAGCAGAGAAGCCGAGGTATTTTCTTCTGGTTGTGTAACGTGTTTCTGTCCCACAGCGCCTCCACAGGCCAAAGGCAGATGTGTCTCTGCTGCGTTGGTTCGTTTGGCAAAAACGGAGCCAGTTTAGAGAAAGAGACTATAGACCTTTTCCCACTGTAGGAACTTTTTTCTGGTCCTAGTCTTTTTTAGTTCCTGTCCCCACTTTGGGAGCATTCACAGAGCAGGAACTATGGACTGGGGTCACACTTTAGGGACTTTTTTAGCTCCTGCTCTGGGGCAGGTACTTTCCACTCAGACCAGGAACCTTTTGGTGACACAAACACATTTACAACACTAACTTTGTTTGGAAACATGTTTTACACATTCTGACATTCAGATACATTTTCCTTATCTTTTAGAAAAAATATTTGAAGGCAGTAACTCTTAAAATGTATTTATTAATATGTAAATAGTAGCCTATTAGACTATTATAAGGAATTACAGTGAATAATTTTGTTTTATTGTTAATTTCAGTGGTGTTTTTAAGTTTTGCACATCATAGTTTTATGTGAAATAAAAAAACAACTTTTGTTTTCCTAGCACCACTTAATGACTTATTTAAATGTCCCAATATTTACAGATGCTAAAGCTGAAGCTAGTTAGACCCACTTTTAGAAACTGCTGCTGTGTGAACACAGACATGGGGACAGGGTAGTTCCTCTGACTAAACAGGGACTGAAGAAATGAGGGGAGCAGTTCTTGGTACTTTCATGTGGGAAAACGCCTATTGTTGCAACTTTGGTCCCCAATCGAGCTGAGTCCGGTTGGTATTGTGAATGCAGCCTAAAGGCCTATTGGTTTCACAGCTATGATGCCTGGGCGAACATCAGGCTGCACAAAGCCTGGAAAAGCTTTTTCTACCAAACATCCAGAAAAAAAAAAAAAAATCCAGGAAAAAAAAAAGGTCTAAAAAAAAAAATCCAAGAAACACATTTTATCAGGTGTTGTTATTGTTGCCACTCAGTCAGAATGAGGAGCATTTCAGAAAAATCATGTCTGTTCATCACCTCTATTCACACGTAGCACTCTCTCACGTCATCATACAACGTTGCAGTGCGTTTTCTGCACCGTCTTTTGTCCTGACTTAACCTTCAGGGCCACCGTAGATCTACTGCTTACACTCCATTATCTGCTTATAGGTCAGAGGTAAATCTCCCACCGAGCATATGATGAGTTTTGTTATTAAACCAAGCAATTACCTCCTCTACAGACCGTCCTCCCCCCGAGCAGCACTTTCTATTTATTTGGTTGGAGATAAGGCCGATGGAGGTTGGAATAGTAATTTTGAAGTAGCAGAGGTGGCATTTGGAGCAGCAGCGGGGGAAACGCGCAGGTGAGACGGGCACAGCTTGTGTTTTTTCGGCGTATCTTTTAGTGATTAACCTCCAAAGCGCGGAGCAGACGAGGGGAGGGCGGTGAGTCGGCGGGGCTTTACCTGTGCAGATTATCAGGCTGTGTGCATATGTAGCTCCAGCAGACACGAGCTAACAAGCAGAACCAGAAGTGAAGGTGCACGTGGAGAGCAGGGCGCACCGGGTTTGTCTGGATCAAAACAATAAAAGCATGGACGTGTTGGTCTAGCTGTAAAAGAAGATTGTAAAATGAAAGTGATAAGCCACTTCTCATGGCTTTCTACTCAACCTTAAACTGCTCAGAGAAGAACATGTTTTACCATTCAAAAGCTGTTGGCCAATCTTTATTTTGTGTCAAGTTACAAGGTGAAATAGCAGTGGCACTAATGTTGTATGTCTTTAGAAGCAGATCAGAAAGATGCAGAATTCATTCATCACAGTGAAAAAATGTCACTGTGCTGTGGAAACAAGCAGTTAGTCAGATTCAGCAGGTTAGATCCAGCTCGGGAGGCCTCCTATGTTTCTAAATGAACTTATTTGATTATAATTTAAATATGCACAAATGAAGAGATAATGTAAGATCTTGCCCCAGAAACTTTTGAATAAAACAAATCTGGAGTGGGCTACTTTGTTCAATGTATGTCTTAATGATTATTTTTTTATGATATTATTTCTATTATTTATGATTATTATATGATTGCACTTCTGTCAGTGGTTCCTCAGTCCTCTGCTCCTCCTGTTCCCTCTTCATGTGTGCTGACATTAAACACAGCTGAATAGCTGCATATTTGCACTGCACTTTTTTAGACAGAAATACTAAAATAACCTTCATGTTTTATGTGGCTTCTGAAATAATTCAATAGAAATGTGCTGAAATCCACTGTAATTGGCCACATTCTTTTCCGTGATTATACCTTCAGCCGTATCAGTTTATCAGCTGTCAACTTGTCCTAACAAAGATTGACTAAAAGTTTAGGGGAACATGATTCTTTTGTCCAGACTGTTCCGAGAGCTTTAGAGTTTGAGTTTGTGCTAAGAATGAGCAGACACATCTTTCTGCTTCTGCGGAGCACTGGGGGAAGCAGCCGTGTCTCTGTCGTGTCACACACAGGAAGATCTGACTTTGTATTCAGTCTGGAAAACATCATTATTAATGCAGCTTATTGACACACATCTTGCAATCAACACTAATAGGACTTAAACCAGTGTTACATTCTGAGCACTTTGTTGTTGTGAAAGCTCATTTTGACTCTGTGGCTGAGCAGGTACTAAGAACATATGGTCCCAGGTGTTTACTGTAAATGCAGTGTTGTGGGTACTAGCAGTAGAAAAACATGACTGTGTATTAAGCCAAGAACTGAATCATGTCTCACATCTACGATTGTCTTTTAAAATGTTTATTGAAAATGTTATTTGCACATTACTCATTGGAAGCATTAGAACAAAACTGTCAAACTTAAGGAAATTCTATTGTAAATAACACATTTTAATTTGCGATCTTGGTCAGAATTTGTCAAATATTCGTAAACAAAATAGCTCCATTGGGACACATAGGGTTAAATGCTACAATTCTGTCTTTATTTTTGTTATTACGTTTTTATGGTTAATCTTTGAAAATAGTTTTTGGTTATGAAAGTTGTTTATTAGACTGTTAAAAAACACATTTCCAGAACATTTAAGCCACAAACAGATGACAAATCTCACAATACAACTTTGAACATATAATGAAGTTACTTTGTGACTGTCACCTCTCGTCTGTGTTACTGTCAGCCACACTTCTGTGTATGAAGCGCTTTATTCATCAGTGAGAACACGATAAAGTGCGTCACAGCCCAGGGGAGCGCTCATGGAGACTCACTACATCTACTTGTGTTGATGTGAGAGCCAGCGATGAGACAGAAGAGTCAGTGTGTGGAGGAAACAGACCTGTGACACCTGCCCCCAGAGGAGCTTCTCTTGGCCATTTACAGCACAGTCTGGTGTGGTGGGGAATGTCTTTTGATTTTATTCATAGTTTCTTTTTCATTGTCTATTGCAATTTCTAGGTCACTACTTTTGCACAAGCTTTGCGATATATACTGTACATCAATGTGGCTAAATCAAAATATCTTGTAGAACTGAAACATGGTGGATTTCTGCAAAATCACTGAGCAAAGCAAAAAGTCAATTTAACGTGAGGGGAGTGAAGTAAGTTTTTTTGGTTTAAATGACGAGCCCGGTCTCACAAGAAAGCGTACATTTACCACGACATTACACAACATGCAAATTAGGTATGATTAGCACGAGTTCACAGCTGTTTTGCGTAATTATAGTACGCGTCACAGTCCCCATTCATTTCAATGGTGGTTGTTAAGACGTGTTCTTATTTATGAATATTAATGAAATCCTGATTCTAATCTTAACCTGCCCCAAGCCCCAACCCTAATGTTAACCATTTTAGTAACTTTATGGCTGAACACCTGAAGAAAACGTCCCCATGTGGCTGCAACCAAAACTTGTCCTATTTTGACGCTGTGAAATCTCGTGTCATTTTTATGCTTTTTCATATCGTGCTAAATACACGGCGTAACAGAAGTACTAAAAATAGCTGTGAAGTCGTGGTCAGAATACGCTGTTTTTGTGTCATGGTAAAAGTACGCCCTCTAGTGAGACTGTGTTGAAATGACAGACGACCAATCAACTCCTTTGTTTCATTTGTGTCACGTAAAGAAACAAATATGATTGGATCGTTCGTTGTGGAGTTGATCTCAAACGTAGGCGGGTGATGAAAAAGTGGGTCCCAGGCAAACTAGTTGCCTCAAAGGGTTACATTTCATTACATTACATCAAATACAAATTCTTTACAGTCTGAAAATGAAACATCCCAGATTTCATGTAAATGTGGAAAAGCAATCTAACTTTAGATATGAAGGGGTGTCTGTGAGCCACATTGTGAAACTTGTATGGGTGGAGGGCCATAAAGTACACGGCTGTGACATGAATCATTCAAAATTTGGCATTCGACCAAATTTTAATGAACAACCACACTTTTAATAAATCTTTAGACATTCATCTCAGGATTCAAAGGCATCAAAATGTTACTTTTTTTCGACAATGATAGAAAAGTTGCTCAAGTTCAACATTAAAGACTATATTTTTTATAATTTGGGCCAGTCTAGCTGGAAGTGTGAGGGCTAAAACACAGTGGGCCGCAGTTTGGACATGCCTGGGTTAGATGAAAGCACAGCATTCGAGGAGTGATCAGTGAGTGACAAAAATGAATGAGAGTCAATAGAGACAAATTACATGTTCTCCTATAAGAGCTCAACACACAACTAAAACAAAACAAAAAACAGCTACATTCTGATAATAATATTGAGTTTGTATGTGACGTGTACAAGGAGGTAAACTGAGGCAGGAAAATGAAAAACACAACAGCATTTCTGTTTCTCTCACATTTTCAAAGGTTGTGTTTATTAATACAGCTAATTTCCATCTGTTGTCCTCACTGACGCAGACTTTAGAATCACACTTCTACTCCTTTGGCCTTTTTCTCCAATAAAAGACTGTCTGTGAATAGGCTCTATCTTGCTAAATGAGAAGCAAAAGTAAATCCGTCAGCACTTCTGAGCCCTCCTGACCTGTCACATCTCCGTACATCCATTACACTTGTCCATTTGTGCTTCTCCTTGACCTGGATGTGGTCTTTGGACTTCAGGCCTCAGACTAAACCTCGGCAGCTCCGGGTCGGGTCAGGTCATCTGCTCGTCTTCATCAGCATTCGTCGTTAAAACGCCCATCGCCATGACACCGGTTACACTGCTCTTTTGTCCTTTAATTGTCCCCTTTAACGCCGCATTACTCAGAGCGCGATCGCACGACTGGCTGTGCTGTGGAAGGACTGAGTTTGAGTTTTGAGCAGAGAGTGGTGGGGGGGCAGTTGGTTAATGAAATCAGATATGCACACTCCTCTTTCTCTCTCTCTCTCTCAGATCAGCAGTAGACAGGCCTGACACTGGTGACCGAGGCCTATAATTGAAACAAATGCACCAATTTAAGTGTCCATTTCTCACATCTTCTGCCACTCGCGCTCTCGCCTCATCTGCATATTTGTTCCTCTGACTGTCTCTTTCTTCTTTGATGGTTAGAAGATATCATTTAACATAATGGGGCATTTAAAGACCCTGTATCTGATTTATTTATGTTTTTATTTTTTTAATAACATTGGAATTGTTCTCATGTATTTAGTGATAAACTACAGCAGCAGATCAGGCGTGTAAGAATGTTTTTAATAAAGGTTTATCTGGTCTTCATGTGGAAGGTGAAATGCAGATAAAGCGCGATGACTTGGTGCCAAAATTAGTGGTCGGGGAAAATGAGTTAATCCATTATTGATTGGTCTAATCTGAAGGTAAACTTGAAGGTGCACTGTAACTTCTCTGGAGGTGAAAAGTCAACAACACAATTCTGTAAAAATAGAACATTAAAACCGCACTTTAGGACATTCTTTGGCAGCACGGTGGCAGAGTGGATAGTCCTCTCGCCTCACAGCAAGAAGGTTGCAGGTTAGATTCTGGCAGGGTCCAGGACTTTCTGTGTGGAGTTTGCATGTTCCTCCGTGTCTGGGTGGTTTCAACCAATCACATGCAGGTTCAACACAGTCTCACTAGATGGCGTACTTTTACCACGACACAAAAACAGCGTATTTGGACTACGACTTCACAGCTATTTTTAGTACTTATTTACGCCGTGCATTTAGCACGATATGAAAAAGCGTAAAAATGACACGAGATTTCACAGAGTTAAAATAGGACGAGTTTTGGTTGCAGCCACGTGGAGACGTTTTCTTCAAGTGAAACGTGTAAGTTCAGGCATAAAGTTACTAAAATGTGTAAGATTAGGTCTGGGGCTTGGGGCAGGTTAAGATTAGAATCAGGATTTCATGAATATTCATAAATAAGAACACGTCTTAACAACCACCATTGAAATGAATGGAGACTGTGATGCGTGCTATAATTACGCAAAACAGCTGTGAACTCGTGCTAATCATACCTCATTTACATATTGTGTAATGTCGTGGTAAATGTACGCTTTCTTGTGAGATCGGGCTCGCAGGTTAGTGAACGCTTGGTGGTGGTCGGAGGTTGAGGCACCAGGTGTTTAGGCGAATGCTGCTGAGCTACTCCAGAGCTGCTGTGTGAGGCACTTTGGAAGACATCTGTCTGTGCAAATGTGTTATATAAATAGAACATTTATTTATTTTTCATTCATTCCAGGTGATGATTAATATGTTTTATGCAATAATGTAGAAAATATAGAGCTAAAGGAATAGCTTTTCTATGGAAACTACAAGCGAAGGCCCTCCTCTAAGCCAAAAAAAAAAAAAAAAAGCTGAATGTCTTTTTCAATGGGTTTGTAAGAATCCAAATTCAAATCCAACAAATGCCCGCAACTGAAATAGGAAAATCTGACAGTTTTCTCCTCTCGGGTGTAGATCAGAAGAAAGTCCTACCAGGCCTGTCCTCAGAAGGTCAGGTCCTGGTTCAGACACTCTCAGACTCTGAGTTGCTCTGCAAACATCTCCACAAACAGCTCACAATGCTTCTTAACAGAACAAAAAAGATGACCAATCCTTTATAAAAGAAAATGAGTCTCAGAGCAGTATTCTTGTGATGTGACTGACTGAAAGAGTTTCCTGCAGTTTCCCCTGGCAACCTGAAACACAGCCTGACCCTGCAGACCATCATCCACATTCAAGAGACAGAAAGTCTACTCACATGTTGAGCTCAGGTTGTCCTCTGACATTTAGAATAGTACGTCACTGTGACTTTATTGTGGTGCAACACACACTACCTCGATTAATAACCTAATGCCACACTAGCCTCTGCTATGATCATTTGTTTCATTAGAATTGTCAGTTTCTCATTTTTAACCTGGAAAATGTATTTATTTATTTATTTATTTATTTATTTATTTATTTATTTATTTATTTATTTATTTATTTATTTATTTATTTATTTATTTATTCTTAAATGAAAATTACAAAAAAAGAATTTTACTAATATTAAAAATTTTGAATCTGATGAAACATCTTTCTCACCAGCCAAGGGTCGCCCATCTGAACCGGTTTGGCAACTTCTGCTAACAGGCGGCTCACGTGTGTTTGGTGTGAATGGTGCTGTCAGGGTCAGAGCAGCGCGGAGCAAGTCGCGGAGAAAGAAAGAAAATAGTACGGAAAAAAAAACGAAAATTACGTTTTTGGAAAATAGTATTTACCCAAGCATAGATTGTTGTTATTTGCCGGGTTCAAACGGACGTAAGTACGAAGAAGAATGGCTACTATTTGGTCCGAGGAAAACAAAGATGGAGGTACCAGTCGCAGTACGAAGGCTGGACTGTAGTGGGAAATAGAATTTGAGCCTAATCCATGAGGTAAGATAGAAATCTGTTCGCCACAGACTGCGCGCAACTCACGTTTTGTCTTTTTCGTCAAGCGTTACGTCACGTGCATGCTCACTCGGCATTCGTTCGCCGACTGTTGGCTGCTTGTTTGTGTGAATGCTTGTTTACATCAATGCGCCCCAAAGAGATCAGAACAGACGGTGCGTCAGTCCTCCTACTGACAACGACTGGGAGTTGTGTTGGTGTGAAAAGACTCTAACAAAGAGATGGTGGTATATAACAGCAAGAACAGAACACACACCATCATCCAGTGTTTTGTGTTAACCACAAGCTTGTTTTTTTGTTTGCTTGTTTGTTTGTTTGTTTGTTTTTACACATAAATTCATTACAATCTAGATAATGAAGTTATCTACAATTTAAAATTATGGGAAATTGCAGAAAAGTTTCTGACGTACTTGTGATAGAATAGCCTTCCCCATGACTTTCTCAAGTGTTCAGCTTCACCTCATGCTCCATGGATAGACTTTATTCATTCACTATACTAACATAGAAATGTTCTGCAAGCTCTATTTGCTTATTTTTCAGGGCTGATTCAAAGAGTGTGGCACACTTGCGCTCTTACTGACCGGCCACCGCTGGATTCACAGCGCTGCCTGATCAAATACTGTATGTTTGTCTCAACATTGTGGTGATTCTGTTTTCTTTCCAAATTCAGTGTAGGATCTGAACAAAAACAAGCAGCAGTTCTCAAAGTGTTAACAACAGGCTGAAGTAAAGTGGGCATCATACAGTTTAATAATAAAGAATGTGTGGCTGTGGAAAAGTATAAGAAAAGTAACACTAATTATTGTTATTAGCTTGTCTTTTTGCTTTAAAAGAACTTGTCTTTAGCTGGAACATAACGTCTTGCATCACGATGTGCATATCTCTATGCAAATGGCTCCTTCATTACCCGAGTGGTAGATCGCCAGCAAATGGAGAAGCCTGGCCCAAAACACAGGCTAGTACCGCGCGCTAATTGCCTCTTTTCATGTCGTAAATTTCCCAGGATAAAACTAAAAACAAACACATAAGGAGGTCACAGCGAGGTGGAGGGAGGGGCGTGTACCGCTTTGTGCCTGCCTTTCCATGACACATTACTTTAATCATTGGAAATTAGACCATTGCTTCTGCCGTTATCTGCCTGATGCTAACGCTGATGCTAACGGCTATCTTTTAATTGTGCGCAGAGCTGGGCTCTTTGAAGATCAGGCTGCAGCGCCTTAAGTGTGCCACGAAAACAGGCCTGAGTCATGGAAATTATGAAAGGGTTTCAAGATAACTGAAGTTATTTGTGGGCGTAGCTTTAGCTCGGGTCGTGACAAGTCAATCAATAATCACAACCAATAGATTTATTTAGTAATTTTGTATTTAATTATATAATTGCTTACTTGACAGTGCATAGATTCTAAAGCCACATGTAGCCCGGTTGGGGATAGGAGTTAAAGTAATTAAAGTAACTTTTTTTACCTATTAATTATTAGGTTGTCCGTGATGAATTAAGTCTCTATTAAGCACACCAGTTTGTTTTATATTTTTACCATAGTGAAATTTGTGAACATTGTTATAGATTTAAATATTCAAATATTCACTGTGACATAAAGTCCAACTGAAGTCTGTGTGTTATAGAATTTTAACAGTATGAGTCAAACATTTACAAGTTAGAGGAAGAGAGAAGTGGGTCAAGAGAGATGAGATAAAAGAGAAACACAAGAGAAAGAAGAAAGAAAGAAAGAAAGAAGAAAGAAAGAAGAAAGAAAGAAAGAAAAAAGAAAGAAAGAAAGAAAGAAGAAAAAAGAAAAAAGAAAGAAGAAAGAAAGAAAGAAAGAAAGAGAGAAAATGTCAGACAACTGACGAGTTTAACTTCATGCCTTTACTTTACACAGTGCAGATTTTTCAACCTGGAGAAACCTGACCATTTTTGAAGCTAAATAAGGTATTTTTATACAGTATATTAAACCATCAGCCAGTTTGTGAAGAAAACGTAGACAATGACATGTCAAAAACATACAACAACCATGTTTTCATGCCTTTTTACGTAAATATGTTACAAAAAGCCAAAATGTAAAATAAGCACACATTTGCCCGTTTACATGACGGCTTTAATTCTGAATAAAGATAATTTAATTCCGAATTAAAATAATTCAGCTTTAAAAAGATCATGTAAACACTTAATTCCTGATAAAAAGTTTATTTGGATTTAAACTTAATTCCGAATAAAGTGGGTGGTTTATTCCGCTTTTAAATCAGAATAATTTTTCCTTTTTCATGTAACCGTTTTATTCTGAATAAAAATGATTCCGTTCACACTGCACATGCGCGCACGCTGTCTTTCTGACGGCGATGACGCACTGCAAGATGGCGGCACGGACGCGAAACTGAACTACTTTTCCTCCGCTCACAGAACATGACGTGGAGCTGATGATGTGATTCTCCTGTTGCTGCTTAAAGACTTTCATCGGAATGAAGTTGTTGAGTTAGTATCATTGCGTCCGTGGCGTTACAACAATCCCAAGTGATAAAAAAGCCAAAAGCCGGTATCTCGTATCCATCGGATGTGTGTTTTTCCGGTAGACGTAATTCCGTAATGACGTATGTGTGTTCCCTTTCCTCTCTCTTTCTAACCCAGACGTTAAGCGGAATAAGATAAAGCCGATTTAGCGTGTTTAACATGCAAACCTTTATTCGGAATTATTATTTCCATGTAAACTTGAAGGAAAATATTTTAATTCCGAATTAATTAATTCGGAATAATTAATTCGGAATTAAGAAACATCATGTAAACGTGGCCATTTCATGTGGTTGTGTCTCTGGGTTTAACAGGCAAATCTTCACCTACTTCTAGTTTGTTGCTATTTTTCTTTTCGTAACATATTAACGTAAAAAAAAAAAGTTTCCAGCGGAGACAATGAATTATGTTTTTGTCACATAAACAAACAAACAAAAACAAACAAATCTGAAAATGTGGTTTTGCCAAATTTGTCACAAACTTGAGATAAAATTAAAAGAACTTTGTGTTTGTTTTGCAATAATTGTAACACAAAAATGTGATATTGTCTGTAAAACTTGTATAAAGTTTTCTAATGCAGTCGACATTGTTAAGAATCTAAAATGATGGCAGCTGACACAATGCATGCTGGGATAGCGTGACAACTGCAGGAGCTTTAATGATGTCTTTGCTTCTAGTTTGATCTGTTTTGATTAAAAGAACGCTAGAGGCTATAGCTGTGAGAAGTTTTAGAGAATAGTTCTGTTTTCATCCACTGTATGAAAACACTATTAGGACACAACTCACAAACTGACAGGCAACGGAAAGTAAACACATTTATTTTCCCTTTCAGATCTGGATATCCCCATTATCCTCTTCAGTTGGTTTTGGAAAAGCAGTGATGTGACGGAGACAGTTCTAATGAATGCACAGCTCAATAAACAGCTGGCAGCACGAGACGTCTGTCAGTCAAAGTCATCACAGAGAAAACAGAGGAGCATGTCCACTGCAGATGTCAGCTGCATGGGAGAGATGCTTGACTGATTAAGAGACAAAAAAATATGATCAATTATCTGATCCAAGCAGTGCTCCCAAAGTTGTGATGCACCATCAGATACTGGTGTCATATATCAGCGCTAGGGTTGGGCGATATCCATTTTTCAATGTTGTCTGCCGACTAATCAAGGCTAAAATGGCTCAAACATCGTTAGTTTTGTGAAATTCATCAAAAAACATTATAATTTATCAAAACTTGCACTTTTCTCTCTCCTCTACTCACTTGCCCCTTTGGCTTTATTTACACTTTGAAGATACACAATGCAGCATAAGTGTGATTATCATCAATCACAAATGTGTCTGATTAAAGGAAAGCATGGCACTGTAAAGTTGGTTCGCTCACCTCTGTCCCATTCAAGCGACTTTCTTCTGTCCATCGCAGACATGAAGAAAAGAAAACCGTACATCCAAGTGTTATTGCTGCTTCTCCATGACACATGAGTTTGTCCAAGTCCAGATTCTAGTTCCACGAGGTCCACGAACATCACTCCACACGTCCTGCACACCTCTGTCTAGGTGTGTGTTGTTAAGAAGTCTGTTTCATCTCTTTCGCCATGTCTGTTTGATACACATGTGTTGGTAGTGTGAGGATACATTCAGGGACGCTGCGTAACTTTTAAAACTGCAGTGGCGCTCAGTTTTTCTGTTTTTGAAATGTGGTCAGAAATTCTAATTAAAATAAGCTATTATGAAAACAAAATAGTGGTTGAATATCTGTCAAATGATTGAGAATATGCTTCTAAGAGAGAGCAGGTATTTGCTGTAGCATTTATTCAAGACTTTGCAAATGGAAGTGCTTTCATCAAAAATATTCAAGTTCGTGATCAACACTATTATGGTTTTATTGCTCAATCATAACTGGGGTCAATCCCTAAAATGTGACTGGGTTGGGTATCGGTCCCATATCGGTTCAGCCGATATCCTGATTGTTTCCTCAACTGGTCAAAAGTGAGATCATTGACAGGCTGATGTGACCCATAATGTCTCATCATGTTTGAAATGTTATTCACATAAAGTGCCGATAAATATATGACCCATTCTAACAACATTTGACATTGGACAATTAAATAGTTGTTTTTTCAGGCACTATGCTTCCTATTGGTCGATATGAGAGTTCAACGGATACTTATTCAAATCTTTATTAAACTGAATAAGCTGGATTGGTGCATTCCTATCAAAAATTAAAAAAATAATAATATGCAATGGAGTCCATGCAAAATCCAGAAAATAAATAGGAAACTGCTGAGAGGCAGGCTTATTCTGATTTCAGAATGATTGCATTTGCAGACGTTGAATTTCTGCTCAGGATTACAACTGCTCCGCTGCCGTGGCAGTGGCACTGTCTACTGGTTATTAATCACAAACACCTGCACACCAATCAAACTTCTCCTCTTCACTCTCCCCTCCTCCTTTCACCCGCTCTTTTACTCTTCCAGCACTGCCCAGTACCAGCTCTGTTTGAAATGTGGCTGTGGGTGGAGCTCAGAAGGTTAGAATCCCATTAAGTTAGATCATGTGAGAATAGGCGCTTTAATTAGGTTTGTTTCCTAAACACTAAATGTATGAACATTTTTCACCAATAAGAGCTATATGCTATCTAGTCCACTAGCCTGCACATTGAATTTTCATAAATCAAAGCCTCAGCTAATCCAACAATGTGCTAATGCCAATTTGTAGCCTTGCAGTATAATGTAGTCTGACCAATCCTGCGACTTAAACATTGACCTAAACTCAATTTACTTCTGCGGACCTGCAATTTAGCAGCATGTGCCGCTATGCTAAGGCTATTAGGAAGTCAGAGTAGCACCATAACCAATTACCAGCGCCGGGGAGGGAAAGCAATTATGAATTAGAAACTTAGTGCTGGTTTGGTGCTCCTTTCGCCATGCGCCTGGTACGAGAAGCGCATGGCTGCTCTCGAAAATTGCATTGAGGCAGATCGTCGGTGGCTGATGGATTTATAGGCAAAGCTTAATAATAAACAACACACTGGAAAATGGATGCAAATGGAGCTGTGTCTGGGAAGCAGATGATACAGACAGGGTGATGGATGACAGCTGCATTTTACGGCGTGAAAGAGAGAGATAATATATGTAATGATGTGGTGATCAGGCCCAGTGTGATCAGTGTGGGAGAGAAAGGTTAGGACAGGTGTTTAGTGTTCTCATCAAGGTGCTCAACATCAAACTCTATTCAAGACCAAGAGAAGTTTTTCACCAAGACATGGAGTGAATATTGTGACTAAAGCTCAATACACAGTACACAAATTGTCACATATAGATAAGCATATATGTTTGTTGTTGTTTTTTTTTAAATCTGCCATCTTTCTGCCTCTTCTGGCCAATCAAAACAGAAAATGATGCACCTAACTTTGAACGTTCACACAAAAACAAAAAAACATTTCGACTCTGATGCTATCAAACACTTAGCATCTGTGCTAGTTCGGTATGTTTTAAAGAACTTCAGCATTCACCTGTTTGTTTTCATATAGCCGTTAGCATTAGCCCTCAAAGTCCTCAAGTTATGAAAGATGTAGAGAGTGTCAGCTGGTACAAACTATTAACCACATTTACACAAGTTATTGTTGAGTTTGCAAATCTTTTAGTGTTTTATTAGCGGTAAGATTAGTGTATAAAACTGCTAACAGCTAGCAAACTTCAAATTGGCTGTGTCCGTACGTCCACACTCGTTCCCTATCTACTCAATCCCTCCACAGTCCTGCCCTGGTCAGTGACTGGTCAGTGACTCATTCATCTGGTCTTAAATAACAATTGGCAAAAGTCTGATAAATATTAACTTTTGTAATAAATACTGATCAAGTCCTTCTGACACAAGCAAATGTATGGATTACAAATATAATACAAGTTTGGTTTAAATTGGACAATACATTTAACCGATTGGACAATACATTTAACCGCTTTTAACTGGGTAATTCATTTTTTTACAGCCCAAACTAAGGTAAGCAGCTAACATTAGCATCTTTATGGCTAACAGCTTCAGTTACAAGCGGCTCCTTTCATCTTTACTTCAGTTGTATTGTTCTAGTTAAAGACCGCTTTTTCTAATTCTCACAATGCATTTTGATCTAAATGTGTCTTTCTAGTGACCGTCGATGCTCACTACTTTCTATTGTGGGAAATTTGGAGTGCACTACTTTTTGACCTGCTGGACATTCGACACCACTACAAAATGACCCCTGAATAGTGACCTGTAGAATAGTGTGGACGTTTTTTGGACGTTCTGGTTTTGATGACTTTGTTTTAGCGTGTTTTCGCCATAAAAGTGCAACTTCTGCCGTTGTGGTTAGTTGATTATCGTCATCAATCCAAATCAAATCAAATCAATTATTTTATATAGCCCAAAATCACACAACAGTCGTCTCGGTGGACTTCCCAAAGTTAAAAAGTCAATGGTTTGCAAATGATCGAAAATGAGAACAAAACAACATACATTCAATAAAACAATAAACAATGAAACGATCACTTTTAAAACCTTTAAAACTATGCAGGAGCTGATAGAACTATGTTAGAGTCGTCTAACTGGCCTGACCATAGACTGTTTCAAAGAGAACGTTTTGAGCCTAACTAAATGTAGAGACTGTGCACTCTTAACATGAGCAGGCTGATATCCGAATGAATAGTGTTGAACTGTTCCTAGTCACATTTTGAGAATCACAAATGTAGAATAAACAGATTCTAAAACATGTGCCTAATGCAATTTCAGCTGTCTGTGATCATAGATTGCTGATCATGCAGATTTTTTTTCAAGGCATTGCTCAAAATGTGATTGGTTTCACCCAGACAAACATTAAAACTGTTGTACAAAGACAAGTTGTATTGCACAATGAGGCAGAATGACATCACATTTTTTAAGCTTTTTGAGAAATAACAAAACCATATTTCAATATTTCTTTGTTACAAGCTTGAAACACTGCTAGTTGCTCCTATTTCTATTTTCCAAGCTTATGTTCGGCCTTTTTACTGTTGAATTTGCACAAAAACTTGTAATGTGACTCTGACCAGCCAAAGCTCCTGGGATCCTTGCAACCTTTCTTCCCTTTCCCTTTTTATCTTCAAACAAGGGTATTACTGACTCACTCTTTAGCACATTCACGATGCATTGTGAATTTAATGAATGCAAGCTTTTTGGGAAAAAACAAACAAAAAAAACCCAGATAAAAACAGTAACCTTTTTTTTCTTGTGTTTTGTAGGTGGAGTGGTTGAAGAATGATGAGCTGGTTCATCCTGATGAGAACACCGACCTTCGCGCCGACCATAACCTGATCATCAGTGAAGCTCGACTGTCTGACTCTGGAAACTACACCTGTTTGGCCTCCAACATCGTGGCCAAGAGACGCAGCGTGGCGGCCGCAGTCATAGTCTTTGGTAAGGTTTGGATGTGACTGATGCTGTCACTCTGCAACAGGTCCAAATGTTGCAGGTCATGTCTTCTGGATTCAACTTTAAACACAGTTTAGGGTGGTACACAAAAATCTACAATGCTGCATCTGTTTCATAATAATAATACAATGACTGCTGATCTTAGAGAAGTAAGAACAACTCCACAATGGACAGTGCAATCATATTTGTTTGTTTGCGCGACACAGAGCTCAATGTGAATCTTGGTGAGATCTCATGAGAAAGTTTATACCTCGACTTAACAGGACATGTTAATAGTAGGAATAGCACGACTTCATGCCTTCTTTGCATTTGCATGGCATGCATGGTAAAGATGTGATACTATTTATGAATATTAATGAAATCCTGATCCTAATCTTAACCTACCCCAAGCCCCAGCCCTAAACTTACCCGCTAAAGTAATAGAAGCCTAGACTTGTATGTACAACCTGAAAAAAAAAAAAAAAAAAAAGAAATATTGTGCAGTATGCCATGTGTCGTGGTTTTGAATTACATGTTGTAGGTAAGAATGACACATAAATTAGACAGTGTATATTATGCATTTGCTGGTCCAAATACCATACATAATAGGGAATTACATTATTTTTGATAACTATTTTCTGGGGATGAACCCCCAGACTCCCCTTTTTCCAGGACTAACAAACGTACGTACGTACGTACGTACGTACGTACATACATACATACATACATACATACATACATACATACTTGCATAGATGCATAGATGCATAAATACAAACATACATACATATACTGTACGTACATTACATACTTGTTTTTCTATCTTAGTGAGGACCTTCATAGGCATAATGTATTACCCAGCCCCTTACCCTAACCTTAACCATCCAAACTAACCCCTTAGCCCTAACCCTAGCCCCAATCCTAACCTTAACCCAATTCTAACCCTATCTCTAAAACCACATCTTGACCCTCAAACAGGCAAACAGCCCTTCGCAAAGTGAGGACCGACCAAAATGTCCTCACTTCCCAAAAATGTCCTCACTCTGTTGGTTAAAAACTCAAAACGGTTCTCACAAAGATGCAAAAACAAGTACATACATACATACATACATACATACATACATGTACGTACATAATACATACATACATACATACATACATACACAATATACATACATACATAGATAAATACATACATACATACATACATAATGTCAAATCATAAAACAATCAATACTAATAAGCCATACAGTATTTGTGTGAGCGAGGTCAGATGCTGCTCTGTTCTTGTTAAATGAACCAAAGAACTGAGACATAGCCTTAATATAATATTAACACTCACTCCAATAGGCCTTTATTACACTGACTTGAATCTCAGTGATTAACCACTGCCTTCCCTAAGCCATGTTTCCTCTTTATTTAGATCAATGTATTATTCAACAACTCAATTTAGCCGCGCTCATTTACAATCGCTGTGTACTTTATGAAAGAGAATGAGCCCCTGTGTCTTAATCCCATTTAAGAGCAGTGTTGGTTATTAAGTATTTATTTGCCCACGGCCCCTCCTGCTGCTGCTGCTGCTGCTCTCCGCTCGTGATAGCAGCTCCAAAACATTTACTTTCACTTCACGTCAGACACAGAACTCAAAGCAAATGGCCGGAGTCGAGGAGCTAAGTGTTGCAGTCCAAACCTGTCCACCTGCATGAGGCTAAGAGAGGCTTTAAAAGGTCTGGTAGAGTTGAGATAGGTGGGAGTTTTTGGCCACTTATGATTTTGACAACTGTCATCAAAGATTTATGATTGTGAGGAAAATCTCAACTCCTGGATCAAAACTGTGACTCAGGTCTCAGAGTAATCTTAAAACAACCAAAGACAATGTCTCGTATTTCAGATTCTCGATAGCAGAGTGAGTCATCCTGTCACAGTGTCTATGAACAATCTTCGTCAAACATGTAAAGATCCAAAGACACAGCTGAGAATGTAAAAATAAGTTTACTAACAGGACCCAGAGTCCAGTCTTGGCATCTCTTGGCACTAGTTTAACACATTTGTTCTGCTTTTGTACTGGCTTGGGTTGTAGCTGACAATTATTGTCTTATCAGTTAATCTAAAAGTTATTATTAATATTATTATTTTTGTAATTCACCACACTCATGTTATGTGTAAATGTCTGTGTTTTTAATCACTTCAGATAATTCAGATTTGAACAAAGTTATTTTAAGTGTTCACCAGTTCACCATGGATTATTCTCCAATAAATTTGATTTGATTTTTTAATTTTTTTCTATAATTAAAAAGCTAAAAAAAAATTAAAACTATGTTTGGACATAGAATTGCAAACGTTTGAATGGATGAGAATCAGAATCAGAAAAAGATTTATTTTTCTTTTGCCTTTGTCAGTGAACAAACAAAGTTCAAACTAGGAACTTGCTACGATGCTAGTGCGCTTGTGGCCATACCTGCTTGTCAAAGCCTGATCCCGTCAGATCTCAGAAGCTAAGCAAGAAAGGGCCTGGTTAGTATGTGGATGGGAGACTGTTAGAACACCAGGTGCCACAGTGGGACGACAGGAGTAGATTGTCGTTGTGTCCTTGGGCAAGACACTTAACCCACACTGCCTCAGTGTCTGCGTACACTGGGTGAGTGGATGCTAGATTGTAAAGCGCTTTGAGTGCCTGGAAAGGTAGAAAAGCGCTATATAAATAGACCATTTTACCATTTAACATAAAACACAGGAAATACAAATAAAGCATAAAAAAATATAAAGAGTAAATAGAATAAGCAAATAAAATTTACACAGTAATCAGAACTATAGTGTAATTTGCAAAGACACAGGATGGCACTAACAGGATGAATGAAGTGGTAGGTGATGGTAAGGTAAGGTATACTTTATTGTCCCCGTAGGGAAATGTGTCCTCTGCATTTAAACCTGGATCCTTCAGTGCCTCTGGGGCATCTCCTCATGAGCAGTGATCGCCACAGTGCAGCACTCGGGGACCCATCTGCAGGTGTTCTTACTAGGTTTGGTCAGGACTACAGGACTACCGTAGCTAGAGGATGTTACCTTGCGTGCATGTTGTTGGTTGACATGACTGATAATTTACAATGATCACTGTAAAGAGATTACAAGAGAGAGACTACTGTTTCATAAGAACTCTGATGGTGTGGATGTGATTCTGATCGACAAACTCAATGACATGATCAGGGCCACATTTACGCTGGCACAGAATTAAGTTCTACACATTATAATCCTGAACAAGCTCTCGTCAGAAGCAGCTGGGAAAGGGAGGAACTTCTAGTGGAATACTTCAATCTGATTGGAC
The DNA here is from genome assembly GCA_038363315.1 of Mugilogobius chulae. Lineage (NCBI taxonomy): Eukaryota > Metazoa > Chordata > Actinopteri > Gobiiformes > Gobiidae > Mugilogobius > Mugilogobius chulae. Next base: position 12,702,169 of record CM076397.1, on the reverse strand, counting down.
GAAGCACCTATCTTACCTTAGCTGTGTTTTAGCCAACCACAGTGCATAATCATACAGAAGGTTCTTCAAGATGGTTGCTCGTGGATCTGTAAACCCACAAATACTTCAAGGTTTCAGGTCAGTCATGATGAAACAAACCCACAACACAAGTCATGAATGAAACAAAAAGGCTGTTGTCATCAAGTGTTACGTGTCGCTGGTTCCAGAACAAAGACTGTAAAAAATAAGCAATTTACAGGTCTTGAATCTCCCCATGTCAATGTTTGTAAAAACTCAGATGTCCTGGGGTCATTTAAAGTGATGTAGATAGTCTGCCGTGTGAATAGGATATTAGCTGGAAGGCTGTTCCAGGACAAATTCACAGGTTTGAGTTTCGAGCACCACTGGAACACAAAAAACATTCATGGATTTTTGCCAATCACCATTTCCCTGCATAGCTTCTCCTGACAACAACCTTTTTACTGAGCTATACGTTATATTAATGCCATCTTGTCTGAGCCTCAGGTTCCTTTATCTCGCTCTTTTCCATTAGGATTTCTGAATAAAACCGCGAGCGTGCTGCAGTTGAATAAACAGATGAAATGTGGAGCTTGTGCCGTGCTCTGAGGTCAGATTGGACATGTCTTTTACACATGAACTAAAACAAGTCAGGTGTAAATCCTGTATTTTCCGGCACACTGCAGGCACCAGAGCTTATCAGTCACACGCAGTCAGTCTGTGCGCTGCTTTATCTCCATCATGCCCATTTTAAACACACAGACTTTGCAAAACTGGACACTTTTACATAGCACAAAATGACTAGAATAACCATCACCCCAATGTAGTGAATAGGTGAGGTAAGTATTGAGTTGCACAGAGCTTAAAAAAACCAAAAAAAAAAAAAAAAAAATGCTGTTTGCTAGAAAAAATCTTACTTTTTAAGACCACAAAATCAAAAATTGGTATTTTAATCTGGAGATACTCAGACAAACAAGATTTGATAAGATAAGATAAGATCAACTTTACTGTCCCATTAAGGGGAAATTTGTCTTGGGCACGTTCTGCTGGGTGCAGCAAACATAAAAACAGGACACTTCAATAAAGCAACCGTAATGTTCACAACCAGTGCAATAGAGCTCCTGCACCCACGTGACTACATTCATTGTGGCCGTCATCACAGCAGTGACGCTAGCATTGAATCTAATGAGTAAAAGTCAGAAATGAAGCTTCTGTGGCTTATCTGTGGAATTAAATTAGACCGTAAATATCTGTACGTCTAAAACTCAACGCATATAAACATTAGCAATCATTTTGTGGCCTGACTTTCCTTTGAATCTGCCATTCTGGACATCTGACTCACTTTTCACCTTCTATATGATTAAATCACCTCCCTGATCATGTTTGTGTGAAACATATTTAACTCTAAAGCCCTGGACATAAAACGTTTACTCAGACGGACCATTTAAACATTCTGATCTTTAGACATAAAGTAAAAACATGTGCTACGTCCCATAGAGCTTAGGAACGTAACAGAAGCTAAATGGGATCGCCAGTACAATAGGAATAAAGATTTTGAATTGTTTTAAGACGATGGTTAAATTATTAACCAGATTAAAACACTAATCAATACATCTGTAGCCTAATGAGCAAGCTTGACTCACTTTTAGCTGCACAAATCCACTTTTTTCATCAAAATGGTGGTCTGTCAGTCCATGGAAATGCCCTGGCTTTCTTCTGTCTTTGATCATTAAGTCCCAGTGAGCAAAATATTCTGTAAAACTCCAATAACAATTGATAATCCCGTTTGCCACCATTGAATTCTATTGGTATCGTCACTGCCGGACGGAGAATACGTGGTGTGTGCTGGGATAGCGTGACGTCAGCTGCTGGAGCTGTATGGTAGAAGAAAAAAGAAAATAAACGTACAAAAAGCAATACTAAACAGCCTAAGTAAAGTGGAGTGGGTAGAGTAGGTAAGGTGGGCAGAGGATTTACAGCAACAGGCCAGCCCCTGCCCAAAAGCAAAGAAGATCCACAACACCAGGGCTAGGGTAGTGGGTCCACATCTGAAGGCCTCCCCAAACCCTAGGAGGTCCGTGTTCGAGCCAGGGACACTATATTACATTATATTAAATTTTTTTTTTAGCTGATCCCCTCTCCTCTCCGTGTCTCTCTAGTGAACGGTGGCTGGTCTCTGTGGACGGAGTGGTCGGCCTGTAACGTGCCGTGTGGGCGGGGCATACAGAAGAGGTCTAGGACGTGTACAAACCCCGCCCCTCTGAACGGTGGAGCTTTCTGTGAGGGAATGTCTGTGCAGAAGATTACCTGCAACGCCCTCTGTCCCAGTGAGTACAACACACCCTCTGTCCCAGTGAGTACACACACACCCTCTGTCCCAGTGAGTACACACACCCTCTGTCCCAGTGAGTACACACACACCCTCTGTCCCAGTGATACACACACCCTCTGTCCCAGCGAGTACACACACACCCTCTGTCCAGCGAGTACACACACACCCTCTGTCCCAGTGAGTACACACCACCCTCTGTCCCAGTGAGTACACACACCTCTGTCCCAGTGAGTACACACAAATACACCCTCTGTCCCAGTGAGTACACACAAATACACCCTCTGTCCCAGTGAGTACACACACACCCTCTGTCCCAGTGAGTACATACACACCCTCTGTCCAGTGAGTACACACACACCCTCTGTCCCAGTGAGTACACAATCTGTCCAGTGAGTACAATTGATAAATTATTAGAACTTTAATTGTGTTAAATGATTGGTTTAACTTCTGGAAGGGTTAGTGTTAGTAAAGTAAAGAGTAAAGTGACTTTTTGATGACATGAGGAGGGGTTTTGTGTTTTTTTTTTTTTTTTTACCAAAATACTATCACACCAAATTAAGTAAAAAAATATATTATATATATATAATCTGTCATATGGACTTTAAGAGAAAAAACGTTTTGTTTTTGGTCAGTGGAATGTCACGTGAATGTAACCTGTGTCGAAATGTTAATCAACAAACGAAGAGCAAAGCAGCTACATTCAGTCATTTTTCCTGATGAATTTTAATGAAATCTGACTGGCTAAAGTAAAATGCTAAATTTGTTTTTCTTAATTTGTAATACAATAGTCTGTGGTTATAAGAGCCTCTTGTGACTTCAGGTGCCTCAAGCAGCTGATTAGTCTTAGATTAGGCATGGCTTTGTCAAAATACACAGAAATGGGTTGCACCACATGACTGAAACTAATTAATAGTTTATGAATTATAATTAGGTTTTAGTAGACAAAATAAACCCCACATCAGAAAAACGTGATATGATTAGATTGAGTATTGCAATAGCAGTTTGTCCAGATGCAGTTTCATGTATAAAACTGAACCTTTTGAGGTTAACAAAGCCATTGTTCTTTTGTTGTGGACTGAAATATCTCAGATGTGTTTTACTTCACCTCAGACACATCATTTTTCTCCTCCAAACAAGCCACCATCCACAGAAAACACCAGCTCCTCCTTGTTTTGTCCCACACAGTTGTGTTATTACACAACGACCCTTGTGTAATAACACAAGGGTCGTTATTACTGACGACCCTTGTGTGAGATGATGCAGGGAAAATGTCAACAGTCCAGACAGTTTCCCTTAAGACAAAATCTTTTTTTCATGCTCCCGCCTCACGCACTGACAGTACGCTCCAGAGCGCACTATGCTCCCGCCTCGCACACTGACAGTACGCTCCAGAGCGCACTATGCTACTGCCTCGCACACTGACAGTACGCTCCAGAACGCACTGTGCTCCTGCCTCGCACACTGACAGTACGCTCCAGAACGCACTATGCTCCTGCCTCGCACTCTGACAGTACGCTCCAGAGCGCACTATACTCCCGCCTCGCGTACTGACAGTATACTTCAGAGCGCACTATGCTCCTGCCTCGCACACTGACAGTACGCTCCAGAGCGCACTATGCTCCTGCCACTCGCAGTGACAGTAAGCTCCAGAACGCACTGTGCTCCTGCCTCGCACACTGACAGTACGCTCCAGAACGCACTATGCTCCTGCCTCGCACACTGACAGTATACTTCAGCGCGCACTATGCTCCTGCCTTGCGCACTGACAGTACGCTCCAGAGCGCACTATGCTCCTCCTCGCACACTGACAGTACGCTCCATAGCGCACTATGCTCCTGCCTCGCACACTGACAGTACGCTCCAGAGCGCACTGTGCTCCTGCCTTGCACACTGACAGTACGCTCCAGAGCGCACTATGCTCCTGCCTCGCACACTGACAGTACGCTCCAGAGCGCACTATGCTCCTGCCTCGCACACTGACAGTACGCTCCAGAGCGCACTATGCTCCGCTCGCGCACTGACAGTACGCTCCAGAGCTACTATGCTCCTGACTCTTCCACTGACAGTACGCTCCAGAGTGCACTATGCTCTCGTCTCACGCACTGACAGTACGCTCCAGAGTGCACTATGCTCTCGTCTCACGCACTGACAGTACGCTCCAGAGTGCACTATGCTCTCGTCTCACACACTGACAGTACGCTTCAGAGCGCACTATGCTCTTGCCTTGTGCTTTTTTGTGTATGACAAACTCATCTCAGCGCGCAGTAGTCAGGCACTGTCAGAGTAACTGTCTTTGTCAATCTCTCTAAGACGTTTTTATTTTTTTTAAGTAATATTTAGGCATAGCATTTCCTTATTACATAACTTGCATAAGTAAGGTGTTTCTAATAACAGCCTATTTCCAATCATAACATAAAACTAGGACTCTTGTAGTACCCTAACCACAGTTTGAGAAACACTAGTCTATAGCATATTTTTGAGGCTACACAAAATATGTAAAAAAAAAAAAAAAAAAAAAGTTGTTTAAAAAAGTCTGAATAATGAAAGAATCCACAGAGAGCTGAGTGACCCCCATAATCCAAACGCTAGCTTCATTACGCTGCCAAAAGCAAGAGATAACAGTCGAAAAGACCCATCTGGACTTAAAGTTTAGGTAGCAGACATTTCCAGCTGATATAAACAAACAGAAGGGCTTGTGTCTGAGATGTGCAAAGGTTAAGTTATTTCTCTGCACAAGTGGAGATTATCTGGTGTACACAGTGCATGGGCCAATCAAAAAACACAGACAATCCCCTCAATCGCCCCACGAACCAGGCTGTTTGAGATGAGCTTGTCCCCAGACACAAACCGCTGAATTATAGTGGATTTGTGAGAAGACATTTCAGAAAAAGAAGTGGTATTTGGCTGTTTGAATGTCTCTACCTGGTTTTAAAGAAGGGTCTTTTAGGAGAAAAGTGGTTGTGAAAGTATATAGGATGTTTCCTCCTGCCATGAAAAATATGCACTTTAGAAGATATGTAGTTATGGTGTATTTTGTGGAAAAAATGTAAAAGAACCTGCTTGTATCTTGTTTGCACAGTGTGAATGACAGATGTTTGTCACAAGCAGAGATGGAGAAAGTGCTTTTTCAAAGGCACTATGCCCGATTCAAATAAATAAATAACATAAAATCTGTTTTTACCACAGATATTGTCAAATAGGGCTGAACATTTAATCAAAATGAGAGATTGCGATTCGATAATGTTAAAATGTCAATTCTTTTTTTCTTTGCATAGAGCTCCACAGCGAATCCTCTGTCAGTAAAATTATGTCGAAATAATAACAAAATCCTGTGTAGAGTGAGCGTGCATCAGTCTCTACATGATTCTGTTAAATAACATACAAGAACTAACAGACCGTAAATGAAGAAGTTAAAAAAGTAAAACAATGGTTTGACTTAAATGATCTAATACTTAACATTAAAAAAAACAAACTTTATTTTGTTCAATGACAGAAAGAAAAAATATGACATAACATTGGAAATAGATGGGGTTGAAATACAGTAAAGAAATGAAATTCCTGGAGTAATAATTGATGAAGATTTAAGTTGGAAATCTCACATTAAGTATACTAAAGGAAAAATATCTGAAGCCATTGCAGTTTTACATAAAGCCAAGTTCTTACTGAATATTGAAGCTTTATTAACTTTGTATAATGCTTTAATTTGACCGTATTTGACTTATTGTGTTGAAATATGGGGGTCAACATGCAAAACATATACAACCACTGTTTATTTGACAGAAAAGAGCTTTGAGAATAGTTACTAACAGTCATTATAGGGAACCATCTAACCCATTATTTGTCAAACTTGGAGTGTTCAAAGTTCATGATATTGCTGAAGTAAGTGTCCTCAAAGCTAAGTGCAACACATTACCTATTAACATTCAAGAATTCTTTGAAAAAAGAACAAGTCACTATAATTTCAAAGGAATGGACATGTTCAATAAACCCAGATTTAGAACAAAGGTGATGGAACGAAGCTGCTGTAGAAGGAGTTAAATTATGGAACAATCTGGACAATCAAATCAAAGAATCAGGAGCAATATTGACATTTAAGAAATACATAAAAGCTGACTTTTGAAAAGGTATAAATCAGATTTATAATTGTTGTGGTTAAAAGAATGCATTTGTTTGCTGTGAATTGTGTTATGTTAAATAGAATTGTATTGCCGAACAGGAAACTTCTGTAAATTGAAAAGGGGCAGATATTATAAGATTACTCTTCTTTCTGCTCCTTCTCATTCATTTTTAGTTTGTCAATTTGATACATACTTTATCTCATTGTATGTAATGAATGAATTAACGATAAATAAATAAAATAAATAAATAAATAAACTTTGCTAGAGTAAAATGTTAGCAGAAGCAGTACAAGAGAAGGGAAACACATAAATTCATTCATTGGTTCTCTTTATTCTCTCTCCTTTCCCGTGTGTGTGTGTGTGTGTGTGTGTAAAACACTTCTATCCACAGACTTTACCAGACCTAAAACATTGTAGTGAAACAGAAAGTAAAGAGTGCAGAGCAGGGTCAACATTAATAAAGCACAGAATTGAGAACGAAGATACTGCACAGTTCCAATGAATTGCTAAAAACAGAACGAGTTCGCAACTGGTTTAGTTTTCAAGTCCGATGCTGGTTCTACGTCTTAGCCAAGAGGTGGGCAATCTTTTTTTCACAAGGGCCTTCTTATTCAAATCCAGACAAGAGGCAGAGGGCCAGAGTGGGACCATACCAGCTCGCCAACACAGCAGAGGAACCTCAGGAGCCACAGTGAGATGAACAGAGGAGAAACTCGTTGTGTCCTTAGGCAAGACACTTCACCCACACTGCCTAGTTTGGATCTAGTGTGTGTATGAATGATTGGTGGCGGTCAGAAGGGCTGAAGGCACAAAAACGCAGCCTCGCTTCTGTCAGTCTGCCCCAGAGCAGCTGTGGCTACAAAAGTAGCTTACCACTACCCAGTGTGGGATGAATGAATATTGCAGAATGTCTTTGGGTGTCTTGAAAAGTGCTATATAATCAAGAAAAAAAAATTATAAAGTTTACCACTTACTTTCAAAACATTTTCAGGATTCTGATTAAAACAGGTCGAGGGCTGCATCTGTCTCCGAGCCGTAGTCTTAGCCTATTCTATCAGGTCTCAGGTCTTTAAAAATAGTGACTCAAGTCTGACTCGAGTACAACTTGCAGCTTCAAGTTTATTTTATGTTATACAATGTCCACAGCTGATTGGCTGTGCTGAAGATGTTAAGCCTGCTTCACTTTTGGGTCCTAAAAGCATATTCTAAAATTTAGCTGGTGACAAAAATGTTAATGTAAAGCTGTCGAGGTGTCAAAGGCTTTGTGAGAAGTTGGAAATATTTAAATACTACACTTAATTTGTCCACACTTAGCTTTTCTTCAGTGTATTCTAGAACTGTCTCTGTCTCTGTCCTGGTGGAGCCTTGACCCTGGCGTCCTCTGCTCCTCTGCCCGTCGTTAGTGCCCCTCTCTGGGCCTGTCCTGTCTCTGTCTCCCCCTGTCACTCACCCAGCTCCAGACATACACAGTCATTACAGCAAATCCATCTGTCACTGAGGCTGACATCACTGATCACATGTCAGAGCTGTTTACCTCGCTATCTTTACCGACGCAGACTGTGGGATCGCTCGGTCAAGCTTGTGTCGCAGGAGTGTTTTGACAGTGCTCTTTACAAAACAATCACCTGTAAAGTTTTAGAATTGTGTACAGAAATGTCATGTAGTATATATGTCACATTCACATTCTGGAAAGTTTTTTTTTTTTTTTTTTTTTTTTTTAAAGGAGTATCTGATATTATAGTTGTAAATTACAATAAAATACATAAAATACAATAAAAAGGCAATCTTTTGTAAAAAAAAAAAAAAAAAAAAAAAAAAACGCTGTGTAATGTGTAACATCTGAATCAAATAATGAAGTGTTTTAACTCTCAAAAAGAGTCAAAAGCACCACTCTGATCTGCTGTGCTTGGGGGTCCACTCCAGCCTCATTTTGGTGTTTGTGAAAAGATGCTTTTAAGTCATAAATGCACCCAAAAAGTCCTGTGTGAAAGGAACTGGCTGGATATATATATATATTAAACTTTTATTTGTCATTTTCTTCATACCTTTTAACATTGCCGCTATTAAACTATGATAACTATTTACCACTAAGACATTGCCGCCAAACAAATACAAATTTTGAAATCTGTCATATGGGCTTTAACTTCCAGTTTTACCAAATAACTCCATTGTCTGCAGCAGTAGTCCTTTTTTCCCAGTGTTTAATGGCAGTCCCTAACTAAAAACAGCTTGTTCTGGTTAGAGTCAATCAGACATCATTTCAGTCAGGTGTTTACGGGAAAATAGGTCATAGATATAAATCAAAGTATATTTCAGCTAGTGTAAGGACCAAGAACTGTTAAATCTACTGCCATGTGTCGACATGTAAGCAACAGTGTCAGCCATCTTTGTGTGGGAAACAATGATGAGAGAACAGGTCATAACGGTGACTCAGGGATGTTTTAGAGGAGACAGCTGCTTTTGTCTGAAGAAGAAAAGAGAAAAGTGAGTAAGTCTGTCTGGAAGCTGAAGCACAGATTCAGAGAAAGCTCTCACGAAGCAAAAACTATTACGATTGATCCTTATTAAACATGAGTTAGACTTAAATTAATTGACTGGATGGAACTCAAATACATTACCCTTGTTTCCTCTGCAAAGCAAATAGCACATTTTAAAATAGTTGTAAATACCTGACGGTACAAGGTCTGCAACCAAAGACAGAGCCAACGATTCCGTCGTCCAAAGTTAGGACGATCCAATCACAAATGACTGCTGCTCGTTGAAAAATGAACTACAGTGTTCTGATACAAGTGAACAGTAACGCGACAAGTAGTTTTCGATCATCCTCCAAAACCCAACTGTGGCTCTAAAACTACATTTAAAACCCGGGGAGAACTGTCCTTCCAGGCAGTGGCTCCTAACTTCTGGATCGCTCTGCCACCATTTCTCCTCTGTGTCCACTTATAATAAGTGGGCTGAAATACATGATGCAGTTCCACAGATTCACCAGCTGATGGCAGAAGCCATCAGCTGGACCCGAGGAGGTCACATGACCAGAAAATGCATGTGGTTGTTGTGAAAACAGACTTGACATCTGCATGAATGACATGATCAGCTGCTTCTGAGGCCTGCTCTCTTTTCAAACACATTACATTCAAAACATCTTGGACTAAACAGTGTTGAGTAAGTTTAGAGCAGATTTTTGATGCTGGAGAACAGCCTCAGACAGCCAGAGCAAAGGAAAACATACACATACATGTTTTTAATTGAAAGTACACTTGTGTGTCCCATTTGGTTCCAGTTTTTTAGTTAAGCTGTGAATATTGTTTATGTATAGTTAACAGAGATCTAATTTATAGATTTGTAACACAGTTTCCAAGCATTTTTGTTAGTCTCACATTGAAAAATAACTTCAAAAAAAGTGTTTATGAAGCATTCATACTTTTGCAGTGACGTGACATGCTGTTGAAAAGTACAGTTAAAGCAGCTCTGCTCAGAGCTCGAGGTGTTGTTTGGTTGCCGAGGGTAACGATGGATGGTGTTAGACGAGTCAGCTCATACTAAAAATGAAAAGGGCACAAAACATCATAATTATGCATCTGAAATCCTGCTGACACTGCCCCCTGCAGGTGTAATGTGTCACTAGGTTAACATGTAAACTGCATTTCTCTAACTTCAGTGGAGGAACTTCTACGTGTGCTTTACATGTCGATATTTTTGTTTTTAAACGTTGTTTGATTTGCATTATTTTATATTAAACATTCTGCCATTCCAAAAAAAAAAGTTAGACAAATGATGTGCAATTTTCTGCATTCCAGTGCATTTTAGGGTGGTTTCGTCCTGCGTACTAAGTTTCTCCACCAACCAATAACATACAGGTTAAGGGACGCTTGGTGTTGGTCGGAGGTTGAGGTGCCAGGCGAATCGTTCTGCTGAGCTGCTCCAGAGCTGCTGCTGTCGCTGAGTGAGGAGGGTTACTGTGTGAAGCACTTTGGAACAGACATCTATCTGTGTAAATGAGCTATAGAAATACTATTCATTCATTCATTTAGAATTGAATTATCTTCTGTTTCCGTGGCATTTTTTGGACAACCCACTCATTTTGCAGTTATGTGTACAAAAACCGCGACTGTGTTCCATGATGGTCAAACACTCTCAGTGCAGTTTCAGTTTGAGTTTGAGTCAACGCCACAGCCAAGCTCCACAGGTAGAATATGAACTCCTGCTGACGCTGTTGCTGTGTGTGCTGGTAATGACATATTATTCATTAGTCTCAGAGGGATAAGTGGCTAATGTGAGTTGCAAATGATCACAGGTTTGAAACTCAGGTGTTTCATTTTCTCATTTTCAATTTTAGACCAAATACTCACATGAGCTCATGTGCTTATGTAAAGGAAAGGTTTCATACATATATCTGCAAAGTTAATAAAAGGAATCTTTGAAGTGTGAGTAACTAGACTTGTGCTGCACAGCCTCAGCAGCTGTAAACCGATCGCTCTGACACAAACTCACATCACTCTCCAAACTCACAATTTCTTTCTTCTGTCAATCAGCATCACACCCACTGGCCGTCTCTTAAAAGGACTCCGAACATCTCCCACTTTTGAGAGTCTGTTTGGTGTTCAGTTGAGGGCAGAGTAAGCAAGTTTAGCCTCACTTTAAAAAACAAAAAAAATGTTTGATGAGGATAACTGATGAGGATTATTTTAACTGTCATGATATAAATTTGAGATCGCTCTGCAAAACATACAAGCTACGTTAGCTACTTTAAACAGAAAGTGTACATCCATGACAAGTAGGCGAGGTGGAATAAGCGAATACTGTTTAATGGCACACCCCAGGCCCAACATCTCCATGGAAACAAGCGGGCGACAAACAGAGTTACAGAGTACATCTTTTCAAACCCAGTGATTTGTGTTTTTCAGACATAGGTTTGTTTCTGATGGTGAGAGAGCTAAATCTGATGCAAGCGTAGGGCCGTGTGCTGGCCCCTGGAGCGGGCAGATGAGCTGCTCCAGACACACGCAGGAAAACAGGACGCACTCACTCAGCATGGTCAAACTACAGCGCATTACAGTGTGCTTCCAGAGCCCAGCGTGTGCCCGGCATCTCAAACAGACACAACGCAAGCAGAGAGGAGCAGGAGAGGCGAGTGAGGAAACACATTTACAGCCGTATGGATGTACTGACATGTTTATGCATCTGCGCTTGTGTGCTGGGTTGATGCAAGTCGGGCTAAAAACAGCGGAAAACAAACGTAATAATCAATAATACAATTCTGAAATGATCCAGAAGGAAAACGGAATGAGCTAAAACACTGAAACCATAATTCTAGTTTGGATTCTGGCTGTCTTTGGCATGTGTGCTTGAGAAGCCTTTTTTTGTGTGTGTTTTTTTTTTTTTTTTCCATTCTTCTTATGCCACACTGCCATCACTCTGCATTGATGCTATACCATCGAAAGTTTGTATTTTAAAATATTTACCTCTAAAATTTGAGTAAGATTAAGGTTTGTTTTATTTTGGTTAAGTTTAGGGTTTGGGGAAAGGTGACAGCATGAATGTGTTGAAGAAAAAAAAAGATTCAAAGATTCAAATCTTCCCAGCCCCAAATCTATGCCTCACACTTTGAGTTAGGGCTGAGCGACATATTCAGATAATGATCCACGTATACTGTCCTTTCCTGTTGTCTTAAAGTAAAGAATTCATTGCATCTTAAAGAGTTGTTAAATCCCAAGTAAATGTCTCCACGTGGGGACGATTTTGTTGGGTTTAAAGGCTAAGTTTTAAGCTGAAGTTACAAAAATTGGTAAGTTTAGGGCAGAGGTCTGCAACCTGCGGCTCAAGAGCCACATGCGGCTCTTTAAAGACGTCAGTGCGGCTCTTTGAGATTTGATTGAGAATGAGGAACTAGACTAGACAAAAAGTTCAAGTACATTCTTTATTATTGTATTATATTTACAAATATTTTTTATTTTATTAGCAGTGCTTAGTGCAGAGGTTCCAAAACTTTTCAGACCAGGACTCCTCAAAAGCATCCAACTCACAACCCCAACACCAAAAAAAGGGTGTAATAATTTTAAGTTGGAAAATCATTAAAATTGGGTCAAAATGTATTAATTTTGTGCTTTTTTACTTAATGTAACCAAGATTCACTCAGACATGTGGCTTTCAGTCAAAAAACTGGGTAAATATCAGGTCATAGTTGCAAAACTAGATCTTGAAATGATCTTGTGACCCAGATTTTTCTTTGCGACCCCCGCTGGCTTAGTTTGTAAAATGGGTTTTTAATCATTTATGTATTGACAGCTGGAGTTGACCTCAAGTGTTGAAGTTGAAAACAAGTGTATATGAAAAGATTAGTCTTGCTATCAAATACATTTTTTTTGCCAATTTATGCAATTGTTTTGTAAAATTGACTTAATAAATGTTTGATGTTTTGTTGGTTTGTTTGTTTGCTTTTGTTATTATTAAATACAGTTGTGACTCTTACTTACTGTACTTTGATTTGGTTTGAATTAAGCAAATGTGGCTCTTTTGCTGTTGAAGGTTGCAGACCCCTGGTTTGGGCTTGGACTTGGAGTTTGTTAAGATTAGAATTGTTCTTAATACACAATTTTACATCCACCATAGAAATGAACAGTGAGACTGTGCTCTTTAACATACCTTATACAATAAAATGTACGCTCATTTCCCAACTAAGAATCCAAACATCATGTATTCCTGTTTCACTCTGCCACATTCCTCCTCATCATTTGCATGCAGTTTGAAGACGAAGCAGATGAAAGGTGTAGCTATGGTCCCTGCGAACATCAGAAGAGAAAATTACCTTCCACGATGCCCACCAGACTGTATTATACTGATGGGAAGCCCTGCCAAAACCTTCAGGCGCCATATGGTCCCCCAGTGTTTGTGCAGCTAAAGCAGATGAGCTCATTGTTACCCGCGGCGACAAGAGGCAGCCGAACCCATGGCGATTAGCATTCTATAGTTTCAAATCCCATCGTAACTACAGGCCCACGGGTTAATGGGGAGGAAGTGTCTCTCAAGCTGTACCTGCGTTTCACCCTTTGGCTCCGAGTGTCGGTGAGATTTATGGGCAAAAGCGAGGCCCCGGTGTAATATCCACACCAACTGTTCGCTAAATACGGCAAGGCCAAGTCAAAGTTAGGACGGTTGAGGTGGCGTATATTTTGGGAAGCTGTTTGTGAAGTGAAGTTGACAAAGTGGATCGGAGTTGAAGAATGCAGAGGATGTGTGTAGAAAGACAAATGGTTAACGTGTCTATTAAAAGTTGAACTACAAATTTAACTAAAGCGCCGTTTAAATCAATCTGTTACATGTTTTTTCTAAAACTTTTACAAAATTCCTTTCATGCTGCATTCAAGGCAATTGGGAAAGGGATATTTCCTTTTGAAAAATACCAGTTCCCAGTTCAAAGAGTTCGAACTGAATCAACTCGTATGTAAACATTATGGTTAATAACCTTTAGGCTAAACAAAAATATTGTTAAGTAACCTGTAACAATGTTTACATAGTTCTTGTGGCAGTTAAACTCCTCAGATTCACTCTTTGTATTGTTTTGTATTGTTGATCTTGTATGTAAAGTGTGACTCCCTCGATTTTTTTTTTTTTTTTTTTTTGCATTTTGTGATCAGAATATCGTTCGACATTTCTCTCTCTTTAGTGTGTGTTTTACTTCCTTATTAACTATTTAGTAAACTGGGCCAATACAACTCCAAAGTAACAAACATTTAAACGACGAGAGGCCTTTTACTTTGTTATATTTGTTATATATTATTTACGGTTTTAAAAAAGTGCTCGTTGTGTGAAAATGTCAAATGTGCTAAGTTGGCCACTGTCCAGCGTGTTCCCCTGTCTAAGGCCCAAAGTCAGTGGGTTGGACTCCAGTCATTCATGATCCCCAGTAGGAACAAGCGGTAAAAAATTAATGAATATAGGCTAATTAAACATTATAAGTATTCAACTTTTAGACTATTTTTGTAATACATATTTTGACACCTATTGTACAAGATAAATTATGTAAAAATGGCCCAAAAGTTACATACATATAATAATAATTCTTATTATTATTACAAATAAAGTGTCTGTGTTTTGTTTTTGTTTTTGTTTTTTTTTTTTACTACAGAAACGCACAACACTGCAAGACCTTTTTTTTTTTTTTTTTTTTCCTGATCTTGGAGCCTGGACAAAAGATTGCTTGAGTTTAGCGTTGCCGCCCAAATCTAACCTGGCCAGATAATCCTGCCTCATTAGAGCCCAATGTGGAAGCTGAGTTAATATTAGCTTTGACGATTAAAAGAACAAATGTGGTGCCAGACTCTTCCTTCTGCAGGTGAGACCGTGTGATTTTGGCTCTAAGAACTGCTCCCCTCGTGTTTCTGTCTTATGTTTCTCCATATGGGCACTTCACATGAATGAACTGATTTCAAATTATTGTTATTTGCCATCACAGCTGAAAATAGTCACAGTATGAGTGTTATGTGATTCAGTTAATGACTTTAATAAGTTATTTAAAAGTAATAAGTAAGTTCATATTTGCTAAAATATAAGTTAATTTCATGTTTATAAGATGGTTGAAAATGTTTTCAGGAAAATGGTCAGAGTGAGACATCTTTACCGTTTGTGTTATGGCACAGAGTGAGCACTCCTGTTTGTTATAGACAAGCTTTGAATCAAGCTAGTTTCACAGAGAAATGTGCTTTGAAAACCACTCATTACACGGCAAATGTGCTTTATTTGTTCAAACCTTGGAAAAGGTTCGTCTTTGTAAGTATTATTCTGTTCACAAGCATCCAGTTTATGGCATAGACATATGATTTAATGTCTATGGTTTAGGTTCACTGTGCATATTATTTGATGTCTTTATTTTGATTGTTATGATGCTAACTGTTCTGCATGAGCTAGTTACCTTGAATAGGGGTTATGCGTTAACGTCTTCCGGGCTCAGATAGACATAGGTCGTTACATCCGGTGGCGTGGTTGCCATAGTGATACAGTTGTTTACTCCAAATGTGCTGGACATCAGACAAAGGATTTTGGGCAAGTTCTGAAGTTGTTTTCATAAGGAAAAGTTGTAAAAGTGAGCTACGAACTACATGAACGTAGTTCCGGATGTAACGGCCTCTGTCAATTTGAGACCGGAAGAACGTTAGTGCATAACCCCAATTTAGATCTCTTTTGTGAAGTGTAGTTTGTAATACACACCTTTCTGTAATTTTTCAGTTATTGACAAATAATAATACAAGAAACTTCAATTAAACACATTAGTTCGCTGGCTGTCACAGAGTCATGTGTTGTGAGGACAGCACAATCTGAATAAAGTAGACAGATCAATCAAAAGTCTAGTTTGAGGTTGCTAAGTACAAAGGCTGCAGTTGTTAATACACTTAAAATGGTCCATTAAATGGCAAAGTCTTAGGCAAGTTAAATCATCTTGAATTAAGAAAAACATTGTTTAAACAGACTCGTCTCTAAATAGTAAAATTACCAAGGGAACAATAACGAGAAAAGCAGATTTCTGCAGTTCAGTGTGAATCAGAACTTACATTGGGTAAGATTAGAAATATAATAAAGCAAAACAATAATAATAATACGTAAGTTTCTGCTTCCATTTTTCTTAAAATGAGAACTTGAAAATGTAAAATTGTATATGCAAAAGAACCTTCTCTCACAGTTAGTGTTCAGAAATGTGTCTAAATGTATGTTAGTGAAAACTTTTCCTTTTCTCAAGACTATCCGTCCCACAGTCTCAATTGTGACCTATTAAGTAGACATCATTATTATTGCACAGACTATGTGCCTTCAACGGGCCACAATAAAAGGACACTTGTTCAGTTCAGCGTACACTGACATGTGTAAATGTCATGTGACTGCAGAAGCTCCACCAGAGTCAATGTCCTGTGTCTAACATAATCTGTCTCTAAATGTGTCTTAGAGAACATTACTTCTAACTGGAGCCTACATTTATCTATACAGGACATTTGCTTTGAGCTCAGAAGTGAAGTGTGTCTTTAGAGCAGAGACCAGGGACTCTATTCACAATGGCATCATGTTAAACTTCTAAGAGTGAATCTCACCCCCGAAACTCCTCCCACAAACACATTTCAAACACTGCAAACACATTGAAGGGCAAAGGCGGGCTTTGTGAGCATGTGAGTGATTAGTTTGACAGCTGTGTTTTTGTAAAATCCAGATTGGACAATCCGCGTTGATGTCACATAGAGTCTAGAACTGTAGACTCAGCCTGTTCTCATGGATAAGCGTGTCAATACCACGCTATTGTAAACAGTGTGTCATATGAACGCTACTTCTATTTTATGCGTGTTTCTGTCCCAGTTCATTTCAATGGTGAATGTTAAGATGTGTTGTTATTCATGAAGACTTAACACGATCCTAATCCTAACCTTACCCAACTCCAAACCTAAGAGCTAAACGTACCCATTGTTGTAACTTCAGACTTAAATTTTGCCGTTAATCCCTTGAAAAACCTTGTGTTTGTCGTCAACCACTAGGCATGTCCAGACCACGCTGGGTAAAACGAGCGTGTAATTGCACGCCAAAACAGGCAGAGGGCGTCGTCGTGACACGCAATTTGTCATGGCGTGCTATTTTACGCAATCCATGAGAACACGTTGGTAGACTTTGATCTGAAACTTGCCCATTTACTCAGTTTGCACAACGAATACTAAAAAAATACTAACAAATGCCTTAGAACATTTAGCAATGCTATAAAAATGTTTTAGGGTTTAGCTTTACTTTAAATTTAAACCAGTTTTAATAAAATATTATATTCTTATGGCAAGCTTAACTAGTTTTGCTGTTTTTTATTTTACACAAAATATTTAGAATCAAATCATAATATTTGAAATACATGGCCCAGGAAGCCCACTTTGAGAACCACTACTTTAGAGTGTATAAATAAATGTTTATACTGCGGCTTTTCACCCTGAAAAAGAATCTCTTCAATTGTGTTATTTGTGTCTAAATGCAAATGAACTAAGGTTTGAATAGTGTATTTTCCATACTGTTCCATTCCCACAGTCTTCCTCTGCTCTGTCTGTGCAGTTGACGGCGGCTGGGACGAGTGGACTGAGTGGACCGTGTGCAACAGTCTGTGTGAGAGACAGCGCAGTCGTGAGTGTAATAATCCAGCTCCACGACACAGAGGCAGGATGTGTGAGGGACTGAACCAGGCCACGGAGAACTGCACCGAAGGACTCTGCACGCAAAGTAAGCCAAGTCTAACACTGTTTATACCAATGTCAGGAGGGGCATTTGTTTTGTTTGTCTTTATCATCTTTTATTCTCACAAACTCAGGCATTGAGTCAAAACTGTGGAACTGACTATCCTCACCTCTTCATAGACATTTTCAGTATAAGCAGCAGAGATAGAACCAACCGAGTTTTGCTAGTCCCAGTAGGTTTCAAGTTTTGGTTTCAAGTCCAAATCAAGTCTCAGGTCAAAGAAAGACTAGTTCAAGACAAGTCCCAAGTCAAAGAGAGACTAGTTCAAGTCAAGTTCCAAGTCAAAGAGAGACTAGTTCAAGTCTAGTTCCAAGTCAAAGAGAGACTAGTTCAAGTCTAGTTCCAAGTCAAAGAGAGACTAGTTCAAGTCTAGTTCCAAGTCAAAGAGAGACTAGTTCAAGTCAAGTTCCAAGTCAAAGAGAGACTAGTTCAAGTCAAGTTCCAAGTCAAAGAGAGACTAGTTCAAGTCTAGTTCCAAGTCAAAGAGAGACTAGTTCAAGTCTAGTTCCAAGTCAAAGAAAGACTAGTTCAAGACAAGTCTCAAGTCAAAGAGAGACTAGTTCAAGTCAAGTTCCAAGTCAAAGAGAGACTAGTTCAAGACAAATCCCAAGTCAAAGAAAGACTAGTTCAAGTCTAGTTCCAAGTCAAAGAGAGACCAGTTCAAGTCTAGTTCCAAGTCAAAGAGAGACTAGTTCAAATCTAGTTCCAAGTTAAGGAGAGACTAGTTCAAGTCTAGTTCCAAGTCAAAGAGAGACTAGTTCAAATCTAGTTCCAAGTCAAAGAGAGACTAGTTCAAGTCTAGTTCCAAGTCAAAGAGAGACTAGTTCAAGTCTAGTTCCAAGTCAAAGAGAGACTAGTTCAAGTCTAGTTCCAAGTCAAAGAGAGACTAGTTCAAGTCAAGTTCCAAGTCAAAGAGAGACTAGTTCAAGTCAAGTTCCAAGTCAAAGAGAGACTAGTTCAAGTCTAGTTCCAAGTCAAAGAGAGACTAGTTCAAGTCTAGTTCCAAGTCAAAGAAAGACTAGTTCAAGACAAGTCTCAAGTCAAAGAGAGACTAGTTCAAGTCAAGTTCCAAGTCAAAGAGAGACTAGTTCAAGACAAATCCCAAGTCAAAGAAAGACTAGTTCAAGTCTAGTTCCAAGTCAAAGAGAGACCAGTTCAAGTCTAGTTCCAAGTCAAAGAGAGACTAGTTCAAATCTAGTTCCAAGTTAAGGAGAGACTAGTTCAAGTCTAGTTCCAAGTCAAAGAGAGACTAGTTCAAATCTAGTTCCAAGTCAAAGAGAGACTAGTTCAAGTCTAGTTCCAAGTCAAAGAGAGACTAGTTCAAATCTAGTTCCAAGTCAAAGAGAGACTAGTTTAAGTCTAGTTCCAAGTCAAAGAGAGACTAGTTTAAGTCTAGTTCCAAGTCAAAGAGAGACTAGTTTAAGTCTAGTTCCAAGTCAAAGAGAGACTAGTTTAAGTCTAGTTCCAAGTCAAAGAGAGACTAGTTCAAGTCGAGTTCCAAGTCAAAGAGAGACCAGTTCAAGTCTAGTTCCAAGTCATAGAAGTCAAGTCAAAAGTCAAAGAAAGACAAATCCAAGTCAGATCCCAAGTTCGTGCCCTACAAGTCAAAGTTGAACCTGCTTTCTACTTTTTTTCTGTGTTTTCAAGGCTTTACAGTATATCTAATTACCGAACATGTGCATCTTGTTCTGCAATATCACTGATTTTTATAAGTGTTTTTATAAGTTTATAAGTGCTGAGTGTTAGACCAAAGCAGTAGAACAAAACAAAATGATCCAAACACCAGGGATGGGACCGAGATGTCACAAGATAAAAAGGCCACAGTCAAGCTCACAAGTAGAAAACTAACTTTTGAGTAAATTTAGCTTGCAGTAGTCGTTATCATACAGAATGTAAACATGTTGTCTTGCCAATTTCTATTGGACTAAATTCACTTTATTCCCTCTAATCATTGTGCTCGGGTCCACATTCCCCACTCTGTTGTTGGGCTCAGGTCTAAGATACAGTGCTCCGCTGAACACATGTGCCTCACGAATGATTGACAGCTGCTCCAGAGTGACTTTTACTCTTGCTTCACAAGAAAAAGATTGTGGATTTGACTCCTACACGTCTTTGGCCTTTCTGTGTGGAGTTTGCATGTTTCTCGATGTGTCTGGGTGGGTACGGTCCGGACCTGAACAAGAACATCTGGATCTCCGTTCTACAGCTCAGCAGTGCGTTGCTCACAACCACTGAAGGACATGCACCAGTGGCATTGAAGGATGGGTCAAATGCAGAGGACACATTTCACTATGGAAACAATAAAGTGAACTTTCACTTTAACAAGAGCAGAAAGCATCGCAGTGACACACAGAGAATGATCCAGGTGTAGAGGGTACGTGTGCAGGCTTGGGTTATTGTGGACAAGCAGATTCCAAACATAGGTGAAGTTGGCCAATCATCAAACACCACTACACAAAAATGATGTTGGTTGTTTTGTCCTGTTAAGTTCTACAAAAAGTTTTGTTTGTTCATGATCCTTCCATTGTTCATTTAAAAAAAAACACACACACAAAAAAACACAGAACAGTCTAAAACAATGTTTATCGATTGTGCTTTGTTTGTGATGTTTTGTGTCGGGCATATTTTATTTGTAGTAGCATATTGAAAAAAAAAAAAACACACACACACACACACACAAAGGATTGACCCCACCTTCTTGGGTTGTTTTACCTTTGCTTTGGCGCTTAAAATGACCTATAAACCAATCATTATTATCTCAAAAACTAAAACAGCAAAAAAAAAAAAAAACTTTTTTGCAGCACAAACAACTGACATAGTTTGTGTGTAGATGTGCAGTTGGAGAGGGGCCGACTTCACGGAGGTAGATTCCAATCACAGACGTATTCTTGCACTATGTGAGTCACAAAATCTTCCATCGAGGAGGACTCTATCTGTACGTTTTGAACCGGCCTTTGTGTGTGGGAATGCAGTGTGGTTTAGGCAGAAGCTAAAACTTGTCTTGTGTATTTGTCGACAGAAATATGTTTGCGCTTTTCTCTCAACTGGTTTTACCCATGGATCTATTATACTATCTGGATACGGTATTGCTAGCTTGCAGGCATTGTAAATCAGCTCCAGTGGCCGCTCCATACAGCAGGAAAATTCCTACAGGCTAGAAAGGATTTTCTCCCTAGAGCGCAATGCAAACACAACTGCCTGTGTTCGCCAGAAACAGCATCTACAGCTTTAAGAACTGTCTGACTTTGCGGCGATTCTTACCTAGATTCACATCATAAACTTTTTTCCGGTTCAAAAGGTTTTAGTTTCGTATAAAACGGCTTTTTAAGCTTTAGCTTCGGCTACCGCTGCTAACACTGTAACTGCCGCTCTGATTGGTCAGAACGGTCACGTGTGAGCTTTCGGCTTCTTTCGGATTCACTCGGCTCGAGCTCAGCCCGCTCCTCGCGGGGGGAGTTATGGGGGAACACAACTGCGCATGTTCCACAGCCTGTAGCGCAGCTAGCAAAAGGCTAAAGCTAACGGCCATATTGGCAACGAACGCCAGTGAGCAAAAGCCATTGACGCACAGCACCCGCCATCTTTGATCACCGGGGCTTGGTTTTACTTCAAATTTTGATTCTCAGCTTCTTCCACTCTTGTGATGCTTTGACACTCAGCTTCAAATATTCATCATGACAAGGTGGTTAAAACCTGTGTGAGTAGGTCTTAGGACAGAGCAAACACCAAGCTCGCTGTGTTAAACGTTGGTTTAAGCTTTCCTCCACTACTGCACACTGTTGTTGTGTCCTTGAGCAAGACTCTGCACCCGACTACGTGTGTGAATGGGCTGATGGCTGCTTTACTGCTAAAGGTGGGCAGACACGGTGCAATTTTGAACCCATTTTGGGACGTTTTTTCACCCATGTGACAATTTTGGAGATGGACCCAAGTTTCAAATCAATCCATTTATTTTTGTATAGCCCAAAATCACAACAACAGTCTTCCGAAGATTATTCATTTAGCAAACATGAATAGTAGAAAATAAAAATAAACCAATACACATTCAATGAAACAATAAACATTCAGAAGCAGTGATTGATCAAGAATGTCAAAGCAGATTATTAGTAAAGCAAATGAATGATTGTCCAGAGCATCCCCTTAGACCCTCCTTCTGTCCTTAGACCCTCCTTCTGTCCTTAGTCCCTCCTTCCCGGAAAGGAAAAACTCAAAAAAAAAAAAAAAAACCCTCAAAAAAAAAAAAAAGAGGAAAAAGAGAAACCTTTAGGAGAACCACAGTGAAGAAGAGATCCACTCCCATGGATGGACAGGTTATAGAGTTTAAGTTTGTAAAGTCAAAGTCCATAAGCAGAAGGAAACGACTAACGACTAGTCTAGCAGGACCAGGACAGGCCAATCCAGGAGAGGGAGGTGGGGCGAATGTCCAGAAATAGGAGGGGGTCCGGCATCAGTGGTCCGGCCCTTGTCACTGCAAAACAGTTACATCTGAAACAGTTACACTCCTCGAGAGGACAGTGGGACAGGGGACAACGAGTGAAGAGCAAAGAACAGACTAGAGATGAACTGTAGTTTATTATTCTTTACAAGAAAGGCAGAAGTGAGAGAACAGACTTTCCCCAGTATATTTGCTCCTATGGCAGCCTGAACTGTAGGTTTAGAGTCTGTTCCTAACTGACCTGACCATAAACTAATTCAAAGAGGAACGTTTTGAGCCTAATCTTAAATGTAGAGACTGTGTCAGCTTCTTTGACATGAGCAGGAGCTGATTTCATAACTCTAGGAACCACCAAAAAGTTTACTGTGTAGTGTACATGCAGGTAACGAGAAGAGATTAACGCCTCTCAATCAGCTTCTGATCAACAATCGCAGGATCGCAAGAAAATCTAACCTGTTTGAAATCCTGGTGGCTCCTCGTTTGAACATCGCTCTGTAGAAGCTACAAGCTCTCACACTGCTCATGCACAAACAATGTTCGTTGTTAAACACAGGACATTTCCACTTCTAGATTCTTCTTCTCCTCCTTCATCTTTTACAGTATGTTGTGCTTTCGAATATAGGAGTCTGATGTAAAGTGTGAGACAGAAACATCACACAGTGTCTGCTCACCCTAAGAGCTTTGTGTGACCCTAGGAGGCTGAAAACTCAAGTCAGTGTGAGCTTGTGTTTCTTTTAAAATGTTTGGATCTTTTCATTTTAAGAAATACCTAAATGTTATAAGAGAACCATAAAAATGAGCAGTGCAATTATTCAGACCAGAAAAGTTTCACTTTGGCTTTATGATGCAAACTACAACTGACAAAACAGAACTACGGAGAGGCACACGAGAACCAAACCTAACACCAGGAAAAATAGAGCTGGTTCATTTTTCATTTTCAATAGTGTTTCATCAATTCTTTTTATCAAATCTTCAAATAAGGCACTAATCATTTGTCTGAATTTTTTTTGTGTTTTTTTTGTAATGGTAGTTAAAATCATGTTCCACAACACAAAACTTTTGATCGTTTTTAGGCTAAATTATCACGTACCACTGCTCTACTTCGACTTACCCTTCTGTTTTTCATTCTTTGACCATCAGCCATCACAGATCCCAGCCCAATTCACTCATTCTGTTTTATCCAAATGCCACTTTGAGTCGAACCCTTCCACTTCCTCTGGTCTGCCCTCGTTCCAAAGCCTGACTGTACCTTGATGTGAGAGTAGCGTGGACAGTAATGATGCCTGCATGGTGTAGTTAGCCCGCAGCGTTGTGCAGCACTTGTTAGCGACTTCACACGAAATCCAATCTCTAATCACCACTTTCTCTCCCTCTTTGTCCCATCCCTGTGTGTCTTTGCAGATCGAAAGCTGCTACATGACGTTAAGCCTCAAAGTGAGTCCTCTCCTCTCTCATCTCTCACCCTCCTTCCTGCACGAGACCCTTAAAAACGCACGCATTCGAAGCTGTTTTTTTTTTTTTTTCTTGAAGACATGAGTGTGTTACCTGTGTAGGGAGCTGTCAGTGCACTGCTTAGAGGAAAAGATGGAGATAACTTAAAAGGGAAAGATGTTTTAAGACTTTTGCAGAGGAGAGGCACTGTGGAGTCAATTAAAAGTCCATTTTCAACTCGGGGTGTGCGGACTGCATGAGCATGGAGCAGGGAAGTGTGTGTGGACTTTATTAAAGGGCCGACATTGTGCAAATTTAGTCTTTGTTGTAACGTTGATTCCTCATCAAAAACACATGTTGTCTTTTGGTCTTTGAGGTAAATAGGGTTTGATGTATGTGTGTTTTTCAGAAAGTTCCTTCTTCACTGTCAGTGGTTAAATCCAACTGTCAGAGGCTGACCAGTCTTATCAGAAGAGACCTCAGCTCTTCAATAAAAATGTACTAAAATAATCCATTATTTAGAACACAAGTTACTAGAGCTGAGGTTCTAGAAAAAGAGGTGAAAGAAATACTAGAATTAACCTCTTTAATGATCTGAAAAAGCAGTCCCCCCAAAAAATCAACCTTCAAAAACACAAGAGACTTAAGAAAAAGAAGCTCAAAGTCCCTATAAAGAAGTGAACTTGGAAACTCTGAGGATGAGAGAAGTAGGACAAAAATAGCAGTGGTGCATCGATGCAATATTAAGAGTCAGAATCGATGCAGATCCATTAAAGGTTGTATGGAGGATTTTCAAAAAATGTTGTCAGTCTTGGTCAAAAACAGTTGCATAGATTTGTAACAGCCTTGTACTTGCTTTTATCTGTGAAGCACTTTGGAAGCGTTTTATTTATGAAATGTGCTATATAAATAAAAGTGGATTTGGATTTACTTAAGCTAAACAAAAAAAATAATTATAAAAATATATAAACTGTGGACATGATGAGGCCAGTAAAACGTTGGCCAATAGAAAACAAGGTACCTCGTTATCTATTGATCTTTTAACCTGTCAAGCAAGCCCTCAGTGTTTCTAAGTAGCTCATTGGCCCAGTTGCAGTGAAGGGCGTGGCCCTGGGAGGGGAAACATATGTTCTTCATTTTGAAAAACAGCAAACAGTTTTTGGATTTGAAAAATCCTTTATACAACCTTTAAGTTTGACAGTATCGGTTATCGGCTCCACAACGCTTCAGGTGATTATCTGGTTGTGGCTTTAACTGGACGAAATAAGACTTATTAACTGATTTAATGAATGGTGTGAGTCAAACTGTCTTATAATGTTATGTATCCGTTAATATCGGTAAATACTAGAGTGCAAACTGGTATTGGAACTGAAAAAGCTGGATTAGTGCATTAATGAAAACTAGACAGACAGATGCATTAAAAAGAGAAATGGGAACTCAAGGCAGAACGATTTCATCAGAAAAGCAGATTGTCACAGAAATTAGCTCATAATTTGATTTTTAGCACAGAATTGCCCAGCCCTATACCTCCATCTTGTGAATACAGCTAGACAATATATCAAATGTTTGATAGTATCATGAATTTTAGCTTCAAATGTACATCGCATAGTAAAAATGTATGCTTCAAAAAGAAAATTAACAACAAAAAAATTATGTTTGCAAACAATCAAGTAGACAAGGCAAGTTTATATTTGTAACAAAATCCAAGAAGCAATTCAGAGTGTTTAAGCAGGAAAATAACAAAACACATACACTAGGGAAAAAAATCTATTAAATTGATTAACATGTACCCGTATTTAATTTTTGGAGATTGTCTTTTTAAACTTTTTTTTTACTTCCATTAGCTATTAAATCAACCACTATCCAAGAAAGATTGATTTGACTCAGAATAACTTTAAGGTTAGATTTTCCCAGATCCTGAATTGTGAAGACTGAGATTCTTGAAGGATATAATGGTCAGATGTCAGAACTATTCACTTGACTGAAAGTGGCTTGGATTGTCTCGGAAGCAGACAAGAACAGAAAAGAAGATGGAGACATATGATGTTTGTCATTGTGTTTTTTCCCAGTGTAAAGCACACTGCATGCTTTCTTGTCCCTGTTTCATTAGTCTATGCAGCCATACCTTTTACCAGAAACTCAAAGCATGAAAACAGTCACAGCTTATAACTGTTTGTGATTCTGCCGCATGTTCTTCACTACATGTAGGTGTGTTTACTTTCATTTGCTCCATATTCGTCTAAGCCCTCCAGGTAGATTCACAAGTCCGTAGACCTGAACACTTGCTTAACTCTTTCACTGCCAGCCCTATTCTGACTTTGACCCTCCTTCCCTGCCAGGACATTTTGCTAATTTTAAGCAAGATTCACAGCTCCACAAAAACCTCTTGCAACTGGAATTATGACATGTTGTGCATCAAATGAGACCTACAAGTGTCTACTTTCATTTAAAAAAATAAATGTTATTCTACATTATTCCATTCTCTTTTTATAGGCATTTGAAATTCGTTGTTTTCATTAGATTTCAGCGTTTGACCAGAAACTTTTGAGATAACGTCCTTTTTCTAAATCAAACTTATTTTTGTCTGTTCTACTTTTTGGTGAAAGAAAATGAACTACTACAATTAAATAATGTTTTTAGGATAAAAATACAAGCTTCACGTGATTAAAACAATGAGGACGAGTGTCTTTTTCATCTTTAAACCAGCAAAGGCTGTGTTACAGACGAGAAGGCAGCACCGCAGTTTTCTACTTTCTGATACAGATTCTACAGATTCAGACACTTTCACAGCAAATATTATATTTAACCCTTCAAACATGAAGAAATACAGTAGTTTTACTTACTCTGACACTTTTGGATTGCCACAGAAGTGAAAGTTTAGTTTTTCTCCTCCAGACTCGCTGCATGAGTCGTTCTCCTCAGAGTCCTAGTCCTGTAGGATCGTCTTTTCTTCAGTTTAAAGATCAAATATCTGCTCTAAACTTACTCAACTGTGTTTTTAGTCCAAGATGTGTTGCCTGTAATCCGTTTGAAAAGAAAGCCGATCCTTTAGAGGCGTATGATCACATAAACACAGGCGACTGCGCTGCATAATGTAAACAGAACAACACGTGAGTTTCCGGTCCTCTGACTTCCGCTGCGCTCTTGTGCTTATGCGATACTGCACTCTGGTGGTGAATATATGAAACTGCATCATGCTATTTAATGCTGATGAATTCAACACGTGCATCAAAGAGTGCTCTATCGCCGCATGTAAAAAAAGCTTATGACGGAAATTTCCGTCATTGGCAGGGAAGAGTTAATTATCCGTTCATTTCAGTCCTTTTGCTCTTAGATTGTTCTTGCACCTTGTCCTGAGCAGAGTCTGTCACACACTGCGCTGTGATTGGTTGGCTTTTCAAAGTTGACTAAAACAGGTTTTTCTTTAGTTAAAAGTTTCATATATTTTAATTTGACATCTGTGTTTGAGTTAATTTGAGGCAGCGAAGGTATAAAGTATTATAATGACGAAAGTGAGAGTAGCCTAGGTAACCTACAGCGACAAACGAGTTATTATAATGACGAGAGAGAGCGTGATGCCGTGGCAGTTGCTGCGTCCATCTTGCGAGGGAGAGGCAACACAGTTCTAATTGAGAAAAAATGTAAAAACAAGGTCAGCTAATCCATAGATAAAAGAGAGTAATTTAAAATTTATTAACCTGGCTCACATGGGTATGTTCCACAGTCTCCATCTTTTCTTGCAGAAAAGGAGGCACGTTTAATGAAATCTATCAAGCTGATTGGATGTGTGCGGTTGATCTTATTTATGCTTAACCAATCACAGCAACGAATCGTAAAACACATCCAAATCCGCTTGGGATAAAACAAGTGTCACTCACACCTCTCTGCTCTTCTTTCAACAAATAAAACACTTCTGCCAAATCTGAATCAAACGCAGTACATACAAGCATTTCCTGTTAGGGTTTCAATACAAACACACAAGTGTTCGATGGTCAATTATTCTTCTGATTGTTTTCTGTAACATTCACTACAGCTCACTGTCTTCTGGGGATTTATCATTTTAAGCTGATGTAGTGAAAATCTCACAGAAATAAACTGAACAGGAAATGCTTGTATGTACAGAAGTTAGCTATTTTGAACATAAACAAGCAAACTGATGTTCCATGCACAGAGACAATTGGAGATTTAAAATTCCATAACAGACAAAACAAGACATTTGTGTCAAAACTACTGGGTTAAAACCACTGTATTGACTAAAGACCAGAAGACCAGCTCTTGTTCACCCTGGCTGAAATGTGCAAATTCTTGGTTATAATATTATTGCTGTTATATTTATTAAGAAATGTGTCCAATTCATTTTCATTGTTGCTGATATCAGAAGCTGCTCTGTTTTATCGGAGTGATGGAGCTCTCTGATGTCACAAATAATTACATTTAGAGGAACAATCTCACAATCTGATGCTCCTGAATGCTTGTGTCAGTATAATGTAATGACACACAAATATGTTTAAATTCTGCATAAAACACAGCCCAGTGCAGGGGTTTTAGGCTGAATATTTACATTCACCATACAGAGGTCCAACCCAGACAGGTAGAGTTCTCTGTGTTAACTGAACCACAAATATATACTTCTATGCCAAGAAATCAAGGAACTTGTTTTTGCATTATTTTCTATCAACCCATCAGAACTGTTGTTGTTTTTACAGCTCCAGGTGCAAGAACAAACATGTTTTTTTATTATAAATTGGCCTTTAGATTAGAAACAGACAATATTATTCATAAAGGTTGAAAAAAAAGAAAGAAAAACTACTTAAACACCTTTTGTTTTCTTCTGCAAATCTTCTCTCAACATTAAGGGTAAAATGTAGAAATATAAAATATAATCTGCAACACTCCAACAGTTCTTCATGTGTTTCATGTGAGAAAATGATCAATGTGAAACTCAGTATATTCTAAGCTAACTCACTGTGTTAATAACGTGTGAATCACATGTATTTATCACCACAGAGTCAGATACAGTCGGTTTCAAACTTGTCGTTCTCTAAGTGACTCTATATCTAAGCCTGGACTCAGATTTAAATCACAGATACCAGTCGTAAAAAAACAAACAAACAAAAAACAAAAAAAAAACAGGCATTTGATTGTTACCCAGAAGCAGATTTACTGTGAATGGTAAATGGTATCTATTTATATAGCGCTTTTCCACTTTACAAGGCACTTAAAGCACTTTACAGTCAGTGATCCACTTACCCAGTGTAACAGACAGAGTGGGTAAAGTGTCTTGCCCATGGACACAACAACAATCCTCTCCTGTCGTCCCACTGTGGCACCTGGTGTTCTAACAGTCTCCATCCAAGTACTAACCAGGCCCTTTCCGGCGTAGCTTCTGAGATCTGACGGATCAGGCTTTGACAAGCAGGAATGGCCACATGTTCAGTCAAAAAAAAATCAACGTGATTATACTTAAGTTTCCACTAAACATTTTACGGTAACACTTTATATTAACTACACCTTATTTAGCCTTAATAAAGCATGAGTTAATGTTTACTTAATAGTTAACAAATACTTTGTTAAGACTGATTCATGCTCAATAACTAGTTAATTACTATCGTAGTTAATACTTAGTATCTACTTAATTGACATTAAAGTAATGATTAATCATGCTTATTTAATGCTTAAATTCTAATTAACTAATCATTAAGTATCTTCTTAATTAATACTTTATTCATACTTAACAGACCTGCCAAAAAATTTGTTATTAATTCTTAGTTCATACTTTACAAAGTGTTAATAAACTTTAAAAGATAAGTTATTCAGGCAGTTGTTATGTGTTAGTTAAGTTGTTTTTTGTGAGCTTTTCTAAAGTGAAGACTAATAATGCTTTATTAAGTATGTATTAATACTGGCAAAAATTGTGAGAATCCACAGTGTACTTTTGCAACATTTAGACGTGAAAATGGTTAAGAAATATCTGAATAAATTGTTTAGCAAAAGGGAACTAACTTTCCCCTGATATGTCCCTGTTACACTGATAAATTGGATCTAGATTTAAAATAATAAAACAGAGAAACAGAGATACTTAGCAACAAAATGTATTGAATCTTTTTTTTTACAACATTTACAAACATTTGCAAACACATTAAGGGATTTTTTTCAATAGATTGCTTGAATTTTTGCAGTCTTTGACTGAAACAGCTTAATTTCTCACTGTAACTGAACAAAAAATCAAACTAAATCATTTTAAATTGAAAAAAAAAAAAAAAAAACAGGTTATGTTAAAGTAGATCAACTAAGGGTTAACCTGGCTGGTACATTTCAAACTACAACTGAATGACATCACAAAGTACAAAATGTTTGCTGCTTCAGGCAATATACCATGCTGTAAAGAATCACTATCACAATACTAAACTAACAGAACAATTGCTCCAAGGTTCACCTGTGTAAAAGAATCACTTGAACTTTTTACCAATATCATAGATTAACCGGCCCAGTGGCCCGTCAGCATGCTTTTTGGCTAGCCATTCCGTCCATTCGATTACAGCAATATGTTCAGATAACAAATTATCTGTTCTATTACCCCTCAACCTCCAGACCTGCTCTTTGTATGAGCGCCACGCCCGCTCTATGTGTTGAGTATGGGCACCTGTATTTGGATCTACATACCACCTGCTGTGGTTAACCGTGTAGTGGCGATATCCCAATGCAGGAAGAATCCGATATGCCCGCCACTCATCACTTAAAACCGAGGAACCTTCTCTCACATGGCGAGCAATGATGGGGACCAAATGCCTTCGTGATCTGCGCTCTACGAGACGTAGAATTGGCCGCCTTCCTCCGTTATTTCGAACACCCAACATTCCAAAGACCCATTTCTTCCTCTTCCATCCTCCAGCCATTCTCCCTCTTCCATACTACAACAAGGGTAAAACTTGTAAAAATGTAGACTATTTAATTGTTAAATTGATTGTTTAATAGCTTTTACCTTTCGTTTGTGTCGAAAATGGCTTTCATCTATGGCCACAAATTCTGTTCTTCCTCCAATCATTTGGCCTGTCTGTCTTCTCAGTCTTTTAACTGCTGTCCGACAAACTTCTCGTACTCTTTTTGCCATTCTTGAAAGTGTTGCTGAACTGGCAGCTATTGAGTCGTCCATCAGGTCAATCTGCCTGAGTCTTAAGCCTTGACAAAACCTAAAAAGACACACAAAGAATATAATTGTTTGTAAGTTCATAATCACTATAATATTTGAGTCATCGTTTATACTGGTAGGTACAGTATGTCAAGTAAAGCACTGTTATGCTTCCAAAAGTTCACAAAAAGCGTAAATACACGCATCACTCAAAGCTACTAGGCTGTTTGCAGTTAAATCTGGGAAAAAGTACGAGCCCGCACACTGACTTCAAATCTGCAAATTTAATAAAACAAACAATGTTTCGATCCACACAGGATCTTCTTTAGGTCAATGGTTTCACAGTGTGCGCCACTCCCCTATATACACTCTGTTCACTGATTGGCTGACAGAGCCAAGAGCAAGCAGCTGGAGTGACAAACACAACAAATAATACAAACCGTTTTTACATACTCATATATCCACTGCCCATGTGAATTCATAAATCAATGTCATATAATACAAAGATGGATAATCTTAGAAATCTATAAAAAAATGTTTAATTTCATTTTCCTGATTAAGACCTCTAGGGGCCAGTTGATTTTCATGGTCTTCCCGGTCATTGGATGTGGGTAGGTGTTGCATTTATAGTAATACCTACCTACGTCTAGAGCACTAAAGATCATCATCATTATTACACAAAATACATTTAAAAATAATAAAATAAAAGCTCACAAATAAGGTTATACATTTAACAAAATAAATGTTAATAAACATCAACAATTTTACCAACCTGTACATGAAATTCATCCACTTTCTCAGCGATACTTTGGAATGTGAGAATATGGATCCATGCCTGACAGACAGTTGCTTTGGTCTCCCCAAATGGACTGCATTTTGACATATCCTTAAAAAGACCAATTATTAGAAATTATATATTGCAATATGTTGTATCAAATGTCAAATTACAAAGACAGTGACTTGCAAAACATAAAATAATAAAGAGAAGACGGTAAATTCAATGTTGTGCCATGCTACCTAAAAATTTTAAAAGACATTTTTTTTTCCACATTTAACATTTTCATTACTTTTAAGCGCACTTGACAAGTCGTTGCGATTGATTTGCATATCATTGCACGCCAAAAAACGAGTCAGAGCCAAATTGAAAGAGCTTAGTTAGATCATCATGAGCGCTGAAAGTTCGTGTTAATAAGAACCCTATTACTATTTGGCTAAACCAAAGAAATTGTTTGACTCTACAATAACTTCATTGCAACAATATTTCTGTGCGTAAAGTTAGACAGCCATAGTCATCATCTCTTATTACGCAGTTTCGCACTGTTCAACATACATTAACCCCTGGGGTTATCCCATAGTTTGTATAATCAATTATCCTCAAGCCAGCCTCGCTTTTCTCTTTGGAGTACAGGCCAGTTACCGTTAGCACTAGTCACTTTCCGCTTAAGCATGGCACTAATTCAGAGTTGTAGCCTCTCTCTTCTATATTAA
This sequence comes from Mugilogobius chulae, assembly GCA_038363315.1. Lineage (NCBI taxonomy): Eukaryota > Metazoa > Chordata > Actinopteri > Gobiiformes > Gobiidae > Mugilogobius > Mugilogobius chulae. Next base: position 12,669,995 of record CM076397.1, on the reverse strand, counting down.
GGACAACACAGTGCTAGTCTGAATTTGTAAGAAGACTGTAAGGATAAATAATATGTACATGATACATATGGTGATAAATAAATACCAGGCATAGCGATCTCCAGAATTAGATCTTGCTTTCAGTTGCATATTCCGATGGCAGCTTCGACATTTCATCTTACTTTTCAGTAATTTCTTCTTTTGGAGCCACTGGATGAGTTTTAAAGACTTTCTTTTAGTCATTTCACAATTAAAAAACATTCTAAGTTGCTTGAATCGGCTCATGTTGGTGGTCAGTTTCCTTCTGCAATAAATGTAAACAGAACGCGTAACTTTCTTTTGCCTTGCGCATGCGTCAGGATGAAGTCCCGCTCAGTTCTCCTACGTCTCGTGTTTTTTTTTTTTGTTTTTTTTTGTTTAAGTTTGCATAAGCTACTCAATTAAATATGCGCATACATGTACAAATATTTATTTATTTTTATTATTATTATTATTATTATTTTATATTGGCTAAGCTTTGCGCACGTAAGTGACGTCATCAAAAGTCGTGCACGCCTTTCGTCTGTAGCTCACCTGGTTAGCCTGGTAGCTTGCTGCATTTTCGTGAACTCCGGGATTATCCGACACGATGTCAAAATCTGCCCCCAAACAAGGCCTCACGATGCAGACTCGTGGCAGTAGGCGAGGAAGGAGGTCAAACCACGAAGAAATTGAGAACGACGACAAGTTTGAGGACCGTGCTTCCAGCATGGCTTCCAGCAGTAAGTGTATTTCTCTCGCACGTAGTCCAAAGCCTCTTTTAATCATGTCAGATTTGCACATTGTCGTAAAGTTATTTCTTTATTTAGTTTTTACACGAATAAAAATCATATATTTTCATTACTTTTGTAACTTAAATGTTTTGCCACTTGCTGTGATGCACTGACATTGACAGGGATTTAGTTTTCTATCACACGAGTTCTATAAAACACATTTAAAGCCTTAATACAGACTAAATTAATTTACAACTACAACTTTACAGTAATGTTTTACAACATATCTTTTTCATCCATTTACATAATATGTTGTAGGACATGCTGTCTTGGATTGTAAAGTTGGATTGTTGTAATTTACTCACCTCACAAATCAATTTAAATAAGTTTTGTATATTTGAAGATATTTCATAGCAAATATAATGGTATTAATAGGAAAAAGTGCCTTTTGGCCTTATGACATCACGTGAAACCCACTTGTCTGTTGTTTTGTGTGTGTTTTAGGTTTGTCAATGGCCCCAACAGCATCATTAATCAACGAAAGAAAATCACAAGAGTTGAAACAGTTGGAAATGAAGGTGGACTTTCAAAATAAAAGAATTGAAGAGTTGCAGAAGGACAATGACTTTCTAAAAGAACAACTAGCTGCAGGTATACATATATTTTCACCAACATAAGATGTGTGTCAACATCAAAGCATTAGTTCAATTGTTTATTACAATGCTGGTTATATTAATTTAAACAACAGTTTTTTGGCATGGTAATTCACTTGTCACTTACAATATATTGGGATTGAGCTTGCAAAATCAAATATCATTTGCATTAAGTTTGTATTCCGATCCATTGATTAGTAAATTGTTGGAAAATATATGAATATAGAGATATTAGTATTATTAAATTATTAGTACCAAGTTACATAAACTAACCTTCAACTGATATGTGTTTTTCTTTGACCGAGGCCAATATCAATGGCCAATTTTCAAAGCCATTTTCTTATTTTAGCTTTAAAAGCATAACTGGGGGAAATGGTATAACCAAAAAAACATAAGCTATTCTTCACCCTGGTACATGTGCGTCTCCTTCACACACTAATGAGGCTCAATTGTATTTTGCGCCATTAAAAACACTCATATTGTCTGTATTGACAAACAAACAAGCACTTATTAAAGCTTGCGCTGCAGCCAAAGTCATAGGACAAGAAAAAAATGTAAAGTCGCGTTAATGATGACTCAGCTGAGCATTGTGAGTGCCTGATCAGATATCGACCAAATTAAGGCCGATAGCTGATATGGCCGATACACAAAAAAATCTAAATATTGACATCAAAATATTGGCCGGCCAATATATCGATCAATCTCTAAAATTAACAAACAATAATGTATTTAACAAAAATACTTTTAACATGCATTTAATTTTTGTTATCTGAAAAACAATATTTATCCAAATTTTCTCTTGGAACAAAAATGTGCAGTTATAGATGATGCTGATTTTTAACATTCGTTAAATTTTTGTTACAGCGCTCAGAAAACCGGACCCCTGCTCTAGTCCCTCCATACGCTCTGCCCGCTCCACCCAATCAACCAGCTCTTCTAAGCTTCGTGATGAGTACATTTCCCTCTACTCTTCCGACTCTTCTGAAGTTGAAAGCGTTCATGGAACCATGGGATATGACACTGAAAACTCCTCTGATGAGGAGAAAAAGAAAATAATAAAGAAGAGAAAACGTGAGAATGCAACTTCATCAGAACAAGAAAGTGGGAATGAATCATTTGAACAAAAAAGAAAAGAAGGATGAAGAGAAAGCGCTCCCTGAAAACAAAGAACTGGGATTGTCAGCGAGGTAAAATGTCTCTTTCAATTTTTAGTCACTTTGGACATTTACATTATTCTGATATTTTTGACACTAGGCACCACCACAATGGCTTTTAAATGAACCAAAATATGTACTTTAACTGTATACTTTCAGCTTTAATTTGAGGGGGTTTACATCCAAATCAGGTGAACGGTGTGGAATGACAACAGTTTGAAGGTGTGCCTCTCATTTTTCTAAGGTACAGATGTCAAACTCAAGGCCGGGGGCCAGATGCGGCCCTCAAGACCTTATAAGGTTTACTTTAATTGTATATTAGTGCCAGAAGTAATCTGGGTGTCTTAACCTAATGAAACAATTGGTCTGAAACTTAAATAGTATAAGACATTTTTCAGACTAATGCAGATGTATATTCAGTTGTTGTCACTTCAATAGATATACAACAATCAAATACAACTATTATTGTTGTATGTCAAAGATTAGTAAGGTTAATTTCAGTTACAACTGGCACTTAAAGGACAACCCCGATGCCAATATGGACCTTTGTCAAAATGAGATTGACACCCCTGTTCTAAGGGATCTAAAGTGACATTACAAATAAAGAATATTTAATAAAGCAATTCCTTTTTTTGTATTTTTATTTGCCTTTTTTGCAGTCAGTGACAGCCTTGCTTTGGGGTTTTGCTGAGTTCAGTTTTTTTTTTTTTTTTTTTTTTTTTTATGAGAATGATTTGGTTTGGTTTTTGCCATCTCTCTGAGGAGTTTGTTTTGAGTTTTTGGCCTTATTGTGGCTTTAAAGCATACTTTCGGGTCCTTGTAAATGGGCCAGCGAGGAAATGATGCCCTCTTGGCCATGGAACAATTAAAAATTCAATTGTCCAATTCGTTTTGATTCCTTGAAAAGTGTGATTCATTCATACAAACTGTTGTCATTCCTACATCATTTGGCTGGTTTGGATATAAATACCTTCAAAATAATCCTGAAGGTTTGCAATTAAAGAACATCGCTTATTTAATTCAAAATCTATTACAGTAAGCGTCCAAATATTTATGGAACTAACTGTATCTATACAGTATGTATATGAATACGATTAAGATTTGTTTTAAAATATCAGTTTTATGTTTAAAAATTGGATTTACTACTTTTTGTACACTATGATGCAAATGTTATTGATCTAATCGTCTAAATCTAATTATCTAAACGTGCATTACGCTGTTTGTGTACTTGATGTCAATATAAGTTTGGCTTATTACTAAACATTGTAATGGCAGCTAATTTTTGCTCATACATTTTTTTGAATTTGTCTTTTCGTAGCAAAATATGTCAAGCCCTTTTCAGCCACTAAACCGCTATTAAGCGTTTTGCAATTACACAATTATTAGACAAATTTTTTTCTATTCTTTTAATTGTATTTTACTTCTAATTTTTTTATTTATTTTTTTGTTCCAGCTCAAAGTCCCAGGCAAGTTGTGGCAAGATATCTGGAGATTCTCAAAATCTTCAAGAAAGGAGGAACAATGGCACGAGCTTTCAAAAAATTTGGAGTGGATCGCAACACCATTGTCATCACTGCTCCAATAGCGGAGCTCTGTATTGTTGCCCCAGACAAATACAAAAACATCATGCAAACATACACAAGTGCTGTTAAGCTTTCGTTTTAGCTGGTCAGTGTGCAATGGCCATTTCTGAAGATGCAGAGATAGAGCAAAAAATCAAAACAATGAAAGCCTCAGGGAAGCTAATTCCATTTAAAGCTAAATTATAAATGCTAATTTGTACATTGCAACAAAATAAGATAGAGTTAAGTTAAACTTAAATCAAATGTTGATAAAAATAAAGCAGACATCTTGTGTTTTTTCATGTATTTAGTAAAACATGAAGATCAGTAAATTACATTTTGTTCATTGTAAAACAAAACTGACCTTAAACAGCTTAGAAATAGAAACAAGCTAAACTGATGGGACTGATTTTACTTACCCATTCAAATATATTCAGATTAACCATATATGTTTTGAAGCCAAGACTTGCCTAGATATTATTTTTTTGCAGTGTAAATTAAAATGCGCATTCAGTAGGGGTTTAAAACTACAATGTAGTATTTTGTGTTGCCATATTAGTAGTTTATTTTCTGTTTAAGCATGTTTTCAGACACTTTGTCTTTGGTTGAAACTTGTTTTTAGTTGGGATAAAACCAAATGTAAAAGGTTTTAAAGGTTTTAAACAAGTCAAGTAGCAGTAAGTTTCAAAACTGCAGTTAGAGCAGACTTCTACCACATTGACATACAGATATGTCTGAGGGTTACATAAAACAAAACACATTTTTGTATATCCTTTTAACACAATTTTTGTATTGTGACAATTTTTTTTATTACAATAAGAAAGTTTTGACCTAGTCTAGCCTTTTGCTAGTGTTTTTAATTTTTTATAAGGAATAGGAGTTTGTAAATGTTTGTAAAAAAAAAAAGATTCAATACATTTGTTGCTAAGTATCTCTGTTTCTCTATTTATTATTTTAAATCTAGATCCAATTTATCAGTGTAACAGGGACATATCAGGGGAAAGTTAGTTCCCTTTTGCTAAACAATTTATTCAGATATTTCTTAACCATTTTCACGTCTAAATGTTGCAAAAGTACACTGTGGATTCTCACAATTTTTGCCAGTATTAATACATACTTAATAAAGCATTATTAGTCTTCACTTTAGAAAAGCTCACAAAACAACTTAACTAACACATAACAACTGCCTGAATAACTTATCTTTTAAAAGTTTATTAACACTTTGTAAAGTATGAACTAAGAATTAATAACAATTTTTTTGGCAGGTCTGTTAAGTATGAATAAAGTATTAATTAAGAAGATACTTAATGATTAGTTAATTAGAATTTAAGCATTAAATAAGCATGATTAATCATTACTTTTAATGTCAATTAATTAGATACTAAGTATTAACTAAGGTAGTAATTAAGTAGTTATTAAGCATGAATCAGTCTTAACTAAGTATTTGTTAACTATTAAGTAAGCATTAACTCGTGCTTTATTAAGGCTAAATAAGGTGTAGTTAATATAAAGTGTTACCCATTTTACTTGTTTTCATCCAATGTGGCGATTTTGAAGATTCCAAATGGTCTTTTGTCCAGTAGATATGACATAGAGGTGATTCTACAACTGTTACCTAGCATGCACATTGTAAATACAGCCCCGAATCCACATTAATGGCAAGCAGTAACACTTTAATTCTGCTAGACAATAATTTGTTTTTGCTTTTTGATGACATGGGGAGGGATTTTGTTCTAGAACTCAAATTATTTCCTGTAATAACCAAGTCAAAATTCTATAATCTGTTAACCTGAATATTGAACTTGAAATGTTTCAAGTTGACTGAGTGACTTGTCAGCTAGTGCCTACCTTAGTTTGTGCTTAACCAATCACAGCAACTGATTACATTGACATAATGCTTTTTTCATTCAAAAAGCAAATCCTCTGTATTTATGCTGAACAGAATCAGAATCATCCATGAGAACGACCACATTTGTTTTGCTTGATTCAGGAGCTATACTTACGGTCATCTTTGCTAATAGCCCCCGTTCCTCCCCCACCCCAAATTACAAATATTACAAATATTGTAAGAGAATCCATCTAGCTGACCGGATTAAATAAAAAAAAAAAAAAAAAAGAAAAGAAACTGCCATGGGTTTTAAATTTAAGGGGAACTATTGTGTAAGTATTACTGTTCTAAGTTTTAACCATACTTGTTCGAGTAATATTGTATTTTCTGGCACTGATGCTCTCCAGTGCTCAAAAATCCCCATCTTCACCTACCACCTATCCCCACTCACTTGTTGGTTTTATTTGTTTACTCAAACATTAGAATGGCCAGTTAAACAAGTAGGGTTCAAAATGTCCGCGTAGACACTTTCCAACAACAATCAAAAGTCATTTTTACATCCGTTAAAGTTGAATTTAACAAGGAAGAGGCGGAGCTTATCAGTTCTGCCAATTTGATCAGAAAGTCGACAGACCTGTGTCTGTTTCTAAGTCGTTTTAACCAACGTGTTGTCATGGATTGCGTAAAATAACACGCCATGACAAATTGCGTGTCACGATGACGCCCTCTGCCTGTTTTGGCGTGCAATTACACGCTCGTTTTTCTGCCGTGGTCTGGACACGCCTAGTGGTTGACGACAAACACAAGTTTTTTCAAGGGATTAACGACTAACTTTAGATCTGAAGCTGCAAAAATTGGTAAGTTTAGGTCTGAGGCTTGGAGTTGGTTAAGGTTAGGATCAGGGTTGTGTTAGTTTTCATGAATAATAACATGTCTTAACATTCACCATTGAAATGAACTGGGACAGAAACACGTGAAATACACACGCACAAAATAGAAGTTGTGTTCATATGACACGCTGTTTACAATAGTGTGGTATTCACACGCTTATCCATGAGAACAGGCTGTTTTAGCTCATTGTTGTATTTTGCAATAAACAAAAGATGAATTATTGATCAATTTATGCTATAGTTTCTTCCTAAATATATAGAAAAATCACGATAGGTCTCCATTAACCATTAGGTCAAAACCGCTACAGTCAAAGTAATTTAATAAAGACATTCACATCTGCAGCTAATAATCCATCACACACAATAAACTATCAACTCCATTCAAACTCTAAATAAGCTCTTTAGTTTACGTTCCTGTTTGTGAATCCTCATTTCACCCTGAACTTGCTAACTTCCTTGACATTAGCCCAGTTTTTCTGACGTGCGTGGCTCCAGCTGTGCTCGCTGTAGATGTATTGGTTGTGACAGGTCAACATGTGCTGCGTTCACGGAGGATTCATTTACCCTAATTGTTGCAAATGAGCTAATTGGAGCCATTCACCACGCTGTCCTCTCCAGCCTTTCAATCAGCTGCTGCAGTTAGCCTCGTAGCTGCTTGTCAAACGTTAGCGCGAGAGCTCCGAATAGCATGGCATATTATAGCTCGCGTCTTAACTCTGTAATAGTGGCTCCTGAATGACAGTTATGGTAATATCAGTCAGTCATTTCAAGGCTGTTGTTGTTTGTGCTGAGAGAGACATGCGTGTGTGCTTTTGGTTTTAACGTGACACAAAAAATATATACTGTATCTATTTTTTAAAGTTAGTTTTATCTTACCGTATTTTCTGTTTCTTATGTCTGACCAGAGATTGTTTTTACATTGCTTTACATGTTTTGACTATTTGCCTGTATGATCTTAGTTTGACTTGCTGGTTGAATTATAAAGTCTTTGGCGCTGTCTTTTTTGCAGGAGAGAAAGGACGACATTAGCCTTGATGGTTTGATTATTTTAGAGACATGTGTCAAGTTAACCTAGCTCACGACAGATATGTTTATCTCTCTGAACTGACTTCTACACATCATCAGTCTGAGTAGACTCTGCTCATTGGCTTGTCTGCCTGAAGATGCAGACAAGTCTTGCTTTTGTTAAATCCAGTTGAATGTAGTGTTTGTTTTTTCACTGAACACAAAAGCACACACTGCCTCTGTGTGTATATTTTTGAAAAAGTCAAAATTATCAGTTTTTCTGCAAAAAAAAAAAAAAAAAAAAAAGACAAGTACATACATCAGAGCCACAATGTTTGTTTCTTCTGCCCAAACCACACAATCCGATCTATATACAGTATATATAGATCGTGTTGTGTGGTTGGTGGCTATAAACCACAACATAACAGGACATGTATGATTGGCACAATTGCACGCCTTTTTTTCAACACAGTCTCTGGGGTAAATGTAGATATACAACTAAATGTTGTTTAAAGAGAAAAAAACTGAAAAATGACAAGGCCATGCTACCTAACATGTTGGCCTAGTCATATTAACCCAACTCTGGGTTATCATGACCCAACCAGACTTCTCAAACTGTTTACTAAAATAGTAGCCTACATTGTACATAAATGTAGGCTATTTAATATTCTTTCTTTTTTTTAATTTAAAAAAATCAACACATTTTATGAAAAACAAACACAATCTGACACATTTAAATAAGAAAAACATTTTTAGAGACAAGGTAGAAACTTTTGCATTGAGAGAACAAACTGACCAAATATAAAGGCCGTATTTCTCCAGAAGAATCTCACTTTAAGTAAATGTGTGCAGTAAAGTCCCACGCAGCTTAATGACACTTTAGAAATGGTCTGAATCACTTTTGCCTGACCTCTCCACATGTTCTCCCATCTCCTCCACTGCTCCAAGTCCATGCTGGTAGACGGTTAGCTCAGCGGCACTTAGGCTAATCGGGCGTCATGGTAGCAATCTGAGCGTTTAGAGTAACTACCGGATATGTTCCTGCTTTAGCCGGATCTGTGTCTGTTATAATGTCGAGTAAAGACATGAGAGACAAATAGTGTTGTTAAATTTAGAATGACCCATCATTCTTGGTTCATTCTGTGGGTCTTTGTAACACACTGTAATGCTGCGTTCACACCGGACAGCTTATTTGCATCTAAATTCGGCTAAACGCCCGTAAAATTTCGCCAGTTATTTATGCTGTTCACGCCTCAATAATCTTCCAAACTGCTCTGACGCGCGTCAAGGCTTTGTTGGACAAAAAGACACTTTTAACGCCCCAAAGCGCTTCGAGCTCCCACTTGTTTGCAGACTTTGTTTTGCTCGTAGACGGATCACGTTGAGAGAGAGGCTTGTTGCTTTTATAAAACAGAGCTTACTCGATCACACAACTTTCTCCTCCTCCAGACAGTGTCCTTTTGCTGTCTCCGTCCTCCTCGGCTCCTCCCGTTGTACAGCAGGTTTAAACACGGCACCGGGCATTTTTAATACATCCACGTGAGCGCGTTGTCAGTCCAGATCATGTCCCGTGTTTGCCGTGTCTCCAGATTTTCAAAGCAACAAACGGCCAGGTCTTTGAAAAAGCCCCCAAACAAGCGATCATTTGTTAAAAAAGTTATTAAAAAACTTCAGTAAACAGTCTTCCTTTCCCTTTGGTGTGAGAGGAGAACAACATGTCACGTGTCACTGGAGTGGAGTCTCTGATTGGCTGACGCCGACTTCCAACGCGTGAAAGATGGATTTTCCCAACTCCTGTGGCGGCCGCAGCTTTGAGCAAACTTGCATTGACTTAACATTGAAAATGGACGCAAATACGCCAAGACGCTGTCGTGTGAACGCAGCATAAGTCTTGTCTGTGTTTGCCCTTCAAAGCCTTTGTAATAGAAACATGGTGCTTTTCGTCAGGCCCTGGAAGAATTGTTGAGTTACAAAGAAATGGAAGGAAATTACACAACAAAAGTCACATTTTTACTTTTTACTCTTGTATTAGAACTTCTAAAAAAAAGTGTGATTTCATGCCTTTTCCCTTGTCAGAAAATAACTTCAAGCTCCATTTCCCAACCTAGGGGACGGGACCCCGAGGAAGTGGGCTTTTGTTTGGGCAGACAGTACAAATGTAGTTATTAGTGCAATTGTATTAGTCTTTTTTCACCCGGAAATCTACTTTTGCACAAACAAAACTGACTGTGAGCTATTACTTTTTTTGCAATTAAAAAAAGCAGCATAATACATAAAGTATAATTTGCATAACTCATAATCCTTTGGCGAGCTGTTTGGCAGGTGGTTACAAGTTCATCGGTAACTCTCAAGCTACATGTTGTAGATCCCTGGTTAAAAACATCAACTGAGTGACCGGAAAAAAGATAAAAGAATAAACAAACACTGCAACTAATAGTTTATATGACTGAAATGAATGCTTGTTAATCAGACTTGTGATAATTTTGATTTCAAATTCCCCATTTGGCAGAAAAACTCAATCACTTTCTATCACATCAGATTTGGGTGTTAACATGCACTGGACTCAACCTGAACCAGGCTGATTTCTAAAATACTGACCTATTAGACACTAGAACCAGCTTAACGTATGGTCCAGCCACTGTTTCAGAATAAAATGTGATTTCCTGGTCATAAATAGCATCACACTAGAACTCATTTCCCATTGGATGTTCTTTGATTGGACCTGTTTTGTTCTTGCCGTGTGTTGCAGGCATGGACGGCTCGAATGATGTGGCTCTGTACTCGGGTCTGGGCGCCGGCATCATCGCGGTGGCCATCTTGGTGGTGGCCGTGATGCTGTACAGAAAGAACCACAGTGAATACGGAGTGGACGTGATCGACTCTTCAGCGCTCAGCGGAGGTTTCCAGTCATTCAACTTCAAGACCACCAGACAAGGTGAGAAACGGCTGTAATCAAAGAGGTATGACAGAGGCCAGAAAGAGTGTCGCCATGGCAACCTATAGTGATCTAATTCCAGCGCCATGTTGTAGGAGTACTCAAGAACTACTACTTAGAGCTTGAGTAGAAATAGTTGTGTTTCCATTAACCATAAAATATTACAAATAGAAAAATACCAATTTAAAAAAACAAACAAACAAACAAAAACTCTTGTCAAGTCAAACCAGACACAAAATGAAGAAAAGAAGAAACCTGAAAGTGGCAGAAACTAAACAAACATGGAGACATATGTTTTGGACAGACGAACAACTTTACCACTCACTGCTCAAGAACTACAACAGCAAATGTGGACTTAAGGAAATACAATAGGTCAAAAATAGAAAAGGAGATGCATAAAGTGATCCAGTTGTTCATATATATACATATATACTTCTAAAATAACCACATATCATCATTTAAACTTGGTTCCGACTCGATGTAAATTAGTTGTGCTACAAATTTACTTTACTAGCCAAAAATGTCTTAAAGGAGGTTAAAATGTTAGTTTCTCATAGAACTTTGCATGTGACTTTCCCCCACAGCAGGCCACGCCCCCAATTCTGAATCGTGGCTGACTGTAGTTATACTTTTAAAGCCTATTCTGTAGTTTTACACACTTCAAAATCATCATGGTAATGTGCTTGTTAGTGCACGTCAAAATGCAGGGTAATTTTTTAAACTCATGATTTAATGCGCATGTGTCACACACATTGACTCATCGCTGATGTGCTCCTCGCTTCAACTACTGTAGTCACAAACTGCCGAAACAATCGTGTATAAAGAAAAGAGACACAGCGTCACTTCTGAGGGTTTTTTTGTGTGTGTAAGCACTGAACACTATGAAAGTGCACGCAAATAAAAAAGCACGTGTCTTTCTGGTATGCCTTATGCAGGCTGTTTGTGCTTTGTACTCCCCTCTGAAGATGTGGCAACAACAAACACTTAAATCTGTTCTGATGTTTGTCTTTTTTAGTCAAATCACCTTTTATTCTTACAAAGTTTAAAAAAAATAGCAAAACAGTGTCCAGTGATTCTTACCTACAGAGGAGGAGATACGCAAAGTAAATCTTCCAAAGCGTCTCTGGTGCTGACGATTTGTATAGTTCACTGAAATCCGTGTGTTCAGAGGAGAGGAAAGTTTGAAGCACTCCACAACAAGTATTATTCCATCGTGAACGTGCAGGAGAGCTGTCTAAAGGGAGCTGTCCTCCTCGTGTTTGTGTTCAACTGTAGGCGATATTCCTTTTTCCCCACACGCTGGTCCTTAGTCCTCCCTGTGTTTGTATCAGGCGATCTGCGTTTTCGTCTCGCGTTCCAGGTCGATCTTCTGCACATATATCTTCTCAGCTCTCGCACGAGCTGAACTAAACACTTCTATCGCTGGTCCCAGTCTGAGTTTGGGCTGTATAGCTGCATCTCTGTATCACTTTCACTCTCTGACAAACTACTTTTGATAGCAGTTTGTGTCAGTAGACTGACCATATAGGACTGCTTTGTGTATCATTTAACTTAATAACTTAAACATGTAAATGTGATCACTGTCTCTGAGCAGCTGTCCATCATCCTCCTGACCACTGGTGCAATAGAAACAAATGAATATGTTTTTGTTTGTTTGTTTTTTTTCACAAAAAAATAGTGAAAATGCAGTTCTCTGTGACAGATTCAGACCAATATACAGTCTGAATGTACACAGTTTACAAACAAAGCAGTGCTCTGATTGGCTGTGCTTGTGTGGACATCAGTCACATGTCAAAAGCTAAAGGTAGTTGGAAATATTTAATGAATTACTTCTTGTTTTGTGGAGTGGAAAATGAGATACTTCTGCTTTAATGCTCTTTTGACGGGTTTTTGTGTTTTTGTTTTGCACAACTAATCAAGGTGGAGTCACAAGTGAGTCTTTTGCTGTTAAAGACACAGTCTGCTGGTTTAAATGACTCATTCTATGCTTTAGTAACAACGATTTGTATAAGTGACTAATTATTAACCTGACTCAAGTTAGTCAAACAAAGTTAGTCAGACACATGTCTTTACCTTCAGTGATCTGAGGTGGTTTGACAGTAAAAGCCTCGTGGAAGCTGGTGGCAGACAGTTTCTTGACAGCTGTACAAAAGTGATTAGTTCTTATGTTGCCGCTCTAATGAACTCTGAGAGACGATGTGTAGAGGAGTTTGACTGACAGACAGCTGACTTGCCTCTCAGTTCAGTGAATCACATGTTCATTAGACACTCGCCTGGAGCTACAGCTTCTTAGAACAGAGACAGACTTCTAGAGCTTTTTAAGACCAAAATCCACATACAGAACGTGGAGAACACAAATGAGGTTGAAATGACTTGTTGACACACTGCATCAGAAACAATTACAGAAAATGACCTTTAATCATGTTAGGGCCCTTTTACTTCACTTTTTTTGACGGCTGTGAAAATATTGTAGATTATTTATTTTTCAATGTGTTAATCTTCACTTCTGTTCTGACTTAAAATACCACTTTTGACAAGAACATAAGGACAGCACATTTGTAAATGACATGACTCTTTGCTTGACACAATTGTAGATTTTTGGAAAATGTGTCTCAATCTAAGGTTTGTAACAAGAAATCATTGAAATTAGGGCTGAGCCATGAATTGAAAAATCGAGAGATCGAGATCAAATCAAACCTAATCATCAGTTATTTGGTGGTGGGTTTTGAATTGAAAGATCAGAAACCAATCTTTTGTCAGTAAAAATGTGTAGTTTGGAGCAAAAGTCCAACTTTGAGGCAGAATATTCATATAGTTTCAAAAATAATAATAATAAATGGGACGTATTAAAAGTTTTTGTCTTGTTTGGTTTATGTTCATGAATTACTTTTTACATTTGTTTTTTTTTTTTTCAAAAGGTTAAACAAAATCAAATCGAAAATTGAGATTGATTAATATGAGGAAAAAATATACTGTATATATTTTTATTTTTTTTTTCCCAGATCACCCAGCCTTAATTGAAATATTTCCAAAACTGTAGCAATGTTGGATGATTTAAAAATGAAAAATACTAAAAAGTGGAGTAAAACTTCCCAACTGGACACAAGGGTTAAACTATTGTTTTATATTCTAATCAGTGTGTTTTACATACAGGTTCTTAAAGAGACACAGGACCATCAGAGACTAATGGTTACAATGCTGGTTGCTGATGAGGAGTTTTGTAGCGCATGCTTTAATGGACTCAGGCAGCACATTCACTGAAAAGGCAGACTAACTAAAAGTATAATGCAGAGATTATTTTTATGGATGACACTGAAATTACAGCTCAATAAACAGCCAGTTGTTGTCAAAACTCAAAAGATGATGCTTTACAATTGACACTTGACTGTGACTCTATGGGTCAGCCTGTCCCCAACAGTGACACAACAGTGAGAAGTGAGAAGACAAATGTTCTGCTGCTTCCAAGGAAAAACCAGGTCTCACATGACTGAAGTTAGTCAGATAGCCCTGATGTACAGTGTATTATAATGTAATGTGATACAATATACACCTGGTTACACAGTACATGTGTGATATTAGCTTTGCAAAGCCATACTTATTTGAATATAACACTGAAGGACCAGTATTTTAAAATGTGGCTCTTGACCAACTCTGACTCCGATGAATTTGGAACCAGCTCCATTTGAGTTCGATACAATATGACAAAGTTTAATTGGCTCTGTACATTTTTCCAATTTTGCTTTTATGTTGTCTGTGCAAAAATATGTAACAAATAAAAAGAGTTTTGCCTGACACATGTTTGTTCTGATCAGCTGCAGTATTTCAGCCGCTCCTCTGGCTGTGACACGCTCTGCTGACCACAAGGCCGCGCCGCAGAGTCCCACGACAGGACCGGCATTGTGATTGATGCCGTTTGTTTGCACGCTCTCCTCTCCAAATGTGAGCAGGATTTATGCGTCCATAATTCGGCCAAGGGTGCTGTCCTGTCGGCGCTGACAAACCTGCTGCGCCGCGTTATTGTCGAGCTCTATATAATCAATGGCACAGACATGGACAGCACAGCTCACCCGATCACACAGGCAGAGCTGATGGATGAGTTCAGATCTGAGCTGCAGTGTCTATACGCATACATAGGAGCATTATGCAAAAGTGATAACAGTAGAACAGACATTATACATAAGACTACGTGGTGTTGGCTTTTAGAATTTGTGTAATTGTGATGGGTTATGTACGAATAGTGAAAATGAATTAAACGAAGAACCAAACAAAACAATTGCAACCTAAAGAACACTGGGTGAGAGCACACCGTTGCCAAGGACAATGAGGAAGTCTGTTAAAAACATGAAATATGTATTTGCTGCTCCCTTCGTCTGACTATCCACAGTGCAGTGTTAAAGAAGGAACCAGGCGGTGTAATCCCACTTTTATCCTGGAGAGATTTGTTTGAGAAACTGGATACTGTTGACCTGCCCAAAGAGAGGCTAAAGCTTCAACTTGTTTGTTTGAGTCCTGTTGTTGTGACTGAAACACTATACATTTTTTGTTGTTTTTTTTTGAGTTAAGAAAACAAACTTCAAATGAGCTTGCAGAAAGAGTTTTATGAGTCCAAAGTGGCATTAGAAACGTTCTCAAGTCTCTTTGGAGGTATCCCATCAAAGTGTCAAGTCTAGACGTATCCCAAACTCCTGAGCTAAATCTAGCTTCATCTCCAACTTGAACCTCAAGTCGTTCCAGGAAAAAAATAAGCCTGGTTCTGAACAAGCCTGAATCTTGAGCTAAATAGACTGGTCTGCTCCGGCTCCAACTTCACGCAGAATGAGAGTGGATAGAGAACTACCGACTTAAGTTTGATTTGCAACAAAAATTGCAACAAAGATCAAGGGATTTATCATTGTATTTGAGAGTACGCTATAAACATTTTCCTGCTGTGTAAGTTGTCACAAAGTTGTAGTGCAACTCTTCGCTACCAAAAGTGGTCAAACACAGCAGCATGTGTGCTCATGGTTTGACAGGATCAGAGACGAGGGAAAGAGATGTGATAATGTGCAAAAGCAGCAGCTCCACAGCTTTCTCTAACACTGTATTCACTTTTATTGAGTAAGATTCATCCTCGTGATAAATATGTAACTGTTGCAAGTTAGTTTTACAGTTTATTATGTGGTTCTTTGTGCAGTCTATTTGACGTCTGCTCTTACAGACGTGTCTGTCCACAGTGAGGCTAAAAAAGTCACTTTAAGTTGTGTTGGCCAGGAGTGATTTTACACATGTGATCTAAGTGTTTTAGACATTTGTTGAGCTAAAATAATCTTGACAGTTAGCCTGGTCCTCACCAGGTTTATGACTCTTTATCTTCTTATTGATCAAATTTTGTCGAGATCTCCTACAAATATTATCTACCTCTTGTTTTCTTCTTAATCGGTTACCGATATTATTGTTAGCTGCAGCTCAGGCGTGCAAACTGTCCTGACAACCCGTGACTTGCCCTGTCTTTAAACAATCTGGCTTACCTGAGTATATCTTCAGCATTTTTGTTTAGCAATGGGTTTTCTTTTTTCACAAGTCTGTTTTTGAAGGCACTCATAGGTCCTGTTCCAGGAGGTTGTTGATTTTGGCTTCATATGCTGTTGTAATAAGATTCACTGTATTGTTTTGCTGGAACATGTTTATGCTGTGATCTATCTATAGCTTTCATATATTTGATTTGCAATATTGAGAGAGAGAAAAGTCATTTGAATATACAGTGTGAAAACTCCATGACCTGCTTGTTTTCATGTCTTTTTCATTTTTAATCTAAATATAGAAGGACAATTTGACCGTGCTCTTTTCATTCTCCCCTCACACAGATGGGATTATTTAGCGGCAGAGTGGATAGCTTTGGCCTTGCTGCTCCTCTGCCTCTCTCCCTGACACTTCTGGGTTAGCACAAGTGATAGCCATTGTGGTGACCTGCTATCCATGTCACCCAAACGCCGTGACAGGCACCTATGGGACCCCCCACCCCCTGTTCCCCCGCCGAGTCCAAGCCCCCCTGTTTCACATTCAAAAGTGAGATCAGGAGCCAAACCCAGGTCTAGTCCTCCGCCAGCAGGTCATCAATCCTGGGTTTAAATAGGGCACTTCTCACTTTAGTCTGCCCCGGTCAGAGAGACATCAGTCTTGGTTGTCTGCATCAGAAGGTACGAGCCAGTGTGGAGCAGTGTCAGATACAGTAGTGTCTCTCACAACCACACAAAGCACTTATATATACAGTATATATATATATATATATATATATATATTATATATATATATATATATATATATATATATTATATATATATATATATATATAAACTGACCTTGTATTTAATCACAAAGTACACTCTTATTAATAGAAAAATCTTGTCCATCAACTGACCTTACGACTACATTATCACATTTAAGAATGTGAACTAAACTAACTAACCTGACTAAAACGTGCCAGTTCCTTGCCTTGTACACCATCTTCAGTCCACTGTGGTCCAGATTTGCCCAAAGCCACGTTTCTGCAAGAATGCTTGTATTATGACTTGAAAGTCAGAGGACAAATTTCCCTACGAGGACAATAAAGTGTACCTTAACCTTAACCTTAACCTTAGAATGCTGCGGTCTCCAGGAAAAATAGACTCTGTACAAGGGTACACTTCTTATTTACAACGTTTGTCTGTTGTGCAAGAACATCCAAGCAAAGGGAAAGGAAAACACAGTGGCACCTTAACAGACCAAAAGATGGAGCTGGCTAGGGAGTTTTCACCTGACTGGCAACAGAAAAAAAAAAAAAGATTCACCAAAGGAGGCAAGGAAGTGTCGATGAACAATAAAAACTTAGTATAGCTTTCAGTGCAATGAGAAAGTAGATTCATGTACGCAAAATTTAAACCAATCTACACACGGAGCTTTGTCTTTTTGCTGGAAGCCTACTTTTTGTGGCCAGGGTCACAACTACAATAAATTTGATTTTGGTACAAGCATCTCTGCCATTGTTTTTACTTAAACAACTCACAAAAATACAGTTAAGAACGCCATAGTTCTAGCAACAGCATCTCCTGCAGTTCCTCCACTTCTCAAACTGTTACTACACACTTTTATAAATGAATGGCTGATGTATAATGTTAGAAATGAGCGATGCCAAAGTACAATTTCAACAGCTAATGAAGCATATGCTCAACTTTTAGTCACTAGAAAAATAAGAATGGAAATGTATTATCTTCTGTCCTCTTGTTTTCATCTGATTCTGTGTTCGCCCAGTGTTATACTCTTAGTATAACCTGAACTAGGCAAAAAAAAAAAAAAAACTCATGTAAAATATGCAAATGCAGCAGTCGCGGTTTGCTGATGCTCCATGCTGATTCACCTGACCAATTCATAAATTGTGAGCAGTTTTTGGTTTCATGTGTAGATGCTCAGGCTCGCGTTGTTGGAGCAGCACTTATGTATCTGGTGGAGATTGATGCTTTTGAAAATACGTGCGTCTGATGTGCTGCTGCAGCTCCAGAGGCCTGTACTACGAACGTCGCTGAACTTATCCTGGATACGTTTCTCTAACCCGGGTTGACTAACCCAGACATGAGCCTCTCTGGATAAGCTGTCCTACGAAACGAGTTCACAACTGGATCTGTTAACCCTGGATTTTCTCAATGAAGCGTGCGCGTTCACGGAGCAGAGGCGGGGTTAACGCAAACTGACCAATCCAACCGGTTGCGGACTTCAAACGTGAGGAAACGTCAATGATGAAGCGAAATATACGAAAGCTTTAAAATCTAAACGTGCTGCGCTTCAAATGAAGTCTGCGCTTAATCAGCCAATCACAGACAAAGAAGTTACGCAATTTAAATGTCATCCATCGATATAACAGACTAAAACACAAATGTGCAAACATCACAAACATTTAATAGATCGACCGTTTAGTTGAATGAACTGTGTCCTTTATCTGAGTCAAAGTGATGCGTAAAAATCCACAGCCAAATGTGCACAAAGTGCAGTCATTTATTATTTCTTGACAATGAAAGAATTTATTCATCATTACACAGATTAAACGGATTCTTCAGTCACTGTTAAGATCTCATCCTGCTCTTAATAAATAGGTTACGTGCCGTGCGCATCGCATTGATATAAAAGAAAACGCCGTAACTTTCACATTTCCTCATTTCTCCGCTGCCCTCTGTCTTCTCTCTCTCTCTTCACAAACGGTTTAATTCTCGTCTCTGATTGGCCAGCGCCTCGTCTTTTTAACTTATTCGGGAACTTATCCTGGTCTGGAGCAGGTTATGAGTTTGCCTCATGTTGCCATAGAGATCTGCCCCGATAGGACGTGATCCAGTTTCGTAGGACCGCCAGACCAGGTTTAACCCCGAACTTACCTCACTAAACCCAAATCTAGCTTCGTAGTACAGGGCTCTGGTGTAAATTCCCAGTCATTCAACCAGCCCAGATCCTTTTGAAAGTTTGACCAGTGCAAATGTGGCTCAAGCATCCTGGTGATCTGAAAACCACTTTCCCATCGGCTGCTCGCATTTTAACAAGCGTTTCTATAAACAAAACAGGAAATTGCACCTATGCTTTAGGGAACAGATGAGAAATGCACCAGTGGCTGTTTGCTAATAAGCCATGTATACCCACATACGCAGTGTTAGGGAAAACTGCTTTGGTTTTAATAATGTGATTTAGTAATCTTATTAATTCATGACATTTATTTACAAGTTTATTGGCCCTGCAAGGAGCTCTGGAGCTTTTAATTGAACCAAGGAAGCATTAGTCAATTTTAAATCTGTATAAGCTGTGTAATTTAGTTGTTGGAAGGGAAAGAGCAAAATTATTGACCAATTTAAACAGCATTCATTATTTACATGTAAAACAAAACATGATATAGCTGTAGTGATTTTTTTGTGTGTTTACTCTTTCACATTCTCACATGAACAGTCGTTTTAGTCTCAAATGAAATGCTAGAAAAGTGGTTTTATTTGTCAAATTCCAGGCTGTAAATATCCCAGTGATTCTCATGAAGGCTTGTAGAATAAAAAAAAAAAAAGAAAAGAAAGAAAGAACAAGAAAGGTTATTATAAGGTTGTCAACGTGGCAGCTCGGGAGCCAAATGTGGTGTCCAGGATGATTTCTGATTACTATTGATAGTAGCCCACAGATAGACACAGACGACCCAACATGCACTGTGTCTGCGCTGACGAGAGGAGCCACACAGGCCTGAGTGAATGATAGTCTATAGAAATATAAAGACTTAAATGCTGATATGTGACTATAAAGCCTAAAATGTTCTGGAATGAATTCAGTTTGTCCAAGATTTTTTTGGAATGACAATATGTACAACATAAATGCAACACAATGTATGTGATACAATATAATTCTGGACACACAGTAAATGTGTTAAATTATCTTTTTACAGCCCAGTTATTTTAAATATATACAAAATACCCATATTTTAAAATGGCCCTCGATCAACTCTGGCTCCCATCGATTTGGCCCAGCTTCATTTAGTGTGCAACACTAGTTTATACCTCTTGAATTACCACTTAATGACATCATATGTGAAAAGTTGTTTTCAAACTGAACAAAAACAAAAGTGTTTGTTGTTTATTTGTTTGTTTGTTTCCTTTCTGTTGCTGTTGCTTACAACAGAAAGCAAACATGACACTTTTTTTTATTCGAATAGTGTTTTTAATAAATCCTTTTTCATGTTTGCAAATATTGCACTGAATGAATTGAAGGTAGAAGAAGCATGTCAGTTTAAACCATCTGCAAAGTTTTTGAAGAAAAGTGTTCGGAACTGTCAGAATATGTATTGTGACATACTCTAAAATTTTTAATCGCTTGACAGCCCTAATATATATATATATTAGGGCTGTCAAGCGATTAAAAATTATAATCGCGATTAATCGCATAATTGTCTTGAGTTAACTCGCAGTTATCGCATTTAATCAAATGTTTTTATTTATTTATTTTTTTTTAAGTATTTAGCATTCTGATAACATATTTAGCTTTCATTTCAGTTTATTAAAATAATACAATATTATGTCTTTAATTGTAGAGTGTTTACTCTCTTAGGAAAATAATGTTTTGTAGGCTTTCCCAAAACATAATGCCAATCATGGTATTGATTTGTCTCACTCATTAATCATTTATGACGCTGCTCTTTCACAATAAAGCTCTTTCTGCAGCTGGAGATTATGAGGCTTTTATTGTGAAGATTCAAAGGAAGTGTTAGGTAGAACCAGCGAGCTTTACCGCTAAGCTAGCGGAGCCCAACATAGGCTAGACTTCGAAAGTTTTACCGAGTTTTAAAGACTATTCTGATATTTCCAACAACTTGAGTGGACAAACATCACATTTAGTGACCGAGGACGTGACTTATCGAGACACATGAGATGGAACATGTACAAGCAGAACAGCCTCCTCCTCATCAGCTGATCGAGCTGCACATGGCTAAGCCGAGGTAAACAAACACATCACCGGTCGTGGGACCGAGTGGAAACGTTACCAAGTCTACAGACGTGAGCCAGCAGAGCCTTCGTTAGACTCTTTCTGCTTGTGCCTGTTTTCTATGAACCTCGCGTCATTAGAGTGCTCAATTGTGAAAAATAAACATGCCATTAATTTGCGTCAAAAAAATTATCGCCGTTAAAATAGTTTCGCGTTTTGCGGGAAAAAAAAACGCATAAAACCGACAGCCCTATATATGTGTGTGTATATTAGCCTTTATTTGTCTTTTATTTGTTCTTCATACCTTTTAACATTGCCGCTATTAGACTATGATACCTATTTACCACTAGGACATTCCGCCAAACAAATACAAATTTTGAAATCTGTCATATGGGCTTTAACTTCCAGTTTGACCAAATAACTCCATTGTCTGCAGCAGTAGTCCTTTTTTCCCAGTGTGTAATGGCTAACGTGTAACCTGATCTCTCTCTGACCCTGCTTCTCCACATTACCTCTCTCTCTGACTGACTTTTAATCATGAGCCCAATTCCAGCACCATCCTCCAGGTATTCAAGCCCAGGTACATTTCATTAACTCCTCTCATCTCGCCGCTGCCATCGTACCTTTCTGCCCACTCTGCTCTCAAAGATGCTCACTCCTGCAATAATCAGATCACTCTCTCTTCAGCTAACCGCAGGGCACAAAGCGCTAGCAAGATCTAAAGTCGAAGGGAAAAAAGGGAGCCGGGCAGGGTCGTCCACTCTCATGCAGACTGTTTATCATTGAAATGGACAGGGATATTTGTCACACACACAAAGGGCTTGATATGATGTAGTGGTGATTTACACTCAGTCATTTTAATAAGGAGTTTAGCCGCGAGCTATTTGGCTAACATCGAGTTTTTAATCAAATGGGAGCGAAATTGAAGAGTTTTATATGAGCAGAACTAGCAAAAGACTGTAGGTTAGCATTTGGCCATTTGGTTCTCACAAATTAAATATTTTTTTATTGTAGTCAGGAGGTGCTCAATTTGGTGCATATATCATAGTGTTTATCAAGAAAAGAAGAATATGAAGAAAGAAATATGATTGATATCCAGTCACCCGCGACCTCTAGTGGGATAAGCAGTAGACTATGAATGAATGAATTTGTGGCGTTCCCGCTCTTCAAACACTATCCTCTTTAAAATT
The DNA here is from genome assembly GCA_038363315.1 of Mugilogobius chulae. Taxonomy (NCBI): domain Eukaryota; kingdom Metazoa; phylum Chordata; class Actinopteri; order Gobiiformes; family Gobiidae; genus Mugilogobius; species Mugilogobius chulae. Next base: position 12,647,598 of record CM076397.1, on the reverse strand, counting down.
AGATGCACCAGAGCTTAAAACAAATACATAATAGGTTTCCCACCAGGCCGGTTAGGTCTTTGGTGGCCCTAAACGAGATTTTGGATGTAGCTCCCTCATAATCTGTAGCAAAGCGAGCCGCTTGTCTCATATAACGGAGGTTTGGGGTCTTCCCCCAAGAAAATCTGAATAGATTTAGTGTTTTTTCTGGCATTATTAAGCATTTTAGATATAATATTTTAACTAGATGTTGAATAGGCTGCTAAAAATAATGTTACAGATCACGGGTGGCAACTGTCAGAGGCCAAGAGCCGAATTTTTCAGCTGTAATCCTTGAAGAACCACACCATGAGTTGACCTACTGAATTACATAAATCAAATAATTTCTATATAACATGATTTTGGTGTAATTCAGAGGGGTCTGAGGGAAATATCTCCCGGTAATTTTTTTTTTTTTTCTGTGCAATTTTCTGCATTTCTGTGAGTTTTAAATGGTAACTTGTCTCTTTTATATAGTGCTTTTCCATCTTACAAGGCACTCAAAGCTCTATAGATGTGATATTTTCATGATGGGATGTCATTTTACTACGATTAAAAAGACAAAGTTAGTAAATCAAAAAGCCTCCCCTACACAGAGGTCAGATTTAGGAAACCCACCCCCCAGGTGCCTTAGCTCCGCCCCAGTCCACCTCCGAAGTTTCCGCAGACCCCTCGCCCTCTGTCTCCGCTCCAGTCCGCTCTGCAGGGCTGCGTAGCCCTGAGGAGCTCAAGAAGAGCATGCACCAAAAACACGAGTTGTGAAAAAAAGTCCCCTTGAAGATCAAAAACTATATCAGGAGCTCAGACGACTCCTGTGTTTCATGAGATCACAACAGTAAACGTGTTTTCTTCCTCCGCTGAGGGTAAAGAGGCTTTAAACTGTTACAACCTCAAACTCAAGAACGTTTTTCTGTCCATGCATCAGTGACATTGTCTGTAGTGAACAGTCTGCTGTGTCCAAACATCAAAGAAACTTTATGTAAAACTATGAACTTTTGTTATCTGATCAAATCAAAATACGTCGGCGTGATTTTACTTTGTAATCCCGGACATTTTTTTTCCTGTTTGGTGCATTTTGATTGTGGAGATTGACTTGGCCGGAGTGGACGGAGAAGAAAGTATTTTGGTCGTATGACGACGGAGCTGAGGCGGAGCCCTGCGCAGCAGGTATGGAGTATGTGGAATGTTCTTCATTCATTAAAACAGCTGCCACTGATCAGCAGTCGGAACAGAGCGGAGCGGAGATGCATGTAGTGGGATAAGCGTGTCAGGACTGTCCTGTGTGATCAGAGTAGAGAAAACACTGCTGCACACACTTATGTCAGGACAGTGTGTAAACTTCTGTTAATGTCACATTCAGACAAAAGCCACAGCTGTAACATCACTTTGAAGATTTCCGCGCTGTGCGCTGTTATTTTACATTCATTGAACGATTTGGACGCAGAAGTGTTGTTTGTTCGAATGCAACACAGATCAGGCCGAGACAAATGGAGGAGCCTCTGTGTGATTGTGGTTCACAGCAGATGTGTTTCTACAGCAGTGTATCGACTGATAGATGAGACAGTTGAGCAGTTTACAGCGGTGTAACGATTCCGTTTATATAATGCAGTTTCATTCATTTTAAATTATCTGTTCCCGTTAAACAAGCAATTTCTCTGTGTAACTCATGTACGACTTTTTATTTTTGCATTACACTTCAAAACACTCTCCACCAAACACGTCTCTATGTTCACGTTCAGAGGTAATTGACGAAGGCTCTAAAAATAACCTCACATTAGCCCCCCACCTAGCATCCTAGCATCTGGCCACAAGGACTGCGCCACTCCGCTTGGCTCTGCTCCACTGTTAATGACCAGGGCGCGCTTCAGACACACTGCAGGGGAACGGGACAGCTCTCACTTACAGAGCAGTCACCCCTCCCTCCCCTGTCACTGTCCGGTCCAGCCCTCGGTCTCGTCCTTCAGCGGGCCAGGGAGCGACCACACGGGCTGACTCCAGAGCAGATGGATGGTGCGGATCAAGCTGTTTGTGTTTGTAATTAAATGTAACGTTTGTGTGAAAATGGCCGCCAAACCTGCCACCTTCTGTTGAGGTCACGCTCTCTCGCCCGCCGCTGCAAAAACGCTGGATGGTTACATGTGATTAAAGTGTTTAAGAGGTGTCTCAAAGCAGGTCGACTAGTGTTATTTTTGTTTTCATGATCTATGATAACTTATCTTGTATATTTGCTTTCGCTAAGATGGGTCAGTGGTTTTCATGCATTAGTTTTACCCAGGAACATCAGGAAAAATGCACAACGTTGGAGACGTTTTAGTTTCTACTTTAATGCAAATTGCCCGAGTCTGAAAATATGACTTCTTGCAGATCACTAAACTCAGAAATGGTCAGGTTTTTCTGACATAATGACAAATGCATTATTAGGAATTAGTCTGCAACTTGCTGCTGAGGAAATTAGAATAAATATAAGAAAACAGCAGCAAAAAGCATCACAATGCAAGATTTTTTTTATTTTATTTTTATTTTTATTTTGAATGACAATCATTTTATGAGTGAAAGTAGGTTGTCATATGAAAAAATGACAATTGAATGTAGGACCAGGATAATACTGTGCCAGGTCATCACGTCTATATTGGCAGACTCAGAGGCTTGAAGCTAAAAAGTTTGGATATACATCAATTTTATGCCATACTGTGGAATATTATAGCAGAAGGAACACGATTTCAGTGAAAACAAGGGGAAGACACTCGCTCCCAACTTTTTTTTTGTTTTTGCCTTAAAGTTGGAGTAACTTACTTTTTCAGTTGTGAATGAGTTGATCATTGGAAGGCTCTCTGGTTTTGTAAATGTGCAATGCAAAAATGCATATTTTACCTTTACACCTGGTTTGTCATCACAATGTTTTGAAGCCTTACTCATCTCAACAAACAAGACTACTCTTGTGCTCTTGTTGTTTTCAATTCAGAAATGAAAATGTACTCTATGATACATTTTTAGTATTATTATTATATATATACGGTATATATTTTTTTACATTTTTATTTTTTGCATTTTTCAAGTCATGCTAAGTAATTTAAAGTCAGTAGTCTCAAGTCAAGTCTTTTGGGATCATAAACCAAGTAAATTATGATAAGTGTGACTCAAGTCAAGTCAGTCTCCCACATCTGACAAAATCTTTCTGAAGTACCTTTGGGTGAAATGCACATTTGCTTTGAGTCCAGCAAAAACAATGCTGTAGTCTATTTTTATCTTAAAGTTACATTATGTACCTTTAGACTAACTGGGAATAAATCAGAAGACACATGGTCAAGCAGCCAAAGAGTGTTCCTACAATTCTGCAAAGTTTATATGGAGAGGTTTATAGATTATAGGTTCATAAATGTTAATGTTAAATGTGATCATGTGGATGCGATTCTGATTGATAATCCTCACAGCTCAGGTAATTCACCAGACAACACACTTAGAACATGTGACCTAAAATGTATTGTCATAAATCTATGCTTGTTCGTTTCCATTTCCAGAATAAAATCTGAAAAACATGTGTCAGATGTTATAATTTAGAGTTTACAGACTTCTGTTTCCGGTTGAGTTTATTTTTATTCTAGTATTGTCTTGAAGCAGGACACAGTTTGACACAATGTTGACACTTTCTTGCAGTTGGACTTTTTATGCACATCATCTTCTCAAGGTGAAAGTAAAGAAGAGTAAGTTTGACCACTGGCAAATAAATAAACTATGAATGTGCAATATTAAGTGTCTGTGCTGAAGCAAATACAGATGTAACCTGTGCAGTTGTTGTTCAGAACTCTCAGTGTCATCTCAGGGCACTTTACATTCACGGTTCAACCTGAACTGAACTTAAACAGAAAATAACTCTTTTTTTTTTTCCTACTCCACATTTTTACACCATTAGGTTGTTACTAAGCAACCAAAATGAGCTGTTAAATGGTCTCCTTACATTCTCCTGACGACTGTTATTAGTAAGACAAACTTTGATGACTATGATTAGAGTTGCACCAAGCACATTTTTGATTGTTTATTCCTTCTTCTGGAATGTGCCATGGAACTAACAAATTGCCTTTTAGTGAGAAGCAGGTCATCGCACGACTATTAGTGTTGAGTCTGTTACTTGAATTATACAGTTTTAAATACAATGCATAGTAGTGTAGTACTTGAGGCCAGTCTTGGTCTTAAGATTGGTCTAATCTTTCATATCTTGTTGGTCTCAAGGAAGTTGGTCTCAAGGGTGCTTGGACTCGGTCTTACTGTATCTTGGACATAAAGACCACTCTTTCATTAGCACCACGCTCTGTCCCAGACTCAGTCTGTATTAAGCATTGCACTGAAAATTGTTGACATGGTCTCACTGATTTGGTCTCATCTCGGTCTCAACCTATAAAAGTCTCGTTCTTGTCTCGACCCTCAGTGGTCTTGGTCTTGTCTCAGTCTTGGGACTCTGTGGTCTCGGAACAACACAGTCTCACTAGATGGCGTACTTCTACCACGACACAAAAACAGCGTATTCTGACCACGACTTCACAGCTATTTTAGTACTTATGTTACGCCGTGTATTTAGCACGATATGAAAAAGCGTAAAAATGACACGAGATTTCACAGTGTTAAAAAAACAGGAGTTTTGATTGAAGCCACGTGGGGACGTTTTCTTCAGGTGAAACGGGTAAGTTTAGGCTTCAAGTTACTAAAATGGGTAAGATTAGGTCTGGGGCTTGGGCAGGTTAAGATTAGAATCAGGATTTCATTAATATTCATAAATAAGAATACGTCTTAACAACACAAAACAGCTGTGAAGTCGTGCTAATCATACCTAATTTACATGTTGTGTAATGTCGTGGTAAATGTACACTTTCTTGTGAGATCGAGCTCCTCGGAATGGTCTTGGTCTTGATTAGTGTGGTCTTGCAATAGTGTAAAAACAGGTATATACAATATTTGGAATATTTTACAATACAACTTTTAAAGAAAATGTCCTTCCACTATATCTACTGGCTGTAAAGAAAATAACCTGGGGAAATATTAAACGAATCTTCCGTGATAAGTTCATACTCCTCCAAATGAGTCTTTAACCTAACCCTAACAATAACCTCATTGTCATACGTAGCTCTCACTAATGACATCCCAAATCTGAGCGTGAGTTCAGAGCAGTCTTTTTCGAGGCTCGGAGAGAGAAGAACAGTATCACACAGACAGAATTCCAGTTGTGTTTTTGTTATAGAAGCAATATTAGAACAGGATAAATGAAACTTAGTCCCACATCACAGAGAGACTTGATCTAATCCCCATACCATTCACTGGAAGCACAAAGCAAAAAGAAAAGACAAAACATTGTGTAAAGATCTAAATGCTGTTTCAGCGTCTGCAGAGTTACAGAGACTCTTTTTTTTTCGATGATGACATCACAGCGGCAGTGTTGAGTCTGCTTTGCATAATGTACTGACCTTTACATCATGTTTACTTGCTCCTCAGCCACAGGGGACTTGAAGAAAAGAAATGATCCAAAAATGATATGTATTATGTGTACTGGAGCCGAAGTGTGGATGTTTCAGGACATTCAAAAAAGTTCCAATCTCAGATAATCTCATTTTTTGGAGGTTGTTGACTAAGCTGTTTTTTTCATAATTCAATAAAAGCCCGTAATTTCACAAAATTGCAAAAAACATTTGTATCAAGTTTGCTTTTTTCATAGTTCGGATTTAATTTGCTTTGCATTTGGGCCAATGCTGCTCTTTTGTTTTTATAATATGGGGGAAGTCACATTTTGCACTGGAACACACCATTGCCACAGACGATACTGAGACAAGGTGATTAGCCCAGCAGTGCAGATCAGTGTTAGCCATATTTAGCATGTAGCCATGACAACGGAGCCCTCTCATTAGATATACAGAAACTTTCCAAATCAACAGTGGAAAAACAAGCTTGTTTTTTTGTTTGTTTGTTTGTTTGCTTGTTTGTTTTTTAATGCAGCAGAACCCTGGCTGCTGCAGGGTTCTGCTACATTGCTGTCACCTCATAGAACCAATGAAATCAGTGAACTTTGGAGACTGATACCAGATATGAAATGGTACCAAGATACCAGATATGAAATGGTACCAGTTTCATAACAGCACCGGTGCTGCACCTTAGCTGTCCACTGGATCAATAAGCTCCAGCTCTATCAGTCTTCTTGTTGGTCCTGTAGGAGAGTACATAATGTACATGCCGTGCACTTTTACACTGCACACTGTCACTTTTACAGTCATTTTCAATTGTAACTCTAATATTGTCTCTTCTTAGGAAATCCTCTACTGCTGAACTCGTCCATCCAGCCGGACCTGACGGTGGCAGAACCTACAGCACACCTCTGTGTTTCCAGGACGGCGCGGATAAGGAGCTGTTCGACCCGCTCCCGGACATCAAGGTGAAAGTGCAGTCCTCCTTCATGGTGTCTCTGGGAGTAGCCGAAAGGGCAGAGTACCACAACAAACCCCCGTCAGAGACTTTTCCCCGGGACCTGAGTCGGGACTACAGCGGCACCGCAGATCGAAGAAAGAAAGGGCTGATGACACTGAATGGACCTGTGAGCGTGTGTAAGGAGCAGCAGAGGATCACCGGAGTGTTTGGGCACAACGGAGGACGACTGGTGGTACCCAATACAGGTAAGAGTCTTTCTCATCATCAGTAGATCCTCTTTACACCCCAGAATGTTTATAGTCGAAGCAGAACATTGTGGAAGAATGTCAGGCTGTCCTATTTGCATGGCATTATATAAACCTGGACCTTATGAAATTATAATAATTACAGACGTTCCTTAACCCATTGGCAAATAATTTGTCTTGAAATAAGAAGCAATGCCTGTAAATCAGTTTGAAACATTTTGAAACAAAGACAAATAAGCAGTCTCTACAATAAATCAAGGATACATTTGTCAATATGCTTGAAATTAAGTTCAAATTCTAGAATCAAGCAATTTTAACTTGTCTTGAAATTCATTTTTTGCAGTGTGACTGTTTCAGGAGAAATCAGTGAACAAAGTCTGTAAAAACAAGCAAATAGGTGTAAATTACTGATCTGCATATGTCCCACTTTCTTACCAAATAGTTAAAAAAAAACACAATAGGTCTCCTTTTACCTGATTCTACAGCAGGTGTAACAGCACAACTGTTTGACATTGCACCGTAGATAAAGGGAAAACTTATTTTTTCAGCCAAAGGTTGCCGTGGCCTTATGTCAGAAAAGTAAACTGTAAAGTTCTGTAGCTGATGGGCGGCGCTAACCTCACATTAGCATTTAGCTCACAGCTAAGTAATGTTGGGTATATTTATAGATATAGATATAGATATAGATTAGACATAGTTAGCGTTATTGAACATTTTTTTCTTTTAAATTTTATTTCGTTTTATTCTTATTTATTTATTTTTTGAACAATAAAACATAAAAATAGCAATTGTTGATACAATTCCAAGTAAACATTTGACACAAGGCCAAAGGAGGAGAACTATCTCAGCTCGGCCTGGTTCTGTCCAATAAACTGCCTCATCTCTGTTCATTGATTGGCTGATGGTACTTCTTGCAGTTCAGTGATACCTGACACAGTCATTGAAGTGAAATGAAACCAAACTAGCCTGGCTAATAGTACATAGACCTATTGGGTTGAATACATTATTTCTTTCCACATATGTACTGTATATTTCATAAATCGTCTGGACTGAATGAAAATACCTGCACCCTGTTTTGCAGTCGGAAAACAGGGTGTATTTTATGTATCTGTAAATAAAAAAAAGAAAAGAAAAAAGACTCAGTTTATAACTCCCAGAAGTGATGTCATCAACAGGAAGTATATTTTTAATCCTGAAAATGGCTAAACCAAGATGATTTTTTTCAAATGTTTTCAAAAAGATCTAACTTTGGTTTAGTGAAATGAGTAGTTCAAAGGCATAATCACATTTTTTTGGATTGGAGTTCTTGCACTCGGAGCTCACAACCTTAATACTTCTCATGTTTCACTTCATAAACACAGGCTGTTAATCCATAAGGTCAAGGTCAGCTTTATTCATGTCACACATTTACAACAATCATAAAACACTGATATAAAAAAGCCCAGAATTATTAAAACAAGTCTATTTTTTACACTTAGAAACTATATTTGTGCCATGTGACTTTGCATAAACGTGCCACCTTTTGATCACGCAGAGACAGTCCTGCAGTTTTTGTTTACTGTGCGGTGTGTGGAGTGTGACTCTCTGCCCTCGGCTCTGATAGAAACCTGGCTGGACAGTGTGAGTGGGGGAGGGGAGGGAGGAGGGCTGGTTTTAAAGGAAGTTCAAGGACTTGGACCAAGGACGGTTTTAATGTGGTGCTGCTGCTGATCCTGCAATTAGACATGAGAGAGAGACGCCTTGGCCACAAACATGGATCTCTCTGGTATTATATGCTTGGATAAGTTGTGTGGATAAAGCAAGGATGTATAATAAGACATTAGAGTAAGTCACATATGTGCAAATCATAAGTAAGTCTCAAGTCTTAACATCCAAGTCACATATAAGTCTCAGTTTTCACATGTAAGTCTCAAGTATTACATCCAAGTCACATATAAGTCTATGCATCCAAGTCACATATAAGTCTCAAGTCTATGCATCCAAGTCACATGTAAGTCTCAAGTCTTAACATCCAAGTCACATATAAGTCTCAAGTCTATGCATCCAAGTCACATGTAAGTCTCAAGTCTTAACATCCAAGTCACATATAAGTCTCAAGTCTATGCATCCAAGTCACATGTAAGTCTCAAGTCTTAACATCCAAGTCACATGTAAATCTCAAGTCTATACATCCAAGTCACATGTAAGTCTCAAGTCTATGCATCCAAGTCACATATAAGTCTCAAGTCTTAACATCCAAGTCACATGTAAGTCTCAAGTCTATACATCCAAGTCACAAGTAAGTGTCAAGTATTAACATCCAAGTCACATGTAAGTCTCAAGTCTATACATCCAAGTCACAAGTAAGTGTCAAGTATTAACATCCAAGTCACATGTAAGTCTCAAGTCTTTACATCCAAGTCACATATAAGTCTCAAGTCTATGCATCCAAGTCACATATAAGTCTCAAGTCTTAACATCCAAGACACATGTAAATCTCAAGTCTATACATCCAAGTCACATGTAAGTCTCAAGTCTATACATCCAAGTCACATGTAAGTCTCACGTCTTAACATCTGGATCACAAGTAAGTCTCAAGTCTATACATATAAGTCACAAGTAAGTCTCAAGTCTATACATATAAGTCACAAGTAAGTCTCAAGTCTATACATACAAGTCACAGTAAGTCTCAAGTCTATACATATAAGTCACAAGCAGGGGCGTAGCCAGAAATTTTTTGCTAGGGGACCAGGCAGGGCCAAAGCAATTGTAAGGGGGGCCGGAAAAAGCGGGGGGTCTGGGGGTCCACCCCCAGGAAAATTTGAACCAAAAGGAAGACATTTCCTGCATTTTGGTGAATTTTAGAAGTCTGACAAAGTGAACACATTAGAATTGCAAACATGAAAATTAAGATTTTTTTGATAAGGTAGCATGCATTTACACCAGTTTTATGTGCCAATGCGGTAAAGTAGGGCTGGGCGATATATTGCTATATATCATATACTGTATATGTACTGGACAAGATATGAAGATATTGGCCATATTGTACATATCACAGGGGAAAAAGAGCTCCTAAAACTGATAAAAAGCAGTTACAGTTAACGGGGACCTATTGTGTCAAAGTCACTTTTCTAAGATTTTAACCTTGTTACAGTGGTCTTCCTTCATCATTAGTTTACTCAAAGTTATATTTGAATTGATCCATGCGTGTTGGAATAATCTTGTTTTGTTCTTCAGCTGCAGCTCAAGTGCTCAGAAATCCTTGCTCTCACCTACCACCTATCCCTCCCACTTGTCTGTATTTACTTGTTATATTTCAAAAGATTAATTATCAAAGTGAAGCATGTATGGTTCAAAACTGTCCCCTAGCCACTTTCCAACGATAATAATTTGTTATTTTAAGTCTGTTGCTTTTTACAGTGACATTCAGATCTGCAGTTTTAAAAGGAAGTCAGTAGAGCTGTTTCTATTTTCAAGTAGTTTTAGATCAATTTTGTGTTTTACAATGAACAAAAGATAGATTAATGATCTACACATGTTCTAGTTTCTTACTAAATATTAAAAAAAACACAATAGGTCCCCGTTAAAAAGAAAAGTGACAAAGAGAAGATCAATTAAATTTTCTTTTGTTGTTTTTGTTGTAAAAGTCAAAATAGTTTTACTCAGTAAAAGGCATGACTAAATGTATGTATTCAATAAAAATGTACATTTCTACTTTCTAATTAGCAGACTAAAAGCTTAGAAAAAAATAATTCACTTTAAAAAATATCATTTAAAAAATAGAGATATCATATAACGAGATATGAACAAAATATTCTGAAATTTACATTTTTGTTCATCACCCAACCCTAAGGTAAAGCAAACATTACTGTAGATCTATAAAATAATACTAAACTGCATAAGTCATGATCTTTCTCTTGTAGCTCAGATAATATTGCTAAAGGATTGATTAGTATTAATATTTTGTTATTCAATATCAATTATCTTTATCATCATCATAATCATGAGGATTTAACTGTTAAAATAAGTTATTTTAATAATCCCTCTCAGTATAATGCAGTTTTGTGTTTTCTGACATAAATACATTAACAGCTTATGAAATTAAGGATCCAGTTGCAGGTGTGGGGACGTAAGTTGTTGGAGAGCAATAATTTTCAGACAAGCTCACTGTATTTCAGAAATATAAAAGAGCCTAAAAACACCAACCCCTCAGGCCACGTTACCAGAAGCCTATAATAGGCCTACATCATGAATGTATTATATTATCATTGAAGAGGCCATTCTTTTTGTTACTAGTCTAAATTATAAAGAACCAAAATAAGTCTTATTTCAGTCACCTAGGCCTACTTAACACAGCTTTTACACTTGTTTGTTATCCCAACCTCAGAACAGCACACACGGCCTAAACACGATGTTTACACAATCCAACAGCTCTAAACCTAGCCCTCACTCAGAACAGTTAAACAACGTCTGCACAATTCATCCACATCAGGAAGAGTAGGCACGATGCACGATCAAAATACGAGCACATGGCGTTAGCACAGCGTCAACACTGCACAACACACACAGCAGGATGAAGCACACACTACCAACACCGGAGCGTTGTGACAGCCAGGCCATCTCGCAAACAAATTTACTACAGACATATTTGATCCAAACTACTAAAAACAAAGGTCTTACCTTGCTTCACAGTGAAATAAAAAGTAGCCGAGCATGGTCCGGTTTGTTTTGATCATGCAGTTCAATCCAAAAGGCAACGTTAAACCAGTTAAACAAAGTCCCATCGAGTCAGAAAGGTCCGCAGGTTTAGTCGCACAGATCCGTCTCTCACACAGCGTGTTACCGCGTAAAATTACAGTTCTTAACTTTCCTTTTCTCTTCTTGGCAAACTCAGTTTAAAAAATCCCTCGCGTCTCTTGCCTGCTTCTGACGCTGCTGCTCTGGCTCCAGGCTGTGAAAAACAGTGGGCGGACTGGAAAATGTGGAGTGGAGTTTTTCTAGGAGCAGGCATTCAGGTGGTGGAAAAGAGAGGTATACTGGAAAATATGGACCGGACTTTTTCACTACTTGAGTTTAAACACTTCATTCGCGGAATGGAGTTACTTTTTCCCGGATCGGGGAAAATGCGACTGAAAGAAAGCATCTGAGGGGGGCCAGTGGGGTGGCCAGGGGTTAATGAGGGGGGGCAGTGGCCCCCCCTGGCCCCCACCTAACTACGCCATTGGTCACAAGTAAGTCTCAAGTCTATACATATAAGTCACAAGTAAGTCTCAAGTCTATACATACAAGTCACAAGTAGGTCTCAAGTCTTAACATACAAGTCACATGTAAGTCTTGCTTTACATCATCATAATGTTTTGAAGCCTTATTCCATCTCAAAATTATTATTTCTGCATCACCTTAAACTTTGTATTGCACATTTTCATGTGCAGCACATTGGGGTCAAGTTAGGGTCAAGTTACAAATCTAGTCTCACAAGCCAAGTAAGTCACAAGTCGTGAAAAGTTTGAAGAAAACGTAAATATGAAATATTTTGCATGTTCACGCTTTTTTTTTTTTTTGCTACAAAAAACAAAATACCCACAGATTTTGGTTGAAGCCACATGACAAGATTTTCTTTGGGTAGATAAGGTAAATCTGACCCCAAGCCCCAGTCCTAAAGTTACCATTTAGTTGAAGCCTAAGCTTAGCCAATCACAGATGTGCATCATCTATATGGAAACAAACATGGCTGCTTACACAAAAAATGCATTTCACGAGGAACTGAAAAGCATGGCAGATTTTCTGATGTAACCAGAAAATGCATCACACAAATAAACTAATCTGAGTCTGGACCTCAATCCAAAAAAAGAAGAAGAGTTGAAAAAGGGGTTTCAAAATATGAGAGATAGAGGAGAGAGAGGTAGAAGAGAGGATGACGGGTGGAAGAAACCTCTCTGTGAGAGGTGTGGAAGAGGAGAAAGAGAGAAGAAAGAGTGCTGAGAGAAAGCACAGCGGTGAGCCAATCAAAATTCAGTCGACCGCAGCAGCGCTCTGATCCTGCAGGTTCAACTTCAACTCATGCAGCTGTTTTTACAAAGAAAATGTAAGAACAAAAGACTAATTCTATTCAGATTTGACAAATTACACCAGGCTTGGTTCAAGAGCCATTCTTCAGGTGTAGTAAAGATCACAAGGAGAGGTTGTGTACTTTCTCAGTTCAACTATAAAGCATTTTAGTTCTTACAGCGAAATGCAGCGCTCTGATTGGTTGAGCTTGGGTAGTCAGTTTCACTTTGCTGATTATAAAAAGCTGTTCTTGAGTTGTAAATGCGCGTAGTGATGGATTTGTGAGAGCTAGGAAGTACTTGGACAGATATACTGTACATAATCAGGTACCACATCCTTGCTGCATGAGTGGTTACTTGACGTAAAGTGATACAGACATTTGAATAATGTGTAAGACCCGTTAAACCCTGCAGTTCAGACCTCTGTATGGCCTTTAACATGTACAGTGTAAAAAAACATGAGGCCAATGAGTAAAATATACATAAATCTTTGTGTTGGTGTAACTTGAATGTGAGTCAAATGTGTTCACCTTTGACTTTTAAGTCAAGAGAAAAGAGAGAGACAGAGAGAGAGAGTATATAAGAGAGAGGGTAAAGAAAAAGAGAGAGAGAGACTAAGAGAGAAAAAAGTCAAGAGAATTAGTACACGGGGACAGAGTGAAAGAGAGCAAACAAGACAGAGGAAAACAGAAAGAGGAGAGAGCATGAGCAAGAGAGGAGAAAGGGAAAGATGAGGAGAGGCCAAGAGAGGAGAAAAAGTGAGAGGAGGGAGTGGTGGAGGAGAGAAAGAATAACAGACAACTCATGAGCTTCATTTTAAGGCAGAAATTGTACTTTTTTTATTATATTTTACCCTGTATCTTGTAAAAATCAAAACTGCAAATTCAATGTGAATGAAATCCCACTTAAGTATTTTGTGTGAGCTCTCAGGCCTACATTTGACACGACTGATTCTCACTGGTGTTTCAGGTGTGAGTCTGCTGGTGCCTCCTGGAGCTGTGCCTGAAGACAACACGTGGGAGATGTACATGGCCATCACTCCTCCAGAAGCCAGGTCAGTCCGACCAAACCAAAATATACAAGTACAAATCACTCACACTGCACTGGGCTGGTGGCTTTCTTTACACAAATGTTCTATACACAAATCACAACCCTGTGTCTCATGCTCTTTATCTGCTCATTACTCGAATCGACAGTTGAATTGCTCAGTTTGTTTAGTTATTTATTTTTGATCTTAATAATAAATTAACATGAAAAGTGATTAAAGTTCAACATTTGTGCAATCTTTATTTGAGTGACACATGTATAAAAGAAGCTCATTGGTTGGTCATAGAGGACACATCAAGCCTTTTCACCCCACAGTAAACAGCTTTGGTGTTTACTTTTTGGGTGATGAGAAATACAAAAAAGCTGATCAAAAATTGCCTCACTGAAGTTTAAAGGTCGTATATCCTTAAAACGCAAACACACAAATAATAACATTTCCGTGCATCACTCACAGGTTTTGCTCACTTACCTCATGGAGTTTTACACGGCTGTATGCTACATTGTGGTTGTTAGCCACAATGCTAATTAGTCGTTAATAGACGTATAGTCAAAGACATTGCAGACTAATTTTCACTTTAAGAAATATGAACATTAGATCTTTCAGTTTAAGTGATTTCATTATAAAACAAAACAAAACAAAAACATATAGCCTATGAAATATTGAGTATGGTTCCTTTAAGGAGACAACAACATTCACTTTACATGGTATATGTTAACATGGCCATACCTGCCTGTCACAGCCTGATCCCGTCAGATCTCAGCAGCTAAAGTTAGGGCCTGGTTAGTACTTGGATGGGAGACCGCTGGAACACCAGGTGCCACAGTGGGACGACAGGAGTAGATTGTTGTTGTGTATTTGGGCAAGACACTTAACCCACACTGCCTCAGTGTCTGTTACACTGGGTGAGTGGATATTAGATTGTAAAGCACTTTGAGTGCCTGGAAAGGTAGAAAAGCACTATATAAATAGACCATTTACATAGTAGTCCTTCACAGGAAGTGGTCCTAGGTCCGTGGTGACTTCCTGTAGTCCACAAAACATGGTCAGGCTTCCATCACCATAAAAGCATCAAGGTCCAGACATAGGGTGACCAGACGTCCCGAAAAATTCAGGACAGTCCCGAAATTCACACGTGTCCCGAATCCCGAATCCTGTCCCACGTGTCCCGAATTTCATCCTTGCCCCGACTGACACCTCGCAGATTCTGACCTGCACGTCATTACGCCAGGCTGCACGTCCACATTACGCCCCAAACACTGTATGAGAGGCTGTAGTGCTGCCGGAGTCTTTAAAATGCATCAATACAGACCTATTTTCTGTGCACTTTGATTGAAAACCGATTCTCCTCGGGGCGCGTGGCTGCTCGGTACTTTGGCGTACAAGTAGCCTGGCGGAAAGTGTAGTGATAACACACAGGGAGCGCGGGGAGAGAAGCGGCTGCAGCTGCTGCCTCTGTGTCTCCCTATGAGGAAGTCAACAGCAGATCACAGCTCATAGAACAACTCCACTTAGGCAAAAGTTGGTCATATATGTTTGCCGTTCCGCCCCCAAATCCTCGTGCGGTGCGGTGTGTTTGGCCCCTGGAGCCTGGCTCCTGCCTGCGCGAGGCATCCTGCTCCTCGTGCGTAATGTTTGGCCCGTAAGCGCTCCTTCCGCGTACAGTTGACTTCCCACTTCTCCTTGGACTCTCTCGACAGAAACTAAAGTCATATTCACTCGTTTGCGTGGTTTCTAAAAGTAGCCTCCTTAACAGAAATGTGTTTCGCAGTAATTTTCTGATTGAATCTGCAGATCTATTAGTTCAGCAGGTGTTTTTTGGTTTATTCAGCCAATATGAGACGGATTGACACGAATTAAAGACTGTTCAATGCTTCCTGGTGTGGTATTCTTTTGTCAAAAGTTATAAGGTTTCTGTTTCTGCACTATATGCTGCGAATGATGCAAGCATCTAGACTTGTCACTCTGAGCGCGCTCCTCTCCCCTCCTCCACATCCAGACAACACCCCCCAAAAAAAAAAAAATTATAAAAAATCAGCGTCCCGAATTTTGAACAATCTCATCTGGTCACCCTACCCAGACACCATCAGAGCTCACACTCTTCATTTGACCAGAGACAGAGCTGCTCGTCTGCTGCAAAGACACACCTGAAGCATGTTCCCCAAAGCAGCCGAAACGTGTTCCATGAAAAAGATATTTACCATAAAGTGTTCATAAAGTGTCAGCAATCAATATATCATTACTTTGTTTCAACATTCACTGATTTAGCAGAAACCTATGGTATTTGACATTTGTTAAACGGACACTGTAATACCGTGAAGAATGTTATATGTGTATTAGTTTGTCGCAACACTCAAAAATCAAAAATGTGTTCAATCAAATTCAAAAACACAAATGATGCACCAAAATAAAAAAACACAAATTCCAAAACACGCACCAAAATGTGTGTGTTTTTTTTCATTTGCGTTTGTCTTTTGAATTTTGATTTGTGTTTTTGAATTTACGTTTGTGGTTTTGTTGTTGTTGTTAGATAGACATTAGATATCTATCCGTATTAAAACACAGGGACATATCCCTTCCTTCCAGGCCACTTTGCCTAAACTACAAAGATATTGCAATGAAACTAGTTAGTTAAAGTTTTTGACCATATTTATTTCCTCTTACCATCATCATTAACGCCACTCCAAGTTGTATTTAGAGTTATTCTTTGAGTGTCTTCATTCTCCTGCAAACAAAACCCCTGTTCTATAAATCACTGTTTTCCGACCAAAGCATGTCTTCTTTACGCAACTTGAAATTAGCTTTCGCCAACCATGTCGCAGAATGTAAACAGACTGATAATTACCGCTTTTAACTTCCATTTCAGAGTAAAGTCATGGCAGCGCTGTCCAAACAAGCTTTCCTCTCACAACACGTGGTTTTAATTAACGAGAAATCCGTCTGCGTCAATTAGCACATAACGATTCCACTTTATTCTATTATTTAATTGCAAATGCACGCTGTCTGTTTTCTGCAGGGTTCAGTGAATTGTTTCTTGTAAAAACGCTCTTTAAATCTACTGTCCCCTAAGGATATACTTTGAGCTTTCATTGAGCGTTCCCACAAAGCAGCAATATTTAAACTGTAAATACAAAGAAACGACGCAGGTCTAGTTTCTTACTTGCACGTCAAGTAAGAGCAGTGCTGTCAGAGGGAGTTTGTATAATCCATCTGGGCGACTTGGCTCTGATGCGTGACGTGACGTGGGCGTGAACTGAAAATGCACTGAGAGCGTTTGACCATCGTGGCAGTCATGGTTTTTGCACACATAACTGCAAAATGTGTATATATATCAGCTGCCTTATATATCAGCTGCCTTATATATCAGCTGCCTTATATATCAGCTGCAGTCCACATTTTTCTGTGTTTACCCAAAGTCGCGCAGATTCACCTGGATTGCCTCGACAATGCTCGTATGACTTGAAAGTCACAGACAGCTGCGACCTCTGACATAAATGCATTCGCACTGCACTGAAGTCTGTGTACAAGGGCACATTGGTTTTCAGAGCTCTCTAAGACCTTGTCCACACGAAGACAAAACGAGGATGGTTTTAAAAACAATCTGCGTAAAGATGGAGCTGGATATTTGTGAGCGTCCACATGAATCAGTAAAACCAGCTTGAAGCCAGTGTAATGCTTGTCACTGACCAGAGTGTGGCGCTGTGACACTGGCACAGACAGGAAGTAGACGCAGCACTGCGCATTAAGTTAAAAAAAAAAAGTTTAACGTAAACATAATCTTATTAGAGATTTTTTTTATACTTAGCAAACATTCTGAATGAACAACATGGATCTAAAACCCACAGAAGAGACACAGAAAGTGGATTTATGCTTCAGAATCTTTGGAATGTTTTGACAATGTTTCAATACAGATTTAATAGAGATTGTAGAGGATTTATTTTTGTTTTTCTTCATGTCTTCTGTGGTTTATAGTGAAATGAGACGCAGGTCAAAGGTCAGTACATTCTGCAAATGAGACGTGACTTTGGTGCAGTGATGTCATCGTGGGAAAAAAAAAAAAGATGGATCCAGCGTAATTACGGAGACACTAAACCGGAGTTTTGAAATTATATTATTTCACCCTGAGACATGGTTTCAGAAATCTTCATTTTCAGTGTCCGAAAACTCCTGCTTCATCTGGACAATGTTGGTTTAGGACAAGTATTTGTGCCGAAACGCATGAGCTTGACTTCGTGGGACAGGCCCTAAGTCTTGCCAGAGTTGCGCGAGTTCTGACTCACGCCAAACTCAGTGTACGACCGGGGTTAGAGCTGAACACTGAACAAACAGACTGAACCGACACACAAGCTTAGGTCGCTCATAGGGGTGTGCTAAAATAACAATTCTTAGATACATAGATGTAATAAAATGATTCAGTATTGATTCTCTGTATGTCAGTATTGATATTCCTCCCAGCCTTTAGGGGGCAGTGCAGTGCGGCGTAAATTGAGCCGATAGAAAAGTCAACAGTAGTGAAACAAGTTTGAAAGCTGTTAAACAGATTTAGAAATTCTTTTAAATCAGACGTGTGGACATTATTCTGGCTTCATTACGATAACAGATTCTTTGTTTAGAAGCAGCAGAAGCGTTTTAAAACAAACCCTGAGAACCTTACAGCCACACAGATGTTGAAGCTTTGCAGCGCTGGACACAAACGGGAAAGATTTCTGCTGTGATAGCTCGTTGGGACTGGTGGACTTAAGTGTCCACAAAGACTAAAACCTCCAAAACACATCAGAAAGTCAGAGATTGATAAAGGTGCGCTAAGCTGTGGAGAACGAGCTGAGCTAAAACAACTCATGCAGTGCGCACCAATAGATCATTTTGTCACTTTAAAAAAACTTTCTATACAAACAATAGAAAGTTAAAATGAAACAGACATAATGAAACCCCTGGATCTGTGAAGAAAACCGACTGGTGTCCTGCTGTTTTCTGTTTCTCACTAGAGCTAAAACACAAAACTGCTCCATAGGTCTATTTGTTTAAGCCACGGTGTTTTGTTCTTATAGTAGAAAGGCTTCAAAGTTGTCATCTGGACAGTGTATTTAAGGATTGAGACGTTCAACTCACTCATTTTCAATGACAACAGATTAAAAATGATTTTCAGATGCGACTTGAAACATCTCTTTGAAAACACTGTCCAGATGATAAGTATGAAGCTTTTCTACTCTGGATCTCTCCTGGATGGATGAAGGATTACACAGACTTCTGTTCTTAAAAATATACTTAAATATAATGCACTTTATTAATGACAAAAAAGCTATGCATCAGATGCAAGAACTAGCCTGATTCTGAGTAGTTTGTATAATTAATCATATTTTAACACAAGATAAGTCACAGTAATAACTAAGGACATATGTAAAAGAAAATCATTTTTAAAAGTTGTTAAAATGGCTTTAAATACAGAAACACATCAAACTGTATCGCACTGCACAGTGTCGAGGTACGAGTCATATTGTGAGCCAAGTATTGTGAATGTATCAAAATGACAATTTAGTATTGGTAGCCTGTTGGTAACTGTTAGCAGCTAACAGCTTTTACTTTAGACAATCCAATCAGGCATAGTTACAATGTCAGATATCTTTGGGGGTATGGTCAATACATTGCTATACACAACTTCCATCCTTGTTTGGGCTTTTCTACATTTACACAACATAATATTGAATGCTTTGAAATCCTTTTACCTCAAAATTGTTTCACTTTCAGCAAAGGATTAACCCTGGAGGTGAACATTTTAATCTCTACTTTGTGACATTGTGCTCTTCTAAAAGTCTCGTGTCACTCGGCTGCTGTTTGGTCTCCGTTAGTAGAACACCAGTAAACGGATTCATGCATTTCTTCTTCCACATACTTTTTCATGGCAACGTCGTGAATTTCCATAAGTCGCAGAGGCATATCCAGACACACGCGGACAGAGCCTCCCCTCACAGCAGGACCGCATTTCCCATGAGGCCGTGTGACCAATCTTACCCACAGTGCACCTGTCCTGTCCGTATAGCAGACCAGTGTGAAGTGATAGGGGTGTCCATTTATACGGGCAGCCTCGAGGGACGTCTGTGGGCTTTGAAGTGGAGGACCGCGTTTCCCAGCATGCATCTCTGGAGGAAGCTCGGAAATAGTGGGAAAACCGCCTCCTCTGAAGCAAATGGGACTCAGCGACTCAGGGGAGAGTGAGAGATGGGGGTTTATTTGCAACTGTCTGGTTTGAGTTATACAGATGTGCAGTGTCTGTGAGGCAGGGAAAGATGGAGATTGAACTGAAAATGTTCACAAACTATCTGATTGTGTAAGCTTTGTTTGAAGTGTAACTGTTGTGTATTTGTCGTGAATGCTGCATTATATTTAATACAATAAACAAAAAATATAAATGATTCAGTTTTGTTTTGGCTCCCACTTTTAATGAGATGGAAGCAAAAATCTAAAAACCAAAATAACCAATGATCTCAAATGTTGTTCCCAAACGTGTGTAAGTGTGTGATAGTGAGCACTTCTCTTTTGCTGACAGTCCTCTCATTAGACAGGATGATTGTTGCACAGGCGTTCTTAAAGTCCACTGCACTGGGAGCTTAAGATCTTTTGTGATTTTTAGACGCGTCAATAACAGAACAGGCCACAGACATTTACAAAGATTATTTGTCTGACAGTGGCATTTTTCCTTCTGTCTCTCTCTCTTCCTCTCTTCTCTTTCTGTCTCCCTATAGTCTCTGAATCTCTCTTTCTCAATCCCATATTTCTGTTCCTCTTTCTTTGCATCTACTGTTTCCCATTCTTTTCTATCTGCTTTTCTCTCCTCTGTCTTGACATCTCTCTCCTTCCCACCCTCCACTCTGCGTTCTCTCTCTTTGTCCTGTCTGTCTCTCTCTCTCTCTCTCTCTGTCTCCTCTTTCCGTCTGCTCCGTTGGTACCTTTAAGCCCTGATAGCCCTGCTCTTCTCCTCCATGTTTGCGTCAGACAGATGTGTCCCCTACAGCCTGGTGCTCCTGTCGTGTCTGCACCTGTCAGTCACCTGTCACTGTCAGACTTGACAGGGCATATAGCAATATATCCCACTACCAGACAAATATGGAGCGAGTTATGGAGTCTCACAAAAACATCTGCTTAGATACAGTGTTGTAGGTTTTATTAACACAAATCAATAAAAAGTGATTTGCCTCTCACTGGTATGCTTTGTAAAATATACACCTGCATGTATAGGTTTTGGTGAAAACAGACATTTGGAGAACAAAAACATGCAGAAGCCAAATCAAATGACAAGTTTGAGTAAAGCAATGATCAGGAAACCCAAATGTAACAAAGTTACAATTACATACTAACAAAAACAACCTGAGGGTGTTTGGTTTGGGGACCACAGGATGTAGTCTCTGCTGTTTCAGATGATGTTCTGATTCTTCCACATGGATGGTTTTAATGTCTCATTCACATTGCAGCAGGGCGGGTTTAGGAGGTTAGTTGGGTTGTTAGCAAAGATGGCAGCTCCTGTGGATGTATGTGTTTATTCTGCTATTTATTTTGTGTAAATACAGAATATTTCTTTTAGAAAGAAGAAAAGCAGAGAAGTGTCCATTTATCACACTTGTCTGTTCATGCAAACATTGAGTACGTCATTACAATTCTTTGTTGTGATTGGCTAAGAACAAACTGACATTAAATCAGCTTGAAGTTATTCAATAAACGTCCCACCTTTTCCTGAGCGTTTTCAGCAGGGAAAGGTCCAGTTGGATAATGTGGAAGAACTCAAATTTGAGTTCAACACTTATCCATCTGGTGTGAGGTAGGCTATGAGGTCATGGTTCTCATGATGAAGAGTCCTGCCCCAAGTGTTCTAGTATCTCAGGGTCTTATTACTGTAGAGAGAGAAGGATGAGCGTGAGATTGAAACAGTGCAGCGTCAGCAGTGATGATGAAGGAGCTGAGTCAAAAGTCTCAATCTGCATTCCATCGCTCACATGTTTGATCAATCAGACAGGCTTGATCAATCACTGTTTCTGAATGATATTGTTTTGTTTGTTTGTTTTGTTTTCTACCATAGATGTTTGCTAAACTAATCATTTTGGGAGG
Source organism: Mugilogobius chulae (assembly GCA_038363315.1). Classification (NCBI taxonomy): domain Eukaryota; kingdom Metazoa; phylum Chordata; class Actinopteri; order Gobiiformes; family Gobiidae; genus Mugilogobius; species Mugilogobius chulae. Next base: position 12,625,762 of record CM076397.1, on the reverse strand, counting down.
ACCTCAGATGACTGTTGACTATTCAAAACTAAATGTATTTGATTTGACATATGATCAAATCAATATATGATAGGTTGAGGAGCCTTGTCACATGTGAGTAACTCTGAGTAGAGCCGCTGCACCTTCACGTTGGAGCCAGCTAAGGTGACTCAGGCATCAGATGTTTCCTAGAAGATGTGTCCAGGGCATATTCCTCTGGGATGAGACCTTGAGAAAGACTTAAGAGGCGTGTTTTGGCAGACTGCTGCCTCCGCGACTCGACTCAAGTTGAAGCAAAAGAAAATGCTTTGGGGAACTGATGTACATATAACAAAAACAAATATGACATTTTTCGGCACAGTCCATCAAACTATGTTTTATTTCTTACTTAATAGCTGTGTGTGCTGGAGAAAATTTGAACTGAAACATTTTGAGAAAACACATTTAGTGTTACAGTGCAGTTGTTCCTGCTGTCACATTGTATGATTTACTACTGCCACTTCAGGTACTGTGTATTCGGTTTAGAAATAATAGAAACATGTTGTACACACGAGTTTGTGGTTACATTTTGTGTCATCTGAAGGTTGCAACATAAGTATATTTTCTGAATCTTGTAATTATTGTATTGTTTCTGTTTCCTTGCTGTTCGTGCAACACTGGAATTCCCCCATTGTGGGATGAATAAAGACTATTTTTTCCTAATTTTAAGTAAGTAATAGTAGTAGTATTTAGTTTATTTGAAAAGGACAGAACATTTAACATTGTGGCAACCGATGCCACATTCATATGTCATATACATAGCTCTGAGCTCATTTGCAGACCCGGTCCCTTATCACAAAGAAAACAAAACATACAATACAATACATATAACACAATACATTCAAAAATAAATAACATAAAGTATTTACAGTAAACAAACACACAACTGTAATGTTCTTATCTTTGACTGTCTTTGAGTCATTGTTGGATCTTACAGTTATAGAGTCGCAGATCTGTGAGAGACGGATATTCTGCTGTGTTCCTTTTTCACTTCTCAGAACACCTCAGACCTGTTCTAACCTGAGCTCATTACTGAACATAGAATATCAACCCTTTTATTTGATTTTCTATATGCATTTGGCAGTACAGTAACCAGCCTTTATCTACTGCCCTGTCACTCCACCATTATAAGCTCCTTTTTCTATCTGTTCCTGGGCCTTTGAAAAGAGCTCATCTAAATCTTTTGAAGGCCCTGTTTTGCTGACATATTCCCTTTGCCTCCGAGGTTTTTACGAGCCCTTTGTATTGGAAGATAAATCCCTACCAACCTATTGAGGCGGAATCTCTTTTGTCCTGGTCGGGAAAAAAGAGCTTTTAATGATGAAACTACTTTCCATATGTGCAAAAGGAGGAGCGTGTCAGGGTCACGATGCTGTAGGTTATTTATTTTATGGCTAAATATCTGGATTGTGAGATTTTAATTCCACCATTTTGCAGCTAAAAAGTGGAAGCAGCAGTGGGAGAGGTTTACGGAGGAGCTGAGTCGTGACGCGGGTTTGGAAAGTCAAAAGGGCCTGTTGTCTGCTGCGTTTGACCCAGCGCGAGGTTTGTTCATGGGTGGATGCTTCGGAAGAGATGGTAGCTTACATGGTCTGTGGGTTTTCACAGCAAAGACAAGGAGTTCCGGGAGGAGTTTGTGTTCTGGGAATAGTTGGAGAACAGAATTTGAACAAGCTGTAGATTTTCTTTACAATAGACTGACTTAGTGACAAAAATCAAAATAAGTGTTTTGTCTTTGAAATGGGATCATCTTGTTATCCACTCGCGCTCTGGCCTCACAGTAATAGGTTGTGGGTTCGACTCTGTGAGAAGTGCTTTATAAATAAATTTACTTTTTTGACGTGTGCTTTCACAAAGTAAAAACAATTAAATTTGACCCTGAACATGGCCTAAAATCTACATTTACACCTTGCCCCAGCTTCTTGGTTATTTCTGTTACCTCTTTAGATTAAAACAAATATACTGTATATAGGTGAAGTCCAGAGCCTCATAAATCCAAGTCGAGTCCGATTATTTTCAAGTCTTTAGATTAAATGGCCAATACATCTTATGTTTCTATAGTTGAAATGATTTTATAAAGTTTTCTATGCAAAATAAGTGTGTTCACAGAAGAAGTGAGGAGGGACAGGATGCAGTTTCTACATGTAAAATTACACTTTTTTATGATGATGAGAGACATCAAGTCGTCTCAAGTCACAGAGCTCCAGATGAGTCCTGACTCACTGACCTTCAAGTTCCAAACCAGTCTCAAGTCATCAAAATAGTGACTCAAGTCTGACTTGAATCAGAGTCATGCTGTAAGACAAGATTAGACACTTTATTTGTCCCACAATGGAGAAAGTCCAGTGTTCCAATTAGGGATGCACCGATCCGATACCTGGATCGGATATCGGTGCTGATCAAGGATATTTTACTGGATCGGGTATCGACTCCATGATATCGATTCAGCGGATATCGTGGCTGTGCCTTTAATTGGACATAATGAGACTAATTTACAGTCTGGTGTTGATCCATAGCAATTCATAATATTTTATATCTGAATTTTATTCAGATTAAGTTGTTAAGTTGTGACTTGCACTAAACAACAGTTACATAACACAATATGACCAAATGTATTAAGTTTTTATAAGAAAAAGAAGCAATTTCAGTCCTTTCACTGGTATCGGTTGATATCGGGTTACGGCAGATAGTTAAAGCCAAATATTGGGATCGATATCGGAACAGAAAAAGCTGAATCGGTGAATCCCTAGTTCCAACACAAAGTTTGAGAACAGCAAGGGAATAGAAACATGCACATTTTGAGAAAAAGATAGGTTGTAATTAGGGATGCTCATGGTTAACCGATTAACCAGTTAACCGTGACTAATGGCGTAACCAATTGAGACGTCTTTCACCGGTTAACTGACAAATATTCAATTGCTCCAGCAGATGGCGCTAACTGCCCCTGAACAGCTCTAGCGTTTGTCAGGGAAGTTAAAAAAGATTGCTAAAACTACAAAAACACTGTTTATGTCATAAGGACTGAACAAACCTGCGACACTGCAGTGTTTATGGACAAATATCAACCATGCAGGATTAACTTGGATTTTATGTTGGTGAAGAAAACAGACTGGGCTAACTTCGATGTTTTTTCTTGTTCAAGACAAGCTAAGGTAAGCAGCTAATGTTAGCAGCAACTTTAAAACATGACTCCTTATTTGAGAGTAGTTTTATATAATACACAGTGCAAAAGTGCATTAAAACAGTGTTTATAGAGGCTTCTATTCAGTCGTGTTGTGCCCAGTTTTAAGGCCTGTCGCTGACTCTCTGCTCTGTGTTCACTCTCGTAGCGCTGCTGTGTTCAATTATAACACTTTCAGTGAAAATAATAGAAATTAAAAAGTACCGCGTTAACGTGTTCGGTTAAGCGATAATTGACCGTGAAAAGCTCCAACTAACGGTTAAAGACATTTTTGAAAACGTGCATCCCTAGTTGTAAAGTAATGTTTTGATTATATACCTACTATATTCTATAAACTGAAAGATTTTGAACAGAACCTAGTGTTAAATTGTACCTCATTTACTTGATTTCATATGTACCTCATAGTTCTTAAGTTTTATTATTCTGACCCTGACATCCCTGTGCTCTGTGGGCTGAAGAAAGTCTACACAATGGCTTTGGAAAAACAAGCTAACGAGCGCAGGAGTGGAGCTGAGTTCACATTATGAACTTGTTGAACTCTAAATGAGGAGGCTGTGTTTTTTTGAAACTAAGAAACATGTTGTGGTCATTAGTCCTCATCGCTCTGCTCTCAAACAAATGTAAGTCGTACAACCGCAATTACTGCTGGAACTGTAAGTGGGAGGTGTACTGTATGTGCAGATAATCCATAATAAGTGAAGAAGGAGTTACTCAGTGTTTGTTGGCTGTGCTTTACTTTTACATTATTGTAACTTCCTCATTAAAACTGACTTTGAAGAATCTAACCGTATCTACCCATGGTTTTCTCTCGTTATTTCACACTGAAGTACCGTAAAGGTGCAAGAGAAGAAAAATACAAACATGTTTCTTTTATTAAAATATTTAGCTTCAAAACTGCAGATTTAAATGATCAAAATACAAATTCATGCATAGCACTGTCCTAAGGTGCAACCTGAATGATTAATTCACCTTTGAGACTGTGCAGATCTGCAAATCCTGCAGGTCCCAATCGCTGAAGAAAGTACATGCTTGAGCTGTGAGTAATAGGTTCATTTTGTAGTGTACAATTCTGCACATTTTGGTGGTATTTTGGCTTATAGATGCATAATTTTGAAACCAACTTATATATTAATTTATTTTATTTTTTAATAGTTCAATGAATAAACTCAGTTTGACATAATAATATTACCAGTGTTCATCAGTTTAGATATTTTCAAGATCAGAATGTTATTTCATCTGAACAGAAATGTATAAAACCATTTTTTTTGTTTGTTTTTTCTCAGTGATGAAAAAGTCTAGTTTAGCCCTGGGTTAGTCTTGTTCTATTCTGTATGTGCTACGCCCTGTTAGCCATCAGCAAAGCCCGGTACACTCATAGAACCACAGTTACATAGGTAACTAACATTTTCAGTCCTTCTAAAAACCTGGTCCAGTACTGGAATAGTGGAATAGTCTTAAACCAGTTCAGTGCTCACTAAAGACAAAGTGGAAAGTAAAACGATCCCATTTTCAAAGTTTTCAAAGTAAACATCACAAACATGTGTAAAATCGCTGCTGATTGAGACTGATTCTCCGTGCACATATTTAATGAGGTGTTTACAGTTTGAAGTCTTTAACGAGAACAGCGCCGCCAGGGTCCTGATGAGGGTGCGAAAACATGAGCACATCACCCCCATCCTTCACACTCTTCACTGGCTTCCTGTTCACTCCTACACACCCACCACTGTCTGCACGGTGAGGCCCCCACCTATCTGATCGAACTGCTCACACCACACACCTCAGCCAGGACCCGGTCAGGCCAACAGCACCGTCTGCTCCAACCCAGGACACGGCCAAAGACCATGGGAGACAGGGCCTTTGAGGCTGCCGCTCCCCGTCTGTGGAATGCCCTTCCGGAGCACCTTAGGGCCCCACAGACGGTGAATGCTTTTAAAAAAGAACTAAAAACCTACCTTTTTAGAAAAGCTTTTTCATAGTATTTCAATTTGTCTATTTTTATTGTTGTTGTCACTTTGCTGTTTTTATTCTGTCATTGTTGTTTTTATTCTGTCATGTTGCTTTATTCTGTAGCACTTTGAGATTTGGAGTCAAATGTAAAGTGCATTATAAATAAATTTATTATTATTATTATTATTATTATTATTATTATTATTATTATTATTATTAGATTAAAGACTTCAAATGTATCATTCCTGGGTCTTTTTAAATAGTTTAAAAACTCAGACAAAGCTCAGATTCGTCTCTGTCCCACTGTCCATACAGCAGAGCTCACTTCCTTGTATTCAACGCACTAGCAGCAACAGAACAGATCCTCTGTTTGTGGACTGTTCATGAGAGTGAGGAGGAGAAAAGAAGCGCAGCTGCAGCAGAGTGGGCACTTTCATTCATGCTTTTGAGCTGAATCATGTGACCCGTGTTAACGCCGACAAAAAATGTATTGCAATTAAGCACCACATGGTGCGTTAATGCTGCGATAACATGTTAACTTGCCCCGCCCTAATATATATATATATATATATATATATATATATATATATATATATTATATATATATATATATATATATATATATATATATATATATATATATATATATATATATATATATATATATATCCAGGAGGCGGTGGGGAGGGTGTTCTGAGGTTATCATATGGGAGCATCACACTTATGTGGACACAGTCTGATACACTATACTTCAGCTTCTACCTCCTCCTCAGTATTGCCTGTTGGGTTGGCCTGTGCTCCTCACGCTTTGATGTGTAATCGCTGGCACAAACTTCACTTTCCTCTGCCTCTTTCCTCTGGGTCATGGACGACTGTTGTTACGTTGCTTCTAATGAGCCTGTGCTGATGGTTTCTTCACCTGTTGTACAAGAAGATTCAGCGAAAACACAGATAAAAGAATGTATTGCCTCAGGGTAGTTTTAGTCTGTTTCGTTTCAAATATACAAGGATCTGAATCATACAAAACGTTAGGCTGAACCCAGAATGTGTTGTGAAAGCAGCTCTGAAGGGTGATGTGTTAACTTGTTCAAAGCAGGTTGTAAGATGTTGCTCATGGAAGCTCTAGAAATACTTAATTAGCCTGGTTGTGGCAGTTCTACTTTTACCTTTTTGGTAACACTTTATATTAACTGCACACTATCAATGCTTTGTTAAAGCTTAATAGTGTGCAGTTGATATAAAGTGTTACCACATTTTGTATAGGATAATGGAAAAAAAAAAAAATATATATATATATATATATATATATATATATATATATATATATATATATATATATATATATATATATATATATATATATATATTTTTTTTTTTTTAAATATATACATATCTACAAAAAAAATGGCAGTCTGCCATCAGTCAGCCCCAGAGCAGCTGTGGCTACAGTAATAGCTCACAACTACTATGATGTGAAATGAATTAATGCAAAACGTAAAGTGTCCTTGAATATCATGAAAAGCTCTTGCAACATTTCATCCTTTTTCTTGATTCTCACTTCCTAACTCTTGTGTGTCTTCTGGTTCCTTCTCCAGTTTGCAGACTCTGGAGGGCTGCGAGGTTCTTCTGGGTCCAGAGGTGACGTATGGTCCTCCGGGTTTGGACCTGCTCAGTCCTGTGGCTCTCACTATGGCTCACTGTGCAGAGATGGACTCAGCCGAACACTGGAACATTCAGCTCAAGAGGAGGACGCAGGACAGCAAGTGGGAGGTGAGTGCAGCTATGGTTCCCCAGACAACAATCCTGGCTCAAGACAAGCTTCTTATGGAAATAGATCCAATCCAGCTTTTTCAGTCTCTCTAATACAGCGTAAGAACTGAAAACACATTAATCAGTTAACTAATCCCTAAATGAGTTTACTCAGAACATGGGTCATAGGGCTGTGTCTCTGGTATTTATTGTGCAAGCAACAAGTTTATGTGACTAATATTTGAGACGTCTGGGTCAACATCAACCAGTAAATTTAATAAACAAATCAACCAATAAATTGTATTGCATCAAATTACAGGCGCAACCAGAATACTGGCTGAACTGATTGATCAATTCAATCTCAGTATTGTATTGATGCATCACTTAAGCCCTGTTTCTACGACAACTGGGAAAAACTCATCATTTTCACCTAATCCGATTCAGATCCACACAGTAACAATACAGTACATATATTTGTCCAGCAAGCAGTGATACACGGCTCCGCACCGATGCGTTACCAGTGCTATCTACAGTAAAAGTAAGTGTTATTACATGAATTTCTGACACTTTCTCGTGGATATTTAAATGCATAAAGCCTGAAAGTGTTGTAATTTTTTATTGTGGGTCTGGAGCGCAGACGAAATGCGTTTGGTTTTTTTTGTTTTTTTTTTCATTTACTGGCAGCAGCTGTTAGCTAAATACTATGTGATGGTTGCATATATTTCACTGGATTATTTTATTTTTCTGCATCTAAATGAACTAGAAGTGAGTAAACTAAATAAACTAAACCAACATTGGGCTTTGGCAGAGGTTTGTATTTGTATTTAATGATTGAACCTCCGTCTGCTGCTCCTACCTTGTGGGACAATGTTCTGTCCCTGTTTAAGACCAGAGGCCTGTACTACGAACGTCGCTGAACTTATCCTGGATGAGTTTCTCTAACCCGGGTTGACTAACCCAGATATGAGTCTCTCTCGATAAGCTGTCCTACGAAACGAGTTCACAACTGGATCTGTTAACCCTGGATTTTCTCAATGAAGTCGTGCGCGTTCACGGAGCAGAGGCGAGGTTAACGCAAACTGACCAATCAGAACACCCGAGTTGCGGACTTCAAACGTGAGGAAACGTCAATCATGAAGCAAATAAGGAAGGAAACGCGCTGCAGCTTCAAATGAAGTCTGCGCTTAATCAACCAATCACAGACACAGAAGTTACGCTGCAGAGTTCATTTAAATGTCATGCATGGATACAACAGACTAAAACACAAATGTGCAGACATGACGAAACATTTAATAGATCGACCGTTTAGTCTGAATGAGCTGTGTCCTTTATCTGAGTCAAAGTGATGCGTAAAAATCCACAGCCAAATGTGCACAAAGTGCAGTCATTCATTATTTCTTGACAATGAAAGAATGTATTAATCATCACACAGATTAAACGGGATTCTTCAGTCACTGTTAAGATCTCCTGCTCTTAATAAATAGTTACGTGCCGTGCGCATCGCATTGATATAAAAGAAAACGCAGTAACTTTCACATTTCCTCATTTCTCCGCTGCTGCTCTCTCTCTCCCCCTCTTCACATACGGCTTAATTCTCGTCTCTGATTGGCCAGTGCCTCGTCTTCTTATTCGGGAACTTATCCTGGTCTGGAGCAGGTTATGAGTTTGCCGCATGTTGCCATAGAACCTACCCGATAGGACGTGATCCAGTTTCGTAGGACCGCCAGACCAGGTTCAACCCAGAACTTACCTCGCTAAACCCCAAATCTAGCTTCGTAGTCCAGGGCTCAGGTTAAAGCCTCATTTGTGCAGACTGAATTTTAACACCAGCACCATGACATCTTCATGTTTTTATGGCCTTTTTTTTAAGCTTTTTGGTGCTTTAACATGAATGATGTTTTGTGTATTTTTAAATTTGGTCTTTTTGTGTTGCTGTAAAGTGCTCTATGTACAGTAAGCTTTGATTGATTGATCGATAGTCTGTGAAGGACTTAGACGTTTTTGTCACTCACCTTTTGTTTGTTATGATAAATTGACTAGAACAGACTGTCCTCTCAACACAAGCAGACACTGTATAATAATCCTTGAACAGAAACCTGCACAGGTGATGTTTTTAAGCCTTAGAAGAGCTCTGAGGTTCAGCTCACATCTGTCAGATAATGAGTTCATGTTCCTGAGAAAACCGTGTACTTTAGCATTCTGAATAGCCTGAACGCCCACATAGAACACAGACAAGTTTTATTCAGAAGTAGGAAAGTTGTCTCTTTAGTCAAAGCAGCTGCACTAAAGTCTACTGCACTTATTGAACCTGTTTAAGCTGCCGTGAGGGGAAGAAGTGTATTCACGATCTATATACTGTATATGGAGTTAGAAAGTACTTGGATGGAACAGCACTCAGACCTTAACTGTTGTGTCTATGGGAGAAACACATAAGGTCAGGTGGTGGACAAGGGTCAGTTAGGGTTAGGGCTAAACATCAACCACAGTTTTCAGAAATTTGATTTGTAATAGATTAAATAACTTTTCTTACAACGACAACAACAATAACAAAACAGATGCATTTAGCCATGCATTTTAGATAAAAGTTACTGGACAATAGAATGCTCTGCTGAACAGAACCTATAGGAATACATATTTAAAGGTGCGCTGTGTAGCTTGTTGGCCAAAATAGTTTTAAATAAAAGCATGCTTTGTCATTTAAATGTGTTTGTTGCACTTAACACATAATAAAAATATATATATATATTTTTTTTTTTACTTTGACCAGGGTTGTTTGATTGATCACAATTGACTGGGCCTCTTTTTGAATGTTTCCATGGAAAAGCGATTCATTTAGCTGTATTTGTTTTTTGTTTTTTACAATATGGCATAAAGCATCTGTATCTCCATTCAGATTGTCCGATGTATGATTTAACCTGGTCTGCTGAAATGTGTAGTTGACTTTTCAGAAAGTTACACAGTGCACCTTTAATTTTAAGCTTTCAGTGTTTTGCATTGATATATTAGGATCTGACTGAAACTTGGCCACATTTCATGTTTTCTCCAATTTTAGGCTTAACTTCAATACAAATGCCAGGTTAGAGTTTGCATGTTTGTCCCTGTGTCTGAGTCACTTAAGCTAGAGCTCCTTTAAGTCTATTTTAACTTGAAAACCTCTCTGGTTCTGGGACAGATTTTGGCGCCAGGTGCTGTAATTCAGCTGAGCAGTCATTAAGTGAGAGGCATATTATTATTATTATTATTAATATTATTAAATTTTTTATTTTTATGAGTAAATGTTGCTGGTCCCATGGAAGAAAAATAGGAAATGGTCAGTTAAATCACAATGTCTCATTTAAATCTATGGATGAAGTGGATTAAACGAAATAAGAAAATAGTTTAAGTTTTCTTCTATATCAGACAAAGGCTGAAATTGTGTAAATACCTTTACATGTTTTGACGGTGACGTCCATCTTCGTCAGAAGCGTCACACGATGGTAGGTGTGACGTGTGTTAAAACTTCCTCTAAGGCGTGGTCAACCTGACGGTCCTGTCAGGCTGACCACGCCCCCTGCCGGCTGGTGGTCGTCGGAGAAGTGAGTCCCATGTGCGGGAAAGTTGGAATGATCCCTCGTAGCGATTCATTGTGTCTGCACCTCGCTTCCTAATCTCTATTGCTTCTTTGATCCAGCGATTGTACTTATTTGACTCTTGGTTGATGATCCTTGACTTGTCCCAATCCATTACGTGGTTATTACGTTTGCAGCGGTCTGATATGGGCGATTTTAAATTGTCCTGTTGTGCCCTCTGGTGTTCAGTTCGTGTAAGCCTTCCTGCTGTCTCCTTTTCACATTCTTTTCTGTGTTCGTGTTTTCTGACGTTGAACGCCCTACCTGTCTCCCCAATGTATGTTTTTTTGCATGACTTGCACGGTATCTCATAAATGACATTGCATTTCTGGTGGTTTTCTGATATAGAAGACAAAATGAACGTTCTCAACGAAATAAGAAAATAGTTTTAGAACGACCGACTGAATTGGTTGTTGTTGTTGAGAGAGAAAACTAACCAAAAGGCTTACTACAACACAATGATTTCTGTGTTCAAATTTAAACTGTGTGTTGTACAGTTCCAACATTGGTCAGACTAGTTCACTCTGCAGACTTTGAGAAGCTGTGAGCTGTGCTGGAGCTTGTATCAAACAAAGAACGTGCTCTTTCAATGGAATGAGGCTGCGTTTTGTTTTTCTCTTGAGTAATGTTTCGCTCTAAAACACGGATGGCTTTTATGAACATTCTCGGCTACGCTGTCTTACCTCCAGCCAAAACAGTCACTACACGGCTTACGTAATGGAAAACATGCTCTGATGTTCGGAGATTCTGGGCAGACGATGCAGCTAGTTACCAGTCGCATTTCAAGTGGAAGTGAGTCTGTCAGGGGTGTAATCAGAGGTATTTGAATGCAGTTGTATGTGCATAGCCAATAAAAGAAGAATCTCTCAGCCTTTGTACAATAAAAGAACATGTAAATAAAACATGAATGGTCCAAAGACTTAGAAACTAGCCACAGATCTGAAACATGCTGTACCGCCTCACTGAAAGCTCTCACAGATCTGAAACATATTGTACCCGCCTCACTGAAAGCTCTCACAGATCTGAAACATATTGTACCCGCCTCACTGAAAGCTCTCACAGATCTGAAACATATTGTACCCGCCTCACTGAAAGCTCTCACAGATCTGAAACATATTGTACCCGCCTCACTGAAAGCTCTCACAGATCTGAAACATATTGTACCCGCCTCACTGAAAGCTCTCACAGATCTGAAACATACTGTACCCGCCTCACTGAAAGCTCAAACAATGGCTTCAATCGAGCCAAAATTGTAAGGGGTGTCCGACCTTTTTCAGCTCGCGAGCTTCTTTTAATTTGAGCAGAGCCCGAACATCTACCTATGGATTTATTAGCGATGAAAAAAAAAATGTTGGCTAGTTTTAGATTTTTTTAACTCTTTCCCTGCCAATGACGGAAATTTCCGTCATAACGAATCCAACCGTAGCCTGCCAATGACGGAAATTTCCGTCATAAGCTTTTTTTTACGTGCGGCGATAGAGCGCTCTCTGATGTACGTGTTGAATTCATCAGCATTAAAATAGCATGATGCAGTTTCATATATTCACCACCAGAGTGCAGTATCGCATTAGCACAAGAGCGCAGCTATTTACATTACGGAGCGCCGTCTGCTGTGTTTACGTGATCATCCGCCTCTAAAGGATCGTCTTTCTTTTCAAACGGATTACAGGCAACACATCTTGGACTAAAAACACAGTTGAGTAAGTTTAGAGCAGATATTTGATCTTTAAAATGAAGAAGAGACGATCCTACAAGACTAGGACTGTGAGGAGAACGAGTCATACAGCGAGTCTCGAGGACAAAAACTAAACTTTCACTTCTGTGAGCGATCCAAAAGTGTCAGAGTGAGTAAAACTACTGTATTTCTTCATGTTTGGAGGGTTAAATATAATGTTTCCCCCGTGAAAGAGGCTGAATCTATAGAATCTGTATCAGAAAGTGCTGCTGCTTCCTCATCTGTAACACAGCTTTTGTTGGTTTAAAGATGAAAAAGACACTCGTCCTCATTGCTTTCATCACGTGAAGCTTGTATTTTTATCCTAAAAACATTATTTCATTGCAGTAGTTAATTTTCTTTCACCAAAAAGTAGTACAGACAAAAATACCACTGACATGAAGTTTGATTTAGAAAAAGGACGTTATCTCAGAAGTTTCTCGTCAAACGCTGAAATCTAATGAAAACAACGAATTTCAAATGTCTATAAAAAGAGAACGGAATAATGTAGAATAACAATTATTTTTTTAAATGAAAGTAGACACTTGTAGGTCTCATTTGGTGTATAACATGTCATGATTCCAGTTGCACAAGGTTTTTTGTGGAGCTGTGAATATTGCTTAAAATTAGCAAAAAGTCCTGGCAGGGAAGGGGGGTCAAAGTGAGAATAGGGCTGGCAGTGAAAGAGTTAATAGTTTAATAATATTTTATCAAAATAAAAGTTGGAAAAAAAAAATGACTATGGCTACAACAACAATAAAATATAGCCATTAAACAGTTTAAGCTGACATGAAGCACTTTTAACCCCCGTATTATGATTATGACTGGTGATTACCATGGTAACAGTGAGGGGAGGGGCTTGAGAAAGTCAGCTTTCCTTTTTGACTCGCATCAACAACAAACAAACTGCTGTAGGTTGGACACCAACACAGTGTGAGCAGATAGGATTCTGTGGTAATACCTGTCTCCTCCACCTGCTCCTCTCTTTCCTTCTCTCCTCCACCTGCGCCTCTCTTTCCTTCTCTCCTCCTGCTCCTCTCTTTCCTTCTCTCCTCCTGCTCCTCTCTTTCCTTCTCTCCTCCTGTTCCTCTCTTTCCTTCTCTCCTCCTCTCTTTCCTTCTCTCCTCCTGCTCCTCTCTTTCCTTCTCTCCTCCTGTTCCTCTCTTCCTTCTCTCCTCCTGCTCCTCTCTTTGCTTCTCTCCTCCTGCTCCTCTCTTTCCTTCTCTCCACCTGCTCTTCTCTTTCCTTCTCTCCTCCTACTGCTCTTCTCTTTCCTGCTCTCCTCCTTCTTCCCCTGTCTTTCCTTTTCTCCTCCACCTGCACCTCTCTTTCCTTCTCTCCTCCTGCCCCTCTCTTCCTTCTCTCCTCCTCCTGCTCCTCTCTTTCCTTCTCTCCTCCTGCTCCTCTCTTTCCTTCTCTCCTCCTCCTGCTCCTCTCTTTCCTTCTCTCCTCCTCCTGCTCCTCTCTTTCCTTCTCTCCTCCTGCTCCTCTCTTTCCTTCTCTCCTCCTGTTCCTCTCTTTCCTTCTCTCCTCCTGTTCCTCTCTTTCCTTCTCTCCTCCTGCTCCTCTCTTTCCTTCTCTCCTCCTGTTCCTCTCTTTCCTTCTCTCCTCCTGCTCTTCTCTTTCCTTCTCTCCTCCTGCTCTTCTCTTTCCTTCTCTCCTCCTGTTCCTCTCTTCCATTCTCTCCTCCTGTTCCTCTCTTTCCTTCTCTCCTCCTGCTCCTCTCTTCCGTTCTCTCCTCCTGCTCCTCTCTTTCCTTCTCTCCTCCTGCTCCTCTCTTTCCTTCTCTCCTCCTGTTCCTCTCTTTCCTTCTCTCCTCCTGCTCCTCTCTTCCGTTCTCTCCTCCTGCTCCTCTCTTTCCTTCTCTCCTCCTGCTCCTCTCTTTCGTTCTCTCCTCCTGCTCCTCTCTTTCCTTCTCTCCTCCTCCTGCTCCTCTGTTTCCTTCTCTCCTCCTGCTCCTCTCTTCCATTCTCTCATCCTGCTCCTCTCTTTCCTTCTCTCCTCCTCCTGCTCCTCTCTTTCCTTCTCTCCTCCTGTTCCTCTCTTTCCTTCTCTCCTCCTGCTCCTCTCTTTCCTTCTCTCCTCCTGCTCCTCTCTTCGTTCTCTCCTCCTGCTCCTCTCTTTCCTTCTCTCCTCCTCCTGCTCCTCTGTTTCCTTCTCTCCTCCTGCTCCTCTCTTCCATTCTCTCATCCTGCTCCTCTCTTTCCTTCTCTCCTCCTCCTGCTCCTCTCTTTCCTTCTCTCCTCCTGTTCCTCTCTTTCCTTCTCTCCTCCTCCTTCTCCTCTCTTTCTTTCTCTCCTCCTGCTCCTTTCTTTCCTTCTCTCCTCCTGCTCCTCTCTTTCCTTCTCTCCTCCTGCTCCTCTCTTTCCTTCTCTCCTCCTGCTCCTCTCTTCCTTCTCTCCTCCTGTTCCTCTATTTCCTTCTCTCCTCCTGCTCCTCTCTTTCCTTCTCTCCTCCTGCTCCTCTCTTTTCTTCTCTCCTCCTGTTCCTCCGTAACAGTCGGGGCTTTGGATCGACTTCCTCTGCATTAAAGATTGACCAGTTGATCCTGATTGACAGGTGGGGCTCCACTGTTGTAAACGTTAGAAAGCATTGTTTATGACAAATATTGGAAGTTGGATGTGTGTAATGTCAGACCTGACTTTACTTGACTTTGAAAAGAAGTCCTTCTTAAAACCACAGAAAGTATCACACATAAATCACCAGTCCTATGTACTTGAGTGTATTTTCCTTTTCTTAAGAATAATGGTCACATCATTATGTCAGCTGTTCATTTCACGCTTGTGCAGTGGAACGTCTCCATAATTAGCTTTAGGTGATGTTTCTGCCTTAACAGTGTTTTAAAATCACATCTGGAGCCAGTGAAGTGAGAGACTTTGTGACACATTTTCACCTTTAATTGCCAGTGAGGTTGTGTGATCTCACAACACACAGGTCCTGCTTTTTCACCTGCTGCTCCCAAACTTATCTGATACTCAAGCTAATGTGAGCTGACAGATCAGACTTTTACTTTACAATACTCTTTGTTTTTCCACATTCACTCACTCATTCATTCATTCATGCTTGTTTTGTTATTCTGCGGCAGAATGACACTCTATTACCACATTCAATATGCTGGTTTGTTTTTATTGATATTAGTTAAAAAATAAAATAAATAATAAAGACTAAATTAGCACTTGTAGTATTACAGCAGCGATAAGTCATTCTTATTCCACTAGATAATATTATCCTAAGCAGGGTCTCAATCAATGAGCTGGGGCGAAATGATCGGAGGCAAATTGGCGAGGCCGCTTTTAAAATCTGACCTGCAATGATATTAATATGATTAAAAAAATCAAACAAATACAGCCTGCAATAAATTCACATTAAGTATTTGTATTGCATTTTACACTACTTCTTCTATGTAATGAAAAAAAAAAAGCAAAAGTGTGTAACCAGGTCACACTGTCTCCCTGGGGAATTTTTGGCTAAACTGCAGGTAATTTGCTGTATTCTGGTGCTTTTAGAGGTTTTATTGTCACATCTCAACAAATAAACTTTATATTTCATAGTTTTATTTTCCAGTTTGGTCTGTGTGTTTCCTCTTGTGCTCTTCACACATGAACCTTCAGTCTGTTCACAAACATTACAGACCTTTATCTGGACGTCTAACACAGGATTAGCTCTACTATGGCGATTAGATATTTATGGAGCCGCGTATGATTCGTCAATTGCGTGTAGCCGTGTGTGTGTGTCCACTCCCGCGTGTGTGTGTCGTCGTGTGCGTGTGGCCGTGCGGTTCGCCACACTCGCGGTGCGGTTGCATAAACGTCTTTTCAGCCGGAGTTTATGCACGTTTTCCGTGACATTAGATCAATTTCGTCAAATAAAAAGTGGTGTGTAGCTTAACACATGAGGCACTTCATTTAATGACTATCGAACTTATTCGGGACAGCTTGTTTACGCTTGACAATCTCTCCTCTCGTATCTGAAGCTTTTGCTCTCATAATCCGCCTGTGCTCTGTCCATTTCTTTGTTGAGGAAAGTTTAAAAGTGACTCTTTAGTTTTCATTCATCTCTCTGCCGTGTTGTGTTGTGCTGCTGCTACACGGGGTAGCAGGGAGGAGCTGAGGCTGCGCTACGCTGCAGGCATTGTGGACCTGTAGTTCAAATAGTTACTTGGGGCCGCATTCAATATTAATCTGAAATCACGCCGGGGCCGCATTAAATCATCTCGGGGCCGCATTGCCCCGGCCGCGAGTTTGAGACCCTGCCTAAAGACTCTGCACTGGAGCGAGATATTTTTTGCGATTTGAAATAAAGGGAAATGCACAAGAGTTTCTGACGTTCTCGTGATCATAAAGCCTTCTTCATGACTTTCTTAAGCATTCCATTATCGTGCTGCATGAGAAGATTACATTGACTTCAGCCACTTAATAAACCAACATAGGAATCTATAAGCTATATTTACTTATTTTTCAGATTCAGATCAAGGAGTGTGGTGCACTTGTGCCCCTACTGACCAGTTAGAGTGTCTTAGTTAGCCATTCATTTGAATGAATGAATGAATGAATGAATGGTCTTATTTATGTAGCGCATACAGTACCCAGGCTGATGTCTAACCCCATGGTGACATTTTCTTTGAGTTTAGCAGTTAAATTTAGGCTTCCAGTTACTAAAATGATTACCGGTAGTTTAAACTGGACTTGAGGTTTGTTGTATATTCGTTTTCTCGACTTTTTTTTTTTTTTTCCAAAGTTGACTTTTGTTTCCTTTTGCGGACACATTTCCACCTGAATAGACACATTGACAAGAGACCTGTGATGATAGAAATGTACTTTATAGAAAAAATAAATAAATAAAAAATTGGGTATAGTCCTTTTTATGGTTAAGCACAGAGTTGTGGGATCAGGGGCTCAGAGTGGAAACTGTCAAGCCAAGTGCTGCTTTCACTGTCACGGCATCATGCAATAAAAAAGAATCCCACACTTTGACTACTTGCAAAATATATTCACACGTTCCGACTTCTGACTCTTCATCAGGAAGGCATCAAAAAGAGAACTCACTACCTTTAGAAGTGAAAGGAGAGATAAACTGGGTGCTTTTGAACCACTGACCTGTTTTGCATTAAGTGTGTATTGTATTTTGTATTGTGCAGCGTTGTATTGTGTTTGTAAAGCCCATCTAGGAATGGTCATTGAGAAATAGCCTTGGCTAAAATGTTGTAGTGTGTGACTTTAAACAGTCATTTTTTTTTCATCACAAAATGACAAACCAGAGCTGTGGAGAGACACATGAGGATCGTACCCAACACTAGAACTGAAATGGAACACCACTATTGTTATCGTCCCGCCCTAAATGCATAAATTGATATTTTTGGGTAACACATTGCCCAAACACCTTTTTTGTTTGTTCTGTGCCACTCAATCAAAAGTCAGTCTGACACATCTGAACCTGATTCTAAATGGTAAGGTCACATTTAATGGTTCTGGTCAGAAAACCAGGCTTTTGATGATCGAGATGGAAAAGCAGTTGACCTTTTAGTGGTAGAATTCAATAGGAAGCGTTTCCAAAGAGGATTAATCAACATTAGCTGTAAATGCTACGCCTACACAAACTCAAAGCTCATTAGCAGTGGAACATGACTGACACTGATTTAGTTCTGAGTCCAGCTGTTTTGGAAAATGTATTTGACAGATTCCTTTTGTTAAGCTGCATTATTCACAGGCCTTTATGCTGATTATTGTTTTTAAAGATTTGCCTTCTTCTATTAATAATCATCGCAAAGGTTTGTGAAAGAAGTTATAAAACATACAGTATACTGTATAATTCTATACACACACAATACTTCAGGAAAAGTGGATCTGGTCTCATCTGCTGCAGTCACATCTTGAGTCAAAATCAAACAGATGAGATTTTCAAGCAACAGTTCAATGACATTGACTGAAGCTGAATGAATGTTCTTTTAAAAGAGCTGCATTAGTGGATTAGTGCATTCTCTGTTAACTTGGTACTTGCTTGAGCGCTAAAACTCCACAGTTTTTTGAGTAAAGAGCAGTCCTTTCTGATAGTTATGCCCATGGTTACGTCTTTAATACAGGTAGACAAACTTGTTCTCTTGTTGCTTTTGATACAGTCCAAAAAGAGTGTTTGTTTGTAGTCCCAATGAGAACAAGGCGGCAGTCTGAGCAGGGAGGCACAGACTTTCTCCAGCTCCCGGAGCCTCCATCGTGTCCTGGGTCTTCCCTGAGCTCTCCTCCCTGTAGGACACAAGTGTAAGACCTCAGTAGAGACTCCAGTCCTCCAGCCAGTGTCTCTGTGTGTATAGGTTGTGGAGGCACCTTGTCACACCACCCAAGAAACCTGGCAGACCCGTGTCCTCCGTTCAGTCCTTTGGACCAAGGCCACCAGGCTCTTGTCTGCGAGCACCCACTCCAGGGCTGGCTCCAAGGCTGCCAGACCGGTCGTCATTCATGAAAGTTTAGGGTCTGTCTTGTCACCTTTAGGGAAACCCTTCCAGGGTCATAAAGTTTAAGGCAACATAGAGCAGCACGTAACAGCAGAGCGACATAAGAAACATCAGTCTGGACTAGACGCATCAGTGCTGCTCCAACACCAGTCTGAGCATCGACACACATTAATAACCCAAAAAATTGCTCCCATATTATACACTGGTCAGGTGAAGAAGAGCTTCAAATAACAAAAAGTGAATCAGAGGAGCGATGTTTTTCAAAGATCAACAAACCCCGGCTGCTGCAGGAGAGAAAATAGGCTTGACTGGTCAGAGGTTTTAAAAGCAAAAAAAAAGTCGAGGGGGGGGGGTTGTCTTTTTCAAAAAGTTTTGTCTATTTCAAGCTATACTAAGAACTTAGTTATTTATTTATGTTTTTGTTTTTTCAATTAGTACTGTAAGATTTAAGCATCTCTCTCTCTGACTATGACATACACATGCTCTCACATTGGCACACAAACAGGCACGCGCAGTAACGAGCAGCCCGGAGATGGAAAACAGACCCAGGTCCTGAACCAGCTCATACAAGGCGAATGTGAACAGAGGGAACGGTTGATTCACATGTTTGTTTCAGGCTAAGCTGTAAAATGATGATGGTTTAATGATCAGTTTGACTCATGGAGAAATAAGTCTCATAAGGACTGGTTTGGTGCTTGATTTTGTAAAATTTGTAATGTGTTTCCAAGCTAACAACAAACTTGTTCTAATTCATTAATAGGTCATTCACAAAGCTTCTAAACACTATAGACACATTTTCAAAGAGTTTTGTTACCGTGTGACTATTTCCTGTGTTTGTCCTGGTAAAAACCAGGAGACACACCGTTGATCCTGAAAAATTTGAACTCCAACCAAATTAGAGCGACTTGATTCCATTATGAGTGATTCCTGCTTGTATGACGTCTGTACTGTTTGTGTATTTGCACTCAAACTCCCTCACCATTATACCAGGTGGTTGAAGAGAAGAATTCACACCTCATTTTGATGAACCCATTTAAAGAAATGATTTAATTTGTATTAAATGTTTATGATCCCAAAGCAATCATACATTGGCTTTATAAAGACAAATAAAAGCCTTTGGGGGAGTTTAAATGTATGTAAATGAGAAGCCACATTAGCAGCTGCTCCGCTCTGTCCCATGTCAGCTTAAATCTCCACACTCTCATTATTTCAAAGTGAAGCGTCTCCAGAGCTGTGTGCCCTTTAAAATTACACTCAGATCTCAAACAGACATGAATTTTGGATCGATTCAAATCCCCACAGCCATCACAGCTCATACATTCAGAAATACTCATGAAATGTATCAGCCCTGGAGCTGAGCAGGCACAGGCCCAAACAGGCGTCCGACTGACTTGATCTGACAATGGGAATCGTTCTTTTTCACATTCCCAGTTTACTTTCTGCCCAATATGTTTTTTTTTTTTTAAACTAAACTGACTTTCATTCATGTTCTCTCTGCATTGCTGTCATAAATGTTGTTCAACTCAATTTATGTGTACAGCCCAAAATCACAACAGCAAGAGAACTTCACATGATTGTTGATTTAGCAAACAAAATTGTCAGAAAATCAAACAATTAAAGATTTGGTCAATACCAACAAAAAGCATTTGAAAATCAGACAGAATAGGAAACAGGCAGATGGATAATTGTTCGAGGCTTCCCCTGTCCTTAGACGCTCCCTCTTGGCAAGGAAAACACTCTGGAGGAAAAAGAAAACCTGGAGGAGAACCACAGTGAAGGAGAGATCCACTCCCACAGACAGACAGGCTGTAGATGTGACCAGGACTGACACCGATCCTGTTTAGAGCTTTAAGTCAGTGGAGCCAGAGACCAGTGGCAGAGGGACGACGACAGCCAATCACAGAGAGGGAGGAGTGAGAAAGGTCCAGGTTCTCAACGTCATGTCATCTGCATAAATGCTATTTCATTTAAATTATCTGTAACGTTCCATTTGGAAGCTTATTTAAACAGCACATTTACTCTGCCTGATGTCTTCCAAAGTGCTCCACACAAGTTTTTTTTTTTTGTTTGTTTTCCAGGTCATGTTCTTAAGCCTAAAGTTGGGGTAGCTGCCTTTTTAGTTAAAAATAAGTAAACTAAATGATAAAGGCAGCACTTTGTGAAAAAATGAGACCACAATGTACTGTCTGAATCAAATAATCAAGAGAGCAGAATGTAGCGTTCTGATTGGCTGAGCTTGGGTGGTCTTCTCCAGTTTCACTTTAAAAGAGAAAAAAAGAGGGTTTTACGTCAAAATTGCAACCTAAACTTAATACAGATTGATATTAACAATGTGTTGAAGGATGTATGAGAGAAAGTTGCCAGAATTACAACCTAAATTATGTTTGCAGTGTAAAAATCACCCACCCCACCTTTACGCTAACAGCCCAGAATTGACTGAACTACGCACACTAACATCCGTAGATTCAAACACACCAAATACTGCAGATTTTTGCACAGATTTTTGTTTATTTATTTTTTTTCCCGAAGCCACATAAAACATGAAGGTGTTTGTTTTGACAAACATTTTAAACTTTCTATTTTTTGTCTATAAACTCCAGCGTGACACAGCTTATCTATATGTATGTCAGCTCTGTGAAGAGGGAACAGAGGCGGAGCTCACAGGGGCTGCAGAAACACAAATGGACTCTTGTAAAAGATGCTATGTTGTTCAAAAATGTGTAGGGCAGGAGATTTCATTATCATTGTAGTGTAAGGAATATTGTTTAGCATACAAAACAGTTGCAATATGTCTGGAAAAAGTTGACTAAATGCTGTTTTGACTTGCAAACTAAGGTTTGTCAAAATAGGTTGGAGGGCCCTCAAAGCTATTTTATCTGTATTTTTTTTGCTTAGGGCAGTAAAAAAAGGTTATCCTGCTGCATCAGCCGGTTTCATTTGACTTTGTGGAATCTGTCTGACCGTGCATGATTGGGGCTCACAGGAGGCGGGGACGTGTTTAGGCTTAAAGTGAGACAAAATACGTGGTCAGAGACTTACTTTGCCCACAACTGAACCCCGCAAAAGTGGGAGAAGCTCGGAGGCCTTGTAAGGGATGCCCAGTGGGTGTGAACAGACTTTGATTGACAGCATGAAATATGAATATGGAGCTTGGCGAGTGATGTGATTTTTTTATGTGGGAGTGATCCTGACGTGTGGAGAAGTTCACAGTTCTGAGGCTGTGCACAGGTCTATTTTCTCACTTGTAAGTTAAGATTATTTTGTATTAACTTTGCACCCCGCACCACACACCTATCTTGCTGAGCCAAATAACTGATGATCATGATGTCATTTTGCAACGTGTGACTGCTTTCCAGTTTGCCTTAACAGCAGTGTCAGGAGAAGGAGTTTTTATATCCCATCTGGGCAGCTCGTCTGTGGCTCAATGTGACGTCGCCGTGAACTAAAAATGCACTGACAGCGTTTGACCATTGTGGCAACACACTAACAGTTTTTGCTAAAATGTTCGAAAATTGCCCGGAAACAGTAGACATTTCAATTTTGACCCCATGCACACAGTTTGACAGTGATTATGTTTAGTTTCTCTTTAACAAATCACTGCTTTTTTGTCAGAAAGTGGAGCATAAATATGTGTGTGAGTGCTTGTTGCCTTTTAAACTTGCAAATTAAAAGATACAAAATCATTTTCTAAGTTAATATTTGTCACAAGGTCAAAGGAGGAGAACATATACAGTGTACTATGTCAACTCTGCTTGGTTCTGACTAACACACCACTCCGCTCCTTCTCGCTGATTAGACGACCGTACTTTAGGAACGATCTGCAGTCCTGCCAAAGCTGACCTAGTAGCTAGAGTGAAAGGAAAGGTAGCGCCAGCCTGGCTACAAAAAGGTTAGAGACAGCTCTCCATATTGACAAACATATGAAGGAATAAATATTGAAAAAAGGGACTTACAGGACTTTACAATTCCATTGAAATCTATGGATGAAGTAGATCAAATCAACACAAGTTTTTAGGAACAGATTGGATGGTTTTATTGCTTCCAAATAAAAACTTCTATACTTTTTTTTCCTACCATTGTGCCTAGTGTATTCCCTTACTTACAAATGGATGGCTCTTCTGGTAACTTTGTGTTGAAAAAGTTTAGTTGACATCTCATCATCTTTTCTCTTTTACCATTGCAGATATTCCTTGTGGACTGTAAAGATTCTCTTGCTTTTTACTTTTAGTGCCAGGATGATAAAAACAGATGTGAGAATGCGATAACAAGGTCCAATTTTGATTTCAAGTTTATCTGAAAAATGCCATCAATGGACACAATGAGTCTTTCTTTCTGGCAGAAGCCCCAAAGAACATTTTTGAATACTTAAAATCTGGATTTATTATTATGCAAATTCCCCCGGAGCGGACAAAGTTTGAAAGCAGCATTTTGAAGCAGAGCCAACTTTGCGAGGGACAAAGAAAATATTATACTAAAGTTGTGAAGCATACTTTTAAGCCTAATTTGTAGACCTTGTGGAAAAGGAGGATTACTCGCCTCAGGAAATGAGACGGAGGCAAAGCTGTGGCCTGTACGTGCCTAAAGAAACTCTATAGGACACATTTATGTTTAGGTTCTGATTCTATCATCAAAAACATTTCTGGAGTCGTTTTTCTTTTTCATTGTTTGCTAATATTCTTTCTTGTTTTTGTGTTAAAGGGGGACTGTGTAAGAAAAAATAAATAAATAAAGCGATCCAAGTAATGTCCACTTTTGAACATAGGGGTAGCATTTCCAGTGCAGTTTGCCTATCTACCATAGTGACATCTAGCGTCAATATTCACATTCCGGCCCGTAATAAAACATTTTGAATACGTATAAATGTATCACAACTGATGTGGATTGGTTAACAGTGTTCTATGTTGTATTCATATTGTTAATCATTCACTCCACATTCAACGGTGGTGAGTTTCTATAGTCACATCTGCCCTGGGGCAGACCAACAGAAGCAAGGCTGCCACTTTGTGTCATCGGCCCCTCCAACCACCACCAACTATTAACACTCACACTCTGGGTGGTGTCCTGCTTAAGGACACAACAGCAGTAGCTTCTGAGGTTGATGCAGAGGTCTCCCATCCCAGTACTGCCCAGGTCCAACATGTTTATCTTCTGAGGTTTGACGGGATCAGGCTTTGAATCATTGGTCAATACTAAAGAGAAACATCTGAAAATCCAAAAATCAGCATCAATCATTGGTCAAACTGCATTTGTGTTAAAACGTTCTGTCGAGCAGCAACACTACACAGTGTTTAGGTTTAAAATCTCTGTTTCTTTTGTGTTTACAGGAAGTGATGTCGGTGGACGAGGAGTGCACTTCCTGTTACTGCCTGATGGACTCTACGAGCTGTCACCTGCTGCTGGACGCACCGGGCTCGTACGCCCTGGTGGGGGAGCCGCTGAGCCAGGCTGCGGTCAAGAGGCTAAAGCTGGCAGTGTTTGGAGCTCTGGAGGGGCCCCTGACCTACGGCTGAGGGTCTACTGTGTGGACGACACGCCGCACGCTTTTCAGGTGAAAACACTAGTTAGGCTGGAATAAGATGCTGTTTGCTTGTTCTGCCTGTGCCGCTGTAGCTGAGAGCAGAACACTGCCATAATCATGTTTCCATCCCCTGATTTGAATGTTCATTAAGAATGATTGAATACATGAAGGAAACAGCAGATATTGTGTTTAGAATCCTTAATGTGCAAGATCAAGACAATATGCACATTTTATATGTGTGGAAACACAGATATGTCTGATTTACTACTGCACGTGCTGCTGGCAGAAACAGCCGCTGTCCATAAGGTTAGCTGGGGAAACTTCTTTGATAAAAACAACACAACTGGACAAGAGCAGCTGTTTGGATCAAGTCCTGACACTTGAGACTGTCTTTCTCCCAGTTTTTGGATCGATTGTCATTCACAAATGTTTATTTAGCAGCATAACTTTTGTTTTCGCACAGTGATAAACTCTAGTTAGCTGACAACAGCCCTGGCTCGAATTGTTTCCACGGTTTGTGTCAATGAGCAGCAGCTCTTTCTGCATACCTGGTGCACTGGCATCGCCCATGTTGAGTAACAGATAATCCCTCTACACCATAAATCTTATCTTGCCGTGTATCCAGCTCAAACATTGTATAGGGGGTTGTACGACTACTGAATTTTAGTGATTGACTAGAGCGTTAGTCACTTCAGCTCCGACTAGTCGATGATGTCATTAACAAAAACAAAGACCCAAAGACGCAATGGTTTTGCTTGGGCTACTGTTAGAAACAATGTACTATTACTGACCATATGAACATTAGACACAGCAAACACAATTTAAGTTTTAAATCTGACAACTTCCTCTCATAAATCCTTCGACACATGGCTAATATCCACATGTATTCATTTTGGTTGCATTTATGGCTTATAAACGTCTTTTTACAAACAACAAAGTGAAACTGTAGAGGACCACCCCAAGCTCAGCCAATCAGAGCGCAGCATTCAGCTACTGATTAGAACTAAAATTCTTCATTAATCAGTTCAGTTCAGACAGTGCTCAGAGGTCTCATTTCTTCACTAATTGCTACATACTTTTTAGTGGAAAGCACAAAGTCTGGAAGTCACAACTAAAAAAGTTAGCTACCCACCTTTAATACCTGTAATCAAGCTGAACAGAGGCTCTTGGATTTTAAAAACATAGCTAGGGTTAGTAAGCCTGCTTGTACTGTGAGCTGCAGCTCGTTTGAGCCAGGTATTCAATGCGCTCCAGCGTCTGCACGCTTGGACAAAGCGTTTTGGGACGTGGCGACGGAATAAAGTACGCTGAGGCAGAAGCACTTGCTTTTGTCAATAAAATACTGACATTTACTGAGAAACATGAGAATAAAAACATTTTATGACATACATGTTATGTGAAAAAATACAGCTACACTGCTCACTTTTCTATAGGAACAAACTATAATAATATAATAACTTTCTTTCTATAATTCATTATTTATTTATTTATTCAGGTCAGAGGTTTTAAAAGCAAAAAAGAAGTGGGGGGGGTTAATTTTTCCCGAAGTAATTGAAAATAGGATAACTACAGTATTTTCTTTATCAAACGATTGTCATTAAGTAATAAATAAATAATAGTCTGTTTATTGTGTGTCTTTTCACATGAGCTTCTACGCTGAAACAGAAGAAGTGTTGGTAAATGTGAGTCGAGTCGTGCCATGGTTTGCAGTCTCACACAGCAGCAGATGGTTCACCTAAATCCCTCTTTTCCTGTTCACTGCGTTTGCTAACAAATCCCTTTTGTTCAAACAATGGCGTGTCAATATTTCTCCCGTAAACAACAAACTGTTCATTTGTTCAGTCACTGTCAGGTTAAGCTGCTGTTTTTCTATATTGATCTCATTACACTTTGGATAACAGGTTTACACAAATCATTTTTCAGAGAGCACACTTTTCACAGTCCAGCAGCTAAACCTTAAGCCTAGACTACATTAGAATCATTTATTAAACAGTTAATACAGTGGTCCCTCATTTAGGGTTAGGTTCCAAAAACAACGCAAAGTAGTTATCTTCATTTTAGTTTTAGTTGATAACCTGCCTGGTTCTGATGTTTAGTGCCTTTCTACAGGTAATATTGCGCTTAACACAAGATTCACTGCGAGATTCAATAGTGCGAGTCGTTTATGTGACCGCTTAAAGAGGGACGGTGCTGTGTGATTCGCCTGCTCTGCTTTTGGCACGTTGCCCGTCCAGCTGCGCTCCACAACCGACCGCAGAGCCACGGATCACACGGACTCTAGAGCCGACACCAAACACATCCGGACTCTAGCGAAGTCACAACACGCTCCATAAATCATCATCGTAAACTACGAGCTCAAACAGTCAAATCCTCACCTGGAGAAACGTCCAAAGCGTCGGGTCAGCCTCTACTGCATGATCCAAACTGTCTCAAGTTTTCTAAAAGAGCTTCTGTGCTGTTGTCTGTGAATGCTGTGATGTGATACGGTCCAAACAGTGCATTTGAGAGAAAAGCACACTTACAACGCACGTCTATAGAACCGCGCACTGTAAAAAAAATAAAAAATTATCAAGCGAAGCCACAGAAAGTGAACCTTCGATAGAGCGAGGGACCACTGTACATCAGAATCCAAGTGTGTGCAACTGTTTCTAATTGTGCTTGTGTTTGGTGGGATAGTGGGGGTATATGTTTTATATCAGACAGGTTTGTTGTTTGTTCAGTATCCTTGAGTAGGATGAATCAGATGGACATTTGAACCGATGCTGCACAAGGACAGACACAACTGTCTGTGATAGGCTCATAGTGTTTCCACACAGTTCTCATTAAGCTCCATCCACATTGTGTAGAGATATAATTCATGGGAACAAACCATGATAAAGAGTCTGGAGTCAGAGAAAATGACAAACATGTTATTACCCATGATTCATAGCAAAACCTATTCCTGCTTGGTCAATAGATTGTAATCTTCAGTGTATGAACCAACCCAAGTTCATCTGTTGGATGGTAACACCTTTTTTTAAACCGCTCATTGTGCATCTCAGATTTGGTTTCTTTAAATTAGTTGTGATTAATCTGCAGAACCCTTTGCTCGTCCGTCTGTGCTTCTCAGCCTAAAGTTTTGTCAGGACTTCTGGTGTCATGTGTTATGTGGCTTATTAAGTGTGCCTATTCACAAAAATCTGGAGAGAAGTGTGTCTCATTGTGGGCCTTTGCACTATTAAAACTGCAGTCATAGCAGATATGTGTGCGTTTTGGATTGAGGTGGATTGAGCTGATGGGACGCAGGGCAAAGTGTATTTTTGGTTTCTAAGGTGTGATGCCCAGTGATTCACGTGGATTCTCATGACAATGTAACCTGACTCTGGACTGACCAGATGGATTCTCGCAATATCTGAGCATTTTACAAAATCTAGAGAATCTATCTGTTGAGTATTAGTAAATTAACAGACTAATATGACTTTTGAAAAACACGCACACAGAGGTGAAGTGTGTGTTTGTGAACTGGAAAGATATCTTTGGTCTTCTCTCAATTAAATTAAAAAAATGTGATGCAGCTGCTTCAGTGTTCAGATTCTTTATCCAATCAGATTCCCTGATTCTCTAACCTTGATTATGATAAGAATTTAATTCTAGTGATACACGTAACAAGGCCAGTTTAGCGACAAAGCTTGTATAATGACATGAAAATTGCAGCTGACTTTGTCCTGCAGCCGCCCTGCTCTGAAGCATCTTGGTTTAGGTACTTCTAAGTTCTAATAGGACCCACTTCAGTCCATGTGCGCAGGGATGAGTCTGAGTCTGAGGCTCTGGTCCTGGGGGGGACTCAGAGGCTCTGAGGCTGGGACAGGCTGCTGCAGGTTTATTAAGAGTCTTTTTAACATGAGTGATGACTTTTTTGTTTCTAAAATTGTTTTACATAAAATAATTTATAAAAATATATAACGTCCAATCATGTAGGAATTACAATTTTTGAATGAAGAAATAAAATATTGAAACAGCAGATTTTTTGTTCTTACAAGTGCTCCTGAGTGTTCTTAGAATGTGTTCTTGCAGACCAACATTTTCAGTTGCCAAAAATGTCCGTAAGGAGCCCTTAGAAGAACAATCAGAACGTGTCATGACTGAGGCCAGTGTGTCCTTGTACACAGACTTTAGAGCAGTGTGAGTGCACTACGAGAGTCGCATGAGGAGCCACTCTATTTTTCCTGGAGATCACATCGGTCTGATGCGACTTTCAAGTCTTAAGATGAGCATTCTCGAGTGAATCCGCGCGACTTTGGACAAATACGTGCTGCAGTTTAATGGAGTTGGTGTACAAGGCTCTTTGCAAGAAACTGGCACGAACCAAACTCGCGTCTCAGTCAGTGTACGGGAGGTGTAAGAGTCTGCTCTCATCTCCATAGAGCTCCTGTGGCTGGTGTCACGATATCCCAGCATGCACTGTCATTCATGCGACGCTTTCATTGAGTTCAACGCCGGCAGACACAATTATCAAACTTTATCATTTGACAGAATATAGATTATTTTTGCACACTGATGAAAGACAGAAGAAGGTTGGGCCATTTCCACGGCTGACAGACGCCATTTTGACGAAAAAAGATTTGTGCAGCTAAACCGACTAATAGTGAGTCTATCCTGTTCATTAAATAAGCCTCAGATGTATTTGATTTGCATTTTTTAATCTCATTAATACCTTAACTAATGTCTTAAAACAAGTTAAAATCTTTTGTTCTGATAGTGTAAACTAAAGTTAAACCAAGTGAACCAATGCAAAACCAAAAGATTTTCAGGTGTTTCTTATAGTGACATGAGGACAATGAGCTTCTGTCATGTACAAAAGCTTCACATTAGCCACAGCACAACATGTTTTCACTTTAGTCTCAGATCAGAATGTTTCAATGGTCAGTCTGAGTTGTGTTGCTTTGTTTAATTGAGTTTTTTTTTAGACGTGCTAATATGGCTGTCCTAATTTAATGCCAAGGATAAACTAAATGTTAGGCTTCTTGGCGGCCGCACATGGGAGCAGAAGATAATAGTGTTTGCTTATTACAGAGTTTGTGTTCAAAACTAGCATGTGGTGCTACCAGACCAAGTTAAAAGTCAGAAGTTTTCAAATGTATTTTTATTACTAATTAAATAAGCTCTTGATACATGTATGAAGCTGTTAAAGTGAACATACTAACAAAGCAAACCATGATCTTGGAGTCAGGCAGGTGCACATTCCTGTTTCCTTTTGATGAAAATGTCCCTCCAGTAAACACACACAGACAGTAAAACATAGCTCATCGAATCGACATAGACCTTTAAAATTGGTCACTCACTTCTAATCTCCTGATTTATGAACAATTTCTACATAAAATCTTCAACTTTAAACTATTTCACACAAATAAATATTGTCCATGTTGAAGTCTGACCTTTTTAAACGCGTATTAAAGCGTCCTGTCGGCCCGATCTCCGTTTTCCGGACCATAAATCCTGCTCCATCCTGGGACTACTTTCTGCCGAGGAACAGGGCTGGTCCATTTTGCATATTGTAGGTCACGGCCCAGATTTAGCTTGTGTAAATGTGGTCTGGTTGCCATGGTTTTCAGTTGTGGTTCATTACTCACACGGGAAAACAATTGTGCACGGTGTGCTAAGAGCAACGAAAAGAATATTCAACAACAAAGCATCAAATTAGACCTACTGTGGTTTTTATGAGCAATCTTTATTGAACTATGACAAATGTAGGTCATTTTTTACACTTTGATCACATAGTAAGACTTTTTGTTGGTCAAGAACAGCTTAGAACAGGGGTGTCTAAGTCATTTTGACAAAGGGCCACATTGGCATCGTGGTATACCTCAAAGGGCCTGTTGTAACTAAAGTTAACTTACTAATCTTTGACATAAGAGTCTCTGTATTTGATTTGTGTATTTATTGAAGTGACAATTACTGAATATACACCAACATTAGCCTGAAAAAAAAAACTTACCCTTTAAGTTTCAGACAAATCATTTCATTAGGTTAGGACACCCAGATTATATGGTACTAATATAAGATTTTAGTAAACCTTATAAGATCTTGAGGGCCACATAAAATGATGTGAAGGGCCACATCTGGCCCCCTAGGCCTTGAGTTTGACACATGTGGCTTAGAAGGACCTAAGTAGACCAGCCATAGAAACATAACAAGCAACTAACCTTAAATTACTTGGGCCAATAGTTGATCCTATGTGTTTATCTTCATATCAGAGGTAGGGAAAAGTCATTGTTTCCAAAATCTCAAGTAGGTCTCAAGTGTTTTAAGTCCAAGTCAATTGAGTCTGCTGTAAAAATCTTTTTTTGTTGTTGTTGTATTTTTGTTTCTTTTATGTTTTTTAGTTCTATAATGTAAACTAAAGGGACTCACATTGCCGTCTCGTACATACTGTATGTTTGACGACGCTCTGCTGTGTCATACATACGTTTGACGACACTCTGCTGTGTCGTACATACATTTGACGACGCTCTGCTGTGTCGTACATATGTTTGACGACGCTTGCTGTGTCGTACATACGTTTGATGACGCTCTGCTGTGTCGTACATACGTTTGACGACGCTCTGCTGTGTCGTACATACGTTTGACGACGATCTTGCTGTGTTGTACATGTTTGACGACGCTCTGCTGTGTCGTACATTTGTACATGTGGTGATGATTGTATTTTGTGATGATATGTCGTACATGTGTGTGACGATATGTCGTACATGTGTGTGACGATATGTCGTACATTGTGTGATATATGTTGTACATGTGTGTGATATGTGTACATGTGTGTGACGATATGTCGTACATGTGTGTGATATATGTCGTACATGTGTGTGAATGTCTACATGTGTGTGATATGTGTACATGTGTGTGATGATATGTTGTACATGTGTGTGATGATATGTTGTACATGTGTGATGATATGTCGTACATGTGTGTGATGATATGTCGTACATGTGTATGTGATGATATGTCGTACATGTGGTGTGATATGTCGTACATGTGTGTGATATGTCGTACATGTGTGTGATGATATGTCGTACATGTGTGTGACGATATGTCTAATGTGTGTGATATGTACATGTGTGTGACGATATGTCGTACATGTGTGTGATATGTCGTACATGTGTGTGACGATATGTCGTACATGTGTGTGATATGTCGTACATGTGTGTGAGATGTCGTACATGTGTGTGAAATGTCGTACATGTCTGTGGATGATATGTCGTACATGTGTGTGACGATATGTCGTACATGTGTGTGATATGTCGTACATGTGTGTGACGATATGTCGTACATGTGTGTGATATGTCGTACATGTGTGTGACGATATGTCGTACATGTGTGTGATATGTCGTACATTGTGTGACGATATGTCGTACATGTGTGTGATATGTCGTACATGTGTGTGACGATGTCGTACATGTGTGTGATATGTCGTACATGTGTGTGACGATATGTCGTACATGTGTGTGATATGTCGTACATGTGTGTGACGATATGTCGTACATGTGTGTGATATGTCGTACATGTGTGTGACGATATGTCGTACATGTGTGTGATATGTCGTACATGTCTGTGATGATATGTCGTACATGTCTGTGATGATATGTCGTATATTGATTGACGATATGTCGTACATGTGTGTGACGATATGTCGTACGTGTGTACATATGTCGTAATGCTGTGATGATATGTCGTACATGTGTGTGATGATATTCGCATGTGTGACGACGCTCTGCGTCTCTACATTTGATTTATGAAATTGCAGCCATAGTACCTCATTTCTGATTTTGGGGTCTTTGAGGAAAAAACAGTTCTCTTGATTATATTGGGACCTTCCTATTGTCATACAGATGTGCTTACATACCTGGAGTTTCCTACAGTATATGGCATTAAATAAAACAAGTGACATTTATTAAACTACATGTGATTCTAAAATGACACAAAAATGATGGACCAAATAATCACACCATCAGCTTTGAAGTCTTGTAATAATAAGTTTTAATATTACCACAGTGTTAATGTTTGTGTCAGTTGTTGTTTCATGTGCACTGACCTCATAATTACACAGATATGAACCATAAACCGGCTCGAAACCTCTGCACTCTGACAGATAAATCGCTCTTCTTTATTATAGAACTGTGACCCGACCTTCAGCTCAGCGTTGTCCTCAATTATCAGCGTTAACTTGGACGAGGCTTAAATCATTCTTATTGAAGATATCTGCTCTATCTGAAATGTGGGAGGCCAGACTTTAAGGAAACATTTGAAAATCTAAATCTTAAAACACATGTGGAATAATCCGGAAAAGGCTGGAGATAAGTCTGATTATCCGCACTGCACTTCAAACAGTTCATTTAGTTTCTCATTCTGACTGAAGCTGTTTCATCTCATCATAAAAGTCACTGCTGTAATTCAATACTCTTGTAAAGCCCAGAACTTGATTTGCTGAAGTTACCGAGGCAGAGATGACCTGAAAGTGCATCTGACAAGCTTTTTGACTGACTTACTTTTTGTGGTGAGGTTGTATGTTCAGGATAGTTTTGTTCTCATGTAAAGGTTAGTTTGGGGCTCATCCACCGCACTGTAAAAAGTAAGAAGGCCAATAAGTTAAATGAACTTAAACTGTGTTGATGTGTCAGTTCTTCTCAAATACTGGGACGGGCCTTCGGGGGCACTTCAACAATTTTTATTTATTTATTAATTTTTTTTACGAGTGGCTACAGACCATTAGGAGGCATCTCCACTGAGAGGACCGATCAAGTATTAGTTTCTATGATAACCCATAACTTTCACAGGACATGAAAGTGATGATATGTAAAAAACATTATAGACTCAAAGTTTTTTTTACACAACATAACATTGTAACAACTGGCTTGGGGCGGTCTTGATAAATGCTCGAGTCCGGAGAGACAGTCAGTAAGTTTAGGAGAACAGGTAAAGTTAGGAAAAGGGTTGGGGTAATGGATAGGTTTAGGAAAAAAGTTTGAGTAAAGATTAAGATAAAAAAAATATAACTGTTTAGGCCTGATTAGCAACAGTAATAAACTCATTACCATAGCAACCAGTTTACGTCTGTCCCTCCGGCGCATACTATCTTGTACCTGCGTTTGTGGTTTGTTAACACCAACCAACACATCCAGGCTCTTCTTTGTTTTCTTCAACATTATTGGCGGGACACAAATAATGGTTTAAGTGCACAGCGCCACCTACTGTACTGTGATTATCTACATCTATGGGTGAACATCCAAGCCTTTTAGGGTACTCCTGGTACAGGTCTGCAGCCAGATGCCTCTCAGAGAGAGGAGAGGGAGAGAGACAGGAAGAAGAGAGGGAGTGACAGAAGAGAGAGGGAGAGAGACAAGGAAGAAATATGAGAGAAGAGAGAGTAGAGGAGACGGGAGATAGGAGAGAGAAGAGAGAGAGGCAGAAGAGGAGTAAGAAAGAGAAGAGAGAGAGGCAGAAGAGAGAGGAAGACAGACAGACAGATAGAAGAGAGAGACAGTGCAAGACAGGAGCTGAGTTTCTGCAAAACTTTACTGAATTTGCTTCAAAATTTGGGAACAAATCCTACAATTATCTATCTATCTATTACTATCTATCTATCAAATCAAAAAAAAAAGATAAATACCTACATTTTAATAATAATCCTGACCACTCACCTTGGGAAGACTGGGTTGACCTGCTCCATCAAAACTAGATTCAGATGGTACACAGCTGTATGATTTTGTCAAACTGGTTTCGTATGTGCATATTTGAAAAAAAAAAACATACCTCAGCTTCAATTTTATGTACAGTTTGCAAATATTAAACCGAGTCTCAAAAACAACAGAGTGAACTTGCTTTTTCTGTTTACAGTCTTTCCCAGGTCATGTATGTATTGATTTCTCTTGTAGATTCCAGTCCAGTCTTCTGCCTGAAATACCACTCACCTGATCAGTGTTTGCTAATGCAGACAACACCTACTCTCTATGACCTCGACCTTTCACCTTTGACCTCAGCATCTCTCCACCCACGTGCTTACCTGCAGGAGTCTGACCTCCACCTGTGCAGTGCTGAGACTTAAGAGGCACAAACCTGGACTGAAATGTGAATAAATAGTAGTTTGTTAGCAAACAACACAGATTATTTTTGTTTTTTTGGATACAGTGATAAATAATAGATAGATAGATAGATAGATAGATAGATAGATAGATAGATAGATAGATAGATAGATAGATAGATAGATAGATAGATAGATAGATAGATAGATAGATAGATAGATAGATAGATAGATCACAAAGACAATACAACACAAAAAGACATTACATAAAACATACAACAAATCAATTACAGTCTGCTTGTTTTGATTTTGTTGGATTAAGCTCCTCATTTAGTTTTAGGATGGACTGATGTATGAAAGACTGTTTGAGCCTGATCCTATTAAAGCGCTGCACACAATACCGACGTCCAGATGGTAACATCACATATTCTTTTCATCTCAAACAGTCCGTCCAGTGGTTGGCCCACAATTTTTGAGCATATTTTTATCTGGTGTCTCAGTCCAGATTTTGCAGTTCTAGTTAATCTGACTAATACACTCTTGTTTATGACTAATACACTCTTGTTCATGATTAATACACTCTTGTTTAGGACTAATAGACTCTTGTTTATGACTAATACACTCTTGTTTATGACTAATACACTCTTGTTCATGATTAATACACTCTTGTTTAGGACTAATATTCACTTGTTTATGACTAATAGACACTTGTTTAGGACTAATAGACACTTGTTTAGGACTAATAGACACTTGTTTATGACTAATAGACACTTGTTTAGGACTAATAGACTCTTGTTTATGACTAATATTCACTTGTTTGTGACTAATAGACACTTGATGACTAATAGACACTTGTTTATGACTAATAGACACTTGTTTATGACTAATACACTCTTGTTTATGACTAATAGATCCTTGTTTAGGACTAATAGTCATTTGTTGATGTCTAATAGACACTTGTTTATGGTAAAGCGCAGGTCTAAAGTTACAATAAATAGATTAGTTTAGATTGCTCTTGGAGAACACTTGGTGGTGGTTGGAGGTTGAGGTGCAGATGTTTAGGCGACTCACTTCTGCCGAGCTGCCAGAGAGCTCCTTCTTTCTCTGATGAGAAGCACTTTGGAAGACATCTGTCTGTAAAAATGTGCTATATAAATAAACCATCATCATCAAGGTTAAGATTAAGATTTTGTTAATATTCTTAAATAATGCCACACCTTACATGTACTGCGGCAATAACAGAAAATGGAAATTGCCTTTCTATGACACACTTTTTACAATGCCTTACATAGACCGCTTTTTCATGGCGACTAGGCAGTCAGTTTGGAATTTTATTTTTTTTGTATGTGAAAGCTGCAGATTATCCTAGTTTTGAAATGTCCTGGAAAAGGTCTTCTCTGCATTTGACTCGTCGTTCAGTCCCTCTGAAGCATCTCCAGATCTTCTGCTTGGTCAGGCTGAAGTTACTCTTGACCTAAGGTTTGTGTTTTGGTTAGTTTGAGAAACCCAAAGGAGACACACACAAACTCCACAGTCTGCCAAAGAAAGGAAGGAATCTCAATTGGATAAAAACAAATACACATTGTATGAGAATCCTGCACTTTCTGGATTCAGACGTGACACGAGTTCTTCTGAGAAACCCTGGCACTTGGATGACTTGTTGCCTAATTTCAATACTACAGATACACAAAATAAGAAAATAATAATGCATTTATGTTTTTACTTTCACTTTGATAGGCAGGTGTGTTTATCAGCTGCAGCGGGAGCACTCCCGAGGTTTCTTAGTTCTGCTTTAAGATTTCCTGTGTTATATTCAAA
Organism: Mugilogobius chulae; assembly: GCA_038363315.1. Taxonomy (NCBI): domain Eukaryota; kingdom Metazoa; phylum Chordata; class Actinopteri; order Gobiiformes; family Gobiidae; genus Mugilogobius; species Mugilogobius chulae. The sequence continues at coordinate 12,589,710 of CM076397.1, read as the reverse complement.
TCTGGCAGTTTGACTATGTAAAGCTAATACAACATTTACTGTGTGCCAGGTTTATTTTTTATTACATTGCATTAGTTTGCATTATTGTGTATTGTCATTTCAATATAAAATATTGGAATGACAAAAAAGACAGTGTCTCAAGCTTCAGGAGCCAGACGTTTGTCAGACAAGTTCAGATCCAAAAAGCTGCTTTCATCACATTTTGTTGTTTTATTCAAAGAAGTTTCCAGATGGAGAGCTGCTCTTTCTGCTTAACGCATGCACAGTAGGGGGAAAGTGACGTCGACCGGAAATCCCTCTAATTGACTCCTTTTGCCTTGTGCTGGGCCGCAGTGCATTCTGGGACTTGTAGTTCAAAGTGTTGTGTGCTTTTACCAGGGGGCCACTATCAATGATAATCACAGATCAGCCTGACCCCGGTCTCACACTGGATCTAGTCCGTACTCCGGTCCGGCGTACGGAGGCTTTCCGTTTCTTGAAAAGTAATGAGAGGCTCTCACACCGCGATCCGTCCGGTCCGGTGAGCCGCGCGGCTCTGCTCCGTCGTCCGGATCGTTTCCGTTTCATTTAATTTTTCCGGACTGCCGGAGCGCTCCGGAGCCCTTTTTGGTAAAGTTATGAAAAGAAGACACGACAAACAGGAAACCAAACGTTCGTGGGTGAAGTGAATCCGGTGGTTTTCAAAGTAAAAACATTACGTTCTGCTACTACAACAAATACAGCAATATGCTCGACATATACGCGACTATTGAACACACAGGATGTAAATAAACGTCCCGTACTTACCCATTATGCGTCGAAAAATCCAACAGAAAATAAGTGACGTGAAATAACCCCAAAACACGGCGCATGTGTTCTTTGTTTACATTCCATGTGCCAGAGATCACGTAAACTCCCTGAAACTCCCAAGTTGAGCGTGAATCCCCGTGAACTCATGGTCTCGTGAGGCCAGCAGAGTCGTACATACACATGCATATTCTGGAGGCAGTGTGAGTGACAACCGGACCCAGACAGATCTGGATCTGGAGGCAGTGTGAGCCCGGTGTGAGGGCCACATGAATCATAATTTTGAGGGTCGTATCAGTTTGACACCTCTGACTTTTACAGTTTAACAAAGTAGGCCAACTACTTTTCTTCACAAACTTGTTCTTTATATTATACATTATAATATTTATGAGTGTTTAATAGGTAATCAATTAACATATTGAATTAGGCAGGTATTAATCTGCTAAATGAAGTTCATTTGGGGAAACTGCACTTCAGTCGTTGTTCTTCTTAACGTGTTGTGACATTAAACCCTGAACGTTAGAATGAAGCTGCACATGTGTGTCAGTGTGAACTTTACCATGTCCCCTTCCCTTCACGTGGAGCAGGTAAACATTGTGCTAATGGGCTGCTCCGCTACACTGGGCTCAGCTTGGCGTCACAGAGCCTTGTTTTTGGGTTAATATTCGAGACAAGCGCAGCAGCAGCAGGTGTGAGACGCTGATATGCAAAATTATGTCGCTAAAATGAGAAAGAAAAGCATTGTTCAAACTTTCTTCTCCGTTTTCCTTTGGGCTTCACCAAATAGTCTGGTGTGTTTTGTTTCACCGAGATTAATTGTGTGCTAATTAAGGATTATGTTAGGATTAAGTCGTGCGGTTGCCATGGCAAAGCTAAGTCTGAGAATTTGTATTATGTTTTTGTTTTCAGAATTCTGCTAATTGCTAAATATGTTTTTTTTTTTTTTGAGTTTGCCTGCTTTGTAAAGGAAAAGTTAAGCAACAGTAGGTTGTGTTTACAGTCTGTGATGATGTCATGTGGGGCAGTGTTGTGCTTTGACATGAAAAATGTAAAGGCTCATTTCTGTCAGCAACAAAACTTATTTTAGCATTACAACAACAATACAACAACAACAACTGCATTAATAGTGTTTATATGGAATATTGTTGACCCAAAGAATGAAGAGAAGGCACATTTCATACAGACACAGTGCAATCATGGCCATGCAGCCTTTATATGATTATTAATCCATTTTCTATTGATTGTTCCCATTAGGGGTGGCTGGTGACTGGAGCCTTCTCAGTGACTTTGGGCCTTAGTCGGGGGAACACACTGCCACTGTGCAGAGAGAACAGACAACCATTCATTCTGTCATTCATGGACTTCACATATCCAATGTAACATGCATGTTTTTGGAGGTGGAAGAAAACCCACAGTGACACGGGGAGAACATGCAAACTCCACCCAGAGAGAGAGATGTTGATATGGTCTGATCCCAGAGTCGTCCTTATTAGGAAGCCCGAGCTCGAACCACTCTGCTATTGTACAGCCCTATTATTATGAAATCATAATTACCACATACTTCTGCTCAAACAAACTGTTTGTAGTACAAAAAACGCAGCACTTGTGATTTGCAAGTTCATGTCCACAGCACAAGCATCACAAATGATTTTTGGTTTGTTTGTTTTTTTCTTCCAAAAGATAATGTCATAGGTTTAAGAGATGTGTCTGTCCTCTGGTTGTGATGAAGCTGTGCTGCACATCTCAATTAATTTGACTCTGGATTTACCAGGGTTGGGACCATTCATCATGATATATATGTTATATAGAATATAGTTTCTGATTTTGCAGCCACAATTTACATTTGTCTTTGATTTGTCTGAATGATTTTCAAAACAGTTTATTTAACTCTTTTCCATCCCTTGATTGACTAAACTAGACTTTTCATCTTATCAGTCAATGATTATGAAAAGTGAAATATTTGACCATTAATGTGTGTCTTTTGCTCTCTTGTTCCCTATTCTCTCTCTCCTCTCTTTCCTTTTCTGTCTGTCTTTTTCTGCCTCACTCTCTCTCACACTCTCTCTCTCCTTTGCCCCTCTCTCTCTGCCCTTCCTCTCTGTCTCTCTCTCTTATCTCTCTCTCTCTCTCTCTGTCTTCATTTCTCTCTCTGCTCTCTCTCTCCATCTCTCCTCTTTCTCGCTCTTTCCTGTCTCTCCCACTCTCTTTCCTGTCTGTCTTTCTCTCTCCCTCTTTCCTCTCTTTCTCTCTCTCCCTCTTTCTTTCTCTCCCTCTCTCCTCTCTCTCTTTCCTGTCTTTCCTCTCTCTTCCTGTCTGTCCCTCTCTCTCTCCTCTCTCTTTCTTTCCTGTCTGTCCTCTTTTTCTCTCTCCCTCTCCTCTCTCTCTTTCCTGTCTGTCCCTCTCTCTCCCTCTCTCCTCTCTCTCCTCTCTCTTTCTCTCTCTCTCTTTCCTATCTCTCCTCTCTCTCTTTCCTGTCTGTCCCTTTCTCATCTCTCTCTCTTTCCTCTCTCTCCCTCTCTCTTTCCTTTCTGTCTGTCTCCCTGTCTGTCCTGACACCGGACACAGGGAGTGGTGTGGGCGGAGCGGAGCAGAGGAGGTCAGCTGCTGGAGGAGCCTCAGACGTTGGAGTTCAGAGCCAGTTCGTTCAGTTTGCAGGTTTCCATCCAGGACGTGCCACAGTTCCTCTGGAGCATCAAGCCCTTTACCACATGTCAGGTACAAACACTCACATGTTCTAAGATACACAACTGTAAGAATCTTGTATCATTTACATTAAAGTGCAGTTGTTTCCATCAAACATTTAGTGTCCGACACACCTAATATAAAATTGTAGTATTCAATTCTTGACCAATGTTGTTGGGACCCAAAGCACAGTCAAAGTCAAATTCCTCACATTCACTGCCAGGGCTCTAGCAGTGGAGATGCACACGTCATCATAATGGATTAGTGGGTCTGTGAGGCACTGGGAGCTCCATTCTGCTCCAGAATGTTTGTGTTAGTGGTTTTATCTCACAAATAAGTTTAATGGCTGTAAAACATTACCATTAATGCCTCTGATATATCTGGCAACACACCAATTTATTGTGAATTATTTAACTTCACATTAAAAGGTGAAATTATAGCAATTTGTTGTAAATTTTCATTTTTTTTTTTTGTAAAGTATCAAAATTACTTTTTTTTTTTTGTTAAATAGCAGGGGCGGCTCCTGACTAATTTCTTTGGGGGTGCTATGATCAATACATTGCCAACTATCAAAAAACCCCAATGCCCACAATTATAATATATTGTCTAATCAATCAATATAATCTCATTTTGCAATGAAATGACATGTGGCCAATTTGTATGTCAATAAAACCATAAAATAAAGATCTAGACCAGTAAATGCATAAGCAGGCTTTATATTTATAATAACATGTCTATTTGTTAATACTTAAGACAATATAACCAGCCTGAGAGCCACAGTAAACATGGACATAGATGGCATGATTGAAAACTCTGAATCCAACTTGGTAAAAATACACGATTATACATCTCCCACCTTTTGTTGTAACTTGTGTGATGCTTAAATTTGGCCTCAGCTGTCGTAGCTGTTATAAACGACTTGTTTTGGTGCAGAATATTCCGAGTTGGAACACTAGCACTAGCTGCGCTCTCTGTTTGACTGACAGGTGAACGTGCCTTGCGTCGTCACGCAGACATACGTGTCGGCTCAGCGTAGGTGCAAGCACCCGCGAGTCCCATTAGTTTGCATTGAAGGGCTGAAACTCTTTCATGAGATTCAATGGAAGCAGCGGGTGCGATTTTAAGTCAGGCTGAGATTTTTAATGGCATTTAATCAAGTTTTAATTGGTTTTGATCAACTTTAACTACACACCTCGCTCATTTTTTCCTCTTTTTGTTGGCGTTGCGTCGCGCCTATCGCCATAATGACGAGCCGCTCCTGTTAAATAGTACATTTTAACCTACCTCAAACCACAGATCTAAACTTACTCATTTTCGTAACTTGAAGTCCACACTTACCTTACCAAAGAAAATGTCGTCACATGGCTTTAACTAGAAATTCATGATACTTTTATGTTTTGGCTTTTCATAACATATTGACTTAAAAAAGGCACGAAAAGTGCCCATGATACATCTACGTTTTCCCCGGAGACTGTGTTGGGATGTTTGCTCATCATGTGGTCGTGTCATGTTTGTTTTACCATTGTTTGCCTACAGTTGTAAAATGATCCAATGTGTGTGGACATAAGGTTTCCTGATCTGTGCATGAAAACTTCAGGGAGCTCAGAAGTAGCAGCGACTAAGGACAGAAGGAAGGTCTGAGAACAGAAAGGAGGGTCTAAGGACAGAAGGAGGGTCTGAGAACAGAAAGGAGAGTCTAAGGACAGAAGGAGGTATAAGCCCCTCCTGGTTAAGGACAGAAGCAGCAGTCTAAGGACAGGTAATGCTTTGGGACATATCCATTTCCTTGTTTAATGTTGAACAAGCAAATGGAAATGTCGTATTACTGTTGGTTTGCAGTGCATGTTATTGTTTCTAAATTAATGAATGTTATGATACTCATTGTTCTAAACTAACAATGTTATGATTAAACATTGCAAGTTAAAAATGGAGCTACAAATATAGCCACAGTTACACCAGGAGCATGTGTCTGTTTTTTGTGTTTCTCAGCTCTAACAGAACCTCCCAATTAGTCGTGATTCCTCTTTGCCAGCGCTCTCTCCGTTCGCTGAAGTAACCGCATTTTCTCGCTTTATTTGTTGACGCGTGTTTTGAAATCCCCGACTCTTTGTCTGAGTCGAGAAACATCATGTTGTTTTGACTGTGCATCACTTTCAAACCGGTTCATTTCGAAGTGTCTGGCCTCGGCATCACCCACGTCTCAAACATCCAGAGAGATGCGTGACTGCGAGTGAATGGCTGTACTTTACCCAGCCAGTGTCTTAAATGAGGTTGCAGCAGCTAAGCGTTCCTGTGTTTTGAATCTGTGTTGCCTTTTGTGTGGCCACTCGTCTGTGTCGCTGCTCCGAGACTCAAAGTGCTGTGTTTTCGACAGACCTCCCTCTGTCAGAGCTTATTTACAAGAGCGCTGCGACGAAGACAAGCCAGTTTTCTGAAGCCGGGACGCATAGAGCTGAAGGTTTGGCTGGATTAGTAATAGAGGAGCTATCAGAAAGTGTTTAGTTTTAGTTGTTTGTTCAGAATGTCCACACGTAAGAGTGGGAGATGTGACAAAACTCTGAGATTTCTTGGAACCTAGAAGTGAGACTTAAGTTCTTACAGAGGTAGGAGAAACTCATTGTTTTGCAAGTTTTAAATACGTTACAAGTTTTGGCTTTAATTTCAAGTCCAAAGTCAAAGTGAGACAAGTCCAAATCAAGTCCCAGGTCAATGAGAGGCAAGTCCAGTTAAGTCCCAAGTCAAAGAGAGGCAAGTCCAAGTCAAGACCCAAGTCAAAGAGAGACAAGTCCAAGTCAAGTCCCAAGTCAAACAGAGACAAGTCCAAGTCAAGTCCCAGGTCAAAGAGAGGCAAACATTCTTTTGTACCGGTTTCAGTAAAACTGTTGAATCAAAAATGATGTAAGAATGTAAGGAGGGATGTATTGCATTCTAGGTTTTTTGTCTTTTCTGTGGTGATGTGTCTTTGATGTATGAAGCGGTCCATTTGGTCCAAGAAAAACTTCTCTCAAGGGAGACAAATAAAGAAACCTTGAACCAAGTCAAGTCCCGAGTCAAGAAAGACAAGTCCAAGTCAAAGAGAGACAAGTCCGAGTCAAGAGACAAATCAAAGAGAGACAAGTCCAAGTCAAGTCCAAGTCAAGAGAGAACACAGTCAGTAAGGAATCAAAGATAAAGAAGGAGAGTACAAGTTTTTCTTTCTTTATTTTATTAACGGTCCAGTCAAGAAATTCCCAGAGACAATAAGAATGACCAAGCAAGGATCAAAGAAGACAAGTCCAAGTCAAAGAGAGACAAGTCCGAGACAAAGAGAGACAAGTCCAAGTCAAGTCCCAAATCAAAGAGAAACAAGTCCAAGTCAAGTCCAAGTCAAAGAGAGACAAGTTCAAGACAAAGAGAGACAAGTCCAAGACAAGTCCCGAGTCAAAGAGAGGCAAGCCAAGTCCCAAGTCAACAAGAGACAAGTCGAAGTCAAAAAGAGACAAGTCCAAGCCAAGTCCCAAATCAAAAAGAGACAAGCTCAAGTCAAGTTCCAAAATAAACTAATGTAAAATTTTAAATGTATTATGTTGAGGAGAGGCTTCAAGTTGTCCCAAATCACAGACCTTCAAGTCCAAGTTGAGTATAAAGTCTTGTGTACAATGGGCTTTGTTTTATGCCTTTTTTTGTCAGTATGTTACAAAAAACAAAAGCTATGTGGCGACTTCTTTCTTTGGGTTTAACCGGTACAGTGTGGGCTTCGAGTTACTAAAACTCTGCTGAAAAAAGGTTTAGCATTCACAGTTAAAACTTAAGAAGACAAATCTTATGCATGATGCATGTGTTCCTTAATGAACACATGCCAAACTGACCTTGGCAGTATTTTCTCATTGATAGCAGACCCTAACCCTAGCTTCAGTCACCATTTAAAGATACACTTATCACTTTTCTTTCCAACAATAGACTTGAGCAAAATATTGTTGTATTTATTGATTGATTTATTTTTGTACTAAAAACATAATTCATGTGTGTCTTTACTTTGAAAGCCTTGCATCTCCCTAAATTGGACTCTTTTGTCTCTTTTCTCCCTTGTTTCCATAAAAATCTTGCTCCTTTAGTCATTTTTTTTGTTCCACAGTATGGCATGAAACTGATCAAACTAATGTCATGTTTGATTTTTGTGTGGCTTTATACATACAGTACATGATTAGAATGGGTTCTCCCCTTTGACCATCAAAATCACTTGAATTGAAATTTCCCAGATGTGTGACATCACAGGCCGAGCTCTGAGATCTGCTGAGCTGTTTATAAATCCAAACATCTAATACATTATAACAACAGCATAACATAACATATTACATGGTGGACATACACTAGATACACTAATCAAGACCCAGCCCTGTCCTAGACCACATGTGTCTCGAGACTGAGACAAGACTAAGATCTTAAAAGAGAGGTCTCTAGTAGTATTGTACAAGTGGATATTCAACATACTGATTGCTTTGTTATCACTGCACTGTTGTCTGTCTGTAAAATACAGTGTCCCAAACGGATCTAAGAGTCAGTACAGCACCTTCCCTCTCTCCTATCCTCCTGTTAAACGCTCTCCTGTGCCATCAAAGCTCTCGGGGTTAAACCTATAGGAAATCCTGCTGCTCCGCTTCCTCTAATGGGCTGCGGGTCAGTTTAAATAATATGCAGATCTTGAAGGGACTAAGCCAGGATCAGGTCAAGGACTTTTCTCTGCCCATGTGTCTCTTCAAATTAATTATACATCAAAGCTTCCTGTTCCCGTGCAGATCTGTGCTTAGCGTACCATCAGACGCCAAGCTGCTGCCGCCACGGCAATCTGTGAGCAAACCAAAGCTGTAGACGCTCAGACACTGTACAACACAACCGCTAATTGTGATCTTGAGAGCAAAAATACATTTTTTGGGGCTTGTTTTAACAACAAATATGAAATATACTCATGTTTCATCTCTGTTCTTCTGCCACATGACGCCACAGTCAAACAAATAATCCTTGTACATGTCCTTATGTCTGTGACCTGTTCTTTTTTTAACACATCTAAAAATCACAAAAGGCTTTAGTAATAAAAAAATAAAAATTTGAGTTCACCAATGTGAGTTTGCGTGTGAAATTTATATGGTCTAATATGCTATAAATATCTGTTAATCTGTTCATTTGTTTAACATCTAACAGGCTCAGAGCAGAAACAATGAGGTCGGCTGACATAGTGTGATTGGAAAGTAAAACATTTCATATGTCATCATGAAACCTTCTGTTTAACTGAAGATGTGGTCTAAGGTTACAACTGACAGAGAACACTATCCACCTTATTCCTAGCCCCCATGAGCCTTTGCGTGAATTATGGGCGAAACTTCCGGTAGACACCGGAACGCGCGTTTGTTTACATTACAAATGTAGAACCGATCGTGATTCCTGTTTTTTTCTGGATCGAAAACTACGTAAAAATGTGGGAAAACCAGCTTTCATGTCTTAAAGGGGCACTATGTAAGAAAAACAAACAAACAAAGTGATTTCCACTTTTGAACACCAGAGGGAGCCTTTCACATGCATTTTGCCTATTAAGCATGATGCCATCTAGCGTCAATGATCCACATTCCGGCCCGTAATAAAACATTTCAAATACGTATAAATGTATCACAACTGATGTGGATTGGTTAACAGTGCTCTCTTAAGTATTCATGTTGTAAAGAATAAATATGATTTAAATGTTTGTGGACTATAAGTGATAATTAAAATTCCTCTCAATCTTACACAGTGCCCCTTTAAACGAGGCGATATAACAATTCCGTTGCCTACTAAAATTAAAGGATGGGAGGATGACCTGAAAAAGTGGCCGAACATCACCTGTAGTAGCATTTTTAGCTACTTTCTCAGCTCTGTTGCGGCAGATGGTGAAGCTATGAACAATCTTAAAAGCTCCGAGGCATACCAGTACCTTCATAGCAATAAGGTTGGTCGAGTTTTGTTGAAAGAGGTTGGGCACAATCTAGTGTATCTAAAAGCAGACGTTGTGCCAAGTCAAATGAGTTCTGAACTTAACAAGGATTAAGGTTTATATTCTAAGAATATACAGAACAATTAAACAAATGTACACGGATAATTTAAGGCAAACAGCAGGTAGGTCAGTTCACACTATGTTCATATCTGCCGTGTTGGCACACAGCGCTGATCTATTGTGACGTTATCGCTTCACGTGCGATTGTTTACATGTTACTTTTGGAATAACCAGATACCATGGAGATGTATAACATATCTTACCTGTTTGTGTAACACTGCTGTCAGGTCTTTGCAGTACCCGGCGTCTCTTCTCTGGTGGTCTGGAGTATCCCAACCATAATGTAGGATATGGATTATCCTCCGTGGGTACTTTATCCACAAAATGAAAAGAACATACATATAATGTCTTCGGTGGCTTCTTAAGATTTAGGTTTTTCAGCCACATCCTTTTGACTTCCTCCTCTTTTGGTAGATGGTAGAAACTGTACCTTGGAGGCAGCTACACTCCCGCTTCGTCAGCAGCCCATGTTCCACACAACGCTCTTTAAGCCACAAATGTAATTTTGTTTGGTTGATAGTACAACCACGAGCTGCACAACATGTCCCCGAGCTGCGCAATGCCATTTTTGTGAACGTCAGAGAATTAAGTGAGACACGCTTCTAAAGTTTGTTTACACCGCTAAAGCTAATAAAACCGCCAACTCTCAATCGAAACAACAACGCAGTGACACTTCCGGTTGCTATACCGGAAGTTGCGCCCATAACCCGTTTTACATCAGCGGCCCCAGGCAGTGGCGCCTGCAGGGGTACATCTGTACGCACTGTGCGTACCCTGCAAAAGCTGTATTTTTTAAATTTTTATGTGATTTATATTTTTCATTTAGGCTACATATTCGAATTGAAAACAGGTGGAGTAACATCAATAAATAAAACGAATAATATGGAAAAAGAAATCTTTGGTGTAAATTACGTGGGTACGCACAGAATCACTGCTCCTTATTGGTCAGTGCCGACGCTGTTCCAGGAACACGATCTGCATCACTCTTCAAACATGGAGCGGGACCGGGACGGGACAAACGCGCTGCTGGACTTTATTATGTTGTGTTTTATCGGATCTACATTAAGACCTGCCTCACCTCTGCTGCTCAGGCGAGCGAGGGTCGAAGAGCGCGGACACTGGCTTTTATGTTAGAAGAGAGAGAGGAAAAAGAGCGAGGGTGAAATGCCAAGGATCGTTGAAATGCCCATCATGAAGACGAAAGCTGCTAAAAACATCAGTTTGAGTAAACGGACTGAGAGAGGTAAGTCATCTAAACATTACTTAATATTGGATGAATATTGTCTACTTTTTACTAAGTTAAAGACAGCTGTATTGTTACTTTTGTCTGGATGCAATATCCGCGGGGCGGTGTGGGTAGTACAGACACTCAGCTGTGTGGGGCGGGTCATGTATTGTAAATGCCTGACCCGCGCATCACTACAACTCACTAATTAATCAGCGGTGTTGGTTTTGTCCTGTGACAGACCACAGTCCACAGTTCTCCTGTGTGCGATGTCCCACCTGCCCCGCACAGAGCCCACTCCTCACACACACGAGACGCTCAGCTTGTTGCTCAGCGCGGGCCCGCTCTCTCCTGAGGGCCAACACTTGTGTCGCAGTCTTTAAAAGTTCCCGGGTTAGCACTGAAAGCAACAGAGAAAAGCTTAAAACACTGCTTTGCAGGTGCTGGATGTTGCGTGCGTCTGTGTACGTCAAGGCACGTGCGTAGTGCGCGTGCACGTACGTGCGCGTGACTGTGCGTACCCTCACCCGAACTCCTGCAGGCGCCCCTGCCCCAGGAATAGGGTGGATAAATACTGTGGAACTTTGTCTATAATTCACCAGAATAAGAAAGTTAGAACGAATTTAAATATATTGTACACCATAATGAGAAAAACACTTTCATACAGAAACAAACATGAGCGGCCCATAAACAAGTCTGTTCTTCTTCTTTTACTTCTAACAACAACTACAACAACAACTACTAATACTACTATACTACTACTACAATACTACTACAACTACTACTACTACTACTACAACTACTACTACTACTACTACTACTACTACTACTACTACTACTACTACTTCTTCTTTTCGGATTACATGTTTACTTCCTGTTCAGAGATGATTACATCACACGATCATGTTATAAATTGGGCCAAAATTCTTCTAATGTAACAGGTTTTCACTTGAGACATGAAAACACACAACACCTCATTTTGTGAAACTAATGCTTTAGGGTCATTAAATCGTGTGTGTTGTGAGAAAATGTCTCCACAGTGTGATGTCATCAGTTTAGAACTGCTTTCTGTTTGTTTTTTTTTCATCAGATTTTCAAACTTTTTTTCACAAACTTCTTCTGTTCTTTATTTGTATAAACCTATTATTTACATTTACTACTAGTGTTCATGAGGTCTCAGGTTCTTGTGTTTCAGAGATGAGAGGTCGAGGTTCAAGCTTGTTTGCATTCATGTTGCTTTTGACCTCGAAGAGTCACGGTTTAGTTGTTTACCATGATAAATAATAGACACACAGTGAGTAAATGACCTAACAGGGAGGTCTGATGCTAGCCTGTCCAAAAACGTTTCTTTTCCAGCTGATTTTCATTAGTTCATCAGCAGTTACTCAAGCATTTTTCATCTTATTTTCAACATCATTTCAAACAATTTTCGTTTTGTTTGTTTGTATTTTAACAAACTTGTTTTTTATTATTGTAAAACTATACTTATTATTTACAACAGGTATTATTCTACAAACATAAAACCTGTCTTCTTTTTTTTTTACATGAGCTGCCAAACCAAAGCTAGACAAGCACATTTATCTGCAAAACAGAATAACAAAAACATTGTATCTTTTGAAGAATAAAAGTTTCAGGACCTCTCTGCTGCTCTGTTGCTTGGTAAACACTTCTCTGGTGTCTGTCTGTCTGTCTGTGTTGCAGGAATTCTCTTTCTCCCAAGTGTGGTGCAGTAACCAGTCGCCCCTGCACTGTGCCTTCTCCCTGGAGAGATTCAGCCCGGCCACCGCACAGCTCTCCTGCAAAATCAGCGTCAGGCAGGTCAAAGGTCACGAGCAGATGCTGCAGGTCTACACGGCCGTGACAGAGGTGAGGCTTCTGTCGCGACCTGACCTTACAGTAGAGCGGTCACAGGCAGAGGAACAAAATGTGGGTTTGTAGGTCAGACATAATGAAAGAAAAAGAGCCATAGTCTACTGGGAAACTTCTGCTTTTGTTTACTCATACAAAGTGTTTACAGGCTTTTCATTGTTGCATGTTTTTTACACTCAATGAAAAAAGAAACGCAACATTTTAAATTTAGAAAATTCCTTAGAAAATGAATACATTTGGAAAAACAGGTTAGCATTATGATTTCTGTCCATAGTGAGCTGAACACAGGTGAACAGAATTCTTGGTTTTGCTTGACTGATTGTGAGAACAATAAAGAGTGCATTACAGGGTCGTTTATTCACACAAACTCATGTTTGAAATCAGATTGACTTTTACCGCTGGTTAACTGTGCTCAAGTCTTCTCTATAAAAGGCACCAGAATGAAGCCAAAAACTCACTTCTTCACGATGCTACGATTGTCCAACCAGAGAGGGATGGAGCTATTGGCTGCTCCAAACTGGACGGTGTTGTCTTGCTGTGGCCAGGGTTAGGGTTAACGAAAAAAGGTTCCAGTGCTTCAGAGCAGATGGCTGAGATCAGGTTTACAGGAGATGCTGGGAGAGGCTGAACTTTGTGTGCACCAACTGAACCGATGGGGTGGTCACACTGTTCCAGTTCCACAGGATCAACTCAGACACTACTGCCGATCCATGAGGCTGAATAACCTCTGTCCAGGGCCAACGGGGGTCACGTGAACTATTGACAGTCTGATGAAACTCTGTCACTTTTGGTTTGGGGGTTGCTCTATTGTTTGGTTGTGTTATTGGACTGAAAATGTGTAAACGCCACAAGAGTTGGCCTGAGGATTAGAAATGGATGTAGGGTTCATATGAAACAGGAGGATCTCAAAAAGAAAATTTTTCTGCCCCCAAAAACTCTGAAAGTTGCGTTTCTTTTTTTCCTTGAGTTTTATTGTTTCTTTGTTTTTTTATTATTTTAGCTTTATTTAACCAGGGGAGCCTCATTGAGATTACAAAACTGTAAAACAAACAACAAACAAACAAACGGCAAGATTCCACAATGATAAGTAAAAGAAACCAACTTACAAATTGTATAAAAACTAGGGCTGTCAGTTTTATCGGTTAACGCAGAACTATTTTACTGGCGATAATTTTTTTGACACAAATTAATGGCATGTTTATTTTTTTTTATATCTTTCAAGCCAGAAAGAGTCCTAGACAAGGGTTCACTTTTGTAGACTTTGGTAACGTTTCCACTCGATCCCGGACTGTCTGAGTGAGATGTGTTTGTTTACCTGGGCTTCGTCCATGTGCAGCTTGATCAGCTGATGAGGCGGCTGTTCCTTGAGGCTCCGTACGTGAGTCATCTTCCAGTGTCTTGATAAAGTCGCGGTCCGTGATCACTAAATGTGATGTTTGTCCACTCAGGTTGTTGAAAATATCCAATATCCAGAATAGTCTTTCAAAACTCCGGCAAAAACTTTCGTAGTTCTACTTTTGCTCGGCTAGTTACAGTAAAGCTTCACTAGTTCTAACTAACACTTTCCTTAATCCTTCACAATAAAAGCCTCATAATCTCCAGCTGCAGAAAGAGCTTTATTGTGAAAGAGCAGTATAATAAATGATTATAATGAGTGGGACAAAACAATACCACGATTTGGCCTAATGTTTTGGTAAAGTCTACAACCCATTATTTTACACTTCAAGAGAGTTACACATTCTGCAATTAAAGACATAATAAACAGGAATGAAAGCTAAATATGTTATTTGAGTGCAAAATACATTAAAAATATATAAAATAAAATCATTTAAAGGAATGCGATTAATCACGAGTTAACTCAAGACAATCATGCAATTAATCATGATTAAAAATTGTAATGGCTTGACAGCCCCAATAAAAACCTTTACAAGATGAAGACTCTTAAATGTGATTAGTGATACCAGATTGTTCAGACTAATTTCAGTTTGTAGTTTATTCCAAGATGAGGTGCAGCAAAGCTGAAAGCCTTTTAACCTCTGGTTATAGTCGTCAGAACTCCTGAGCTCCAAAGACTGTGCCCAATATTACGAAGTAAACCTAACATGGCTTTATAAATAAAAAGGCGCCAATGTTTCAGTCTATGTAGGAACCAGAAGTCCAACCAACTCTGTCATAGAACCACAGTGATGTGTTCAGGCTTTTAGATTTGTCACATGGTAGACAGTATCTAAAGCTTGTAAAGCCTTGGAAGAAGTATGCATGAATAACACATCACCAGAGTCTAAAATGGGTAAGAAAGTAGCAGACGCAAGCTTCCAAACTGAGACAGGATTTAATCCTGAAATAAAATCCTAGTTTAATTTTCAATTTCTTCACTTGCTGAATATGAGGAGCAATAAAGAGCGAGTCATCGATTCAAAACCCAGGTGTTTAAAATGTGTGAGCCGCTCCATTTCCTGGCCTTTTAAGGTTGTGATATGAGGCACAATTACATCTTATTAGTTTTGAAAATAACACAAGTTTTATTTTCTCTTCATTTAAGAAAGTGTTAGAAAATAAGAAATAAAACATTTTGTGTGTAAACACTACTTCTGCACATACTTGGCAGATCCAAAGATGACAAATGAACAAAGCCAAACTTAAGGTTGTTTTATGTAGGACAATGTACAATTACATTAAAGGAACTGTATGTAAGTTCACACTGATGAACATCTGTTTCCAGAGTGGATACTTTTTGTACAAGCATGACATATAGACCCAAAGGTTTCCACTTTACATTTGAAAAGACATCTTCTATTGTCACAAAGCCATAGCCTAATGCTTCTAGAATGATAAATACAGTATGTGAGGCTCGCACACAGATAATATGTGTTTTTCTAAAGCTGAGCCGAGCTGATGCTGCGCAGACATGGAGCAGGTGTAAATTGTGTCCTGACAGCTGCTCTTTCAGTCGCCTCACCCACATCCTGCTGTACATATGGGCTGTAAAGAGGAAGCAAACACAAAAGCATATGCCTCATACAGAAGGACATTACAGGCACTGAATGTTCTCTGCATTCGGTCATAACAATGGGTTTCGTAAATATGTCTGCTGTGGCGATGAACACGAGTGCTTTTGTACAGTGTTTCAGAATGTGCTTACAGTCTAAAGGTGTTATGACTGTAATTGTTGCCATGGTGATGTTATTGTAATGTCCACATACAGTTCTCCTGTCACTCAGTCTTTAGCTTACAAATAATTATATCAGAGCTTTTACTGCTTTTACTCAGTGACATTTACTTAAGGAAATTGGACTTAACATCGGATTTTCTAGCTGGATATTCATGGATTATTCATCTTAATTCACTCCGCCCACTTTTCCCTTCAGTGGCTTTTCCTCTGTTAACTTTTCCTTGCCAAGGACGGACATATCTGGCATTGGACTTTAATTATATGTGGTGACAGAGCGCTCTCTGGTGTACGTGCTGACTTTGTCTACAATTAAATCCATGATGCAGTTTCATAGATTCACCAGCAGAGGGGGGAATCGTGTGAGCACAAGAACCAGAGGAGGTACATGACGAGGAATACATGTGCTTTTTGATTTACGCAGTGCAGTCGGCTCTGTTTAGGACGACTTTCTTTTCAACGATTCAGGCCAGATATATTGAACTAAATATTGTTTAGAGCAGATATTGAGAACGCCTCAGACAGCCAGAGGAAAAGGAGGGTTAGGGTTAGAGAAACTTTTTCTCCAGTGTCTTCTTGTCATGTGCTGAGCTAGTATAAACAGACTGACGTACACTTATGCCCTGTTCATGCAGGCTCTAAGTGCAGTACACTGTTTTGTTAATATGAAGTGTTGAGCTGAATGCACTCATGAGTTATGAAGGTAAAACATGCTTCTGAGGGAAATACTGTATGTAACTCGTCTGAATGTAAAACTTAAAAAAAGCTTGAGCCAAAAGTTAGTTTAGAAAAGCTGTCTGAGATTCTGTGTGAGCTGTGAGAGAAAATTGAGTTTTAGAAAGCAACTGAGAAAAACTGCAATGTTAATAAAATAGCTACTGCTGTATTAGATTTTTGAGGAAAATACAAAAGGTTTTACCAATACTGCTCTACAGAACTGACATTCCAGTTCTAAACCTTTTTCATAATGTTTGAAAGATGGGTTTTGGGCTGGAGAGGGCTGGGTCTGGTTGAATGCTAAGATCCTTGTGATATTATGTGACACTAAATTCTCTCTTCACCTGTCTGTGATCATAATGTTTTGCCTGACGCTGCACATAAGCTGTATGAGTTGACAGCTCGGTGCCAAACGTGGTCCAAATGTCCAATCCGGTGGGTTTATCTTGACTTTGCACAGGCTGTGTACACAGCAGCTTAGACGTCTGAGCTGGAACATAATGTTTGTCTTCAAAACACTCCCAAAGTTACTCACGGACACATTTCTCTGTTTGACGGAGAGAAAGAAAGTCATTTAGGACTCACTGCTGTCTGTTAGGAACTTTTACTTGGTACATAAAGCTGCAGTGTTTACCTCACATTTAGTTTAGACCAGTTTTTCACCAACTTTTTCGGTTGTGGCCCTCAAAATAATGACCAAAGGCATTCACGACCCCTAAACACAATATGTAGGCTCCTCACAAAATGATAATGTCATCTTTAGTGTTTGATTTTAGAACCATAAGTCAGATAAATTCATTTGGTCAACCAGCAAATGCGAATCTACATCTGTCACTACATTCTGTCTTTTGGATTTACAAATTTTTCATGTTTTTCCAGAGTGAAAAGGAGTCTTTGCCGTTCTCTCTTTTTCTCTCTATCTCTCCTCCTCATCCTGTTTACTTTACTTTATTCTTCCTTTCTTTCCTCCTTTCCTGAGAGAACAGTAGATGTTGCTGTTCTTTTTTCAGTCGAACTGCAGTGTGTCGACTCTTCTTCTCCTCCTCCTCACCCTGATTTTATTCCTTGTTTCCTCCAGAGTGAAAAGGAGTCGTTACCGTTCTTCTCTCAGTCCGACTGCAGCGTGACTACTCAGAGCGGTCCCAGAGCCTTCAGGATCCCTCCATCCATCCACCAGAGAATCTGCGCCACCTTCGACACTGCCAACGCCAAGGGCAACGACTGGCAACTGCTCGCTCGAAAACTGCACCTGGACAGGTGAGCAGTGTCCTACCAAGACCACCACCAGGGGGCGCTGTCTGTCACAGCTCTGAACAGTATGGCCTGAACCCACTGCAAGCATAAAACACCCTACGCGGGCATAAAATGGCTTGCGTTTGCACGCACATTTTTTAAACAGCAGCTAAAGTCAATGAGAGCGACTCCACTGTCCACGTCATACGTGCGTAGAATGCAGAAAAAATAATCCAACACTTGACACGAGCATATGCGCGTATTTTAACTAAAATACATAGAAAGTTTACATTTTCTGTATGATATGTTCTCAAAAAAAAAAGGTGAATTGCAGTAAATTATTGATTCTGCTCATTATAGCTCATTGCTTTTACCTACTATTGTTTTACTACAGTAGGAACACTCCAGTACAACATTTAGGTAAATTTCCATCAGATTTCTATGGAAATAAGTCGCTAAATATGATTTTGTGGTTGCAACAGAGATGCACAAGCTGGGCGACAGTGCGTTGTTGAACTGGCAGTGTGGCTGCCTATGCGTAGACACAAGCTTACGTGTGCAAACGCTGTAGTGTGCAGTGGGTTCAGGGCCTAATGTGCAAGTAAAGAAAGGTTTATCTGTGGTAGACCTGGCACTGTTCAGGCCCAGATACTTAAATGGATAGCACAACTTTCTCACTTCTAATCCTCGACAGGGGCCTGTATCTGCGCCCTCTATTGTCACGTGGTCAGTAGTTTAAGCTGAGGATTCTTAAGAGATCCATGTGAGCTCATGGTCAATTCATATCTTATCGAGATCATCTGATATTTTTGCTAAAAGACATGAGTCTGTTTAATAAGGCTTTATTTGCTGTGTTGCAGGTAAAATGTCCAAATTCTTTGTCCTTGTTGCAAAGTTTGAAACTCTTCACCTTTTCCACAAC
Organism: Mugilogobius chulae; assembly: GCA_038363315.1. Lineage (NCBI taxonomy): Eukaryota > Metazoa > Chordata > Actinopteri > Gobiiformes > Gobiidae > Mugilogobius > Mugilogobius chulae. The sequence continues at coordinate 12,571,046 of CM076397.1, read as the reverse complement.
AACAGAAAAACCTATAGATACATGTTACATTTGGGGGCGTGGTTTGCTGAGGGGGAATGTTGTGGTTGTTAAGACTTGAAGGCCTGGGAATGTTTATTAAGGACAATGAACAATGGCATTAAGCCCAAAGGCAGAGATGTTTGTACCAGATTCTTACTTACAGCTCATTTCCATCAGTAGTCCTGGGGAGGATAGGCACATTGGACATGTTTTTAGTTGTAGGAGAAAACCAGAGTACCCGGAGGAAACCTACTTGAACTTGGGGAGAACATGCAAACTCACATAGAAAGGCCCCAGGCGTCGAACCCAGGACCTTCTTACTATGAGGCCAGAGCACTAACCGCTGTGCCACCTCTTTTAAGGTTTTCTGGCAAATCAGGTGTATTTTTAGCACAAGTAATTCAAGTCGAGTCACAACCAGGTTTAAATGGAGGTTACTGATGTGGTGTTATGTCAGAAAAGTAAACAGAAAGTTAAAGAAAGATGCTAAAACTCTCCAATACGTTAGAATTTAGCTCACAGCTTCTGTATTGTTAGATATGTTTGCATAGTTGAATATATAGATTAAGCAGTATACAAAAAAAACGTTACTTTTGCCACTCTGTCGGAATGTTGTGGAGCAAAATGTCTGTGCATTACCTTTAGTGTAATACATGCTTCACTAATGATACGATGCAATGCAGTATATTTTGTACCCGCTTTAGTAGACTCTGACACATGTATTTGATATCTAAGACTTTGGTTCCATCCAGTGCCGGGTCGAGCATTTCTTGCCTAGCCTTCAGTGGTGCTCCTTTTAAATATATTCACTTGTCAATAAGCAGCTGATGGTTATTAAACTATTCTATTACGCAGGCACACGTTAAAGAGCAAAGCATCATTACTTCTATTGCCAGAATAAACACATTTCACACACTCCCTAAAGTATTTACTCACCAATAGTCTGAATTACTTGTACAGAAAAAACGCGAATGATATTGTCCAGAATCTTACCGTGTGGAGCTGGTGTGCGTACGGATCTTGTGCTGGACCTTGTCTCGTCTCGGGGCACAGGCGATGCTTCCAGTGGCCTCGTAGATTTGCTCATATCGGCTCCTCTCTCGCGCAGCTATGTTTCCCTCCGCACTTGCTCGTTTAGCTGTAAATCCACTCTGGATTCGCCAAAAGTTTTGGAAAGAACCTTTGCTTGTAAGTGTCCCGCAGTGTACCGCTCATATTGTGCACTGAAGTGGCGCACAAATTCCCGCTTGTGACAGGAGCTCGGAGAGCTGCTAGGTTCGGAGTCGGTCTTTCTTAACAATGTCCAGCTTTTCTTGAAAAGTCCGACTTGAAAAAGGCTTTTCCAATAAATTTGCAACTAAATCGATTGGCGTAGTTGATGTAAAATCTGATTGGTTGAAGCAACAGTTTGATACACACTTATTTTAAGATACAGTGCCTTCAAAACTGATTGTGAAGGCCTCGGGCAGATTTCACTGACCCTGACAACAACTGATGGCTGAAATATGATTGGTTAAAACAATATATTTTCAAATACAACCTGAAACGATGGGAAATGCTACGAAGAAGCTGATAAATAATTATTGAATAATAATTAAGCATGCGTGCACTAAATATAATTTTTATCGGTTTATTATTTAGATATGTTTAGGCCAGTAGGGAAGGCTTTGCAGGCCCTGACGGTCCACCACTGGTTCATCACACTTCAGACTCTGTCCTTGTGTTTATCTCCTGGTTCAGATCAGGCGCTAAAAGCTCATTTACATTACACTCTTATTTCAACTAAACAGCAGATATATATTTACAGAGCCAAAAGCAAAACACAGCTCTGCCCACGCACTTTAGTTATTCAACAAACGCCTCAAAATTATATAATGTGTTGAAGACGAACAGGAACTATTTGCCTCAAAATGCTGCATAATCTGTTCAAACTTTTCCTACAAGAGCCAGAATGCAGATATTGCTATAGTTTATTCAAGTTTCATAGAGTTCGTTTTCTTCATAAACTTTTGATTCTACAACTTTCAACTTGGGCTGAGGCAAGATGTAGGAACCTGAGCATAACCTTCTTTTCAGTGCCTGATCCTGTCAAATGTTAGAAGATAAGCAGGATGTTCAAGTGAACTGTGATTTTAATCAGGGATATGAAAATGCAAGTCTAATGTTAACATGTTTGTAGTGTGAACATTTAACAAAGAGCCTCATATGGAAGTAAATGTCGTTTTAAAAATGCTTCTTTTGTGCTGTGTGATCTTAGAGAATGTGTTGTGACCAGTGAACATGTGATCTTGGTCTTCTGTGTTTTATGTGGAACTTCTGCCAGAAATAGTGCAACACTTCCCTCCAATGGACATCTTATTGTACTGCAGGCACCGCACAGTATTACTTTAACAACACAGGTTTTTTAGCTGTCTTTGGAGTTATCAAAAGTATCAAAAAGCAGATAAGTGTTCATTCTAAAAATAATCACATGCCGGCACCATTTTCAGAACAATTCTGGACTCAAATATCATTCAAAACCTTGATTCAAAATATAGCCTTGTGTTATTACTAAAGCATGTACTGAGAAACAAACACATTCCCTAGTATTGAACTGGAGTTTGAAATGTTAGTATTGTAATCTAAATGATCTCTATTCATATAGCAGCAGTTTTCATTTTCAAGGCACTTAAAGCACTTTACAATCAAGGATCCACACAGTGTCCACAGTTACATCGATATGATTCACAATGAGAGAACCCAATATCAAGTCAAGTCACAAGTCATCAAAAAGTTACTTAAAGGTTGTATGGAGGTTTTTCAAAAATAGTTTGTTGTCAGTCTTGGTCAAAAACAGTTGCATAGATTGTAACAGCCTTGTACTTAGCTAAACAAAAAAAAAATTATAAAAATATATAAACTGTGGACATTATAAATCCAGTAAAACATTGACCTTTTTAACTTGTCAAGCAAACCCTCAGTGTTCCTAAGTAACTTATTGGTCCAGTTGCAGTGAAGGGCGTGGCCCTGGGAGGAAACACATGTGCATCGTTTGAAAAACAGCAAACAGTTGTTGGATTTAAAAAAATCTTCCATACAACCTTTAAGTCTGACTCAAGTCCACACTTCTGCTTAAAAGTTACTCTCTCATGTATCTCTGTTGTGTTTCGTCTTTGCAGAAACCTGGTTACTTTGCGAAGCAGCACAGTCCGTCTGCGGTCATCCTCAGTCTTTGGGAAGCTCGTCACCAGGACAACGCAGACCTGGACTCTCTCGCCAGCGCTCTCGAAGAAATCGGCAAAATCCACGCCGGGAAACCAACAACAAGGAACACCGGGAGCAGGAGGAATCATCGGACTTTAACCACATAGAGACGGGAAGCTTGTGTCGAATAACCGAACTAGACACGCACCAATCGGAAGAGTACACCGGATAAGACGATATAAACAAATGAAAAATGTCTATACTAATCTTGAAAAACCAGGACTTAGGAGGGTCTAAGCCTTCTGCAGACTGCGGGGCGGGAGATGGTTTGTGATTGGATGAGCCGGCGACGAGTTGACCAATCAGAGGCGGAGGTGAGAATGGAAGGGCAATGGAAGACCCGCCCCGTCAAAAAACAAAAGAGCAGACAGAAATGCGCGTTGGTCATTTAAATGGACAATTTAATTGCTTTTTCTTTTTTATTTGTGGCAAAATATGATTTCGAGAGCTCAGGATCAAAGTAGTGTAAGTGACTATTAAAGTAAAGATGAATGTAAAACGTGACATTTTATCTTATTATAGTTTCCTGCACAAATGTGTAAACATACAAACAGTGACATTTTCCTGCTAAAATGACTCAAAAAGATGAATTGCAGACAGTTGTTGAATCAAGTGCTAAATTAGTAATGCATAGTTAAATGCTTTGTGATAGAAACAAATATATTATAAAGAAAAAATGAAATCACAGCATTCTAGATGTTAGCACTGAGTGGAAAGAATCCATGAGAGTCAATGGACATTTTCTCTTAACAACTCTACTAATGACTGAGTTTGTACATGGCATGTAAAGATAGAAAATCAGGTAAACAGTATTAGAGAGGCAAATAAACAGGAAGACTTTAGTTTCTGTCTTTTTATCACAGACTTGGGGATCACACACACACATTTGAACTTATGACATCTGTTTGATGAGGACAGTGTTGGTAGTACAGCACATTGAATTATTATAATGACTAGAAAGAGGGTGAGGTCATTCACTCTCTAGAATTTACAGTGATGCCCAACTAACCTAAACATGCATGTTTTTGGAGGTGGGTGACACGGGAGAACATGCAAACTCCACCCAGAGAGATCGTGAGATGTTGATATGGTCCGACCCGGGAGTCGAACCCACGACCTCCTTATTGGGAAGCCAGAGCTCGAAATGTAACTTCACTAACCTCACATTAAAATAGTTTTTTGCTACGCTCATTGATTCTGCAGAAATCCGCCATGTTTTTCAGTTCCACGTGATCTTTTTTTCAATTATTTTATTTTTTTTTGTCGGGAGCAGCCATGTTGGTTTTACCGGTGGAAGATGCGTGTCTCTGATTGGCTAACTAATCTGTCAATCACGTTGATAGAAATCCGAAAGAGGGACACATTACTTTGCCTGGATTTTCGGGGCAAAGTAAAAGCATGAATTCACCTTAGTAAAAGCATGAGTAATGACTGAAATCTGTCTTTATAAAGGCTGTATTAAGGCTAACTAAGCGTAGGTATTATAAAGGTTCGATTCTCTGGCTGTAGATGTCTGCTGATACTTGATACTGGCCAATACCAATGGAGTGGCAGAAATTAGCTTTTAAATTGTCACTACTCAGTTAATTCACTTCAAAATGAGTCTTACAATGCTATGCAATTGTTATTTACTGAACAAATAACTAACCTGGCTCACGCCAGATGGATCTGTGTTGAACTCCTATCTGAGTTCTCACTTTATCCATCTGGGACTTGACTCGCTGAAAGCGTTCGAGAAAAGGCGGGGCGTTTAGTGAAATACTTGAGCTGATTGGGTGTGAGGCCAACTTACAAGTACACGTCACACATATGGCTCTTCTTTCAAAAAGAAATTACTCCGTATTTTGCTAAAACGCAGCAGAAACACAAACATCCACAAGAGTCGCCATCTTTGTTTAGCTTGAATGTAGGGTAGGGTTAACACCTCCGAAACACCGCTGGTTCGGACTCTCAAACCAATCAGGCGGCAGGAAGGCCAGATGGTTTATCTTGTTTGTGAATTCACAAATATCGTGAGATAAACCATCTGGCTGGCCAGGTTAGCAAATAACAACTTTAAGTAGAAAAAAAGATGCTCTGAGTCAAACGTCTTGCTGCATGACACCTGATCTAGTAAAATGTCAGCGCCATATCCAATACCAGTTTTTGACTGGTGAATCATAAATACATGTAGAGTTATTACAAAGTTTTATTAACATTTCTCTCAAGATGAGCTCCTTATTATAAACGTAGGCTACTTTAACAGTCACTTACATGATTTTGATTGTTAGCCCTTGCTGTGATCCTTACTCTGCTGTTGGTTTTAAGACATTCCACGTTGAATGAGGACGTCTTCTACTGTCTTTTGCTTTTTCTTTCACATTAAACTGTTCAGTAGAAATCTCTCTCTCTTATGCAACTAAACCAGTACTGTGTTTCTTATTTATTTTATGGCTTTTGTTTGCAAAGAAAAGCTGCTGGTCTCTGCCATGTTTTCAGTTTCATTATGAACATTTAAGATTCAAGCTGAAGATCTGATGTCGAGCCTTGGGTCGGGTTCATGGGGACAGTGGCACTGATGGAGCAGACAAACACACAAAGGCATAGACATTAGAATATTAAGCTATGTTATACAAGCTGAACGAGCTGAGATATATTGCTTATCATCTAAACAGAGGCTCTGCAGAGACACGTAGTATGATTTTAGTGTACGTTCCCCAAAGATACAGTATATCGGTCTAGTTCTGATACATGGTTTAACTGTTAAAGCCCATTTTTTTCCTATGTGTTTTAATAGTACAGGGTTTCTTTAGGATCTTAAAAAGTAAAAACAAACAAAACAAAAAGGCTTAAAGAGAAAAGTTTGAGATTTAGGCCTTAAAAAGTGTTAAATTTGGCGTTGTAGGTCTTAAAAATGTTTGCGCATGTCTTAATTATTTTAATGAAGCAATTTGTGTCAGATTTCCTAATCTGTTTTTCAGTAATGTTCTCCACAATATAAGATGTTTGGTGGGTTTCTTCTTTTTTTATAACCATTGAAAATAATAAGAAGCCTTTGGAAAAGAAGCAGCATTGTGAATATAAGTCATGTTTTACGAATAGGTCTTAGTTTGTAAGTTGTGGGTCTGTAAAAGGTCCTCAAAAGTCTGAAATCATTGCAGAAATACTGTAGTAACTATGCTGCTCTGAAACGACTGCAATGGTTTATAAAGGTTACAAATAAGTTGCAAATGTTTTAATACAGCACAATTTGAATGTAATTGAAATATTTAAATGAAAAAAGCTTGTGCCACCATAGTCTCTCCAAAATCAATGAGAAACACTGGTCATGGGAGCAGATTCAGAAACAGGTAGAGCAGGTGTCTGCAACCTTTGCCAACAAAAGCTTGCATCATCTCAAATCAAAGCAAATTACAACCAGAAAAACTATATTTACAAAGTAAAAGAAAATTGGACATGTTTGATTCCATCAGATCTCAGAAGCTAAGCAAGTTAGGGTCTGGTTAGTACTTGGATGGGAGATCGCTGGAACACCAGGTGTCACAGTGGGATGACGGAGTAGATGTCATTGTGTCCTTGGGCAAGACTCTTAACTCACTCTGTCTGTTACACTGGGTGAGTGGATACTAGATGTAAAGCACTTTGAGTGCCTGGAAAGGTAGAAATTGTCTATTTTTATGAATGGTATGTAGGGCTGTAGTTCTTTAGTCGTTTAGTCGATTAGTCGGTCGATGGGCTTTAGTCGACCAAATTTGTATTAGTCGACCCAGCCCGAGCCCGCGCACGTCGTGTCCGAACCGACCGAACCTGTGCCTAGCCTGAGCCGAAGAAGCCCGCCCCGCCCACTCACTGAACTGGGGCATTTTAATGACAGAAAAAGCTCTTATGATGTCAACGTGTTTAATGTAAGTGTGTCTCGCCGCTTCCTCAACCGCACATTCCTCTCTCTCTCTCTCCCTCCTCCCTCCTCCTCTTGTTCCTTCTTTTCTCCCGCGCGCGTAACGTGCCTTCCCCGTCTTTCGTTCTCCTTTCACTTTTACCTGCTCCGCGCTTATTCACAAGTCTTTTCTCTCTCTCTCTCTCTCTCTCTCCCTCCTCCTCTTGTTCCTTCTTTTCTCCCGCGCGTAGTGCCTTCCCGTCTTTCGTTCTCCTTTCACTTTTACCTGCTCCGCGCTTATTCACAAGTCTTTTCTCTCTCTCTCTCTCTCTCTCCCTCTCTTTCTCTCCCTCCCTCCCTCCCTCCCTCTTGTTCCTTCTTTCTCCCGCGCGTAATGTGCCTTCCCGTCTTTCGTTCTCCTTTCACTTTACCTGCTCCGCGCTTATTCTCAGTCTTCTCTCTCCCTCTCACTCTCGCGCGTATAGTTGGCCACTTAAACACTGACTTTTTTTTATATCACTGCCTGGTTTTGTGCTGTGTTCTGACGCGGCTGTCAATCATCCGCGAAGCGCACGTGTTCAGTGCGGCTCTGCGTCTTGCCCGAACTAAATGTTGTTTTGCATGAACTTCATTGCACTTTGCCTTTTTGCGTCAGATAAATTGTCAGATCAAACTATATTTTTTTTAGCTTCAGAGCTTTAGCACGCCCCCTTTTTAGTCGACTAATCGGTCGATGGACATGTCTTTAGTCGACAAGAATTTCTTTGGTTGACTACAGCCTAATGGTATGTATACCCGATCTCGCTTAATGTCCTGGATCGACATTGATACTCGATCCCAGTATTGGATTGGTGTATCCCTAAAATAAACCTGTTTAAAAAGAAATTTCAGTCATCTCAAAAATTGCGAGGCAATAGGTTATTTTTATTTTAACTAGGGGGGTTGGTAACATAACCCTGTAGAGACAGTCATCATATAATTAAATTGACTAACTACAGACTGTAGTGCACTTGAGTTGGTGGAACAAACAGTTTGCAGGAATCTGACCCCAGTGGCGAATCTAGAAATATTTCTGCAGAGTGGCCAGGCAGGGGCCATGAACCTTACAAGGGTGGCACACAAATTGAAATTGAAAAAAAATAAACTCAACAAAACTGCTTACATGAATGCAAGTCAAAGCATGAACTTAAAAGTACTTAAAAGTAAAGGTGCTGCTTACAGGAATACAAAGACACTTAACATAAACTTCAAAAGTGCCTATTCCAGTTAAATTTTTACATGAAGACAAAGACACCTGGGGTGGCCAGCAGTTAGGAGGGGTGCCTAGGCCCCCTCGGCACCCCCTAGGTCCGCCACTGTCTGAACAGTACAGTGGAAGGTCCAATTGTGACTTGTCTTTGTCAGAGATTTTGTTTTATTTTGAGGTGCAATGTTGCCGATTTAAATAAAAGATTTAAAGGTGCACTGCGTAAGTTAAAATGCTCAAAGTTCGATGTATCAAAATACAGTTTGTTCTCTAAACTTAGAGATCAGTGGGACCCTTGTTGGTGATTATTTAGACACCTGGGGTGGCCAGCAGTTAGGAGGGGGTGGCCTAGGCCCCCTCGGCACCCCCTAGGTCCGCCACTGTCTGAACCATACTGAATAGTCTAAAAGGCTAAGTATATGATAAAAGCACTTTGAAGTAGTCATAGGTCTAAAGTCAGTTGTCCTTCTCACAAATGTTCTCAGCCTTAGTTGCCTGGAATCCAGAACCCAGTGTTTCAGCTTTTTGACTTAGACCAAGAAACCATTGTTCCCTTGTGTCTATCTTGATTCCCCAAACATCAACACTCACTGCTCTTTCTTAAAACAATAAAAATTGTTTACTCTGTCTAATGTAAACTGAACAAATGAAGTAAGCAGAATTGTTTTAGTGCTTCAAAACTCCAAAATAAAACATAATCTTCCTGAAACAAAAAAGGTTAAATTGTAGATTCCACTAACAGGATTAAAGCTAACCACTCTGCCACTGGCCCCATACACATTTCACAATCCATGCATTCAACAGGTACTCAATATTTCTTCCACTATGTTGTTTTGTGTGACAGATCCATGGTTATTGTCATTCCGGTCACACTCTGCCATTCAGCGGTAGCTCAACTGTTAATTTGCAAACAACCAAATGGATTTATACAACTGTGATTGCATTTCAAACTTTGCTACAATCCATTCATTTATTCGCCGATCCCCTGTCCTATTCCAGTAATTAGAGATCGACGAGTAGTGGGTTATTTTTGAACTTAACCAAATGCATCTTCTTTTTGTCTCTTCACCTAAAATACAACTGGTTTTGTGTTTTGTTTTGTTTTTTTTTTTATTTTTTCCTGCAAAGCAAAGAGTGAAAATGGAGACAAGTGCTTTAGTATTTTGTATTTTTTATTTTTAGCTTAGCTTTGGTTTGTTTTGCATTATTCTGTATTCACTTATATTTTTGGCTGTGAATAAACAAACTGCTTTGGTTTGGAGCGATGAGCTGTGATTGGTTAAAAATTCTGGACCCATTGAGATTAAAAAACAACATGTATTAGCAGGGAATCCATAAAGTCAGTGTATGTTCCTGTATTACCTTTTGCCATTATAAAACAGAGTATTTATGTATTGCTTTATGTTTTCTCTCCTTAAAGGTGCACTATGTAACATTTCTGGTGGTCATCTGCCAACTGATTGTCTCCATGGAGATCTGTTTTGCTTTGTCTTGAATGTTTCACAGAATAACATTAAACCTAATCTATTATGCATTTATTAAAAGTTGTTTTTATTGCTTGTTGGAGTCACGCATTCTCATTATGAACGCCTCTCCACAGATCTGATGCGTCGCCTGCTTGTCTCCATGGAGAGGAAAAGATTAAAACCAAGAGACGAGTAGGTGGCACCAGAAAAGTTACATAGTGCTTACGTCGACACTGTAGTAGACGAGGGATGTCCAAACGTTTTCTTCTTTGTGGGTCACAGACTGAACTGAGCTGATCTGGGCCATTCAAAGTGGACATTATAGTGAAAAAGTCAACGTTTTGGTAGCAGTGTTTTCCAACCTTTCTTGAGTCACGGAATACTATATTGGTTAAAAATATTTTTGGGAACACCTGATACACATATACTCTCAAATTCAATGTGTTCTCCGTGCATCTCCAAATGAAAGGACAAAGAGCTAATCTAATGTCAAAGTTTTGCAACAGTCCACAGTAAGTGCTGACTTATCTGACACATTTGTAAACCTCCTAGTGGCAGAGCTCTTGCCTCACAGCAAGAAGGTCGTGGGTTTGATTTCCGCACGGGCCGGGCCTTTCTGTGTGGAGTTTGCATGTTTCTCTCCGTGTCTGGGTGGGTTTTCTCCGGGCACTCCGGTTTCCCCCACCAACCAATAACATGCACGTTAGGGTAATATCCTCCAGCTACGGTAGTCCTGACCAAGCCTAGCAGGAACATCTGGAGATGGGTCCCGAGCGCTGCACTGTGGAGTCACTGCTCCTGGAGCCCGATCTCACAAGAAAGCGTACATTTACCACGACATTACACAATCTGTAAATTAGGTATGACTAACACGAGTTCACGGCCGTCCTGCGTAATTATAGTACACGTCACAGTCCCCATTCATTTTAATGGTGGTTGTTAAGACGTGTTCTTATTTATGAATATTATTGAAATCCTGATTCTAATCTTAACCTGCCCCAAGCACCAGACCTAATCTTACCAATTTTAATAACTTTATGGCTGAACTTACCCTTTTCACCTGAAGAAAACGTCCCCACGTGGCTTCAATTAAAACTCGTGTTTTTTTAACACTGTGAAATCTCGTGTCATTTTTACGCTTTTTCATATCGTGCTAAATGCACGGCGTAACATAAGTACTAAAAATAGCTGTGAAGTCGTAGTCCAAATACGCTGTTTTTGTGTCGTGGTAAAAGTACGCCCTCTAGTGAGACTGTGTTGGCTCCTGAGAAGAAGCCCCAGAGGCATTGAAGGATCCAGGGTCAAATGCAGAGGACACATTTCCTTACGGGGACAATAAAGTATACCTTACCTTACCTTACCTTACCTAATCCTTCACCAATGAGTTTAGAAGTACTTTTCTCAATTCTCTATTTCTAGAGCCACATCAACATAGATACTTGGTCAATAGTGCAAAACAGATGTCAGTGTGCGTAGCAGAGCACGTAGAGCAGCGGCTCTACTCAGAGCTCTATTCTGATCTCACACTTGTAGAGGTTCTTGTTACTTGTGAAATGTTCTGTGATTTGGTTTGTTCTGCCCAAAACTATGGATACAATCTTGACTGAGATTATTAGAAGAAGAGATATACAACTGCAGCAGTTAGTTTTTTATCCTAACTCAACCATTAAATCCATTTTATTTATTTATTTGTTTGTTTATTACAATAAAACAGCATAACATACATTTCTGCCCAGCACAGATTTATTTATTTTTTTAAGTGTAATGTGAAAACTTATGTTAGCATATGACATGTCTCTCTCTTAACAGCTGTCTTAAAACACATCAGGGTGAACAGTTCGGAGGCTCAGAATGCATTAGGTAAGCGAGCAGAACATAATGTTACAACCCAATATACATTTTGTTTACGTTTTCAAAGAAGCAAAAATGGATATTGGCCATTTAAAAATCTAAATAGAAATGGTAGTTTGAGAAACCCTAACCCTGACCTCAGTACAAGCTGTTGATGTCATGCTAACCCAAAACCCATCAGTTTGTAGCCTGAGACGTCAAAGGTGTTCAAAAGCATGTTTAAAGACAGTTTTCAGTGTGGCTCCTGATAGTAGTGCTGTTGCTGTCACCGCCACTCATGGGACCGTTTCCTTTTGCAGTAATGATTTATTTGTGAAAGGAAGAAGGCTGCAACAAGCTCTGTGATCCGCTGAAACTTCATTCTGACAGAAATAGGCAAAAGCTAAACATGTAAATAAGTGAACATTGTAAGTATTCACAATGAATTCATCTCTGGAAGTGTCAGCGTTTTTACAGTTTAGCCATCTTGGAAAAACAAACAACTGGCATACGAAGCCCTTCAAGAACAAGAACCACACACAAATGCATAAAGAGTCCTTAAAACGGCTTTGAAATAGAAGTTTCACACCAAAATGACCTTTGACTCAGACATTTGACTGAACCAATCACAGCTTTGCGTCTTTTTTGATTCAATCAGCCTTCACTTTACTGTCTGTCCATCTCTGTCACTGAAGTAGTTGCTTTCCCAATGCTCTCCAAGCCCAGGTGTACACTGTTTGTGAGTTTGGTGCTGGTCGCGCAGGACTTAAGAAAGCACCTAAAACCAATGCGCCTGTGCACACTGACCTCCGAAGAATCCTGCGGGTCTGTGGAAAGAATCTGAAGGAAGTCTATTTTTCTCTGAGACCGCAGCGGACTTTCAAGTTATTGTGTGAGCATTTTTGCCAGAATTTCCATGAATTCTCGTGACTTTGGATTAATATGTACCGCATTTAACTGCAGCTGCTGTACAAGGCACTTTGTCCTGACCCCAACCCTCCTCGCTGTCAGTGTACACCCGGCTCACGCATGGCCCTCGGCTTCACATCACTATAATTCTCGTGCCTTGTTTAACTACTGTAAATGCTGAATGTTGTACTGTACAGATGGATATGGAGAAAAAAAAGACACATAAATAACACTGAAACTTAACATTTAAAAGTATTAGTTGATAAAGTATTTAAGATCATATTGAATAGGCTGCAGAGCTTTTCTAGTGCTGGACCTCTGTGTTTGGTAACGCCCGGGCAGCTTTGTGGTAAATTGTATCTGAAACTATGGATATTTTGGATGTTTTCTGTACAGTAGAATTTGCAAATGTATATGCAGCCTTTTGGAAATAAATGTACAGTGGAAAGGTCCAATTGTGACTTGTCTTTGTCAGAGATTTTGTTTTATTTTGAGGTGCAATGTTGCCGATTTAAATAAAAGATTTAAAGGTGCAGTGCGTAAGTTAAAATGCTCAAAGTTGCGATGGATCAAAATACAGTTTGTTCTCTGAACTTAGAGATCAGTGGGACCCTTGTTTGGTGATTATTTAGATTAAAAGGTAAGACAGACACGCAATTAACTCTTTCCCTGCCAATGACGATAATTGTCGTCATAGCGAACCCAACCGTAGCCTGCCAATGACAATAATTGTTGTCATAAGCTTTTTATTATATGCGGCGATAGAGGGCTCTCTGGTGCACGTGTTCAATTCATCAGCACTGAATTACCATGATGCAGTTTCATATATTCACCACCGGAGGGTGTATTGTATGAGCACAAGAGGCAGAGGAAGTCCCCGGAACCGGAAAATACACGTCTTTTCTGTTTACATTACGCAGCGCAGTCGGTGTGTTTACGTGTTCATCCTCCTCTAAAGGATCGACTTTCTGTTCAAACGGATTACAGGCAACACATCTTGGACTAAAAACATTGTTGAGTGAGTTTAGAGCAGATATTTGATCTTTAAAATGAAGAAAAGACGATCCTACTGGACAAGGACTCTGAGGAGAAAGACATATGCAGCGAGTCTGGAAGAGAAAAACTAAACTTTCTCTTCTGTGAGCGATCCATAAGTGTCAGAGTAAGTAAAACTACTGTATTTCTTCATGTTTGAGGGTTAAATATAATCTTTGCCCTGTGAAAGCGTCTGAATCTGTAGAATCTGCATCAGAAAGTAGAAAAAGTACTGTGATGTCTCCTCGTCTGTAACACAGCCTTTGTTGGTTTAAAGATGAAAATGACACTCGTCCTCATTGCTTTAATCACGTGAAGCTTGTATTTTTATCCTAAAGCAGGGGTCTCAAACTCCCGGCCCGGGGGCCAAATGCGGCCCCCGAGATGATTTAATGCGGCCCGCGGCGTGATTTCAGATTAATATTGAATGCGGCCCGCAAATAACAATTTGAACTACAGGTCCCACAATGCACTGCAGCATAGCGCAGCCTCAGCTCCTCCCGCTGCCCCATGCAGCAGCAGCTAAACACAAACACGACAGAGAGATGGATGAGAACTAGAGTCACTTTTAAACTTTCCTCAACAAAGAAATGGACAGAGCACAGGCGGATTATGAGAGCAGAAGCTTCAGATACGAGAGGAGAGACTGTCACAGCGTAAACAAGCTGCTCCTTTACAACAGAAAGGCACAGATGTTGATTCATCTTTTCATGCAGACAGGTGAGCTTCCCTGAATAAGTTCGATGTCATAATGGAGTGCCTCATGTGTCAAGCTACACACCACTTTTTATTTGACGAAAATTGATCTAATGTCCGCGGAGAAACGTGCAGAAACTCCTGTTGAAAAAGACGATGCGAACCGGCACCGCGAGTGCGGCAAAACGCACTCGGCCACACGCACACGACGACACACAGGCGGCAACACGCACACATACGCGACTCCATAAATATATAATCGTCATCAGTGTAGCCTAAACCTGTGTTCAGACGTCCAGATAAAGGCCTGTAGTGTTTGTGAAACAGACAGAAAGTTCATTTGTGTGAAGAGCACAGGAGGAAACACAGCCTAAACCAGACTGGAAAATAAAACTGTAAATATAAAGGTTTATTTTGTTGAGATGTGACAATAAAACCTCTAAAATGCACCAGAATACAGCAAACTACCTGCAATTTAGCCAAGAATTCCCCACGGAGGACAGTGTGACCCTGGTTACACACTTTTATTTACTTTAGTTTTCATTACATAGAAGACAGTAGTGTAAAATGCAATACAAAATACTTAATGTGAATTTATTGTAGGCTGTATGTTGTATTGGAGATTTTACAGCCTAATAATCTTATTAATATCATAGCAGGTCAGAATTTTTAAAAATGCGGCCCTCGACCAATTTGCCTCCGATCATTTCGGCCCCAGCTCCATTTGAGTTTGAGACCCCTGTCCTAAAGACATTATTTCATTGTACTGGCTCATATTCTTTCACCAAAAAGTAGAACAGACAAAAATAACACTGACATGAAGTTTGATTTAGAAAAAGGCCGTTATCTCAAAAGTTTCTCGTCAAACGGTGAAATCTAATGAAAACAAGGAATTTCAAATGTCTTTAAAAAGAGAACGGAATAATGTAGAATAACAATTATTTTTTTAAATGAAAGTAGACACTTGTAGGTCTCATTTGATGTATAACATGTCATAATTCCAGTTGCACAAGGTTTTTTGTGGAGCTGTGAATATTGCTTAAAATTAGCAAAAAGTCCTGGCAGGGAAGGAGGGTCAAAGTCACAATAGGGCTGGCACTGAAAGAGATAAATACTAAAGTCTCTAATCTAACTTTCCATGTCTAACTTTTGGTGTTTTGCTCTCTCAGCATCTACATTTTCATAGTAATAACTTTGTTTTCTTACCTGAGAAAACATTCTGCAGAAACTAACGTCTCAACAACAGACTTTGAAGTGGTAAGATTCGTCTTCAGATGAGTCAGAAGGAATAGTGCAGTGCCACTAAACATCACAGATGGCGCCCTTGTTCCTAAACTTTGTAAAAAAAAAAAAAAAAATTGACCCTCTGTGTCTTTGAAAAGCGTCACAGCCCCAAACCCTGCATTTACTTCACACACACACTGTAGGCAGAGATGGTAAGTACCTAAGTACTTTTACTCAAGTACTGTACTTTCTTGAAGTTTTCTTGAGTGTCTGTACTTCACTTTTACAAAATCTGCTGACTTTTTACTTTTACTTCTTACATTTTTCAAGACATATCTGTACTTTCTACTCCCTACATTTTAAAAACAGGTTAGTTACTTTATAAGCACACACATTTTTTTTTCCTTTTAAACCAGGTCAGAGCTGCTGCTGAAGTGTATTAAATGTTTGTGAACAAATTAACACGGGAAAATTGTCCAAACTTTATGATTTCTATCAGAGATTGTATATTTATTACATGAGAAAAGTCAGATGAATTGTAATTATTTCACTGTAAAGCCCATCACACACAGCAACATCACAAACCAACTGTATTTGATGTATTTCCAGATTGGTTAAATGTGTTAATACATGGATTTGAATCTTTATTTTTGATATTTGTTCTAGTTAAGATGTTTTACTTGATGTTTCTGCCTTGTTTTAATAAATGTGTTCTTATTTCTAGACAGATTACTGAGACAAATACGCACATATGACTTTGGATTGCAGTGGGGAAAGTATTATTTAATAGTGTCTAAAGTCAAGCATCATCGGGTCATTTAGTGACTTTATGAATGAGTTTTCAATCTGTAAATGAATATGAAATGATTCATAATGATTCCATGTCTCCTTTATTTTCAAATTTGATCTAAGTTTTTATTAATATTGGTCACAAATCATTCTCCAATCAAATACTCAATTAAAAAGCTAAACAGTGACCCGGAAGTACACTGTTAAAAATCCTAAGGCCAAAAAGTGAAACTGACTTATATATTTATGTTGATATAACTTGACAATGTGAGTCAAAGATTTGCAACTTAAACTTTTAAGTTACAGAGAGAGAGAAGAAAGAGAGAGAGAGAAGAGAAAGAGAGAAGAAAGGGGGAAAGAAAGAGAAGAGAGAGAAGAGAGAGAAGAAAGAGAAAGAGAGAAAGAAGGAAGAGAGAAAGAAGAGATAGAAAAGAAGAGAGAAGAGAGGGAGAAGAAATAGAGAAAGAGAGAGAAGAAAGAAAGAGAGAGAAGAAAGAGAGAGAGATGAAAAAGAAAGAAAGAGAAGAGAGAAGAAAGAGAGAGAGAGAAAGTGAGAGAAGAAAGAGAGAAAGAAAGAGAGAGAGAAGAAGAAAGAAAAGAAAGAGAGAAGAAAGAGAGAGAAGAGGGAGAAGAGAGAGAAAAGAGAGAGAGATGAAAGAGAGAAAGAAAGAGAAGAGAGAAGAAAAGAGAGAGAAGAGAGAAAGAGAGAGAAGAAAGAAAGAAAGAAAGAAAGAAAAGAAAGAAAGAGAGAAGAAAGAGAGAGGGAGAGAGAGAGAGGAAAATTAAGAAAGAGAGAGAATCTCAGATGACTCACAAACATTAGTTTAATCAATATAAAACTTTAAGGCATAAACTGAACTTACATTTTTAAGTTAAAGTGCATTTTATTTTTTACAGTGTATGGTTTGGACCATGATTTGGACAGAGCGCTGCAAAGTTTGGATGAAGGGATTTTAACTGCATGAATGGACTAAAAGAGAGACAAGTATGATCGTGTGGATGTGATTGTGATCGCTCATCACAACAGCGCTACAAAGAGACACATTTAGGCTGCTACAGATCAGGGAAGTCACAATAAACATCGTCTTGAACCAAATAAAGGTTATTCTTGTAAGTGATCATAAGTCAAAGTATCTGTCTGTATTCAAGTCTGTAACAAGTCTGTTTACAGGGGCCATTGATAGTGTGCGAAGGCCTGTGAACACTCAGACGTAGAAGAGCTAGCTAATTAGCTTGCTAGCTAATTTAAAGATTACACAAATATTATCCAATAACCACACAGCCTGAGCAGAGGGGAGACTCTTCTGATCTAGAGATGACATGACCTGTTGGCGCACTCTGCTGGCAGAATAGAGACAGTTACTGGAGCTAAGTCTGAGTATTGAAAAGATAACGTTCACTATCCAAGTAAAAGTACAATTATGTGTAAAAAAAAGTCAAAGTCCTGCTGAAACTGATTTACTTTGGTAAAAGTACAAAAGTACACCAGTGTAAAGTTACTTGAGTAAAAAAGTGAAAAGTACACTTTATAATCTCTCAGTTAAAACCACTAGAATACTAGACATTTGCCGGGTTACTTCACTTGTTTCAAGACATTTCTGACTGATTACAAGAGAGCTTGACTCCAAAATTTGACTCCAAATTTGCCAATGGGGTGAGTAAAAATATCTTACGTCATTGACAAATAATTTGACTTGAAAAAGGAAAAATGTATTGAAACAAGACAAAAACATCTCAAAACAAGTCATGCAATCGGTCGATCCAGAGGTCCAACAAGTAAAAACATCTGAACAGACAAAATAAAGGAAAAAATAAAGATTCAAATCCAGCTTTTAAAGGGGCTGTACTGTGTAAGGTTGAGAGGAATTTTAATTCTCACATTTAGTCCACAAACATTTACATCATATTTATTTATTTATTTATTTATTTATTTATTTATTTATTTATTTATTATTTATCTTTATTTCATTCATCACACATAATAACACATAGCATACATCAAATTGACAACTAAAAACGAATGAAAAGGAGCAGAAAGAAGAATAATCTTATGATATCTGCCCCTTTTTAAATGTAAAAAAAAACAAACTTCCTATTAAGCAAAACAATTCTATTTACATATTCTTAACATAACACAATCACATCAAACAAATCCATTCTTTTAACCACAACAATTTATAAATCCGTTTTATACTTTTTCAAAAAGACAGCTTTTATGTATTTCTTAAATGTCAATATTGCTCCTGATTCTTTGATTTGATTGTCAAGACTGTTCCATAATTGAACTCCTTTTACAGCAGCTTCGTTCCATCACCTTTGTTCTAAATCTGGTTTATTGAAGATGTCGATTCCTTTTAAATTATAGTGACTTGTTCTTTTTTCAAAGAATTCTTGAATGTTAACAGGTAATGCTTTGCACTTAGCTTTATACATCACTTTGAGGATACTTACATCAGCAATATCATGAACTTTTAACACTCCAAGTTTGACAAATAATGGGTTTGATGGTTCCCTATAATGACTGTTAGTAACTATTCTCAATGCTCTTTTCTGTAAAATAAACAGTGGTTGTATATATGTTTTGCATGTTGACCCCCATATTTCAACACAATACGTCAAATATGGTAAAATTAAAGCATTATACGAAGTTAATAAAGCTTCAATATTCAGTAAGAACTTGACTTTATGTAACACTGCAATGGCTTTAGATATTTTGCCTTTAGTATAATTAATGTGAGATTTCCAACTTAAGTCTTCATCTATTATTACTCCCAGGAATTTTGTTTCTTTAACTCGCTGTATTTCAACCCCATCTATTTCCAATGTTATGTCATATTTTTTCTTTCTGTCATTGAACAAAATAAAGTTTGTTTTTTTAATGTTGAGTATTAGATCATTTAAGTCAAACCATTGTTTTACTTTTTTTAGTTCTTCATTTACGGTCTGTGTTAGTTCTTGTATGTTATTTCCAGAACAAAATAATGTTGTATCGTCAGCGAAGAGAATTTTTTCAAGATCAGTAACTTTTTCAAACTCATTGATATATAGATTAAACAGTTTAGGTCCAAGAATTGAACCTTGCGGTACACCACATTTGATTTCACATCTTTTCGATTCTGTTTCATTTAACTGTACATATTGTTTTCTATTTTCCAAATAACTCGCAATCCATTGATGAGCTACTCCTCGAACTCCATATTTTTGAATTTTCGTTAGTAATCTTGTATGATTTATTACATCAAACGCTTTTTGTAAGTCTATAAAAATACTTATAAAATAATTCCCTTTATCGATTTGAGATGCAATCTTTTCCGTTAGTTCCATAATAGCCATTGCAGTTGAATGTTCTGTTCTAAATCCATACTGACTATTATTCAAGATGTTATATTTATGTAGGAATTTATCCAGTCTTGATGCAAAGACCTTCTCTAATATCTTCGAAAACTGTGGAAGCAATGAGACTGGCCTATAATTTGAAAAGTTGTGTTTATCTCCGTTTTTGTAGAGAGGCACTATTTTAGCTAACTTCATTTTGTTCGGAAAAACTCCTGTTGATAAGGATAAATTACAAATATAAGTCAAAGGTTCAATTACTGAATCAATTATATTTTTCACAAGCATCATGTCCAACCCTTCACAGTCAGTTGATCTTTTGTTTCCACAGTTTTTAACAATATTTTTTATTTCCTCTTTTTCAACCTTTTCTAAAATATACTATTCACATTGTCAACAATTTCATCTTTAAGTTCCAAATTTAAGTTCTTAGAACAATTCCTTACAAGGCTATGACCCACATTGGCAAAATATTCACAAAATTCATTTGAAATTTGCTTTTCATCGTGTATTTCATCGCTTTCCCTTCACAAAGTAATTTGGATACTCATTTTTTATTTTTTTGCTCCTAACTTTATTCAATATGCCCCAAGTTGTTTTTATATTGTTCTTGTTTTCATTTAATTGTTTACTGTAAAAATCTTTTTTTCGATTTCTAATGATCCACACTAATTTATTTTTATATTTCTTATAACGTTCTTCTGCCTCACGAGTTTGAATTTTTAAAAATTGTCTGTACAAATTATTTTTCTTTTTGCAAGCATGTTTTATCCTTTGGTCATCCATGGCTTATCATCCCTTTTCTTTCTGGGGTTTATGATCTTACAGTTTTTGTCATACAAATGTGTCACAGTATCTATGAAACTGTTATAAGCGTTGTTTACGTCATTCACATAAACAGCCTTCCAATTCTGTCTTTTAAGATCTTCATTCAATGCATTTAGGGCCTTTTTTGATCTATTTCTGATCTTTTTTATGTTCTTACATTGCTTTCTTTTAATTTTAAAACCCAATACAGCAATTATCGGTAAATGATCACTAATATCCGTCATCAAGATCCCTCTTAATACAACATCCTCATTTATATTTGTAAATATGTTGTCAATCACAGTAGCACTTTGAGCTGTGATTCGGGTTGGCTTATTTATTAAAGCAAACAATCCTAAGCTATTCATGGCATTTACAAAATCTATTGTTTTTTGTTCATCCTGGTTTTTAGGATGAACAAAAAACAATAGATTCATGTTCTTTACAACATGATACTTAAGAGAGCACTGTTAACCAATCCACATCAACTGTGATACATTTATACATATTTGAAATGTTTTATTAAGTAGACATTACCTGGATCACTTTTTTTTTTTTCTTACACAGTGCCCCTTTAAGGCATTTAACCAATCTAAAAATACATTTTTTTTCCAGTGTGCAAAGTCAGTTTAGTATGAAGTGAGAGATTATAGTTCATCAGACTTTTATCATGTGATAAATATGTCATTGTTAGAAATTATGAAGTTTTTGGCAATTTTCACTTGTTAACTTGTCCTCAAACCTCTGATACACAACAACAAAGCAGGTCTGACCTGGTTTTAAAAGGAAAACAACTAATTATGAGCTCAAAAAGTAAATCACCTGCTTTTAAAAAAGTAGAGAGTAAACAGTACAGATAATTCTTTAAAAAAAAATTAAAAGTCAAAGTAAAAGGTCTCCAGATATTGTAATACTCAAGTAAAGTACAGATACTCAAGAAAAGTATTTAGTATCACTAGAAGGCGTACATTTACCACGACACAAAAATGGGAGTTAATGAAATGAACTAAGTTTCAGGTGCAGGACCCCCCCCCCCCCCTCCCCCTTCTCAGACACACCTCCAATTACCCAGAAGCCTTTACTTGAACCGTCCTTTCCTAACAACACGTCTTGTCTCAGATCTCTCCACCCCACATCACATCTGTCCTCCTGCTGAAGACATCTCCATCTACAGGTGGGGGGGGGGGGGGGGGTCCTGGATCGGCTGAACAATGAGAGTAATTTACCAGCTGATGTTCATCTAACACATCTCATAATGATTGACATTTTATTCATGTTAGGTTAAGTTGTGTCTTGCACTATAAATAATAGTTACATAACATTATCAGGTCTATTTTGCCCTTTGTCTTAGCCTTGGTCTTAATTCTTCCTCTGTTGGCACTAGAGGCTCTCTTCAGGTGCTATACACTGTCAGTATAGAAGGTGCAGCTTCAGCCAGATGTGGGGGTGCAGTTTCCTTCAGTGAACCTGAGATGTGTCATGTCTGTGACAAGTGGGCAGCTGCATTAAGATCACAGGCAAAAGAGAACTGTAGCAGCAGCTTCAGTTTGGGGGAAAAAGGTGTAATAATAGAAATCTATTGGTGAAACGCTATTTATATGACAGACTTTAACAACTTTGTCTAAAAATGTGTCTTTTCTTTTACATAAAGCCTGTTTGACCTAATAAAAAAAGATCACTTGTCACACGCGTGACATATCTCAGGTTCATTGAAGAAACTGCACCCCCACATCTGGCTGAAGCCACACCTTCTACACTGACAGTGTATAGCGCCTGGAGAGAGCCACTAGTGGCCAACAGAGGAATACTTAAGACCAATTCTAAGACAAAGGGCAAATTAGACCTGATCATGTCCAAATGTCTTATGTTTTGATGAGAAAATAAAGCATTTCAGTCCTTACACTGGTATTGGTTGATATCGAATATCAGCAAATACTTAAAGCCAAATATCGGAATTGGTATCGGAACAAAAAAAGCTGGATTGGTGCATCCCTAGCTGAACAGATCGCCAAGACAGAGCCCCCATCCACAGTCTCTCGATTCAGCCATCAATCAATCATCAATAAATATATTAATTGCATTCTTTGATGTGGTGTGGTCAAGGACCACACCACATCAAAGAATGAGTATCTGAAAGTAAGAAAACTACTTAAGTACAGTACTTGAGTAAAATTACTTCTCCACTGCCAGGCAGCTCACCTTGAAATATTGACATTTATTGGCGTCAATCGATTACGATGACTCGTGTCAGTGTAGTATCGGCCGATTTAATTGGCCAACCAATACATCAATAAGGCCTTCTGAAAAGATCATTTTACACATTTTTGGATCTGGTGAGTTCAGTTTGACCTACTGACAAGCAGAAGTTTAAGTGTGTCTTTGGCCTAAGTCCATGTCCCAAGACAAAGGGAGACAAGTCCAAGTCAGCACCCCACAAGACTTTATCTCAAAACACTGAATACATCTTGTATTTGTACAATTCCATTGAGTTTTTTAAATGATCCCATTTGAACTAAATTTTGGGTCATTCAGCCATTGAGCGGGATTTCTCAAGTTTCTGAATACAACATTTATAAAATGTTGGTCATCTTGGCCCTGATAACCTTTGTGCTGAGAAAACACATTCTGAATAAACGTTTGTCTCAAGTAAACATTTGTTTTAACCTAAAGATGTTCTTCCTCTCACTGCTGCAGGCGTGTTTACAGAGCACACAACTGTCTTACCACAGATCTTCATATAATGTGTCAAAGAAATTAACAAATAGCTTCCTAAAAGAGAATTCACTGTTGGGCCATTTTCCCATCTGTGATGCTTTCAGCCCATTTATGAGTTTGTGAACAACGTAAAGTGAATGTCCCTTTAGTAGATTAACACTAGTTGTAAATATAAATGATAGTTTTACATGAATTATGAACAATTTCTGAAGAAAAGTTTGAAAATATGTTGAAAAAAACGAAAGGATGAACTTTGTAAAATGTTTAGTGAAATCTTAAATATAGTGATTTTTACATTGTTTTAGTAAAATGAGTAGTTCCACCTGTCATAGACACTTAATATCCTACACCAATTCAAAACTGAGTCATATTTGAAAAAGTCATGTTGTAATCTTTCAGATATGTTTGCTCTTCACAATTTCTGATAATTAAACGCATTTGTGTTGGACTGACTTTTATGTCCGTTTCATTATTGAGAAACTTTAAAAATAAAATAACTTTCAAAAGCACTCTAACACATGTTTTTGTAAAGAATAAGTAAAATAGGAGAAAGTACACACCCATTAACAAACACTCACTGCAGATGTGAATGAAGACTGCTACACTGTCTAATGTTTTGGTATGTTTGATGTTGACAATCAGAGACCTCTTTCCTGTTAAAGCAGCCTAAACTCAACACATGGTTCATTAATTAGAACACCAGGCCCCTGAGTGATGATGAGTGTGGGGCAGGGGGTGCACACAGCAGACCCAGTACAGACGTTCACCTCGGTCTGATTGCGTGTGTGATGTGGTCTTTGTGGTCCAGGTAAGCACACGCGGCCCGTTCTGGGTGTGCGTGGTCACGGTGATCCAAGAACACACAATGAACTGGGGCTTCACCCACTACTGTACTTCTCCTGGGTTTAATCTCATGTATCTGCTCTGCTGTGGGAACACGCTACATACACACTGACAGTGCAGCACAAAAACGCTTTCTGCACTCAGTCGATTTAATTTTTTGCCAAATACGTATCAAATTTTATTTTAATAACTGTTTTGTTTTTTGTAACACAGGTGCCAAATCCGCATTTGACAGTATTCTCTTGCCCTGACTTGTCACTCTTTGATATTACGTGCTGTGCGTGCGTCAGTCATGTGACTACCGCTAACCAACTAGCGAGGTTATTTTTACGACACCCGGAAGCTGCCGGTGGGCACGAGAGAGAAGCCACCCGAGTGTTTGCTGCGAGGAGCCGACTGCCCGCCCGTTGGTCCGTGAAACGAACGGCGTGGTTACAAGAAACAAGCGGAATCGGCCTGTTGTTGATAGCGAGCTAAGCCCGATCCTGAGTCCACACAACTCTGGAACTGAACCCTACAAGGAAGCCTACGCCCTACTATCCTGCTCAGTCAATCCGGGCTGGTAGGAGGCTTTTGCAGCCTACGTTGACTTTTTCCACATACACACACACACTCTTTCTGCGACCCACTCTACCAAGTCATCATTAGACACTTCCTCTGAACCCCTCGGGGTCGTATGAACTGTTGCCCTCTGTGACTTTGTGCCATCTGTGACTCGGACTTTGGTTTTGAT